>JAFFSR010000301.1:4273750-4977500 GCA_017163975.1 Anastatus disparis | reverse complement strand
GCAACATGTTAATGAAGTAGTAAGAGCCAATTATAATGGCTTTGGTTTTAGCCACGTTCAGTGGCCCAAAAATGAGACCCAAAAAAGTGCTTGTATATGATAACTACTCATTATATAGGACTCAACAAGAATTGCTATTCTTATTACGAAAAAATGCGCAGATCCATAGGAGCCAAGAACTGTAGAAAAAGATAGTTTCACTTTAATATATAATAACTACTAATTATATAGGAATCAATAGGAAAAAAAATTTCATTACAAGAATTACACATACCCTTAGAGCTTATATAATATGGAGGAAGCATGCCGTGTTAAAAATTGGTGGCAACTTTAGGTAGAGAGAAAGAAAATATTAACTTAAATCCTATCTCTTTCGCGTAATGCTCCCGTAAGCGCTGCACCAGAGAGACTGTATTTAAGTATTTATTTTCTTTCTCTCTCACATCATCGTTAAAATAGCCACCAATTTACCGTATAACATGCTGCCTCCACATATATATACTCGAAACACATACCTAAAAAATGCACGAATCCGAAGAACCAGAGATTCGTAGAAAAAGGTGGTAAATATTTTAATTACAATATTATTTAAAATTCACTGAAAAGTAAATTAATTTAAGAATATTGAATTAAAATATACGTTATTGTATATGTAAACAAATATTAAAGAAAAGCTCAAGTTTATTACACATACAATACAAGGCTAAGTTTAAATATGTCATGTATGGAATGTCATGTAGTTCTGTTCGATTACATGCATATAATTAACTTTTACCGATTTTCAATAAAAAGCAAATATGTGTAGTTTAATATTTAAAATAAAAGTAGCGAAAACAACAACAAAAAAATTTCGAACATAGATTTATTTTATACTAAAAATCAATGAAACTGAATAATATGAAGTAATTGAACAGAAATAGGAACATTAAAAAAAATAGAAAACTTAAGCTTTGTTTCTAAGAATATTTCACATTAAATAGTATATTTTTCACCTACGGAAAAAGGTAAAGAATATCCTGAATCGTGTGTAAATTGTAAGGCATAATTCAAAAAAGTCGAAAATTGAGCTCGACTTCATAGGTAACCGTGAGTATCTCGTATTATTTCGATCTTGAGTATCGTTTGGATATTGAATTCAGTAGACATTGGACAGCAAAATTTTAAAACGTTAAACGTGTAATATCATTGAAGAACAGCTCTTATTTTTAGATTCTTGACCTTAATATATGACTATTATTTTGAACAATAAAATTAAAAATAAACTTTCATACGTGAAATATACTTAAAAACAAATTTGTGTTTATTTCTAATTATAATATCTTCACATATGTATTTAATACATGCGAAATACTGAATTTTAATACATAATTATAAGATTAAAATAAAAAATATTTTGGTTATTTTAAAATTTGAATATTTCAAAACAATAAATCGACTATTTGCAATTAACCAACAATTTTATTTGTATCAAATGTAAATTCTTAATGAAATATAAATATTACGAAGTGTATGTATGACAAGTAAGGTTATATTATATTCGATTTTATATTTGTTTTTTTTTATTTCCATATCATTCATATTATAATTTAGGAATGAATCCTAAATATTGATGAAGAATTATTAAAACACGAAAAAAAAATTATTAAGTATTAAAACACAACTGATAATGTCAATCGAATATACATTTTCATCAAAATAAATTTTAACGTTATAATTATTAAAATAAACATTTTTATTCAACTATCATCCATTGTAATTATTATTTGTGTAATATATATGTATAAATAATATATATCATGAATAATCATTTCATTTGATGAACAATTAAATAAATTTATATATCTATAATTGTTTAACATAATTTATTCAATTAAAGTTTTTTTCAAGTATCATTCAGAGAATAAAGTACTTAAGTTAATTTCATGAAAATACAATAGTACTTAAAAATTTATTTGTAAACAATTCTTCATAGAACATTCATGTAACCTTAATAACGTATTTACGTGTGTTCGTATTTATATAAATTGTCATTTGTGTGTTGTGTTGTGAATGTATTATTAATTATTTCACTAAAGCAACAATATTTTTATTAAGAGAAATATATTAATTTTCAGAATATATCCAATGACCTCATTTGAAAAATTATCATAACATAATATAAAAATATTCTTTTAGTATCTTTTTAGCATACGTTTTATAAAATACAATCTTAAAAAGTAATTTTATTAATATTGAATTATTTTCAATGGTCAATTATAAAGATAGAAAAATATATCAAATATGGATAAATTTTCCTGATTATGTCTATAATTATGAATTCATATTTATGATCCGTCAAGACATTTATTAAGATTATGGAAAATAAATAATATTCTTAAATATCACTGAAATTCGTATTAAATATATTGATTGGAAATCATAATTATTCTATTAGATTGGATTTATTGTCGAAGTTACATAATATTTCACTTCAAATGATTTAGATTTATAAAATTTACATAATATTTTAAATAAATTATGAAAACGATAATCACAAATTTAATATTATTTTATCCTATAAATAAAAAGTTTACATAATTATTATAATTAATAACTTATAAATGATTGTCTTATTTTATAAAATACAATTTCAACTTAAATAATTAGCTTTATGTTAAAACTTAATTTTATTAGTATTCAATTCCACGAGTTGATATATATTGAATGTAAATGGTTGATATATACTTAATTATATATATATATATATATATATATATATATATATATACAGATAAAATATATCTAATTTTTACTAAAGTAGGGTAAAGTGAATTATATTCGTAGACTGGTCTTAATACTTTATCTGCATAATTAGAAGCATTTTACGATACTTTATATTAGCCCATGGACCGCTTCCATAGCCTGATCACTATAAAAACCTAGGCCGCGATTCTCTTCAATACAATCTTTTACTTTGGAAAACGTAAACATTGTTAGAGCGCTTTTTTCGGATTTCAACCGTGTAAGTTATGGTTTAGGACATCAAAGCTTTGTGAACATTACAACGGTTGGTATCCTAAACTACAACTTACACGGTCGAAATCCGAAAAACTCTCTAACAATATCCAACATTCACCGTGAAAGCTTTAAATCCAAACATGGAAAATGTATTTTTGGTGTTATTGAAATACTAAAAGTGCACGTAGTGTTCTTATTAAATATTAATACACAGTATTTTCTAATTACAATTACTTCAAATGACGTCTTCAAATAATTAAAAAATGTAGCATTTCTTATAGTCTTTATCACTATAATGTTTTACAAAAAAATCTTTACATAACTTGAGATTTTTCTGAATATATTTACAATAATATTTGCTTAAAATATGTAAATAATCTTATATTATATTAATATGAAACCACTTTTTTCTCCGTTTCTCCGGTTCTCCGCATTTTTTAAATGTGTCTAATCTTTTAATAATAAGAGTAGAAATTTTTTATTGGGTCCTATATAATTAATACTCATTAGTCAAAAGCTTTTTATTGGGCCAAATTTTTTTGGGTTTTATATTATTTTGGACCCTATATTTTTATTTAATGCCCATTTTTTTGGGCTCCTCTTTTTTTTATTTTTATATTTTCTTGGGCTCTATATTTTCTGAGCCTTATTTTTTCGGGCCTTATATTTTTTTGGGCTCAATATTTTTTTAGTGTCTATATTTTTTTGAGCTTTATATGTTTTCGGGCCCTTTATTTTTCTGAGTCTTATTTTTTGGGCCTATTATTTTTTACAATTCTTATATTTTCATGGGCTCTATATTTTTCTAAGCCTTATATTTTTCGGGCCCTACATTTTTTCGAGTCCTATTTTCTTTAGGCCTCATATTTTTTTGACCTCTTATGTTTTGGGCCCAAATTTTTTTTAATATTTATATTTTCTTGGGCTTTATATTATTTTGGACCCTATATTTTTATTTAATGCCCATTTTTTGGGGCCCTTCTTTTTTTTATTTTTATATTTTCTTGGGCTCTATATTTTTCTGAGCCTTATTTTTTTGGGCTCTATATTTGTCTGGGTCTTATTTTTTGGGCTCTATATGTTTCGGGCCCTATATTTCTCTGAGTCCTATTTTCTTTGAACCTCATATTTTTTTGGGTTTCCTATTTTTGGGCCCAATATTTATAAATAATTTAATAAATAATTTTATACCTTGGGTATATACCTCAAGGTCAAATAAAGAATGTCTATGTCTCTGTCTATACCTCTCTCACCCTTTCTTGCTGTCTTTCTTTCTTTCTCACCCTCTCTTGCTGTTTCAATTTATTAGTACCCTTTTTCTTTAATTTCATTTTTGTTATCCTAGTATTATTTAATTTTTCTTTATATTTATTTGGTTGTTTTTCTTTAATTTTTAAATAAGCTTCTTTCTTACGTAAAGCCTCATTCGCATGTTTTTTTTCCAATTTATCATTGCTCATTCTTGCTTTGAATTTAATTTTCGCTATCTTACAAGGAGAGGTCCCCACCTCCGAGAAAGGGATTTATCTAAAACTGCAGGATATGATTTTTTAATAAAAAAAATGAACCCATGATTTTTCTCTTCGTGAAATTGGCCTCTTAGACAAAAATATAGGTATTTTTTCGAAAATATACTAAAAAGAAGTCTTTATAAGGATATCCAAACAACTAAGACTCTTACTCTTACTCTTAGGGCCTTCGGCCTAGGCAACATCAGGTGGCTCTATTCTTATAGAACTACCTGCCCATTATCTTTAATAATAATAAGATTCTAACAAAAAATACATAAAAGATGAAATAAAAAGCAAATCAAATGCTTTAATTTAAACTTAATTGCATTAAAAAAGCTTCAGTTGTTTGAAAGTTACAGGTAGTTAAAATATGGTAATGAAATATCATACAAAATTTATGATTTTTTATGTGCTTAAAAAATTAATAAATATGTAGTAATTTTCAATAAAGGATAACTTTCAAACCATGAAAGGTTTTTTAATGCAACAAAGCTTAAATGAAAGCATTTGATTTGTACTTTATTTCTTTTATTATGTATTTTTTTGGTAAAAGGCTTAGTTGTTTGAATATTTAAGTTATTATAAAGACTCCTATTTACTATATTTTCGAAAAAATGTCTATATCCTTGTCTAGGGGGTCTTTTCGACAAAAAGAAAAAATACAGGTTCATTTTCTTTTATTAAAAAATCATGTCCTGCAGTTTTAGACGAATCCGTTTCCCAGACGTGGAGACCTCTCCTTGTTAGTATTCTCTATTTTTTTTATATTTATTTAATTGTTCTTTTTAAATTTTAATATAAGCTTCTTTCTTATGTAAAGCCTCATTTGCACGTATTTGTTCTAATTTATCAGTACTCTTTTCTATCTTGCATTTTAATTTCGTTATCCTTGTATTTTCTTACTTTTTTATATCTATTTGGTTTTTTTTTTCATTTAAATATAAGCTTCTTTTTTCGTAAAGCCTCATTTGCACGTATTTGTTCCAATTTATCAGTACTCTTTTCTTTCTTGAGTTCCACTTTTCTTATCTTAGTATTTTCTAATGTCTCTTTATATTTATTTGGTTGTTTTTTTTTCATTTTCATAAAAGCTTTTTTCTTACGTAAAGTCTTATTTACACGTATTTGTTCTAATACATCGGTATTTTTTTCAATTTCTTTTTTATTATCTTATTATTATTTAATGTTTTTCATATTTATATGGTCGACCTTCTTTTATTTTCATATAATTTTCTTTTACGTAAAAATTACGAACACGCCTTAGTTCTAAGTTATCATTACTTTTTTTTGTGCATTTTCATAATCATGTCTTTTTCTAAATTTACTTTATATTCATTCAATAGTACTGTTATCATTTTCATATTGAATCCTGTTATAGATAATGCTCCTTTATCGTCTATTTCTTTTAATTCTTTTTTTCGTTCATTTAATTTAATCTCATCAGTCCCAATTCTAATATCGTTATAATTTATGTGGGTATCATCAAAATCCATTGATTCATCATTTCGTTTAAAAAAATTGTATCTGATATGTCACTGTCAATTTCCATCTGGATTATTTCAAAATTTAAATTCTTCTAATCACGACACATTTCCATGATATTTTTTTGTTATACTAATAAATGCATTTGTCAGTTTTTTTCAAGAAGTTCAATCTTGGCAATTACGGTGCTTCGTAGTAAATTTAAATAAAAATTTAAGGTCACTTCAAAATTCTTTTTGAGAATGATTTACGAACATTTAGGCATCATTTTTAAAATTGTTTTACATGGCTGATTTAGAGAAAAATAGATAGGAATAAAAAGAATAATTCAAAACCAAACAATTTTATTTTATTTATAAAAAAATGCTCAAAATTGATCAGAACATAGGTATAATAGTAAAAATATAACAAAATTGAAGAATATTGGCCTTATGTTATGGAGCTGTTGGGTTCAAATAGGGTAAGTGTATGAGTTATCGTGCCTTTAAGGTTAAGACAGACACATCTCCGTCAATTAAACTTACCTCATTATTTTTTAAAAGTTTTATAAACTGTTTATTTAAAGTAAAGCATATTATCTACGAATAAAACAAATTCCCTAAGTGAAAATTTAAAAACTATTAATTTGCTGATTGAATTTACAAAGTTTATGCAATGTGTCAGTTTATCGTGTGTCGTCTGCTTACCATATAAATGCATACTTTTATTATCGTGCTTTGATTATCGACATTGCATGCTTTAACATAGCACGATAACCGGGCAAGGCACGTTAACTCCCACACTTACCCTATTAAAAATATTGTCAAAAAATAATTCTATAGCTACTTACGTATGAATACATAGTATTCAAAAAATGTAAATATTTACATCGATGCCATCTTCTAATATATTCTTTAATTTGTTGAAGCTCATAGCATATCAGATTTCGAGACATACAGTCATAATTTGAAACTTGCTTAACTAACAAGGAGAGGTCCTCACCTCTAGGAAACAGTTTTGGCTGATACTGCAGGTTATGATTCTTTGATAAAAAAAAATGATCCCGTGTTCTTTATTTTGTCTAATTAACCCAGAGGCTAAGATAAAACCATTCACATAGTAAGAAGAAGCGCATATAAAACCTTGATCAACCAAAAAACTAAAAGTCTTACAGCAAAATATAAAAAAATGAGAGTATAAGTTCAATACTTTGATTTAAGCTTTATTGCATCAGAAAGTCTTGCCTAATTCAAAATTTATAGCTCGCACAGCATGGAAAATTTTACTAAAATATTGCGAAATCTTCCACTGGAATATCTCAATGGAACCTTCCATGCACATTCTAGGAAGTCTTCACGGAATGTTTCGAAATATTACACTGAAATCTACCATTGAAAGCTTCCAGGAATATTTATAGAATATTTCAAAAGAATGTTCGAAGACTTTTTCAAATTATTCCATGAAATATTTACGAAAGATTTCTGAAATATTTCATGAAATATTACATGTAATGTTTATCGAATATTCCAGTGGAATATTTCATCGGAAATTCCGGGAAGGTTCCATAAACATTTTGCAAAAAAATTCAAAAAAACTTCAAAATCGTAAAGCAGAATATTACACAGAACTTCTAGAAATATTCCGTGCGATATCCAAATTAAATCGTATTTTATTAAAACATGGTTCATGACAAAAACTTCTTATCATGTCCGATGGATTATCGTGATTAATATTCGTATTATTATAATTATGTGAAAGTGAAAACATTCTTATTTGTTGCGTTTCAAAGATTCCTAATAAATGTAATCGCATTTGAGAAATATCATAATTTAAAAAACATGGAAATAAATTATAAAGTATTGCAACAGCAAAAGCTGTTGCAAAAAGGCCACAATCATAATTATTTGTTTGTGATTGTACTTTTTCGAAAACTGTGCTCAATTCTGATTTATTTGGAAATAATCTGTTTATGTAAATCTTATGCTCACCCTGTAGATATTTAAGATTTGAACTCTATTATATACGAATTATTTTCTCAGTTAAACCCATTATTAGAAATTGAAAATCTTTTAAAAATTTTTATTTATTTTAAATGAACTTTTTCTAAAAATATTCACAATAGAATTGCTTTTATATCAACTAACTTAATTCAGAGTATTTTTACTTTTTAAAGCTGAAAAATATGAGAAATTATGAAAAATGCTATGAATTAATTGTAATAAGATAAAAAATTATAAAAAAATTTGTGAAAATGATATAACGGTTTGAAAATGGTTATTTTCGGCATATATATATATATATATATATATATATATATATATATATATATATATATATATATATATATATATATATATATATATATATATATATATATACACATAACAAAAAAAAATCGGATGAGGATTTTCAAAATTATTAATGGATTAAAGTCTTATATATAATATATATTTGAGGGAAAAAGAATTTTTATTAATTAATATCATTAGAAAAAAAAGTTATGACTACATTTGGATTTTTTTCAGGCTTAAAATCCATCCTGATACCTTCAACAGTTTTCAAATGTAAATGCCGTAAATATCTATGGATAATTATAAATAATTGTAAATAATGCAATCATTATAGATAACTGAAAATAATAATATTTATGTTCTATTAACAACAAACCTTTCTGAATAATTAAATACATATTTATATAATATTATAATTTTAAAGGCAATTTAACAATAGTACTTTTTAATAATAGTGCATTAAATTATGAATATTCGTGCGGTTGATATGCACGAGGGTTGGCCAAGCCGGCCCGAGTGTCATAGCAATCACATAAGTATTTATAATTTAACGCGCTAGCAACAAAAAATATTTTTTTACATAAAGTGCGTAAAATTGCACATCAAGAATTTAGCTGCATTTCATTATATGCAATTTTATGCACGCCGTGTAAAAAATATTTATTTTATTACTCTTCCAAATACAAAATTTATATATATATATGTTTGTGTGTGTGTTTGTGTGTGTGTGTGTGTATGTGTGCGTGTGTGTGTGTGTGTGTGCGTGTGTGTGTGTGTGTGCATGCGTGTGAGTTTATGTGTGTGTTTAATTATTCAGAAAAGTTTGTTGTAAATAGAACATTAATATTATAACTTTCCGTTATTTCTAATAATTGTATTATTTACAATCATTTATAGTTATTCACAGATATTTAGAGTATTTACATTTAAAAACTTTCGAAGGCATCAGGACTGAGCTTAAACCTGAAAAAAAAAATTCAAATGTAGTCATAATTTTTTTTCCTAATGATATTAATTAATAAAACTCCTTTTCACCTCAAATATATATTAAATATAAGACTTTGATCCATTAATAATTTTAAAAAGTCTTATCCGATGTTTTAAATTCGTTTGAGTTGTCGAAAACTTGATTTTTGGAAATTTTGGTACTTGCCGTAGACTTTTTTAGCCAATTCTTAATGAACTTCAAAATTTCCAGAGATCTTGAGTATATATATCTTCACAAAATAACGGTTCTGGAATTTTTATAAGATAAGTTGAAGTAAATGTTGAATTAAATTACTTATATAAAATTTATAAAAATATGTATTTTTGTCAACTTTTTAAACTAAACTTTTAAATTCTCTTTTTTTTTTAAACTAAAACTGTGATTTTGTGAAGATACACGAACTGAAGGTCTCTGGAAATATTGAGGTCAATTGGTTGAAAATTGGCTGAGAAAGTTTGTGGCGAGTACCAAAATTTAGAAAATCCAGTTTTCGACTACTCAAAAGAATTTAAAATATCGGTTGAGATTTTTAAAAATTATTCATGAATCAAAGTTTTATATTCAATAGATATTTATGTTAATAATAATGTATATATATTTAATAATAGTCATATATGTTTCAATTATATATATATATATATATATATATCTGCATAATTGGAATCATTTTATGATAATTTATATTAGTCCATGTTGCAGGAAAATCATAATGGACCGCTTCCATAGCCTGTAAGCTGTAAAAACCTAGGTCATGATTTTCTTCAATACAATCTTTTACATGGAAATTGTACTTTTGGTGTTACTGAAATACCAAAAGAATGTGTTCTTATAGAATATTAATACATAGTATTTTTTAATCACAATTACTTCAAGTGCCGTCTTGAAATAATTTAAACAATACAAGGTGCAGCTTGCAACGTCATAAATCGACTAGCAAGATTTTTCTTAATTTCTGAGCTTTATTACAAATAAAAGATAAGTATAAAACTTTAATAACTAAAAACAAAAAAACAAAAAATGACTTTACTTTAACTCTATATATGCTTCTTTAAATATTAATGTTAGATAATAAGATAATTAATAAAGCGAGAAATAATCTTGCCTTCTTTGTTTGATCTTTACGTCCTTCGAATTGAACAAACCAACGATGGTCTTGTAGGTTCATATAAGACGCTACACAACATAATTGTTCTCAGACAAGACACAGATATTTCTTATTATTATTTTTCTTTGCATGCAAATAACATTCAGTGAATTAAATATAAGGACTCACAGAATATACTTTTTCGTATGTGGAAGGTAAAAACAAAATAAAGAAGACTTATTTTAGTTTGAGTTTGGCCTTACGGCTTCTTTTTACTATTTGCTTATTTATTTCCTATAAATTACATACTACGTTAATTAAATTTATCATAAAAAAAATAAGTAGGAAGAACTCACTTGTTACTATTAAAATAAAAAAAAATATTCAATTCGTTTATAATAAATTAACCTTCAATAAAAAAAAATTGACTTTAATCAAAAACAAACTTTCATGGATAACTTTGAATGTTAAAAAAAAGGATTTAACTTAAATCGACAAGAACGTAAAAAAAAATTTAATTAATTCTTTTATATGAGCATTCTTTTCCGTTGGGATTTCTCACTCTTCTTATATATATATATTTTTATATTTATATCATGGGCCAGATCTTTCTACACCTGTAACAGAAAAAGGGCCAATTACCTGGTCTTAGCAACCAATTTACTACGTGCTGCACAAGTACAGTACGTAGCACACGGCAAAGGAAAGCCTTAAAGGCACACTTTTACACCAACCATCGGCCTTTTGTGCAAGGCGCAGTACTTCCACCTCGAGGATGGTTTCCCACTCGGAGCTTTTCGGGATCAACTCTAGTCATGCTCCTATTCATAACAAAAATAATATTATTTTTAGGGTTAGTAACTCTTCGAGGAAAACTGATTTTAAATAAATGTTAATCCAGTTAAACAATTTCAGATCGAACAATAATTATTTGTTAAAAGAATTAATTCGCGAAGTTAACTTTATAATTTTCTATCAGTTATACAAAACGCGCACAATCCGAAAATACATCACCAAAATTCACGGTGATTCTTTTGGTACCCATACTCACTATGTGAAAGTTGTTCGTAATGAGACGGGTAGACTTCAAAATGGCTGAGCTAGATGCGCTGGTTGAGTTGACTGAGATAAGAGAGCGAGAGCGCCTCGTGCAGCGAGTTTTATTCGCGGTTTTGAGATAATTATCTGCGCCATCTAGGTAGATAGTCAAGATGACTTATGCTTTAATTTTACATAACATTCTGTGTAATTTTCCGCGCATGTATGCTAACGCCACCTACCTAGCGCCTTAGATAATATCTATGAATAATATTTAATTACACGTTAATTGTTATTATTTATTAAATCTTAACTTTTAATTACACGATTTTTTACTCTTATTTATTCAATTATTGTTAATTCTATGCAAATTTGTTAATAAAGAAAACTTACTAGATGTTAGTAACTTCTATTAGTATCTGGAGTCTCTTTTACACCTGATATTTGAATTTTTTTCTACTTTGTTATATCTTTATTCTCATATTTAATAAAATATTTAATATACATATTCACGATAGTTGTTTATCATGAATATGCATATACTTTAATTTTTCATATGTTTTTTGTTTCAAATTCATGTTCTAATCGATTAACAATTAACTATGTTCTAAAGTGTAAAAGGATAGTGACGCCGTCGAGTAGCGTCTCTTTCTGTCACTCTCACTCTTGCTAAATTGGACAAGAAACGGCGCTCTCTACCTGTGCGCCGCTCATTCGAGGCTAGTGCGCATGAACTTGTCCATGGCGGGCTTTTCATTTAAATTTAAATTGTGATCCATTTTGCGAAACTTCAGTAAATCATACCATATTTTTTTATAAGAAATTCTATAATATAATTATTTATATTCTCTTATAAAAATTAAATTTTTCTAATAATTATTTATCTCTTTTTTCTTGAACGTTATTTACTTTACCGACCCATATTTCCATATTTCAATTAAACAGAAACAATTTGAACTAATCTTAATAAGGGAAAAAATATGCAAATTTGAACTCGTTGCAAAAACGAAAGAAAGAAAAAAAATTTTTGTTAACAAAAGACAATCAAGCAGTAATTTGGAAATTCCAAATCTGATCACATGCTGATGCCCATCACTTAGCGTAATTTCTGCGTCCTCTGCTGGTTAAGTCCTTAATCCAATGATATTTTAGTAATTGTATTTTCTGTTGCCCGAGTGGTCCCGACTGCAGTAATACACATATAAATCCAGCTCCTCCCTTATACAAGGAAATAAGGGCCAAAACATTTTGAGTGATATAGTGCTGCATATGCCAGACCAAAATAATTTAATATAAATCAAAGTTTTTTCTTTCATTTTAATTTTTTATCATGGGCAAGGTTTTAGGACCGTTGCAAGCTGCAATATGAGAAAATAAGGAATGGAACGAGGAACGGAACGAGTAAACAAAAGAGTAAAACAAGACGAAACATCGAAGCAAAGAAAAACAAAGACCAAAAGGTAAAGGATGTATCAAACGTGTTTGTTATTGTATTGTAAGGAAGTTAAAATTTTTCGGGAGATAAGAACTTTCTCTCGTTAATTTGCTGGAGATAAGTTTTTTTCTCCCGCTAAATTTCATTCCTACCGCAAAATCAAAAATTTAAATAATATATTTTGGGAAATTTTTAGAAAAAAATTTCATTTAAATTTTTTCCAATTGAGCCCGCTTTTTGAAGTTAATAAAGTAGCCATGGTTAAGGTAGGAATAAGGCACCTTATGAAACTGGGGAGCAGAGTCTCTTTCTCTCTAGTTACATAATGTACTACTAGCAACAAATACCTCGCTCGATATTGCTCACCCGGTTATATTCTTAACCCTTTAAAGCACACATTTTTGTATTTAATATTTTTAATTGAAAATCAACATTCGGGGGTTTTTGGGGTTGCTAATAACGAATATGGTATCAGAATTGTGATTTCCTAACTCCATAATGGCAGATTCAAGATGATGGACCAAAAATTTTCGAAAAACAATATATTTTTGGCTAAAAAACGAAATTTTTTGAGAATGTATTCTGGTTGTAACTTTTTTTGTGCATATATAATGAGACTATTACATATTATAAGGTTTCGGAAAAATCAAAATAGCCTCATTCACCATTTCCTAGATTTTCCATCAATCTTATGAATTGCGATTTTACGGTCAGCCTCATCGACATGTCCCATGTGTTGATTATAATCTTTACACAACACTGGGCAGCTAATACTTTTCAGCGATCCATTTTTTTGCCTCCGGTTAGTAACACTTATTTTTGTGGGATCATGATAATTAGACAGAAAATACACTGGTTTTTTATCCATCCATTTTATCCAGAAAAGTCCTTCGTTTGAAGTTTGAAATTCATACTCTCCGATTTTCATGTCTTTATCAGGCATTTCACTTTTTGGCGAACCACGTCGATTTTGACTACTCGAGTACCTAACTGTTTTTTAGATTTATCAGCTTTCCCAGTGAATATTTAAAATTCGCAAATAAAACCAGAATGATCAACTTTCATCCAGCTTTTGAAACCGAGTTTCAATGATTTTGCTGGCATATATTGCTTCAAACTGCTGCGACCTTTGAATTTTACCATTGACTCGTCTACTGTCTGATATTTTTCTGGTTCCCATCAGTTTTTGAAAGTATCATTTAGGATGTCTAGCATAGATCTTATTTTGTATAGCTTGTCATATCCTGGTTCACCTTTTTTAGCCTCTTTAAAATTTTCATTAAGATGCAAACGATTCAAAATGTATCCAAAACGATTTACTGACATAAGTGAAGAGATATATGAATTACGGAGTTGGGGATTCAAGGATCAGTAGTCACGATATCAAGGTAATTTATTGACAACCATTAGAATATTGATACCAAGAAAAACAAGCAGTTCAGCTTTTGTTATAGGGGCTTGTTTACCCTTTTTTTGATGCATGTATAAATTACTTGTTCAACGATAATATCCAACAGACCATCAAAAAATAAACAGAAGTAAATTTCTAATGGCGTAGTAGCTTCATCAGGAACATTTGGCACAAAATCCTCCATAAAAGGAACATTACTTCTTGGTACACTATTTTTACTCCATATGACATCGTTTTCGACAATACTGTCATCTTCATCTTCTTCCAGTTCGTTTGACTGGCTACAATCTGAAATATTTTCGGATACATTACCTTCGTTTTCAGTATCAAAAGCAGTCTCGGCATTCTCCATGTCTGAAGTGCAAAGGCCATCTTCAGAATCATAGTCACTTGGAATTTCTGCTAGTTCAATAGCTCTAACCATTATTTTAGAAAAAAGTCTGATTTTTAACTCAAAATGTTAGAAAATGATCCGTTTACAATGTAAAATCTCATCAATGTATTATTGTTTTTACTATAAACAGTTAAATAGAATAAAAATTTAATAAACTATTTCAAAATTATATATTCCGCACAAACATTCTTAAAACTGATTTCCGTTCAAAGATATGTAATACTTAATTTTTTTACTCACCGAGAGAAGTCAGATTGAACACTTAGAAATTACGAAATTGAACAAAAAATCAAATCATTCCGTTGTAAAAAAAAATCTTATAGCAAATTCAGAAATAGGGATGCAAAATATATTTTGAGAATGGAGCATTGTTATGAATACAATTTTTCGTATATACCCTTGCTGACCACTACAATTACAATTTTAACTAAAATTTATAAATTTAAAAATTTCGATCTACGTTTTGTCATATCAGATTTAGAAAAATTAAAAATCATTTAGTATTTATATACTATTTCATTTGATTTATATATTACCCAAAAACTTACATAGATACTTTCAGACATTTTTGTGTGAAAACGTATGGAATTGTCAAAATTTATAGTCTACTATTTTGTAGCTAACATAGGTTTAGAAAATAAAAATCTGACTATTTATTTTTTTTATCTATCCCACAAAAGAAATATTAGGCTAAAATAAATAAAATTTTTCAAAGTTTTTGTTCGTAATTTTGAATCTGCCAGGTTGGATTTTGAAAATCAAAATTGAGATGAAATATTCATTATTAAAGATTCAAAAACCCCCCAAATAAACATTTTCAGCCAAAAATATATTGATTTTCGAAAATTTTCGGTCCACCATTTTGAATCCGCCATCTTGGAGTTAGGAAATCACAATTGTGATAGCATATTCATTATCAGAGATTCAAAAGCCCCCCCCAAATAAGCATTTCTAGCCAAAATTATATTGATTTTCGAGTATTTTTGGTCCGCCATCTTGAATCTGTCATCTCGAAGTTAATAAATCACAATCCTGATAGCATATTCGTTATCAGCGACCCCAAAAACCTCCGAGTAAACGTTTTAAACAGTTAGTAGCTAATTAATTGCCTACACCAGAAGGTAGAAAAAGAATAGCATCTCATACGAACACAAAAAAGTCTCATGTAGCACCTGAAAAAAGTGCAAGCCAAATCACATGCCTACAGTCCTTCCTTCTAAGAGACGTTGTGCTAAGTGTAGTACGAAAAAGATTCCTGCAAGAACAAAATACATGTATGAGATTTGCAAAGTACCATTGTGCAGTAGCACTATAAGAAATTGTTTTAGAGAATATCATAAATAAAATAATTCTATTAATAACAATAAATATAATAATAAAAATATTAAAAAAAAGAATAATAGAAAAAAAAAATAAATAAAAAAAAACGAAACATGGAGTTAGGAGCTTACTACATCATTGTGGTTAGCTTTGGGTGATGCCAAAAGTGAGCATTTGAAACTACTTTTACATCCCAACTTTCAAAAATAACTAAGTAAACCCCCAAAACATTTTTTGTCAAAAATATATTGATGTTCTAAAACTTTTGGTCCTCATCTTGAATCCGCTATTTTGAATTTAGAAAATCAAAATTCTGATAGCATATTCGTAATCAGCAACCCCAAAAACCCCTTGAAGTAAATTTTTATGAAAATCGAACAACCAATAGGCTTAAAAATGATTTTTTTTTTTTTAAATACGTTTTTTCTGCACTTTATTTATTTATAACAATTTATAAACAAATATAATAACAATTAACGTACAGGAGTATTATAGAGAAACCTTTTACTTATCCAAAAAGTTAATAACCTTAAATAAATTTGCATGAATACGTTTTTTAAAAATAAAAATAGTAAGCTATTTCGGTGGTCCCTGTAGGGACCATCGTGCTTCAAAGTGTTAATATACTCATGTAAAATATATTTTATGAATAAATTATATAGAATTTTTCTATTTATAGGTATTTTTTATATTTTATTTTTGAGTTTTCTTTTTTTATTTATAGATATTTCTTAAATATTGTAAAAATAATGTAACAATCTTATGGAAATAATAATTTGCAAAGGATTAATTAATCAATTATATTTTTAAATAAGTTTGAATAAAACAAAACGAATATGTTACATTATCTAAATTCCTAAATTTTTATGTTATTCATCTTTAAAAAGTTTTGTTACTATTTAAACGTTTACTCGTTTTTTTTTTTAACATGCATTTTCGCTAACAATTTCCATGAGTAAAACTTTTATATTCTTAAAAAATGTTTTCAAGCAATACTTATTTTATTTTTTATTTTTATATCTTTATTAATAAAAGTTTAATAAAAAAGATAAATTGAAAAATTTAATTTTGTTAAAATTTAAGAATCTTGAAAAAATGAATATTTTTTGTAAATTCTGTATATATTTAGTTTAAGGGGATGTGATAGGATATATGGTTTATATATAGTTACCGACATTGCAGTTTTCTAAATTTTTAATCTTTGCTAAGAAATTTTTCAAAATATCTCTATATTAAGCTTTTTATTACTAAAAATGTTAGGTCGTAATATAGAGATATTTAAAACATTTTTGGATTAAGAATCTAAAATTTAAAAAGTTGTGATGTCGGTAGTTTACATTCCCTTGATTTTATATTTTATGATTTGATGTTCTTACATAATTTCTTTTATCTCTAATTACTAAAAAAAATATTTTACAACATATACATAATCTAAGCACTAAATAATGAAATAATATAATTTTTTAATTTACATTCTTACAGAGACAATATTTTTTTTGAAGATTTTAAGAACAAAATATAAATTTAGTATTCAGAAATTAGGAAATAAATAAAAATTTTATTTAGTGTGTTCATAATGAATTTAACAGAAGAGCAAAAGTTAATTGTAAAGGGTGTTGGAATTGTAGCATAGCAAATTGGTCATGTTACTTGAACCTTGCTTTTAAAATACGATAGTATATGCGGCAGAAGGAGGACGTTAAATTCACGCGCGGTTAAGAGAGAGACAACGCTAGTCAAGCCCAAGCTACTAACCATACACGCGTGCACAGCGCATCACGATACCATTAATATACAGCAAAGCTTAACTAACGTGTCTAGTCTACGTATAGCATGACTCTAGCAGTCAAGTAGACTGAAAAGGCAAGAGTATGAAGTGGCACGCATAGCGTGCCGCATGAGGAAGAAAAAGCATCCATCTTGAGATGCTCATTCCTTCTGCCGTTAGCTTACAAGTCGGTCGACTTGACGTTTTTTTGTACTTACGCTGCAGATTGTGCAAGACAAAGCCTAATATATCCTCTCGTGCTTGCGTTCTTTTTGTATGAAAAGGAGAGTGATTAGTGTGTGTAAGTGTTAAAAGCATAACTGCTTTGGGATAACCTTGATTTCTGTTAAGCTTTAGCGATAAAGGTACATCGGTATTTTTCTTTGCTCTGTGCGCGTATGTACTGGTGACGTGCGCGGTATCAAATAGTGCGTCCGTTTTTCTTTCTAGCTTTCGTTCAAGCTAAATCACTGTGTAGCTTTCGGATAAAATACCCCATATAAATTAATCAAGCGCATCGTTGGCGCTTTTTTCGCCGCGTTGCTTTAATATTAGTACGATTAAAATAACTAACGGATTCGTGTTCGTACCACACGACTGGCGCCCTTTTCTTTGTATAATCAAAATTTGTCTTCAAATAAAATCTATAAGTTGTAGCTTTCAGCTTATTTCTTTTTTTTTGTGTGTATTTGTAGTTTATATTTTAACTAATAATAGTACAAATCCAGCTATACATTTAGTTAATCTTGTACGGTCAGCTGATCCCCAGGGCCGTTACAATTGGCGCGCCAACGTGGGGCCGGCAAAAATTTTATTCAAAATTTTTGCGAAAACACTCGGGATCGAAGTGATTTTTCTATCAGTGTTAATGCGAACTGAAAAAAGAAAAAAAAATAAACTGTGGGAGAAAAAAAAACTGTGAAAAAAATATAGAATTGTGCCAGTGTAACAATTTTTTTTCCTACTCGCTTAGCTTACGTAAACTTCACCACGTAATCGCCATATTTTCAACGTACACACAAAGCGGGCTGAAAGAAGACGCTCTCTCCATTTATGTTCCTGGCGTCACTTGGTATGAAGTAACTGCGACATTTTATTTTGCAACAACATTTTTTTAAGTATGTGCAGTAAGCAAGAAAATAAATTTTGTTTTGGCATTCTTTTTATTTCTTTTTGTGCTGACTGCTCTGCTTGCAAATTTTGTTAGATATACATAGAGCATTGTTTTTTTATTTTCTTGAGCGCAAGCCTTAAGCTAAATAATTTATTTAATAATAGCACTGCATTTAAATACACATACATATAAATATATTTCGATACACATACATATATATTACTGTATTGTTGCTTGTATTTGTCTTTGATTGTGTTACTCTGCAGCTCATTTTCCTCTAGCTTTATCATATTTTAGCACTATGTTTCTTGCAACTCCATATTAAGCAAAGCTATTTTTTTGTATATATATATATAATATACTTGAATATCTTAAGTGTGCTGAACATTCTATATTCCCACTTGTGCTCACGCGGAATATATCACTATCGTCTGCTACCTTAGTGCGTGCTCATTCGTAGTCACCGCAGAGCCGTTGCATTTATCGACGGAAAAGAACCGTCGGCACACAATAGCTTATGCATAATTTTCTTTTGCTTTAGCGTAATCTGGCTTTACTAAAATTTTAATTTTTAGCTCTTGAATATTACAGACGTGATATATAAAATTAATTGACTATTAGACAATTCTATTTATTATAAATAAGTTTTTGTTGTAGTGCTAATTCAAGTTAGCTTTGTTTTCTTTTACTTTTTGATAACTGTAAAGCATTTAACAAATTTTTTCCTTTGTTCTAAGCCAGAGCTATTGTGTAAAAAATTCTTATTCGAACCTCCTGAGATAGGGTCTCATCATAGCATTAATTGTTAGTAATACATTTTTTTCTTATGCGTACGCTTGTGTAGTGTGACAGCCTTTTATTGTAAATATGATAAGCCAACAGTTAAATGTAGAGCTCGATGTAGAGCCCCTATGGATCTCTGAGCATATATGTAGGAATGAAGTTTCTAAAGCAGCTAACGAAATCGCTCAAAAAGCAGACCGACTATCTGCGGAGCAGCTCTTTGAATACAGCGAGCGAGAAGTGAGCATCGCCGGAAGTATTTCGATGTTTAAGGAAGTATTTCGATGGAACGGGTTTTGCAATATGAGCTTAGACGACATCTCGGTGAAAGAGCCGCCGCTTGGGAAACAATAATAGACGAGATGCCGTATGACTCGTGACTAGAATTTAATAACCTTCCAACAGAGCAAAGCGCGTGCAATCAATTCGCTAATCCCTCGAGTAGCTTAGAAATCCCTATTCCTCTTAGCAGTAGCAACGCAACTATTCACTCACCGACCACATATCCTCAAGCACAAGGCACACAAGAGCCAATCATATCGAGAGCAGTAAATTGGACAAATGATACCCAATATTTAGAGCCTATGGAGCTGATGTCAACGGTAGATCAAGGAAACGTGCCACTGCGCGTGGCCACATATAGCACTACTACATGTCCTTCCTTTAGCACAGCGAGCATACCTCTTCCTATAAGATCCATCAATACCTACCCTACGAATATTGCGATGCCGTACCATGGAGGACATAATAGCGCACCAACTCCTTATTTTTATCCATACTCGTATCTCCCTTCTTATCCTAGCCCATGGAGTTATGTCCATTATATTGCATCGCCTCTTGGATATCTGCGCTTCTCACAAACTTTAATACATCTGCCCCTTTTTTCAACCATTTCATAAAATCCTATAAAGTAACTGCCTGCACTAGACTATACAAGTTATGCTAAAAGCTTCAGAGAACTGCAATAGTTGAACCAGAAAGAAGAGACTTGCAGAGCCCAGAAAAACGTATGCCCACCCCCTCCAGCTCTGGATGAATCCTTATTCTCCACTACAGCTTGCACTAGTGTAAAGCCGTCTAACTTAGACGAGACAGCTCTTATTTTTTCCCTTGAATTTTAAGATACTCCAATGCGTCAGAACCCAATACCAGTGTTAGCTTCAATTACCAGCAATCACCCTGTAACCCCTTTAGCTAACGCTCCAATTAAGAGCAAGAGCGTACAGAAGGAAAATCATTGCCCTAAACCAAAAGCAAAGAGTAAAACTCGAAGAGCAAGTCGAACAAAGGAAGCAAAAACTCGAAATGCGCGCAAATTCAGTTTCAACAATCACAACTTTCAAGCGACCAGTCAAACGCCTAAGGAAACACCTAATCGAAACCCCATTATACAAAATTTTTGGTTCAAGCCGGAAGAGCCGGGCTTCAGGTGTAGTAGCTTAGGACACTGGTTGCGAGAGTGTTCTCAGCCTATTAGGTGCTATGGCTGTGGACGAATCAACGTCCGCATCAGCGACTGCACCTAGCCCCAAAAGAGCGAGCAGAGCACGACAAGAGAAAGCGAGCAGAGCATCAAAAGAGCGAGCGAGCAGAGCAGAGCAAAGTAATGGAACCTACCAAGAGCGAGTGAGCAGAGCAAAATAAAAACAAGCGAGCAGAGCATAAAAAGAGCGAGCAAACAGAACCAAACAAGAACGAGTGAGCCATGCACCACAAGAGTGAGCGTGCAGAGCATTCACAGAGCAAGCAAGTAGAGCCAAACCAGAGCATGCGAGCAGAGCACAGCAAGAGCGAGCAAGCAGAGCAAAACAAGGGCAAGCAAGCAGAGCACAAACAGATCGAGCGAGCGAAATATAAACCGGGCGAGCCACAAGAGCATAAGCAAAGCAAGCAAGAAGAGCATAAGGAGAGCTAAACAGCGATATGTCTAGTAATGTTAGTGAAGTGGCAATTTACGGGTCAAAAAGTAGTTATTGTAGCCTCGTTAGTAGTAATAGACACACTATTGACCAGCCCTACGATCTCCCAAATTTTAGCTATGCGGATTATATCTCTGCTACAGTAAGCGAAAAAGCAACCCATCGACCCAAGCCCTCAATTCAGCAAAACCCCTTTATACCATCATTAATATGCCCATATTAACCCTCCAGCATCATATCTAGCTGTTTAAAATCCTTATCAACCAAACTCACGACCCATTCAGCTAATCCATTCATTAAGCAATTTTGTGTGTTTACCAAATTACCCTTTTTATGCTATTTAATTATTCCTCATACACATTGTACTAATATTGCTATTTATTCACACTTTTCTACTGACACTTAATCAAGTGCTAAATTTTATTTTTATGCATAACTATTGCGTAATTAAGAGTAAAATATATAAATAGAATTTTTTTTTGTTGCAAAATATTAATTACAAAATAATTAATCTTATAAAATAGTGGTATGCATCGACACATACCATCAGAGCGTCACCTTTCAGTAAGTAAACAGTTAAATTTTCATTTTTTATTTTTAATTTCAAATTTTTTTATACAAAATGTAATTTAAAATTTGTTGGTGTGTCTATGAATGAAATACATGTAAGAGCGGGTTATGAATGTTTTTGATAGCGTGGATTCAAGATTTTTCTTTATTGTAAAATTACTTTGGGGTAAGCCAGTCGCAGCCTAAATAGTTTAGCTCCCACACATAGAGCGCATTATATATACAACCTAATTAAATTATTTTCATTCAAGAATATCAATGTTTGCAGAAAAAGAATGATTAAAATTTGTTTAATAATTGTTATACTAAACACAGATGTATATAACACCGGTTATCTTAGGTTAAGTCCCCTTTTTATAATTTAGCTTTTTACTTTTTGCGCTCCTTCTACCAAAGTATCCGGTTCCACCGTATAGTTCCGTTTGGGAGGATAGTAGCATGGCAAATTGACCATGTTACTTGAACCTTTCTTTTAAAATACGATAATATATGCGGCAGAAGAAAGACGTTACATTTAGGCGCGGTTAAGAGACAGACAACGCCAGTCAAGCTAAAGCCAACCCTAAGCCACTAACCATACACGCGTGCACAGCACATCAAGATATCATTAATATACAGCGAAGCTTAACTAACGTGTCTAGTCTACGTATAGCATGACTATAGCAGTCAAGTAGACTGAAAAGGCAAGAGTATAAGGTGGCACGCATAGTGTGCTGCGTGAGGAAGGAAAAGCATCCATCTTGAGATGCTCATTCCTTCTGCCGTTAACTTACAAGTCGGTCGACTTGACGTTCTTTTGTGATTACGCCGCAAATTGTGCAAGGCGAAGCCATTCATATATCCTCTCGTGCTTGCGTTCTTTTTGTGTGAAAAGGAGAGTGATTAGTGTGTGTGAGTGTTAAAAGCATAACTGCTTTGTAATAACCTCGATTTCTGTTAAGCTTTAGCGATAAAGATACATCGGTATTTTTCTTTGCTTTGTGCGCGTGTGTGCTGGTGACCACGTGCGCGGTATCAAATAGTGCGTCCACTTTTCTTTCTAGCTTTCGTTCAATCTAAATTGCTTTGTAGCTTTCAAATAAAATACCCTTATAAATTAATCAAGCGCATCGTTGGCGCTTCTTTCGCCGCGTTGCTTTAATATTAGTACGATTAAAATAACTCATGAAGTCACGTCCGTATCACGCGACTGGTGCCCTTTTCTTTGTATAATTAAAATTTGTCTTAAAATAAAATCTATAAGTTGTACCTTTCAGCTTACTTCCTTTTTTTGTGTGTATTTGTAGTTGATATTTTAACTCATAACAGTACAGATCTAGCTATACATTTAGCTACTCTTGTACGGTCACCTGATCCCCATGGCCATTACAATTAGCAATTAGGAATATTCAGCGGAAATGCCTTTATGTTGACTGACGAACATATTTTAGAATTCAATAACATTCTAAGTTCGTGTACTATATTCAATATGCAATCAACCCTTTTAATCCAAAATCCTTGTAATATTCAACCTGTACCCACAAATAGTGAAAACATTTAATTGTTACTTTCGGGAAATTTTGAAAAAGGTCATTGGATTTGTTTGTATTATGAAAATATATACATATTCATAATGGTTTGAATATGAAATGTTTACAAAATAAACATAAGGTTTTTATAAATCGTTCATTTCCAAATAATTCGAATCTGTACAATTACAAACTAATTTTTATAATTATGGAATTTTCGCAATAGCTCTTGCAATTTTAATTCTTTATAATTTATGTCCTTTTAATGTAAATCTTGATATTTCCCAAATGCGTTTACAGTTACTAAAAATATATGAAATACATAATATTATAATGTTCTTATATATTGTTCCTCTTTTGAAAAATTTTCTGTTTGAAAATAAAAAGTTTGAATCATCAATAATTCCAAGAAAAAACAAAATTTTTCATAGATTAACATATATTGAAAACTCAGTAAATTTCAATGCTCAAAAAATAAGAATAAAGAACAGAATAAAAAATTTAAATAAAAAACAAAGAAAA
This sequence comes from Anastatus disparis, assembly GCA_017163975.1. NCBI lineage: Eukaryota > Metazoa > Arthropoda > Insecta > Hymenoptera > Eupelmidae > Anastatus > Anastatus disparis. Next base: position 4,953,386 of record JAFFSR010000301.1, on the reverse strand, counting down.
ATTTTCGTTAATTCTTCTACTCTTATAGAAATAGAGGATCAAATACCATCTAATCATTCATTTCATGATACTGATGTCATTATAGATTTTGAAAATATTTATTTGAGTGATTTAACAAATGAAAAAAAAACATTAAAAAAATTTTAAAATATCGAAAATGTAGAAGATGATAAAACTCATGTACTTGAAAAAAAAATGAATTACTTCAACCAAAAATTGTTTTACAAAAACACAAAGTTACTAAAAATGAGTTACCCATCAAGAAAAAAAAATACAAGGGATGAGCAATAACAAATTCGAAAATAAAAAAAAAAGATTACGTAAAAAAGAAGCTTATTGGTAGAACAAATGTTAACAATATGACAAGATAGTTAAAAGAAAATAACAAGAAAACAACAAAAAAATGAAAAAAAGCAAAGAATGAACATAGATGAGCTAAAAGCAGAACATAAAAAAGAAAAATTCCGTAAAAAAGAAGCTTACAAAAAAAAATAAAAATACTGATACATTTAAATAAGCAGAAAAAAACTTAAAGAGAAAAATTCGGGAGAAAAAAAATTCAAAATAAGAATATTGATAAATCAAAAACAGAACATGCAAAAGAAGCATTACGTAAAAGAAAAGCTTATAGAAAAAATAAAAATATTAATAAATGCAACGTAGAAAAAAATAGATCGCAGAGGAAAAATCAAGAAAAAGAAAACATTTGGAATAAGAATATTAACGAATTAAAAGCAAAACGTGCAGAAGAACCATTACTTAAAAGAGAAACTTATAAAAAAATTAAAAAAATATCTAAAAAAACAAATGGATAAGAAGAAATCAGAAGGATAAAAAAATGCAAAACCTGAATAAGGATGAATTAAAAATTATGCGTGAGAAAGGAGCACAACGTAAAAAAGAAAGCTATTATAAAAATAAAATTTTTTAAAGCCACGTGATTGAAGAAGGGAATATTGATATATTAGTAGAAAAACGGTTGAAAAAAATTTAAAAAGACTAAATATGATGATAAATGTTGATAATATAGAAAAAACAATTGTCTTAATAAAAAGATTGAAATATTATGATTGTAAACAATATTTTAATATGTATAATAATTCAAATACTAAAAATATTTAAAATTTATGAGAAAAGATTTAAAAAATCACATATTACAAAAAAATTATAAAAAAATATCTAAAAAAACAAATGGATAAGAAGAAATCAGAAGGATAAAAAAATGCAAAACCTGAATAAGGATGAATTAAAAATTATGCGTGAGAAAGGAGCACAACGTAAAAAAGAAAGCTATTATAAAAATAAAATTTTTTAAAGCCACGTGATTGAAGAAGGGAATATTGATATATTAGTAGAAAAACGGTTGAAAAAAATTTAAAAAGACTAAATATGATGATAAATGTTGATAATATAGAAAAAACAATTGTCTTAATTAAAAGATTGAAATATTATGATTGTAAACAATATTTTAATATGTATAATAATTCAAATACTAAAAATATTTAAAATTTATGAGAAAAGATTTAAAAAATCACATATTACAAAGGAACGAAAAAACTTAAAAATTAAAAATCAATTAAGAATCATTCTCTGTTAAAAATAAGTACGTACTTTGAGTACGTACTTCAAGTCTATACTTTACTTAAGTACGTACTATTTTGGAACATTTTAGTAGATACTTTTTTTGAAAAGTATATACATTTATTGAAAGTATGTACTTTTTAAGTATATTTTGATAAATATTTTTTCAAATATGTACTTTATTAAACAATACGTACTATTCTGAAAGTATGTACTTTTTAAAAACATTTTTATGCGTACTTTTATTTTAAAGTGAGTACTTTCTAAAAAAGTATGTACCCTATTTTAATGAAAGTACTCACTTATATAGAAGTATATACTTTTTTATATATACCTTCATATTATCACCTTTATAAAAGTATATACTGTAGCTATAGTCACTAATTTTTTTTAACTTTAGAATGTACTTTTTGAAAAGTACATATTTTTCTAAAAAAGTACGTACTAAAATGTTCCAAAAAATTACCTACTGAAATGTTCCAAAATTTACGTACTAAAATGTTTCAAAAAAAAAAAAAAATTATTAAGATATTCCAATAAAGTACCTACTAAAATATTCCAAAAAAGTAAGTACTTAATCTAAAGTATATATACTGGAAGTATATAATTAAAGTATGTACTGATTTCCAACTGTAAACAAATACGGATATATTTGCATCTCTGAAATTTGGATAGGAGATCACAAAGTCAAGAAAAACGCCACCAAACAGTTAAAAAGGTAAGTACTGAAAAAATTATATGAATCGACTATTGATTCTGTCTTTCACTGTTAGGTGGCATTTTTCATAATTCTGCAATCCTCTACCCGAATTTCAGTGCGAATACATAAGGTTGTAAATTTGAGTTTGTTCGCTCGAGCTTTTAGATCTGTCGAGAGTCGATTCTTACCTTATTTTTATATATTCCTTTAGGAAGAAAATGATTACCAAGTTAGTAACTTGAGAAATTTTTAAAAATAAAATCAATCGAAAACTTTTACTGACCTTTCTGTAAAATGTGATTTGTTATCTTTAAAGTATGTACTCTATTTTAGTAAAAGTACGTACTTATATAGAACACTTTAGTACGTACTTTTTAAAGAGTACTTTAAGCAATATTATTTATTTAAGTATACTAAAAAAAGTACATATTTTCAATAAAAGTATATACTTCTCAAAACAGTATCTACTGAAATACTTCAATATAGAACATACTTAAGTAAAGTATATACTGCAAGTACGTACTTGCAGAACATACTCAAAGTACATACTTGAAGTACGTACTTATTTTCAACAGGGTTGGTAGTATAGAAAATATTGAATTTGATGAGAAATTAATTATTGAAAACAATTTAGGTTTAATGACTGAAATGTGTAAATATTGCAGTGCTAAATATATTGCATTTGAATACACACAAAGTAAGGAATTCATTGATTGCTGTCACAAAGGAAATATAGAACTACTAAATAATTCTAGTTACACAGGAGAATTGAAAAAATTAGCTACAGGATTTTCAGAAAATAGTATTCATTTTCGTAAAAGTATTAGATCATACAACAATTTTTTAGCTTTTGCAAGTTTTGGTGCAAATTTTGAAAAATTAACAAGTAAGAGACCACAAGTAATCATAATTTGTGGTCAAATATATCACAACGTTCATACTTTGCATCCTGATGAAAATAAAGGTCGAAAATATGGACAATCATATGTTCTTGATAATAAATTAGCAACTTCTCAACGGAAAAGCTCAGATACACATTGAGACTTATTACGTAAATCAATTGGATTACTAAGACAAAGTAATCCTTATGCTAAAGCTTATAAAATGATGTATGAAATAGAAAAAGAAGAAATTGAATGGTGCGAAAAAATTAATATTTCACCAAAAACTGTAGCTATGGCTATTAAATGAAATAAAAAATTAGACAAATATATATAAAATCAAGCTACATGTGATGAAATTGCCATGAGATATTTATAGAAAAAGATGGTATACTCCTAGTAGATCGTGATATCGTTATATATTCGAAACGCGATGAACTAGATAGTATTCCATTAATTAGTAAACATCTCGATCCTATGACTTACCCACTCATTTATCCTAAAGGATGATACAGATAAATGACTAATATGAGATGTATATTACCCAAAAAAAAATTTCTAATTTTATAATTATGGATTTTTTGTAAGAAATGCATTTAATCCATATCTTAATTTAGGTAACTAGCAAAAAATACCTCGCTTCTAATGTCGCTCGGTTGAATTTTCATATATTATATTATTATGTATAAATTAGCCAATTTAAAAATAAAAAAGAATTGCCGCAACTTATGAATTTTGATATTGTAGTTTTGTACTAAATTAAATTTTTATATTTTTATAAAAAAGAATAATTGAAGTTACAATGTGCATAAAAATTGTTTAAATACAAATTATATCATGATGAATTAAGAATGTGTTTTAATCACGAACCATGAAATAATCGAAAACAATATTTGACGTTTACTAGAACTAACAACTGCACGGAGAAAGGAAAGTATTGTTAAAAGAGGTTCTAAATCAAGTATATCTAATTTATGTACTAAAGTACTTAAAAAAAGAGTGGCGGTATAATTTCAATTAGTACTATAGCTTGAATTTTAGGAAACAATGTTGGTACTATTATATTATGAAGTAAGAGCATAAATTTGCGATGCTTAGTGTCTTTTTTTTTGGTACTAAGACTGATATTTCACCTACTCGATTCAAGGGCAATATTTCGCAGAAAATGTAATTATTAATTTTTTTTCGGGCAGCTTTTCCTGTTACTAAAATTTAAAATTATTAAATATAGAATTATTTGCATAATATATAACACTTCAAAATTATTAATAATTAATGTTTTAATTCGTGATATTTCAGGAATAAAACGATACATGTTTATCTTCCATATTCCGTTTTAAAATAGTTACTTTTGAGTTTTAAATTAATTATTAGTAATTTGAAATTGATATATATATATATATATATATATATATGTATATATATATATATATATATATATATATATACATATATTTTCTGATATTTATATAAAATAGTGTTATATTACGAGCAGAGTTGTAAATGAGGAAATGGTTTTTTATTTGAAATGGTCAAGTAATTGGAAATACTCGCACCAGTTACCAGTTACAGAGTAAATAACGGGTAAATGGTCGGATCATTTGCCAGTTACTGGGTGAGTTGCTGAAAATGGTTGGACCATTCAGCAGTTACTGGGTGGGTAACGAGCCAAATCAATTAGTTGGCCGTTACTGGGTGGAAAACTGGTAAATGGTCGAATCGATCAGTTAACAGTTACCTGGTGGGTAACTGGTACATGGTTGGACCATTTACCAGTTATTGGCTAACAAGGAGAGTACCCGACCTTTGGTCAGATTTTCTCTAATGATAAGATTTTCTGATATAACACTTAGTTCATTATCATTTTTAAAAAGATTTGGATGATTTTCTTCTCCGATATCTTATAACCATTGTTTAAAATTATTATCATTATCTGAAACTCGCAGGTTTTCATTCAACGTCGTACGCATAAAATTTTGCCATAATAAACTAAATTAAACCGAATTTTCAATAATTTTCATACAGCTTTCATGTCGAACAATTAGTAATGTTTGCCTGAAATCTCCTGATACAATTACAGTTTTACCGCCAAAGGGTTGGTCTACATCGTATAAATCTTGAAAAAGACGATCAACTGCCTCAAAAGCAAATTTCGAAGTCATGGATATTTCATCCTAAATTATTATTAGTTTCCTTTAATTTTTTACCTTCTGCAGAGTTGGGCTTAACATCACCTGTTGTACAATCTGTTAGTTTAAATGTGGTATCTACTGTTTTTCCACCCATCATTGAATTCGCTGCTATACCTGTCCAAGCCACTCATAAATAACGTACAATGTAATATTTGAAATAAGCTATTAAAACTATCAAGGAGAGCACCCCACCTCCGGGAAACGGATTTGGCTGAAACTGCGGGATATGATTTTTTGATGAAAAAAAATGAACCCGTGTTTTTTCTTTTCGTCGAATAGGCCCCATAGACGAAGATATAGGAATTTTTTCGAAAATATAATAAAAAGGAGCATTTATAAGATCTTGAATAACCAGACAACTAAGACTCCTACGAAAAAAATGTATAAAAAATAAAATAAAGTACAGATTAAATGCTTTAATTTAAGAAGTGGCCGTATAGCTCTGTCCTTGTCTAATATAAATTTTCGTTATTATCAATAAATTAAATATTATTGTACAAAAGTAAGGGTGTAGCCCAATAGATTTAAGACAAGCAAACGATTCTATTCTATGAAAAAATATAAAATTTTGATTAGTTTTTGAGTGAGGTCTGAAATGGAATAACAGTTATCAAATTCCATTGTTTTTCCGTTTCAGACCTCACTCGAAAACTAATGAAAATTTTTCATTTTTTCACAAAATAGGATCGTTTGCTCGTCCTGAAATCTATTGGGCCCTTACTTTTGTATAACAATATTTAATTTATTGATAATAACGAAAATTTAGATTAGACAAAGACAGAGCTATACAGCCTCCTCTTAAGCTTTGTTGCATTAAAAAAGCTTGTGTGGTTCAAAAGTTGTGCCTGATTGAAAATTACTACATGATTGTTAATATTTTTAGCGTGTAACATATCATCAATTTTTTACGCTATTTCATTAGCATATTTTATTCGCATGTAACTTTTGAACCATTCAAGCTTTTTCAATGCAACAAAGCTTAAATTAAAGAATTTAATCTGTACTTTATTTTATTTTTCATACATTTTTTCGTAAGAGTCTTAGTTGTTTGGTTATTCAAGATCTTATAAAAGCTCCTTTTCATTATATTTTCGAAAAAATGTCTATATCTCCGTCTATGGGGCCTATTCAAAGAAAAGAAAAAACACAGGTTCATTTTTTTCCATCAACAAATCATATCTCGCAGTTTCAGCCAAATCCGTTTCCCGAAGGTCAGGTACTCTCCTTGTGAGTAACTGCAAATGGTTGAACCAGTAGGTAGTTACTGGGTGAGTAACTAGAAATAGTCAGACCATTTACCAGTTACTAGGTGAGTAGCTGGTAAATGGTCGAACCATTAACCCATTAATGCCCATGCCTAGACCAGCAGGGGTAGCATTCCCGAACCATTCTAAAAGGGGACATTAGGTCAAAGTAAGTTCAAATATAGAAAAAAAATTTTTTTTCCATTTGTTTAAAAAAAAATTGTTTAAACAAATTGCTTAAAAAATGGTTTTTCGTTTATTCTGATGACGTAAATGGATTCTACGCCAGAAATTACTACAGGAACCATCATCAGATTACCAGAATACGCATTTTCCATTTTGCAATTATATAATAAATAATTTTAACAGGGCCCAGTACCCCCATGTGCCCATGACTCGGCTACGAAACATAGCGCTCTGAAACTTTGTAAAAGGGGACATTAGGCTAGAACACGATAAATTACAGAAGAATATGGTTTTTTCCATTTGTTTAAACAATTATTGTTTAAACAATTTATTTGCAAAATCATTTTTCGGTCTTTTTGATTACGAAAATTGATTCTACGCCGAAAATTATTGTGAGAATTGTAGTCGGAAGCCTTAAAATACTGTTTTCCATTATTTCATGAGCCTTGTATATTCTGTACATAGTATCTAAGAATCAATCCGTATCTATCAGTTTTGAAGAAAAAAATTATTGGTTCCGAGTGTCGAGTTCGAGTTTGTGGTAAGTAAATTTCTCTAAATTATGACAGCTGCAGTGTACACGTAATCCAAATAAAATCAATATTACATAAGAAAAAGTTTTGAGGTACAATAAACTATATATTGTGAAATTTTTCTCTATCCCTTTATTGTTGAGGTGAATACTACATAAATGCCTCGAAATCGGCGTAATTTAAATCAACGGCTACAAGTTGACGATTTTCAACATATTGACGTGGACAGAGATGAAATAGCTCATCAAAGTCATGTCAGTATAGCATTCGTGCCGGCAAATGATAACGCGAACTCATATGATTCGGATGAGTCTGATGTTTAAAACGAAGGTGTGGTTCAGCCAGATTGCTTTTTGCCTTACGGTTCGATTGAACATGTCGTAAGTTCTTATAACAACGATCAAAAATTGTTGGAGGCAAACCACGAATATTCATGGAAAGAAGGTTGTGTCGAAGATGGAATTCCGGATGCTTTTGATGATCACTTGTTAGATAATAAACTTGTTGAAAAATTGAGTAGAATGAATGCTTACGATCTTTTTGAAAGATTTTTTTCGAAAAATATGAAGGAATTCCTTATTGATGCCACAAAAGAGAATAATTACGATTTGTCGGAAAATGATCTAGATCGTTTCATTATTATTCTCATTCTAACTTCTTTCAACTCACGCAAACGGCAAAGACACTATTGGTCAAGTTCAGCTACTCTAAAATGTGACCCTATCAGAAATCTTATGACTAGGAATAAATTGGAAACCATTAAGAAAAATATCAGATTTTATAGAGCAGGAGATAGAGATGAGCATGATTCTGTCTGGAAAATCCGAAAACTAACTAATTTATTTCGAGATAATTGTACTCAATATGGGTGGTTCAAATGTAACTTATCTATTGATGAAATAATGGTCAAGTATTTCGGAAGACTTGCTATAAAACAATGCATTTTGAATAAACCAATCCGATTCGGAATAAAAGAGTGTGCTATATGCTCTATCGATGGATTTCTGTTTGATTTTGATATTTATTGTGGTAAGAAAGGTAAAGGTATCGATAAATGTTTCGAGAAGATACCATTAGGTTCGAGAGTTGTAATGAAAATGATACAAAAGTTATTGACAATGGTAAGATCGGAAGACTTAACAAATTTTCGATTGTTTTTTGATAACTTCTTTACCTCGCCTGATCTTCTAGTTCATTTGAAAAAATTGAATTTACTAGCAACTGGTACTGTACGAAAAGATCGCGTGAAAGTGGATACGAAAATCGCAGATAAATCTGAGAAAGGGACTTTGAAAACATATTTTGATGGAACATCTAAGCTAAACTGTGTAACAGTGATGGATTCAAAGCCTGTCAGTATTTTATCTACTGCTCATGGTATTGATCCTAAAACCCCTTTGACACGATACAACAAGGAAATGAAGAGTAAAGTACCCATCAATTTTCCTTATCTTTTCATTGCATATAATAAAAACATGGGCGGCGTTGATTTACACAATGAGTATTGTAATAATGTGCAACCGAGTATACAAAGTAAGAAATAGACTTTTTGCCTTTTTGAAAGGATTACACAGGCCCACAAAATGAAAAAAAATGTCTGAACTTTTGACCGGACATACATATTCCCATGTATTTTTCGACGCTGAATCCGAATCTGTAATAAAAATATAGGGTTTTCCTACCTTTTCTCAGAGTTTTATTGAAAAAACCTCATTTTTTACGGTTTTTTTGCGGTTTTTCGAGTCTAGAAAAAACAAATCATGAGATACGGTTAATTGGACTTCAAAATCGAATTCTACGGGAAAAAATACACGAGAACCATACCTTCAAATTTTTTTAACGCGATTCTAGTCCTCTGTATGGGGCTGAAAAGATGAGGAAATCGGTAAAAGTCGAAATTTTGCCTAAAATGGATTTAAACAATATTAAAATTTAATCATGCGTCTTTTGAAGAGTCGATAAACATTGGAAATACTATCCTGGGGGTTTTTCAGATTGCTGATCATGAATTTGAAGTCAGACAAGAACTGTATATGGTAAATTTATCGATTTTTTAAAAATTTTACGTCTGAAATACTAATTTTAGAGTCTTTCACAGCATTGACTGTAAATTCAAGATATTAACTTAGCCTATTGTGTACGTTAAACTTAACATTTTGTCTATGTTTGTCTCTCTCTCTCTCTCTCTCTCTCTCTCTCTCTTCCGATGTTTTTTTTAAATTGGCTTACGCTTACGTACACGTTTCTCTTCGAATGACCGATGTAGTGGATTTCTGACACGTTTTTGTCCTTTTTTCGCAGCTGTTTCTCTTTTTATCATCCAGCAGTAATCTGCTAACATGTTGATACCCCAGTTTCCTTCGAAAATTTTGATACCGCCTCTGCATATAAAGCTTGGATTGATAAAGCAATTAGTTAAAGCTTTGGACAAGGACGGTCAATGCTTCCAATATATAAGCAAAGTATTTCCCCATAAATCTGATGCTAAATTAAATGAAGGTATTTTTGATGGTCCTGAAATCCGAACTTTATTTAGAGACGAAAACTTTGAACAAAGCATGACTGATGTTGAAAAGGCAGCATGGTTAAGTTTTAAAGAGGTATCGACGAAATTTTTGGGTAATGCCAAAGACACGAATTATAAAGCTATTGTGAAAAGAATGGTACGTAATTTTGAAAAATTGGGTTGTCTAATGAACTTAAAACTTCATTTTCTTGATTCACACGTTGATCAGTTTCCTGAAAATAACGGAGACTTTAGTGAAGAGCATGGTGAACGATTTCACCAAGATTTAAAGGAGTTTGAACGTAGATTTCAAGGAAACTGGGGTATCAACATGTTAGCAGATTACTGCTGGATGATAAAAAGAGAAACAGCTGCGAAAAAGGACAAAAACGTGTCAGAAATCCACTACATCGGTCATTCGAAGAGAAACGTGTACGTAAGCGTAAGCCAATTTAAAAAAAACATCGGAAGAGAGAGAGAGAGAGAGAGAGAGACAAACATAGACAAAATGTTAAGTTTAACGTACACAATAGGCTAAGTTAATATCTTGAATTTACAGTCAATGCTGTGAAAGACTCTAAAATTAGTATTTCAGACGTAAAATTTTTAAAAAATCGATAAATTTACCATATACAGTTCTTGTCACCGCCCTCTAGAAGTAGTTTCTACACAATCTGACTTCAAATTCATGATCAGCAATCTGAAAAACCCCCAGGATAGTATTTCCAATGTTTATCGACTCTTCAAAAGACGCATGATTAAATTTTAATATTGTTTAAATCCATTTTAGGCAAAATTTCGACTTTTACCGATTTCCTCATCTTTTCAGCCCCATACAGAGGACTAGAATCGCGTTAAAAAAATTTGAAGGTATGGTTCTCGTGTATTTTTTCCCGTAGAATTCGATTTTGAAGTCCAATTAACCGTATCTCATGATTTGTTTTTTCTAGACTCGAAAAACCGCAAAAAAACCGTAAAAAATGAGGTTTTTTCAATAAAACTCTGAGAAAAGGTAGGAAGACCCTATATTTTTATTACAGATTCGGATTCAGCGTCGAAAAATACATGGGAATATGTATGTCCAGTCAAAAGTTCAGACATTTTTTTTCATTTTGTGGGCCTGTGTTATCCAAGCATCTATAAGCAATGCTTTAGTACTGAAGAATACAGTTTGTCCTGAAAATAAAAAAGGAGCATTTCAATTTGCTTACGAAATAGTTAATTTTTATATCGATCGATATAATAATTCACGCGATAGGCGCAGTAGAACAGATTCTTGTAGCCAAGAACTCCCTGATCAGGATCATAAAATTCTTCAAGGCTTGAAACGGCGCTGCGAAGCACAAACTAACGGAGAAATGTGCTCTAAGCGTACATCATATTATTGTAAAACGTGCCAGATTTGTGTATGCAGAACTCATTTTGACTACTGTAAAAATTTACCATGACAAAATTAGAGAATGAAAAAAAATATGAAAAAACAAAAAAAATATAAAATAGAGAAAAATAAAAAAATAAAAAAAAAAAAAAAAAAAAAAAAAAAACAAGAAGGAAAAAAAAAAAAACAAGAAAAAAACAAAAAAAAAACAAAAACAAGAAAAAAAAAAAAAAAAAAAAAAAAAAAAAAAAAAAAAAAAAAAAAAACAAAAACAAAAACAAAAAAAAACAAAAAAAAAAAACAAAAAAAATAAAAGGAGTGTAAAAACCTACCGTAGCCTCCTCGTGGCATACTCTGGGGTCGTGATAATCACCAGCCAATAACGGGGGTAAGTATTTTTCTGGGTAGAATCAATTTCCGTAATCAAAAAGACCGAAAAATGATTTTACAAATCAATTGTTTAAACAATAATTGTTTAAACAAATGGAAAAAACCATATTCTTCTGTAATTTATCGTGTTCTAGCCTAATGTCCCCTTTTACAAAGTTTCAGAGCGCTATGTTTCGTAGCCGAGTCATAGGCACAGGGGGGTACTGGGCCCTGTTAAAATTATTTATTATATAATTGCAAAATGGAAAATGTGTATTCTGGTAATCTGATGATGGTTCCTGAAGTAATTTTTGGCGTAGAATCCATTTACGCCATCAGAATAAACGAAAAACCATTTTTTAAGCAATTTGTTTAAACAATTTTTTTTTAAACAAATGGAAAAAAAATTTTTTTTCTATATTTGAACTTACTTTGACCTAATGTCCCCTTTTAGAATGGTTCGGGGATGCTACCCCTGCTGGTCTAGGCATGGGCATTAATGGGTTAATCAGTTACTGGGTAAGTAACTGACAAATGGTCGGACCAGTTGGTAGTTACTAGATGAGTAACTTGAAATGGTCGGACCGTTACGCCCAGTATTTGAGCCTTAATGAAGCAGAGAGATTCATCTTTTAAGCTTGCATGTTGAACTGGTTTAGCATCTGATTTTGTCGTTTTCGTTTTTTACGATCTCGGATTAGTAACCTTCTTGATTTCGCTAAGAATTTTCATATTAAGCAGAAAATTTAGAATGCACCCAATTCGATAGCTAAATGGACTAAGTTCAGAAAACTAAGCTTTACGCGCAGATCTTCACCATCGCTTTTAAATTTATTTTCAGCTTCTTTTCTTAATTTATTTTTTGCTAATGTGGCTAGAGATCACATAGCTATGACGGAGGAAATGTTTTTCGACATCTTGTCCATTAAATCTTATGATGCGCAGCCACTTTTTAAGTTTGCGCCTGTCTCGCTGGAAAACGTCAGGTGTGCTGGTACTTGTGAATCGTCTGAGTCTACGGGCTGTGATGGTGTAACGGTTGATATGCTTAAGTTATCTCTAAATTCATCTTCTGTTTCTTACCAAGCTTGTTAACCGATGTATTTTCACTAGTTCATTCTAAATAAAATAATAAGCAAACAAATGCAAGAGACAAATAGCAAACAAATTCAAATGATCTTGATGAAGATCAAGGTTCGGCGACCGAATGAAGGAGAAGTGCAAGCTGAATGGGATGCGAAAGAAAAGATGCAGGCAGGCGTCAAGCTTAGAAAAAGCGATAAGCCTGACAACGATGAACGACTTCACAGAAAATCGTGAAGTGAACATAGAGGAGTATGAAAAAATTTCAGCGAAGCAGTAGGGGAATAAAGTAAAGAATAAAAATAAATAAGGCCGTCCCTGAAGAAATGCAGAGTGGAGGGACATTAAATCGAATTTATGTCGAGCAATTATCCGAAGTCAGTGCGAAACTGGAAATAAAAGCTTTAACGGAGTCCCAAAAACAGGAAGCCGAAATGATAACGGCAGTAATTATTTATCAATAAACTTCAATCTAACCTCTTTCTATTCAAGCAAAATTATGGTTTCCAGAAAAAAATCATACAGGGGAGGCCGACTGGCAACCAATCGTATAGATGAAAATCATATGAATGGGCAAAAAAAATATACCATCGTTAGCAACAACGAAGCTTCTAGAATCGAGAATTAGAGTATAAAAGCTCCAAGCTTGCAAGCGTGGGCTCTTCTTTTCCCGCCCAATCTCTTGTTGGCCACGTCAATTTCGCCAAGCAGCCTAAACGTCACCAGATCCAGCAGCAGCCAGCCACCGCTCATCTGCAAAGCCATCAACCTAGGAGACTTAAATCGAAAGTAGAAGAAGTTTTGGTTTAAACTCAAGAATTTCCAGAGACAACGTTAGCAACAAGAGTGACAGGCTGACGTTGTGGGGTAGTAGCGATTAAGACACAAAAATAAAGATAGGAAGTTTTTCTAAATTATATATTGTAAATCTCGAGGGGAGAGCATGGCGCAAAAACGGGCAGCTCTTATTTTGCTCATATTATGCAAATTAAAGGTAGAGCGTTTTTCTATGGTTGTGTTTAAAGTAAAATCCAGTGAATATAATGGAATTAAATACAAAGAAATAATTAATAAAGGTGGCATATCGTAGCGTAGTTTCGCCCCGGAGTGAAATAGTAAGAAAGAAAAAGAAGGGAACAATAAATGTATGAAGCAAAGCTTTTTGTCTTGAGTATGAAAAATAAAAACAATAAATTTGTATAACTCTAGAATTTGCATGTGTGTATAAGTCTACTAATTTAGTTAAACAATCCTTGCCTCTCTTTCTCAGACTTCCAATTCCGGAGACGTAGCGCTCGCGCGTTAGTCAAAAGGAAGTCGGTGGATGGCTGAAATTCAGTCATTCATAAAAAAATTTTATTAATAATTTAACTTGTATGCTAAACGTAACACAACTCAGACTCATAAATACCTTGCGTATGGAAACTCTTAATATTTGGTCAATTTATTCACTCGTCTTGCGAGTAATTGCTTGGTCGTAGCCTCCTTATTCCTTACTGTCGTACTGAATCTCGTAGATAGTCCTTCCATGTTGTGGCTTAAACATTGTTAAATAAGTCTGGATTTACCGAATTTGATCCATTGTTAGTCTCGAACTTTAAAACAATGCTTTTTGACCATTTTCTGCGCAGTGAGAGAGCTGCCTAAATGCATTGTGTATGGAAACTCTCAATATTTGGTCAATTTATTCACTCGTCTTGCGAGTAATGTCGTGTAATTTTCGTGACGATTGCCTAGTTGTAGCCTCTTTATTCCTTACTGTCGTACTGAATCTCGTAGACAGTCCTTCTATGTTGTGGCTTCAACATTGTTAAATGGGTCTAGATTTACCGAGTTTGATCCATTGTTGGTCTCAAACTTTAAAATAATGCTTTTTGACCATTTTCTGCACAGTGAAAGAGCTGATTTTGAGGGTATTAGTTGACAGACCGATTTAAACGTTAAATTATATATTCTGTGCGAGCACTTTTAGTTTTTATTTTAAATGAATGCGCTGTAATTTATTGTAATTTTTAATTGTTATAAGTATTTATAATATTTTATTCTTTTTTGCGGTTGCATTGTAAATTATATTTTACAATTTTGCGTTGCTTTTGCTATGTATTATTTTTTTTTTTTTTTTTTAATAATAAACGGGCATTTTCTGCCCAATAGCAATTTACGTAAACAATTAAAGACAATACAGTTGACGTATTATTTAACGTGGTGTCAGCCCACGGCAGAGACAGCGAAAAAGCGGCCAGACGGGGAATCGATCTCGCGCCAACGGGAATACGAGTCACACGCCTTAGCCACTACTCCACTGAACTCTACAATTATATTTATGTTTTATTTTATTTGTATATTACTTGTGTGCGAAATGGGGTATTACCCCGTGGCCTAATAAAATCCATTAATCAATCAGTGAATCTGCTATGGCAACTGGTCAATGCCGGCTGCAGGACAAATAAAATAGGTCGACAAAATCTCCTACTGGAAATATCTCTCTCCCTCCGCTCCACAATGACACCAGGATAATTTAACAATCTCCTTCAACGATCTCAGCACCTGCACAACGAAAACTCGAAAAAAAATTTGATCTTTCAAAGCAAGAAAAAAATTTCGACGTGACTGGGAGACAGTAATCGAATAGCTTTTTAATGGCAACTTCTTTCTTGTTTGCATCTTCTTGCTCTTTTTTCTATCTTTCAACTTCTTCTCATTCCTTTTTCTCCAATCATTAAAAACTCCTGCTTTTCACTGATTTATCTTTGGTGCGTTCCGATCCTCGAAGTACACACATTTAACGTGCGCGCAGTCCTTGGAAGCGAAAAAATCAACACCAATTGAAATCTCTTTTAATTTTAATTATTATGTTTGAACCCTCTGGTCGGCTGTACAGATGTAATTTATTCTATTATTATGCATGTTCATTCATGAACCCATGCATAATAACCCATGCTTTAATACGTACTTATATGAACGCGAGTTCTTTTAGGATAGATAAGGTCGTGTTATTTTGAATAAGGTAAGAAGTGGGTGGGGTTGTTGTCATTAGTAAAGCAACATAACAAAAAAAAAATTTTTTAGGACCTTAACTCACTATAAAAAAACTATCAGCGCATCTAGTCTGATCTACTCCTTATTTCTCTTGGTCAGCCACCTCTTTATCTTACGCCTGATCAGTTCTCATTGGCAGTCCTTAGGGTTGATGGGAGTCACGGCGCTGGTGGGTTGCTGGTCTGTAATCCAGTGATCACTGGTCATAATGTGGGAGATCGAGGTGGCTCGTAACTATTGGGCTAAATCCTCGTCTCCTTCGACCCGGTCTGCCCAAGACCTCCTTGACTCTCTTCTTTCTTCTTTCTCTCATCTTTTCAGCATCTTTTGCCTCTCTTCTTTGACTCCTCTATCAATCCTAGCCACTCTTCTTTTTTCTTCTTGCTTTCTCTTTCACTCTATCAATCCTCTTTCGATCTCTAATATCTCTTTTAGCCTGTTATCTCCTTTTATTCTTTCTTGCTCTATCCTATTCACCTGCTCACAAGCCAACTCCACTTCCTTTTTCTCTAGTTCTTCTCTTTTCATTCTCTCTTGCTCCTTTTGTTCCACTTCTTCATCCTCGTTTCTCACTCCATCTTACCACCTCTTCTTTCTCTTTTTCTGTGGTGAGGATAACTGGGGGTATGGTGCATAGATCTCTTGTGACACTTTCCTAGTACGCCCTATTCTTTTTATCTCTTTTCCTTCCTTCCTCCGCTGCTCTCTCTAACTTTGCCAGGGTATGTGAGGGTTTGGTTTCTAATATAGGCTGATGGGATCGATCGATTATCGGTTCCATCTCTGTCTCTGGATCGCGAAGAGGTGAGGTAGAGAGTAACTCACCCATTATTCTTATAATACGGTGAGTTATTCTATTGACATCTTTTAGTGGTTCTATTGCGCTTCTCATTTTGGATAACTGTAAATACAAAAAAAAATCTATAACGCGGTCAGTATTAAATTAGCGTTTGGGTTTAAGGTTTTATGTCAGGTTCAGTTTTAGGAAGTATATATTTTTTGAATACCGAAACGTGTACTTTCGTATTACTAGTAACACCAAAAGTAAATTTTCCATGTTTAAATCCAAAGCTTTCATGGTGGATTTTAGACATTCTTAGAGGGATTTTTTCAGATTTCGACCGTGTAAGTTGTGGTTTAGGATACCGACCGTTGTAATTTTTACGAAACGTTGATATTCTAAATTACAACTTACACGGTTAAAATCCGAAAAAAAACCCTTAAACAATGTTTACATTTTCCATGTAAAAGATAGTATTAGAGATAATCGAGGCCTAGGTTTTTACAGCAAACAGGCTATGAAAACAGTCCATTTTGATTTTTTTGCAACATGGGCTAGTATAAAGTATCTTATCTTAAAATAATTCTAGTTACACAAATAAATTAATAAGAGCAGTCTGCGAATATAATTCACTGTACGTAACTTTAGTAAAAACTATGTATATCTTATCTTTATATATATCCGCATAATGAGAATCATTTTATGATACTTTGTATTAGCCCATATTGCAGGAAAACCATAACGGACCACTTCCATAGCCTGTTCGCTGTAAAAACCTAAGCCTCCATTTTCTTCAACACAATCTTTTACATGGAAATTGTGCTTTTGGAAATAAAAAAAGTACATGCAGTGTTTTTATAGAATATTAATACATAGTATTTTCTAATCACAATGACTTCAAGTCCCGTCTTTGAATAATTTAGAAACGTATCATTTGTCATAGTCTTTATCATTATAATATTTCACAAAAAATCTTAATTTTAACGTTATCCTTACATTGTTACATAACTTTAGATTTTTCTAAATATAATTAAAATAATATTTGCTTATAATATGTAAATAATTCATAATTTTATTTGAAAACGGAATTCTAGAAATTAAGCTTATAAATTATCAATAAAAATTTTTTTTTATAAAAATCATAAAAAATAAAATTTGAATAAATAAAAAAGTGCTCATTCTTCGATTTAGGTTTTCGTAGAAATTTGATCCTAAATGTGCCTAGAATTATATCCAGCAGGAAAATCCGAGGTGCAAAAATTTCATGGTCAAATTTACTCGAGGACAACCGTGAAACCTAAATCTTTTGTCAAATACAAGTATTTCAATATTCTTAAAGCATATCTACAGTGTGTTTTATTGTAACAATTTCGGAATCTACTGAGGTAATTTACGCTGTAACTTATATCTGGTCTAGTACTTGAACTTATATATTATAATGTGCCTAACAAATTTCTATACAAAATGCTTTCTCCAAATACATTAGATTTTTCAAGTCTAAAATTGGCTTCCATAAGAGTATTATACAATTTATCATTTTCTATATTAAATTGTTTTGCTTATGATTCCATATATTTTGTTTGACTTACTAGGAGAGTGCCACGTTTCCGGATCACAGATTTTACTCAAACTTCGGGATACGTTTTTAGATGACAAAATATGAAAAAAGCTAAAGTTATAGTCATTAACGCTCAATATTTCTCTAGATATAGGCAATTTAAGAAAATCACTTACAAAGTTACTAGATTTTTTAACACTTATAGCTCTTGAGCATCGATAGCTAGAAGCTTAAAACTCTTTTTAAATTAAAGCTGAGCTCAAATCCTTTCGCAATAACACCTATAGCATATCAAAATATTATTTTTTTCTAAAGTTATAGCGTAATGAAGATTGTGCCTGAATTTTCTTTTTAAAAAATTAATTAATAATAAATGCTGAAATTAAGTCCAATCTTTATTACGCTATAACTTTAGGAAAAAATAATATTTTGATATGCTATAGGTGTTATTGCGAAAGGATTTGAGCTCAGCTTTAATTAAAAAAAGTTTTAAGCTTATAGCTATCGATGCTCAAGAGCTATAAGTGTTTGAAAATCTAGTAACTTTTTTAGTTATTTTCTTTAGTTGCCTGTATCTAGGGAAATATTAAGCGTTAGTGACCATAACTTTAGCTTTTTTCATATTTTGTCATCTGAAAACATATCCTGAAATTTGAGCAAAATCCGTGATCCGCAGATATGACACTCTCCTAGTTAATTTCATTTTATTTTTACCACGATCGTATTTAATACTCATTCTAAGATATTAATTCACTGATCCTAAATCTTTAATTTTAACTTTATTTGATAATAATCTCTTTATGACTTGTAATTTACCTTTGTTTTTACTACATATCATGACGTCATCTACATAGTTTAACAAGTATACAGTATTTCCTCCTTCTCCATAAATGTACAGACATAATTCAGTATTACTACTTTTAAATCCTAGACTCTTAACATACTCATTAGAACATTTATACCAATCTCTTGAACTTTTACTTAATCCATGCATTGATTTTTTTAATTTACATACTTTATTCGTTCCATCATTATACCCTTTAGGTTGATTGACATATACTTCCGCAATCATATCGCCATATAAAAATGCTGAATCTACATCTACTACACTGAAAAAAAAGCCAAATGCACACGCTTCGAAGTCGATTGTTGTGAATGATTCGGACAACATTCGCAGCTATTAATAACGGAAAATCGCAATATAAGAGTGCGTAACAATATCGCAGCCAATCATTCCAACTTTTTGTATAAAAGATTACATTGATTGGAGCAGAGCGCTGCGACTAAGCTGCGTTGTGGCTCGCTACGGCTCTCCGTAGTCTACGGCACAGAAAACTGAATACAAGCCCAGCGACTAAACTGCTTTGTAGCTCGCTACGGCTCTCCGTAGTCTACGGCACAGAAAGCTGAATCCGAACACAGCGATTTATTGCGTGGTCGCTCGCTTTGAATGCCGATCTCAAGCATTGCGACAACGCTTTGAACACACTTGCTTGATTAATAAATAACATTGAAAAAATGATAATTTTTACTTCCTTTTACATTTTTTTTTAATGTTCATGTAATTATGCGAATTCATAATTTTGAACTATTTTTAAAAATTTATAGTTATTAATGCTTTAATATCTTTGATTATTTTTTTATTATTTTTAGATTTATTAGGATATTTGAAGTTAAATAGTTAAAAAACTATACTAATAAATCTATAACAAATCTAAAAATAAAACAAATAAAAAATTGAGAAAGAAATTAACTTTTTTTAACCAACAATTTATGTGATTATAGATAATAATATTTATGAAGTTATTACTAAACATTAGATTACCTTAATTATATTGTTCCAAATTTCATACGCAAGTTGTATTCACTTGGACTTGTTATTTTTTTATGAGCTTTGATTGGAAATTAGATATCAAACTCGACAAACCTAACCTTAAAATACGACATATTGAAAGTTTTTATTATAACTTTGTATGTATTATATTTTGGTGGATTTTTTGAGTTGTCCGCATTAGAGTTTAATCTTACAAATTTTTTCTTTGTAGTAAAGAAATTCGATTAAACGCATCGTTTATTCATAAGTTAAGATTGAAAATATTATTAGAAGGCGGACAGCTTCGTCATGCTCTTAATGAAAGAACCTTCGAAAATTTGGTTTTTTCCATACCATTTATGCAAAAACCATTCATATCATTTTTAGAAAATATTTGATACTATTAATGAAATTTTCAAGGCACCGTGCAATATAGCTTTTTAAAAAATGAATTTTGTTTAATAGTTTCAAAAAAGAATAATTTATTCGCAAACAGTTGTGTATTTTTTAATGTAATAGAATAGTCACTTTTTAAAAATTGTTTGAAAAAAGTCATATTTAAAGTTTAAACTTTTAAAGATGTACCAATATATCTTTGAAATTTATTTAAAATAATTTTTGTTCATATATTATTTTATTCCATTTTATGAAATCATAATAAAATAATACTCTTAGTTATAACATTAAATCCATAGAACTTGTAGATATATATATATATACATACGAAAAATTTAACATCAATTTACACGGCTAAATAATAAAAATCAATGAGTCTGGGAATATGTTCCATTTGGTTTCCAAAATAAAAATAAAAAATTTTGTGGTTAAAAATTCAAAGTAATGGAATATTTTTATTTACTCAAATTTTTTGGTTAAATTAATGTTTTAATAAATTTTCTATTAAAAAGTATCAAACTATTGTAAAAACTTAATAGAACTATTTTTGTTGAAAATAACGTGTACAATATAATTGAATTTTTTAAAATGACAATATGTAGACTTTTTAACTTACCTGTTAGATGAAAAATCACTATTGAATATACACAAAAACTGGCTAAGTTGATTTGTTATTTAATGACTTGACTTAATATTTTTTTATAAAGAACGAATAAATTTCAGCGATAACAAAGAAAATTTCTAAAAACACCTGAATTTGCGGAAAAGTATTTAAAACAGTCACTTTTAATCAATCATAAGATTTTCTTTCTTCAAACGCACTTTGTTTTGAAGAAAACGTACAAATACATTTTTATCAGATATCATCTGTAAATATGTAGTGACGATATTACCAATAAATCTTAGTTCTACCAGGCTTTGAGTATTTTTTTCTTGGAAATATTTATTAATTATTTATTATGTACCTAAATTAATTAAGAATTTAAAATAGCATAAAAATCATCTGTAAATATTTTCCCTTTTACGGCAAGTGAATACAACTTGCGTATGAAATTTGGAACAATATAATTAAGGTAATCTAATGTTTAGTAATAACTTCATAAATATTATTATCTATAATCACATAAATTGTTGGTTAAAAAAAGTTAATTTCTTTCTCAATTTTTTATTTGTTTTATTTTTAGATTTGTTATAGATTTATTAGTATAGTTTTTTAACTATTTAACTTTAAATGTCCTAATAAATCTAAAAATAAAAAAAAATAATCAAAGATATTAAAGCATTAATAACTATAAATTTTTAAAAATAGTTCAAAATTATGAATTCGCATAATTACATGAACATTAAAAAAAAAATAAAAAAGGAAGTAAAAATTATCATTTTTTCAATGTTATTTATTAATCAAGCAAGCGTGTTCAAAGCGTTGTCGCAATGCTTGAGATCGGCATTCAAAGCGAGCGACCACGCAATAAATCGCTGTATTCGGATTCAGCTTTCTGTGCCGTAGACTACGGAGAGCCGTAGCGAGCGGCAAAGCAGTTTAGTCGCTGGGCTTGTATTCAGCTTTCTGTGCCGTAGCGAGCCACAAAGCAGCTTAGTCGCAGCGCTCTGCTCCAATCAATGTAATCTTTTATACAGAAAGTTGGAATGATTGGCTGCGATATTGTTACGCACTCTTATATTGCGATTTTCCGTTATTAATAGCTGCGAATGTTGTCCGAATCATTCACAACAATCGACTTCGAAGCGTGTGCATTCGGCTTTTTTTTCAGTGTACTTCTATATCTAAACTATTTTGACAACAATAAGAAAATACAAATTTCAAACTTTGACCGCTTGCAACCAAGGAATATATGTCATCAATTACATTTCTTTGTTGACAACCTCTCGCTACTAATTTGGCTTTATACCTGTGACGTTCGAATGGAAACAAGCCTCGCGATTGTTTGGAACGCAAAAGCTAAACAGCTGAGAACAGTACATAGCAACAATGTCATATAAAAGAATCAATATTCGTTTATTTATTATTATTCGCAACATAGCCTCTTTGTAATATACATAATAAAACTGTTGTTAAGTCTTAACCTTATTAACAATTATTTTCTATATATCTACCATTGACTATCCATTTGACGTCTACTGTATTTTTATCTTTTACTTCATCTACTAATATTCTTGTTTGATTTTCATTTAAACTTTTTATTTCTTTATCCATGGCTTCAATTCATTTTTCATTTTCATCACAATTTATCGCCTCCTCAAAGGTATTGGGAGTACGAGCATTTGCAAAATTTACATAAATTTATTTACCAGACTTCTTTTTCTTTGTGATCTCCTTTCAATAGTTAGATATTTTGTATTTGTACTATCATCATCATTCGTGCGATTATCCCTATATGACTCGAGAATCGAATTAGGAGATAGTGAATTGTTTTTATCATCATCATTGACAACATCATTTATTTTATTTTCATCGTTTTAATCATTATTTGCACATACGAACATTTCGTTATTATTTTTATCATTCAAATTGTCATCATTTTCTTCAAAGCAAATTAATTCCCTTTCATTTTAAATTACTTTAACATGTCTAGAATTTATTATTTTATTTTTAATCAAAATTCTATAACTATTTGTATTGTATCCTACCAAAGTTCCTATTTTTGATTTGTTATCCCATTTGCTTTACCTTAAAATTTCAGATACTCTTACAGAAACATTGCTACCGTGAATTTTTAAATGTTTAACATTAGGTTTTACACCAAAAAATATTTCAAATGGGGTTTTATTTTCAAAACTATTGGCTATTATACGGTTTTTTAAATAAGCTATAGTTTTCATAATTTCTGGTCAGTACTTATCATTTAATTTGGCTTCTCTCCCAAAGCATCTACCTATATTCATGGCTGATTTATTATATCTTTTAGCTATATCATTTAACTCGTGCACATATGGTGGACATGATAGAATTTCTATACCTTTCCCTTTTGCAAAATTAAATACTTCTTTATTTAAATACTCTTTACCATCATCACATTGTAATTTCTTTATACATTTACCAAACTAATTGTTTGATAAACTAACAGACTCTTTAAAACAATTTGCCGTTTCTGCTTTACTTTGAATACAATATATTTTTGTACATTTGCTATACTCATCAATGAATGTCAAAAAATACTTTTCTCCACCATAACCTGTGGTTCTATGGCGTCCATTTAAATCAGTATGAATGATTTCTAGAGTTTCTTTGGCATGCGTTCTCTCATTTGTAAACGGTACATTAGCCATTTTACTTTGTATACAATTAGAACAAGTCATAATATCATTTTCTAGTTTTTCTGGTAAACCTTCAACTAATCCATCATTTACTAATTTATGCAAGTATTTGAAATTGACATGGCCAAGCGCTCTATGCCATTTTTCTTTTTTTGTTAATTTTATTACATTTGTTTGTATCCTTTCATTT
Source organism: Anastatus disparis (assembly GCA_017163975.1). NCBI lineage: Eukaryota > Metazoa > Arthropoda > Insecta > Hymenoptera > Eupelmidae > Anastatus > Anastatus disparis. The sequence continues at coordinate 4,929,680 of JAFFSR010000301.1, read as the reverse complement.
ATAATTTTATGAAAACTTTCCATATGATACAAACCATCTATTTTCGATGCTGCAGCTGTTAGCTTTCGATTTTTATAATAAATTATTGCATAATTATTTCGTGCTACAATCGTATTATTTTCTGTAATTTTTGAAAAATTTAACAAATTTCTTTTCATATCTTTAACTAAGAAAACATTTTTTAAATGAATCTCTGTTGTATCATAATATATTTTAAACGTTGTTTTAACAATACAAATTTTGTCGCTTTTAATTTTTTATTATCGGGCAAAATAACATCAATAGGATTATTTAAGTTTTCGCAATCATACAAGTATTTCTCATCATTTACAATATAGTGCGTACACCTACTATCCAATAGCCACTGAATTGCGTGAGGATTTTCACTTTTATGCTCACTTAAACTATTCACATTCTCTTTCACTACCTGTGTTGCCCATGCTTCAGGTGATGTCTCGTTGTTGCACTGCTTGTCTCTTGGTTCTCGCTGATGAACTGCTCCTCTGCCTCGACCATAACCTCGTTGAGCTGTGCTTCTGCCGTAGCCTCTTCATGATCCCCGATTACCTCTTGGAGTTAACTGTTCTCCTCGTCCTTGGCTCTACGATGCTTGCCAGCATTCCTTTATGTAGTGTCCAAGTTTTCCACATTTGTGACATTGTCCTTTTGTTTTTATGTTAAACGCACTTGCGTTGGTTCTACTGACACCCTTTTTTAGACTTTTTTCTTGTATTTTCGATTTTACTAAGTCAACAGCTCTATGCTTTTCTGGTACTAAATCGATGAAGTCACCAATGTAACAGTATTCTGTTGACAATGCTTTTATCATATATCTTATTTTCTCATCTTCTGTTACACTTGCTCTTGCAGCTTTCAATTCATTACATGCTCTCTTGAAATTGACGAAATATTCTTCTACTGCACGATAATCTTTTAGTTTAATTTCTTTTAGTTTGTTTCTATTTATTATCTGCAATGTCGTTGACTTATTTAAATACATTTTTTCTAACTTTTTCATCATTTCTAGTGATGTTTTACACTCACTTATGTATTCTAGCTGCTTATCTGAAACTACACTTATCAATATCGTTTTTGCTTTCAAATCTAATTTTTTTCTAAGCTCTCGCCTCTTCAGCGTCATTTTTATCTCTTTGAGTTGGTTCACTATACTCTTTGTATTCTAATATATTCATTAACCTAAACTTCCAGTTACTAAAATTTGCGCCATCAAACACTGGAATCGAAATATCGTCAATTTTCGCGTATTTTGCTATTTCTTCAACACTTTCATTGATTTCTTTTTTCAAAATTTGTATATTTTTTAACGTTTTTATAAAGACTCTTTTCATATGATTTCTCAATTCTTTATCTATTTCTTCCCTTTTTCCTTAATTATATTTATTTTCTCCTATTACAACCACGTGCTCTTAGCCATATATTTAATCTTAACACTCGCCATGCGGTCTCATAACCTATTTTTCTAATCTGTTCGCATCGGCTTCAAAAAACAACTTTTTTCACTGAATTTTTTTTATTTTATTTACTTTGTTACTTTGCACTTAATATTCTTACAATATTTTTTAACATGTCCACTTCTTTATTATTTTTTTCTTCAACCACTCAAAAGTAAATTGGGAAGAAAGTTGAAAAATTTTTATTCACCAAAAAACCACGCTCTGCTACCATGTTGGGAAATATCGAGGTCCAGGTGAATAATTTCCACGAGTCGTCTGAATCTTCATTCTATTAATATTAAAATTAAATCCTTAGAATACAAATGAAAGCATCGTGCTATTAAAGCAGCTCTTACTTGCGTGCCGTCACATGCGGCCGCTATCCTCTCTTCTGTGCTTCTGATGATATATTATAGTACATGCATATACATTCTCATCCATACACATATACTATCTTACCTTAGCTAGGGCGTGTTTACAACATTTACTTTTAATACGATGGAAATGCACCTTAAACTTTGTTTCTCAACAGCATCAGCAAGAATTAAAAGTTTGTAAGTCACTGCCGAGAGCTATATGACAGCATGATCATTACTTTTTGATTATTGTGAGAATAAACAAAGATTGATTAATTCATATGTTTCGGAGATTTTAATGGCACTTTTAACTTACTCTCCACCCTAAAAGTTTTAGACAGGCCTGTCGATCTATGATCTGATCTTATCATCTACTTAACCATACGTAGAATGAACTGCAACACTGGGAAGAACTGGGAAAAGTCTTTGGGCAAATCGCATAATAAACCTACTTTAAATCAGTTAAAGGGAGTTTTAGAAGCACAAATAGGGATAATGGAGTCAATCGAAAACGGTAATAAGTTACAGGTTCCTACTAAGGTTGAAAATACTACAAAGGTTAATGACTCGCTAAAGGAATATCTTCCTTCAGGATCTACCTATTCATTTCAGAGCAACACATCTTTACTAGTGGTTAAGGATAAGACAGCAAAATATGCTTTATGTGGAAAAACTCATTGCTTTGCAAACTGCTCTGTATACAAAGTTAAAAGCCCAACTGATAGAAAGGCAATTGTGTCTGTAAAAAGATTATGCTTTAACTGTCTAGGTCAACATGGGGTTGAATTTTGACATTCCAAATTTAGATGTAGTCATTGCAAGGGTAAGCATCATACGTCTATTCATGTGAGCAAATTTGAAGGTACGGTTGTTCAAGGATCATATCGAGTCACTAAAAGCCCAGCCCTGAAAACTTATACTGAAACTACAGCTGTAGTTACTTGTCTTTCAAAATCTTCTAATAAAATAGGAAGGGATGTTTTATTAGCTACAGTATGTGTTTATGTCCAGAATGGTCGAGGAATCAATATACTTGCCAAAGCCTTGATTGACCAAGGTTTACAATCATTCTTTATATCAGAAGACTTATGTCAAAGGTTGAAATGAAAAAGAAAAAAAACAGGATTACAGTAAGCGGTGTAGGTGATAATACGTCATTGCATTGCTCAGGAAAAACTCGATTCATTATTAAACCTAGGTTTGCATCTACTTTCGGTTGCGTCGTAAATATATTAATTCTGCCTAAAATATCATTCGATGCTCCCAAGGCTATTATCAAGGAAAAGGAATGAGAATATACATAGAAAATTGTTTTGACAGATTCTCATTATGCATCTGAATGCCTTATCGAATTATTATTAGGTGCACAGGTTCATGTCCAAATCGGTGAGAATCAAATTTTAAGAAAACAAATGAATAAACCTATTGCTACTTAATCCAAATTTAGATGGTTGTTATCTGGAAATGTCGCTCTTTCTACATCAGAAACACTACATCATACTTCTGTTATGGATCATTTAAAGGAAAACACCTGAATCCAACTGATTTCTTTCAAGAAGTGGAAAAAACCTCATTATCTATGTAAAAAAAATACGAAAGGAATCCTAACTTTAAAAGGGCTTATCTTGTTTTCATGCAAGATTATGAAAGCTTAGGATATATGACTCAGTTCAAGAATTCATATGATGAAACAAACACGTTCTCCCTCATCATGGCATTTTAAAGGAATCTAGTTTAACTACCAAGCTGCGAATTGTGTTTAATGGCGCGGTTAAGGCGTACTCTATCTCTTTGAATAACGTGTTTTATACAGGCTCCAACATTCTACAAAATTCATCTTAATTGATACTAAGATGGCGCATTTGGAGGTATGACTTCGCTACTGATATAAAAAAGATGTACCAACAGATTCTAGTGGATCCTAGAAATCGTCATTTTCAATCCATACTATGGAGATACAATGCTGATTGTCCTATACAGAATTATCATTTGAATACTATTACTGATGGACTTAATTATTCTGTTAATTTAGCCAATAGAACTTTGCGCCAGTTAGATTCAGATTATAAATATCAATACCCATTAGCTTCGGAAATTTTTGAGGACGAGACATATGGACGATTCAGCTTCAGAAGAACATTACATCTCAGAAACTGTAAAAAAGGGAAAGGAGCTCACTAAATTGCTCTAGGTGGGCGGCTTTCTCTTAGAAAAGTGGGTCGCGAACAGCTCTAAACTGCTTGATTAGCTTGAAGCTAAGACTGAGAGGGATCTAAATAAAGCACCCTTCTTTCTGGATCTCCAAAGTTCCAAAGCGTTATTGGGTGTTGCTTAGTTACCAGCCAAAGATCATTTTCATTTTGTGTCATCTTCCCTCGATTACAACTAAGAGAGTCCTTTCTTAAATAGCCAAGATATTTGATCTGCTGGGTTAGCTAGCACCGGTGATTGTCACTGCTAAAATTTTGATATCAGTCCCTGTGGCTACTGAAAATTGATTAGGATGAGGCAGTCTCTGTGGAATAAGTTAAAATTTGGGAGTAATGGTGTGACTAATTGGAAACGTTGAAGACTATAAAATACCATCATGAATCGGATTCGTCCCTGAAGCAATAAGGATAGAAACGCATGGATTCGTCAATGCTTCACTAAAAGCGTATGCAACAGTTGTATATGTAAGGATATTGACTATTACCGGGGTTCATATTACATTGCGAACAGCGAAAACCAAAGAAGCGCCAATTAAGGTTGTATCAATACCGCGATTAGAATTGTGTGCTGCTTATCTACTCGCCAAATTAGTTTATACCTTTCTAAAAACTATGCCTTTTAATGACACAAAAAAACCTATGGACAGATTCACTGGACGTGCCTTATTGGCTTAGGTCCCATCCTGTACGTTGGCAAACCTTTGTTGCAAAGAGATGCTCGCGAATACAGACTTTGTTACCACATGGTTGCTGGCATCATGTACGTTCAAGGGAGCACCCAGCTGATGTTGCTTCTAGTGGCCTTTCATCTGAATTATTAGAAAACTTTTCCCTATGGTGGTCCGGTCTCAAAAGAGCTCACTAAATTGCTCTAGGTGGGCGGCTTTCCCTTAGAAAAGTGTGTCACCAACAGCTCTAAGCTGCTTGATTGGCTTGAAGCTGAGACTGAGAGGGATCTAAATAAAGGACCCTCCTTTCTGAATCTACAAAGCTCCAAAGCGTTATCAGCAGAAGATCATTTTCATTTGGTTAAGTAAAAGCATGAAACCCTGGCCGGCTTCAGATAATCCAATTCATGTTAAACTAATAAAAAAAAGAATTTCAGTTAATATTCAAGTGGAATAACCCAGTCAGAATCAGCTGCTGGAAAGATATTCCGATTTCACGAAGCTACTTAGAATTACTGGATTATGTTTGAAATTCCTTTTTCGTTTCACTGCTCAATTAAGCGAAAAGCATAGACGAAAATTGAAACTTTTTAAACTAAAATTAGTTTTTAATTGTAATGAAACACATTAGATTTTATCTCCTCAAGAAATAAAAAATGCCAAATTGTTATGTGTTTACTTCCCTACCAAAAATAATCATGTGATAATCTCATGATTATCACGAGCAAAATGTTATGCGATATATACATGCACAGTGGTCCTCAGATAATTTTGACCATTTAGTTTTTGTACCTCAAATTTTCCTTTTGGATATGATTCTAGACATATTTAGAATCAAATTCCAACAAAAACGGAAATCGTAGAATAAGCACTTTTTTATTTATTTAAATATTATTTTTTATGTTTTTTTATAAAAAAATTTTTTTTTATTTATGCCTGATTCCATTTTAAATTGAACAACCTGTATGCACTCAAGTGCCAATCACTGCACCGATGGAGTATGTTATTCTACTTTAAAAATAAGAAGAAACATATTTTTTTTTCGCTGAAATATCAAAATTGCATAAGATATGCAAATTTGAAAACTGCATACAAAAACTAAATATTCAAACTAAAAAAGTTGACAATAACTTTAGAGGGCTATCGTTTTACCAATTTTCAATGAATTTTGATAAACCTTTTTCTGTTATATTCTGTTTTAAGAAGGGGCCGAACTATCTGTCTTTGTCTAATAGCGTTTTTCATCATTCATGTAAACACTATCCATTATAACAAGAAAAAAATAGCAGCCCCCGCTAGATATTAGTATAATAAGTAAATTTTGTAATAACAAACAAATTTTTTTACTGCGTAGTTTTTGAATAATTAAAGACCTACCAAAAAAAGATAGGTTATATTCTAGATGGCTAGTAGGTCTCTAATTAGTCAAAAACTATGTGGTAAAAAATTTGATTGTTATTACAAAATTTACTAATTGTACTAATATCTAGCGGGGGCTGCTATTTTTTTCTTGTTATAAGGGATAGTGTTTATATAAATAATAAAAAACGCTATTAGACAGAGACAGATAGTTCGGCCTCTTCTTAAGCTTTCTTCAATTCAGTGCAAGGAATTAAAAAAAAACAACTAAAAATGACTGAGATATATGCATTTTACTAAAAAATGCATTTTTTTTGCGCACGCATTTTTCTCAAAACAGCCATCTTTTTTTTTGCTGAAATTTTTCGGGCTGATAGAGGATCAATTACCTATCTAATGGTGCCTGTTTGATCCCGGATTTTTTTGTTTAGAGTGAGAAAACAATTCACAAATTTGATTATTAAAAAGTGCTTGTATATACGTTCGAAAGTCTTAAGCAATCTACATTTAAACACTGTCCTTCTTTTAGCACTACCCAGGAACAACGACGTGGACGTAGAAGAATTCTGTTTCCTTCGGGATGCTTTTCTAGAGTGAGTTCTCCTTGCCTTCCACTATTGGAATGCGTCAAAAAAATAATTATAGATAGTTACTTTTTTTATTTATGCGCTTATTATTTTTAGTTTTAAGAGTAACATTACGACGTTTGACTTTTTTTCTTGTCTTTCACTGCAGTCAGTGCATGTATAGCTGTTCTGCCAATAAATATATGTGATTTTAATTCCCCAAGTTGTTTTAACCACACATGACTTTTTTGAACGTTATTATATTCAGGAACTCGACTCCATTCAATTTTTTTCTCCTTTATAATTTTTTTAATTTCATTTATTGGTAATAAAATAATTTTGATTGCATTGGTGTAATTTTGAACCCAATTTATTAAATCGTCAGCATTTTGTATCAATTCTTCATGAACTCTTTTTAAGTTATGTGAAGTAACATAATGCTTTAGGAGCCCACCATTTCCATCAACGGCTCCTTTACCATGACCAATCGCAGAAAATAACCATTTCATTTTATAAGAAAAATGTTTGAATTCGTGTAGCTGAAAACAGTTTTTAAAATGGCATGGAGTTCCATTTGACACGATAGTGACTTTAGAAACTAAAAAATCATTTTTTATATGATCGATAATTTTATTTATTGCTAGCAGCGCATATGCAGTATCATACTTTTTGCCGTCACTAATGATCGCAAAGTTTTGCGATATCTCTCCTTGGTAACAGACAGCAGTGAAAATAGAAATTTGGTTATTTACCCAATGATTCCCCTGAACCGCTTTATTATTTATTACGGACAATCCTTCTTCTTTTCCTTTTTTTATAGCTTTATATTGAATATTTTTTATGTATACAACTTGCTTTTAGTGCGCAAATTGAAAGTTTTTCTTTAAATACTGATAAGCTTACTGTTTGTTTGATGAAATTACCATTATCCCACAAAGCAAACGTAATTTCATCTTCAGAATTTTTTTTTAGTTTTAACAATTCTAATGTGATACCCTCACTACCGGGATAATTTTTGCATTCTTGCAAGAAACATGAATCAGATGATTCAGAAGACAACATTGTGTTAGTTATTTCTGAACGAATTAAATCTAATTCAGAATTCTTATCGCCTCTAAAACGAATCAAACTTGTAAGAAACAGTTCAAAATTTTCGCAATGCTTCTTTCACAGGGCTTGATAAGACAAAACTTGGTCTTAGACTATAGAATTTTGATTTTCCATTTGTAAGTTTGGATTTTCTTTTTTTAATTAACTATATGTTCCTTTTAAGCTTCGAGTGAGAAACCGTTTGATTTTTTTAAATTTTTGTGTTATTAACTTTAACAGTCACGACATCAGATTTATTTGGACTTTGTCTAGTGCAATTAAAATCATTATTAAGAAAATATTCCATAGCGATATTTTTTGTGTTTTAATCAATAGGATGATCAGTATATAAATCTGACTCCAAATAATCTCTTTATTATTTACAAGATTCCCCCTACTGAAAAAAATGACATGAAATCTCACGTGAGATCTCATGTAAGATCCCACACGAGATCTCACATGAGATCTTACGATTGAAAATGAAACGAGATCTCATGTACCGCAAAATTTTATTTTTCCTGATGCCCGATCTCACGTGAGATCTTATGGGCAAAAAAATTAATTTTTCCCGATACCCGATCTCACATGAGATCTCATGTGCAAAAAAATTAATTTTCCCGTTACTCAATTTCACATGAGATCTCATGTAAAAAAAATAAAGTTTTTTTCTACACTTATAGTTGTAATCAATGTCAACAAATCTAAAATCTAAATTTTGGTCTGTAATTCAATTTATTTATATATATTAATAAAATTACGATTAAATGATTCTACACTACATCTACAAAACAATCGTTATCTACACTGAAAGACTTAGAGAGTTGTATTCACTCCCTATCGGCGTAAATCCAACTCTCAGTAGGGGAGTAGAGGGGTAGGAGTTACATTAACGCTGCCTTGGAGAGTAGAAGATACTCCCCAACTTTTAAAGTATGATTTACTTGCGATTCGCGATGTAAACACAAGTATTTTAGTTTAGGAAATTATGCAAAATGTAAGTTTACGAGCGGAATTTGTATTTAATGTATTTACAAAACTATATTGAGAAATAATTGTAAAAAGTAACCTACAAACAAGCAATATATTAATTGTTTATAGGTTGTTATTCCTAATATAAGCCCCTGAAATTAAAGGTTAGGATTTTTTAATCACGCAAAATTTTATGTAGTATAGTTTAATTAATAGTCTTAAATAAAGATTCTACTTGTAGTGTTACGTCATGTAAACTTTTCTAAGCTAAAATAATTGAGCTCACATCGTTGATTTCAAGTAAATCATACTTTAAAAGTTGGGGAGTATCTTCTACTCTCCAAGGCAGCGTTAATGTAACTCCTACCCCTCTACTCCTCTACTGAGAGTTGGATTTACGCCGATAGGGAGTGAATACAACTCTCTAAGTCTTTCAGTGTAAAGCATGCTATTATGGATTATGGTTTTAAACTATATTCGAGCATAATTATACTTGGCGATTGAATAATAATAGAAACAAACAAATTTTTTACGAAGATTTAGACGTTATTTACAAGTAATAGTTAAGATACTAGTCACTACAATTATGCATATCGCCTTTTACACTCGAGAAGTCCATCACTTTTCAGTAAGGTCTGAAGCGATGCCGTTCGTATACAAAGGTTTGTTCAGAATTTGTGTATTCACAAATTTAGATACTTATTTCATATCGCAGACGAAATCATATAGACGAAGCTCGTGGTCAGTTCACTGATTAACGACAGTTTTTCTAATCAATAGGTAGTGTCGTTCTATGACGCACGGTGCATCTGGTTTAGATTTACGGCATAACACGTCTTACCAACTGTTACACAATTTGCATGTCGCCGTAAAAACAGTTGCAACTTTATTTATGTCTTAGAACATTATGACAAACTACCTTCAATGAACTGACAGTGACTTAGTACTTAGTATCTTTTTTTTTATCATACTGATAAATTACTTTTACATATCATATACAATAGCGTCTTATAGATTTAAATAATATAGGTTTTTCTAACTCAAGAATTATTGATTTTATTTTTATTTTAGAGTATAATCGTAATCTTATTGCTTGTTTTCCTAATTTAGTCGTAAATCTACCGTAATCTGAAAAATTTAAAAATCGTGCTCCAATATAATTTCAAACCATTATAAATAATCATATTCATACAGACTATTCACATAGTTTTCATAATAAGAATTATATTCGCATGCAATTTAAGTCCAAACGTTAAAAGTAAGGTAATACACATATTTTATTCTTATACTATTTGACATGTTAAAGGTCAGTTTTAGACTAGGTTGTAAGCATTTTTTACTGATCGAAAGTAGCTAAAAAAGTAATTTAATTTATTTTTAATAAAAATACATATCAGAATTGCTTTTACTTGTAAATATCTATTCATTTTAACATATGAGAAACGGAAGCGTGTACATTTGTCAAAATTCTTTTTCAGCTATTTTCGATCGGTAAAGTTAGTCGAAAGCCGATCCTTAATTGGAAAATGACGCCATGAAATACCATGCAAAAACAAAGTGGCCAAAATTAGAACTACTAACCCCGGGCAAAAAACATTGGGTCTTATGGCTCTACTAAATTTATTGAATATGATGATGTTCTAGTGTGCGAATACGTATTTATAATATTAGTGTAATGATATAAATTAAGGGTATGGTGATGCTTCCCCCTTCTGATAATATTTCTGATCCAAGTTTATGTTTCACTTCAATAAAAAAATTAGTAGGATTCAACTTGAGTGTGAACAACTAAAGAAATCTACCAAATACTCAAAAAGTGATATACAAATTAGCAATTTATAGTATTTCGGGGTTAGGTTTGGCAACTTTGATATAAGCGATTCAAGTTTATAAGAAAATTACAATTCTAAGGGATTTTTTTATTTTAACTAAAATAATGGTATTAATATAGCTAATGTCAAAATTTGTCAATATTTAAAGAACAAGCTGAAAAAAATAAAAAAGTAATAAATATCTTATTCAAATTTTTTAAATTGAATAAAATATATAAGAGATCTCATGTGAGATCACATATGAGATCGCACACGAGATTGCATATGAGATGTCACATGAAATCGCCTATGAGATCGCATATGAAATCGAATGTATATTTGTTAAATTTTAAAAATACGATAAATATATGTGCGATCTGACATGGGATCTCACATATATTTATTTTATTTTCAAAATTCAATGAATATATATGAGATTTCATAGGCGATTTCATATGAGATCTGTCATAAGAGTTCATACAATTTTTTCAGTAGGGATGATTTTTCTGGGATTGTTCTTTAAATTTATACATATTTACACTCTTCCGATTCTCATTTATTTAAAATAAGTTCATACCTATAGGTAGAATCGGTTGTTGCGCAGGGACTAAGTCTCTTGGCTCATGCTGTAGTAGACCGGAGTTTAATCCCAAAGAAAATTTTAGAATAGTTTTTCTGAATTTTTCTCTGTCAAATAGAACTAGGAGACCAGGAAAAACCAATTTCAAATTCTTCCTGGCCAATAAAAATTACACAAGTAAGGTGAAATCACGGGTTTCAGTCTACAGCGACCAAGAGATCCACTGGCAATAAAATAGAGGAGAAGATGATATCTCCAATCCCTAGTGGAAATATAAAATGTACATTACTGTTTAAAATAGTTAAAAATTATTCGAAACTATTTAAAACTGTTTAAAACTGTTTAAAGGTGCTTAAAACTGTTTAAAACCGTTCAAAACTGTTCAAGCTAATAAAAAATAGTTCATATTGTTTTAAAGTTGTTTTGAAATAATTTGAATATTTAAAATAATCTATAACTTTTTAACATAAAAAATTCAAAACTATTTAACACCGTTTGAAATCATTTTGAACTTTTCAAAACTTTTTGAAAGTGTTTAAAAATGTTTAAATCTGTTCATAACTATTTTACTAAATTTCGCACTTATAAACAGTTTTAAACAGTTTTGAACAGTTTTATACATTTTCAAACATTTTATATTTCCGCTAGGGATTACAAACAATTCTGATATTTATTCATATAAAAAAAAAACGAAATCTATTTTTAAACTATATTTGATCGAAAAAAGTAAACCCTTAAAAATTTTGTTTTATAAAAGGTCATTTATTTTTGTCCTTTTCTAATCTAAATCTCAACTTTATTATATATTGTGTCATGAAATGAATTTTTATATTAGTGTTATTCAAAAACCAAATATTAATAAAAAAATATATTTTTTTTTAAAAATTATTGGTTTTTTCAATAATATAGCATAAATGAAAAAAATAATTTGACATTAGTGAGTAGTAAAATTATTAATGACTGTTAATCAAAAACATGTATTATTTGTAAGATATTGAAAGAAAACAGGCACTTTTGTTCTAAATTTATTCTAGAGTAGGTAGCTCATCTTTGTCCTTTAACATTAACGAAATGAAATTTCATTTGTAGTTGTTTCATTCATTTTGTTTCGCGTGATAAAACTTTTTTTTTCTTTTTGAGATAGTATTTTTCAATTATAATTTTTATAGTTTATCTTTATTTTATATTTTGTTGTATTTTTGTTTAATTTTTATATTATATTTTAACAATTATTAGTTGTTTTTATGATCAAATTTTTTTTATTCTATTTGAAAAAAATTTTTTTTTTCTTTTTATAAATAATATTTTTTAATTATAATTTTTATAGTTTAGCTTTATTTTATATTTCATTATATTTCTGTTTAAATTTAATGTTATATTTTAACAGTTATTAGTGGTTTTTATAATCGAATTTTTTTTATTGTATCTTTTTATTGTATTTTAAGAATTATTAGTTATTTATTGTTTATAATTAAATTTTTTTAATTAATTTTTTTATATTTTAAGAATCATTAATTATTTTTTTATAGATAAGGGCTCCGCCCCAGCTTCCGCTTAACGGATTTCGGGCAAAAAATAGAAAATGCAGTCACGGCCACAAACGTATCATTCTTGGTCGTCCAGCTAGAGCGGCCTCGCTACGCTCGGCACCTCAGCATGCACTCACCAAGAATGATACATTTTGCGGCCTTGACGCATATATACTATTTCAGGCTTGAAAAATTCAGATATATTTTTAAAGAAAGATAATATTTATTCAATGAATAGATACTTCTATTTGGTAGGCAGAAATTCATTAATACGCAATATTTTTTATATGCATAAAAATATTTTATTGAAGGTATAAAATTTTATTTTAATTATTTAACTTAATTTTTATTTTGACATTACGAGATATAAATTTAAAATAAAATTAATAATTTCCAGTATGACATTTTCTTAAATACAAGAAATATCTTATGTATGCTGAGCAATATTTTATTGATAATTAAAAATTTTATTTTCACTGACGGAATAAATGATATTGATAAAAAAAAATATTTCACCGATTGCCCGAAAAAATATATTCGATACAATAAAATTTTTTTCGTTACTAATAAAGTTTTTTTCCAGTGTAGCTATTAGATCAAGTAACGGTTGTATCATCTGTCTTTTATTCTTATCATGGAGAGACAAAGACAGAATAAGGTTCAAGTAACAACCGCTACTTGAGTAAGGTATATGAATAGGAGTCTAAGATCGTCTATGATAATAAAAATTTATATGGTTGGAATATATATTCAGAATAGATTAAATTACAAATATTATTTTCTTCATTAAGAAATAATAAGTTGATTAAAAAAAATTTTTTCCGCATTTATCTATAGTCTATTTTCAATTATAATAAATTTTATTAAAAACGGAGCAATTTATTTTAACATATTTTAACAATGAAAATAATACTTTTAATTTATTTAGAAATAATACTTCTAATCATACTTATAAGTATTATGAAAATAATTTCAATCTATAAAATTCATAGTAAAGGATTGAATATTTTCATCTTACCTGCTAGAATTAAAATGTTGGCTCTCAAATATTCGCTTTTGTGACTCGAAGGATTACAGTGAAATTGACAGTAGTGATTTTTAACGAAGTGAAATCCGTTATTATCCAAGTCCTCACAATTATCTAGCACAAAAGACACAAAAGTATCTTTTTTCTGTACTTTTCTAATACATCAGCTTTATTCCAGATGCTTCTTGGGATTGCGCACGCCGTATTCGCAAAATTTATGTATATGTACAGCGTTGTTACAGAAAAAGTTTCGACACGGCACCCCCCCCCTTTTTTTCCTTTAGCTATAGTAGAGTGCCAAAGCAATCTAGGGAGTTTGAGTAACTTTTATATTCTGCGCCTTCTGCTACAGTAGCCGAGTTTTATACGCTACATATGCTAGTTTAGGTTAGGTGATATTTTTATCAAAATAAAAATATCAGTATTTACTCAGAGTATTTATCTCTTTAGAGTAAACATTAATTAAAGAATATAGATGATACTAAATTTTAATTTGGTGAAATTGAAAATATTTATATTAAAACATGCGATGCCAATAGTGGTAGCGTCAGAGAAGGAAATTCAAAAATACCCAAAATCGGTCAAAAAAAAGTATTAAAAAAAATATTTTTTATGATTTGATAATTAATAATAAATTAAAAGAAAAAAAGTTACTATAATTAAATTAATTTATTGCACTTATTTATGATTTTATAAATAATTTGAAAATTGTGCATCGATATAGGATTTCTTTTGTATTTTACGTTATTTCAATTCAAAAAACATGAAATACTAACGGATATCGTTATAAATAAATTATATTATAATTATAAAGTACAATAAACAAATAGATATTGTTTTAAATATGAAATTAGATAATTTAAACTGAAATAATGTTGTGTTTTATCGACCCTTAACACGAGCGAGACTCATCTTAAGCAAGAAATTTATGCGTAATACTCAAACAATAGACACAAAAGGTTGGATAAATCAATCGTAAATATTTAAAAGATTACATCCAGCTTTTTTATATCGATTAATTGTTGCATTATTTTATGTAATTTGCTTTTTCATGAGAGTAAAAATTAAAATAATTTAACATAGCGCTTATTCAGTATTATAATTTATGTTATCATTACTGAAATTATTTTTAAAATTAAACATCAAATTAGTTAAGATTAATTATAAGTCATGCGAAAAATATCAATAATTTAAGGGAAATAAATATTTAATAGAACACGAATGTTAATGATAAAAATATTATTCACTCCAGACGCAGAAAACACAAGAACTTTCAATGTTTTAATAAACATGTATTAATAAAATTGAATTTTTTGCTACCAAGCTCAACCAGTGACCAAATATTTGTTATAACGAATTTAATTATTTATAACCCTGTTGGAAATTATAAATCAAGGAACTAAGAATGATTTTAGAAATGAAATTATTTCTAATCAACATGGAAATATGGTAAATACTGAGACGTGAGATATTGTATTTACAAGATTTTTTTAGACAGTTGCGTATTTTCATATTTCTTAAGTTCTATCTAACCGAATGAGGTTTTATAGGGCTTATTTTTTAGCTTAAGACTTATATAATCAAATGGCAATAGTTAAGTTTATGAAAAATTAGCCCAGCTGTAATTGCGATTCTGTAATGTTTAAAATTCGTATGAAACGAAAATCAAGAGTCGGGTTCCCTTGAGATTTCTCATACTACAATGTTAGATAATCACTGAAAAATGCCATACATTTATAGTTTTTTATTTTAAAATAAAGCACACTTTTGATTTTTACGATATCAATTTTCTAACTTGAATTATTCTATTTACAAGATTTTTTTTAGACAGTTGCCTGTTTTCATATTTCTCGAGTCCTATCCAACCGAATGAGGTTTTATAGGGCTTATTCTTTAGCTTAAGACTTATATAATCAAATCGCAATAGTTGAGTTTACGAAAAATTAGCCCATCTACAATTGCAATTCTGTAATGTTCAAAATTCATATGGAACCAAAATTAATAGTCGGTTTCCCTTGAGATTTCTCATACTAAAATGTTAAATAATCACTGAAAAATGCCATAAATTTATAGTTTTTTATTATAGAATATAGCAGAATTTTCGATTTTTACGATATGAATCTTCTAACCTGAAATATTCTATTTACAAGATTATTTTTAGACAGTTGCGTGTTTTGATATTTCTTAAGTTCTATCTAACCGAATGAGGTTTTATAGGGCTTATTTTTTAGCTTAAGACTTATATAATTAAATAGCTATAGTTAAATTTACAAAAAATTAGCCCATCTATAATTGCAATTCTGTAATGTTCAAAATTCGTATGAAACCAAAATTAAGTGTCGGTTTCACTTGAGATTTCTTATACTAAAATGTTAGATGATCACTGAAAAATGCCACAAATTTATAGTTTTGTACTATGGAATAGAGCAGAAGTTTCGATTTTTACGATATTAATCTTCTAACCTGAAACATTCTATTTACAAGACTTTTATTTTATAGTTGCGTGTTTCCATATTTCTCGATTTCTATCCAACCAAATGAGGTTTTACAGGGCTTATTTTTTAGCTTAAGACTTATAAACAAAATCGCAATAGTTAAGTTTACGAAAAATTAGCCTATCTATAATTGCGATTCTGTAATGTTCAAAATTCGTATAAAACCAAAATGAAGAGTCAGTTTCCCTTGAGATTTCTCATACTAAAACGTTAAATAATCACTGAAAAATGCCATAAGTTTATAGTTTTCTACTATAGAATATAGCAGAATTTTCGATTTTTACGATATGAATCTTCTAACCTAAAATATTCTACTAACTAGATTTTTTTAGACAGTTGCGTGTTTTCATATTCCTTAAGTTTTATCTAACCGAATGAGGTTTTATAGGGCTTATTTTTTAGCTTAAGACTTATAAAATCAAATCGTAATAGTTAAGTTTACGAAAAATAGCCCAGCTTTAATTGCGATTCTGTAATCTTTAAAATTCGTATGAAACGAAAATCAACAGTCGAGTTCCCTTGAGATTTCTCAAACTAAAATGTTAAATAATTCCTGAAAAATGTCATAAATTTATAGTTTTTTACTTTAAAATAAAGCACGATTTTTTATTTTTACGATATCAATTTTCTAACGTGAATTATTCTATTTACAAAATTTTTTTTAGACAGTTGCGTGTTTTCATATTTTTTAAGTTCTATTTAACCGAATGAGGTTTTATAGGGCTTATTTTCTAGCTAAGACTTATATAATCAAATGACAATAATTAAGTTTACGAAAAATTAGCCCATCTATAATTGCGATTCTCTAATGTTCAAAATTCGTATGAAACCAATATCAAGAGTCGGTTTCCCTTGAGATTTCTCATACTAAAATGTTAAATAATTACTGAAAAATGCCATAAATTTATAGTTTTTTACTATAGAATATAGCAGAATTTTCGATTTTTACGATATGAATCTTCTAACCTGAAATATACTATTTACAAGACTTTTATTTTATAGTTGTGTGTTTTTATATTTCTCGAATTCTATCAAACCGAATGAGGTTTTATAGGGCTTATTTTTTAGCTTAAGACTTATATAATCAAATCGAAATAGTCAAGTTTACGAAAAATAGCCCAGCTTCAATTGCGATTCTGTAATGTTTAGAATTCGTATGAAACGAAAATCAAGAGTCGGTTTTCCATAAGATTTTACATACTAAAACGTTAGATAATCACTAGAAACTACCATAAATTTATACTTTTTTACTTCAAAATAAAGAACAAATATCGATTTTTACGATGAAAATTTTCTAACGTCAGATATTGTATTTACAAGATTTTCTTTAGACGGCAGCATGTTTTTAGATTTCTCGAGTTATATCTAACCAAATGAGGTTTTATAGGACTTGTTATTTTGCCTAATATTTATATTATTTAATCGCAATAGTCCTCGTAAAATCAACCAATCCCTGATTGCGATAGTATGATATTCAAAATTGTTATATAACCAAGATAAATAGTCGCTTTTCCATAAGATTGCTATGAATTTATGGTATTATTCAGTGATAATTCAACGTTTTAGTATGAACAATCCTATGGAAAACCGAGTTTCGCTTTTGGTTTAATAAGAATTTTAAAAATAACAGAATCGCAACTATAGATGGGCTGAATACTCGTGAATTAAAGAATAGCGATTTGATTATATGAGCCATAAGCTAAAATATAAGCCCTATAAAATCTCATTCGGATACATAGAAGTCTTGTAAATAGAATATTTCAGGTTAGAATATTAATATCGTAAAAATCGAATATTCTGCTTTATTCTTTAGTAAAAAACTATAAATTTATAACATTGCTCAGTGATTATTTAACATTTTAGTATGAGAAATCTCAAGGGGAACCGACTCATGATTTTGGTTGCAAACGCATTTTGAACATTACACAATCGCAATTATAGATTGGCTTATTTTTCGTAAACTTAACCATTGCAATTTGATTATATACGTCTTAGGCTAAAAAATAAGCCTTCTAAAACCTCATTTGGTTAGATACAACTCAAGAAATATTTAAACACGCAACTGTCCAAAGAAAATCTTGTGAAAACAATATCTGACGATAGGAAATTGATATCGTTAAAATTGCAAATTGTACTTTATTTTGAAGTAAAAATCTATAAATTTATGGTAGTATTCAGTGATAACTTAACGTTTTGGTATGAACAATCTTAGGGGAAACCGACTCTTATCTTTGGTTTCATACGAATTTTGAACATTACAGAATCGCAATTATAGATTGGCTTACTTTTCGTGAACTTAATCATTACGATTTAATTATATAAGTCTTAAGCTAAAAAATAAGCCCTGTAAAACCTCATTTGGTAAGATAGAAATCGAGAAATATGAAAACACGCAACTATAAAATAAAAGTCTTATAAATAGAATATTTCAGGTTAGAAGATTAATATTTGTAAAATCGAAACTTCTGCTCTATTCTATAGTACAAAACTATGAATTTGTGGCATTTTTCAGTGATTATCTAACATTTTAGTATAAGAAATCTCAAGTAAAACCGACTCTTAATTTTGGTTTCATACGAATTTTGAACATTACAGAATTGCAACTATAGATGGGCTCATTTTTTGGAAACTTAACTATTGCGATTTAATTATGTAAGTCTTAAGCTAAAAAATAAGCCCTATAAAACTCATTCGGTTGGATAGAACTCGAGAAATATGAAAACACCCAACTGTCTAAAAAAAATCTTGTAAATAGAATAATTCAAGTTAGAAAATTAATATCGTAAAAATCAAAAATCGTGCTTAATTTGAAGTAAAAAACTATAAATTCATGGCATTTTTCAGTGATTATTTAACATTTTAGTATGAGAAATCTCAAGGGAAACCGACTCTTCATTTTGGTTTCATACGAATTTTGAACATTACAGAATCGCAATTATAGATGGGCTAATTTTTCGTAAACTTAACTATTGCGATTATATTTTATAAGTCTTAAGCTAAAAAATAAGCCCTGTAAAACCTCATTTGGTTAGATAGAAATCGAGAAATATGAAAACACGCAACTGTCTAAAAAAGATCTTGTAAATAGAATAGTTTAGGTTAGAAGATTCATATCGTAAAAATCGAAAATTCTGCTATATTCTATAGTAAAAAACTATGAATTTATGGCATTTTTCAGTGATTATTTAACATTTTAGTATGAGAAATCTCAAGGGAAACCGTCTATTAATTTTGGTTTCATACGAATTTTGAACATTACAGAATTGCAATTATAGATAGGCTAATTTTTCGTAAACTTAACTATTGCGATTTTGTTTCATAAGTCTTAGGCTTAAAAATAAGCCCTATAAAACCTCATTCTGTTTGATAGAACTTAAGAAATATGAAAACACGCAACTGTCTAAAAAAGATCTTGTAAATAGAATATTTTAGGTTAGAAGATTCATATCGTAAAAATCGAAAATTCTGCTCTATTCTATAGTACAAAACTATAAATTTGTGGCATTTTTCAGTGATTATCTAACATTTCAGTATAAGAAATCTCAAGTGAAACCGACTCTTAATTTTGGTTTCATACGAATTTTGAACATTACAGAATTGCAACTATAGATGGGCTAATTTTTTGTAAACTTAACTATTGCGTTTTAATTATATAAGTCTTGAGCTAAAAAATAAGCCCTATAAAACCTCATTCGGTTTGATAGAACTTAAGAAATATGAAAACACGCAACTGTTTAAAAATAATCTTGTAAATAGATTTTAGTTAGAAGATTCATATCATAAAAATCGAAAATTCTTGCTATATTCTATAGTAAAAACTATAAATTTATGGCATTTTTCAGTGATGATTTAACATTTTTAGTGATGAGAAATCTCAAGAGAAACCAGTCTATTAATTTTGGTTTCATACGAATTTTGAACATTACAGAATTGCAATTATAGATGGGCTAATTTTTCGTAAACTTAACTATTGCGATTTTATTTCATAAGTCTTAAGCTAAAAAATAAGCCCTATAAAACCTCATTCTGTTTGATAGAACTTAAGAAATATGAAAACATGCAACTGTCTAAAAAAGATCTTGTAAATAGAATAGTTTAGGTTAGAAGATTCATATCGTAAAAATCGAAAATTCTGCTATATTCTATAGTAAAAAACTATGAATTTATGGCATTTTTCAGTGATTATTTAACATTTTAGTATGAGAAATCTCAAGGGAAACCGTCTATTAATTTTGGTTTCATACGAATTTTGAACATTACAGAATTGCAATTATAGATAGGCTAATTTTTCGTAAACTTAACTATTGCGATTTTGTTTCATAAGTCTTAGGCTTAAAAATAAGCCCTATAAAACCTCATTCTGTTTGATAGAACTTAAGAAATATGAAAACACGCAACTGTCTAAAAAAGATCTTGTAAATAGAATATTTTAGGTTAGAAGATTCATATCGTAAAAATCGAAAATTCTGCTCTATTCTATAGTACAAAACTATAAATTTGTGGCATTTTTCAGTGATTATCTAACATTTCAGTATAAGAAATCTCAAGTGAAACCGACTCTTAATTTTGGTTTCATACGAATTTTGAACATTACAGAATTGCAACTATAGATGGGCTAATTTTTTGTAAACTTAACTATTGCGTTTTAATTATATACGTCTTGAGCTAAAAAATAAGCCCTATAAAACCTCATTCAATTCGATAGAACTTAAGAAATATGAAAACACGCAACTGTCTAAAAAAGATCTTGTAAATAGAATATTTTAGGTTAGAAGATTCATATCGTAAAAATCGAAAATTCTGCTCTATTCTATAGTACAAAACTATAAATTTGTGGCATTTTTCAGTGATTATCTAACATTTCAGTATAAGAAATCTCAAGTGAAACCGACTCTTAATTTTGGTTTCATACGAATTTTGAACATTACAGAATTGCAACTATAGATGGGCTAATTTTTTGTAAACTTAACTATTGCGCTTTAATTATATAAGTCTCGAGCTAAAAAATAAGCCCTATAAAACCTCATTCGGTTTGATAGAACTTAAGAAATATGAAAACACGCAACTGTTTAAAAATAATCTTGTAAATAGAATATTTTAGGTTAGAAGATTCATATCGTAAAAATCGAAAATTCTGCTATATTCTATAGTAAAAAACTATAAATTTATGGCATTTTTCAGTGATGATTTAACATTTTAGTATGAGAAATCTCAAGGGAAACCGTCTATTAATTTTGGTTTCATACGAATTTTGAACATTACAGAATTGCAATTATAGATGGGCTAATTTTTCGTAAACTTAACTATTGCGATTTTATTTCATAAGTCTTAAGCTAAAAAATAAGCCCTATAAAACCTCATTCTGTTTGATAGAACTTAAGAAATATGAAAACACGCAACTGTCTAAAAAAGATCTTGTAAATAGAATATTTTAGGTTAGAAGATTCATATCGTAAAAATCGAAAATTCTGCTCTATTCTATAGTAAAAAACTATAAATTTGTGGCATTTTTCAGTGGTTGTCTAACATACCAGTATAAGAAATCTCAAGTGAAACCGACTCTTAATTTTGGTTTCATACGAATTTTGAACATTACAGAATTGCAACTATAGATGGGCTAATTTTTTGTAAACTTAACTATTGCGTTTTAATTATATACGTCTTGAGCTAAAAAATAAGCCCTATAAAACCTCATTCGGTTTGATAGAACTTAAGAAATATGAAAACACGCAACTGTCTGAAAAAGATCTTGTAAATAGAATATTTTAGGTTTGAAGATTCATATCGTAAAAATCGAAAATTCTGCTATATTCTATAGTAAAAAACTATAAATTTATGGCATTTTTCAGTGATTATTTAACATTTTAGTATGAGAAATCTCAAGGGAAACCGTCTATTAATTTTGGTTTCATACGAATTTTGAACATTACAGAATTGCAATTATAGATAGGCTAATTTTTCGTAAACTTAACTATTGCGATTTTATTTCATAAGTCTTAGGCTAAAAAATAAGCCCTATAAAACCTCATTCTGTTTGATAGAACTTAAGAAATATGAAAACACGCAACTGTCTAAAAAAGATCTTGTAAATAGAATATTTTAGGTTAGAAGATTCATATCGTAAAAATCGAAAATTCTGCTCTATTCTATAGTACAAAACTATAAATTTGTGGCATTTTTCAGTGATTATCTAACATTTCAGTATAAGAAATCTCAAGTGAAACCGACTCTTAATTTTGGTTTCATACGAATTTTGAACATTACAGAATTGCAACTATAGATGGGCTAATTTTTTGTAAACTTAACTATTGCGTTTTAATTATATACGTCTTGAGCTAAAAAATAAGCCCTATAAAACCTCATTCGGTTTGATAGAACTTAAGAAATATGAAAACACGCAACTGTCTAAAAAAGATCTTGTAAATAGAATATTTTAGGTTTGAAGATTCATATCGTAAAAATCGAAAATTCTGCTATATTCTATAGTAAAAAACTATAAATTTATGGCATTTTTCAGTGATTATTTAACATTTTAGTATGAGAAATCTCAAGGGAAACCGTCTATTAATTTTGGTTTTATACGAATTTTGAACATTACAGAATTGCAATTATAGATAGGCTAATTTTTCGTAAACTTAACTATTGCGATTTTATTTCATAAGTCTTAGGCTAAAAAATAAGCCCTATAAAACCTCATTCTGTTTGATAGAACTTAAGAAATATGAAAACACGCAACTGTCTAAAAAGATCTTGTAAATAGAATATTTTAGGTTAGAAGATTCATATCGTAAAAATCGAAAATTCTGCTCTATTCTATAGTACAAAACTATAAATTTGTGGCATTTTTCAGTGATTATCTAACATTTCAGTATAAGAAATCTCAAGTGAAACCGACTCTTAATTTTGGTTTCATACGAATTTTGAACATTACAGAATTGCAACTATAGATGGGCTAATTTTTTGTAAACTTAACTATTGCGTTTTAATTATATACGTCTTGAGCTAAAAAATAAGCCCTATAAAACCTCATTCGGTTGGATAGGACTCGAGAAATATGAAAACAGGCAACTGTCTAAAAAAGATCTTGTAAATAGAATATTTTAGGTTAGAAGATTCATATCGTAAAAATCGAAAATTCTGCTCTATTCTATAGTACAAAACTATAAATTTGTGGCATTTTTCAGTGATTATCTAACATTTCAGTATAAGAAATCTCAAGTGAAACCGACTCTTAATTTTGGTTTCATACGAATTTTGAACATTACAGAATTGCAACTATAGATGGGCTAATTTTTTGTAAACTTAACTATTGCGCTTTAATTATATAAGTCTCGAGCTAAAAAATAAGCCCTATAAAACCTCATTCGGTTTGATAGAACTTAAGAAATATGAAAACACGCAACTGTTTAAAAATAATCTTGTAAATAGAATATTTTAGGTTAGAAGATTCATATCGTAAAAATCGAAAATTCTGCTATATTCTATAGTAAAAAACTATAAATTTATGGCATTTTTCAGTGATGATTTAACATTTTAGTATGAGAAATCTCAAGGGAAACCGTCTATTAATTTTGGTTTCATACGAATTTTGAACATTACAGAATTGCAATTATAGATGGGCTAATTTTTCGTAAACTTAACTATTGCGATTTTATTTCATAAGTCTTAAGCTAAAAAATAAGCCCTATAAAACCTCATTCTGTTTGATAGAACTTAAGAAATATGAAAACACGCAACTGTCTAAAAAAGATCTTGTAAATAGAATATTTTAGGTTTGAAGATTCATATCGTAAAAATCGAAAATTCTGCTATATTCTATAGTAAAAAACTATAAATTTATGGCATTTTTCAGTGATTATTTAACATTTTAGTATGAGAAATCTCAAGGGAAACCGTCTATTAATTTTGGTTTCATACGAATTTTGAACATTACAGAATTGCAATTATAGATAGGCTAATTTTTCGTAAACTTAACTACAGCGATTTTATTTCATAAGTCTTAGGCTAAAAAATAAGCCCTATAAAACCTCATTCTGTTTGATAGAACTTAAGAAATATGAAAACACGCAACTGTCTAAAAAAGATCTTGTAAATAGAATATTTTAGGTTAGAAGATTCATATCGTAAAAATCGAAAATTCTGCTCTATTCTATAGTACAAAACTATAAATTTGTGGCATTTTTCAGTGATTATCTAACATTTCAGTATAAGAAATCTCAAGTGAAACCGACTCTTAATTTTGGTTTCATACGAATTTTGAACATTACAGAATTGCAACTATAGATGGCCTAATTTTTTGTAAACTTAACTATTGCGTTTTAATTATATACGTCTTGAGCTAAAAAATAAGCCCTATAAAACCTCATTCGGTTTGATAGAACTTAAGAAATATGAAAACACGCAACTGTCTAAAAAAGATCTTGTAAATAGAATATTTTAGGTTTGAAGATTCATATCGTAAAAATCGAAAATTCTGCTATATTCTATAGTAAAAACTATAAATTTATGGCATTTTTCAGTGATTATTTAACATTTTAGTATGAGAAATCTCAAGGGAAACCGTCTATTAATTTTGGTTTTATACGAATTTTGAACATTACAGAATTGCAATTATAGATAGGCTAATTTTTCGTAAACTTAACTATTGCGATTTTATTTCATAAGTCTTAGGCTAAAAAATAAGCCCTATAAAACCTCATTCTGTTTGATAGAACTTAAGAAATATGAAAACACGCAACTGTCTAAAAAAGATCTTGTAAATAGAATATTTTAGGTTAGAAGATTCATATCGTAAAAATCGAAAATTCTGCTCTATTCTATAGTACAAACCTATAAATTTGTGGCATTTTTCAGTGATTATCTAACATTTCAGTATAAGAAATCTCAAGTGAAACCGACTCTTAATTTTGGTTTCATACGAATTTTGAACATTACAGAATTGCAACTATAGATGGGCTAATTTTTTGTAAACTTAACTATTGCGTTTTAATTATATACGTCTTGAGCTAAAAAATAAGCCCTATAAAACCTCATTCGGTTTGATAGAACTTAAGAAATATGAAAACACGCAACTGTCTAAAAAAGATCTTGTAAATAGAATATTTTAGGTTTGAAGATTCATATCGTAAAAATCGAAAATTCTGCTATATTCTATAGTAAAAACTATAAATTTATGGCATTTTTCAGTGATTATTTAACATTTTAGTATGAGAAATCTCAAGGGAAACCGTCTATTAATTTTGGTTTTATACGAATTTTGAACATTACAGAATTGCAATTATAGATAGGCTAATTTTTCGTAAACTTAACTATTGCGATTTTATTTCATAAGTCTTAGGCTAAAAAATAAGCCCTATAAAACCTCATTCTGTTTGATAGAACTTAAGAAATATGAAAACACGCAACTGTCTAAAAAAGATCTTGTAAATAGAATATTTTAGGTTAGAAGATTCATATCGTAAAAATCGAAAATTCTGCTCTATTCTATAGTACAAAACTATAAATTTGTGGCATTTTTCAGTGATTATCTAACATTTCAGTATAAGAAATCTCAAGTGAAACCGACTCTTAATTTTGGTTTCATACGAATTTTGAACATTACAGAATTGCAACTATAGATGGGCTAATTTTTTGTAAACTCAACTATTGCGTTTTAATTATATACGTCTTGAGCTAAAAAATAAGCCCTATAAAACCTCATTCGGTTGGATAGGACTCGAGAAATATGAAAACAGGCAACTGTCTAAAAAAGATCTTGTAAATAGAATATTTTAGGTTAGAAGATTCATATCGTAAAAATCGAAAATTCTGCTCTATTCTATAGTACAAAACTATAAATTTGTGGCATTTTTCAGTGATTATCTAACATTTCAGTATAAGAAATCTCAAGTGAAACCGACTCTTAATTTTGGTTTCATACGAATTTTGAACATTACAGAATTGCAACTATAGATGGGCTAATTTTTTGTAAACTTAACTATTGCGCTTTAATTATATAAGTCTCGAGCTAAAAAATAAGCCCTATAAAACCTCATTCGGTTTGATAGAACTTAAGAAATATGAAAACACGCAACTGTTTAAAAATAATCTTGTAAATAGAATATTTTAGGTTAGAAGATTCATATCATAAAAATCGAAAATTCTGCTATATTCTATAGTAAAAAACTATAAATTTATGGCATTTTTCAGTGATGATTTAACATTTTAGTATGAGAAATCTCAAGGGAAACCGTCTATTAATTTTGGTTTCATACGAATTTTGAACATTACAGAATTGCAATTATAGATGGGCTGATTTTTCGTAAACTTAACTATTGCGATTTTATTTCATAAGTCTTAAGCTAAAAAATAAGCCCTATAAAACCTCATTCTGTTTGATAGAACTTAAGAAATATGAAAACATGCAACTGTCTAAAAAAGATCTTGTAAATAGAATAGTTTAGGTTAGAAGATTCATATCGTAAAAATCGAAAATTCTGCTCTATTCTATAGTACAAAACTATAAATTTGTGGCATTTTTCAGTGATTGTCTAACATACCAGTATAAGAAATCTCAAGTGAAACCGACTCTTAATTTTGGTTTCATACGAATTTTGAACATTACAGAATTGCAACTATAGATGGGCTAATTTTTTGTAAACTTAACTATTGCGTTTTAATTATATACGTCTTGAGCTAAAAAATAAGCCCTATAAAACCTCATTCGGTTTGATAGAACTTAAGAAATATGAAAACACGCAACTGTCTAAAAAAGATCTTGTAAATAGAATATTTTAGGTTAGAAGATTCATATCGTAAAAATCGAAAATTCTGCTATATTCTATAGTAAAAAACTATAAATTTATGGCATTTTTCAGTGATTATTTAACATTTTAGTATGAGAAATCTCAAGGGAAACCGTCTATTAATTTTGGTTTCATACGAATTTTGAACATTACAGAATTGCAATTATAGATAGGCTAATTTTTCGTAAACTTAACTATTGCGATTTTATTTCATAAGTCTTAGGCTAAAAAATAAGCCCTATAAAACCTCATTCTGTTTGATAGAACTTAAGAAATATGAAAACACGCAACTGTCTAAAAAAGATCTTGTAAATAGAATATTTTAGGTTAGAAGATTCATATCGTAAAAATCGAAAATTCTGCTCTATTCTATAGTACAAAACTATAAATTTGTGGCATTTTTCAGTGATTATCTAACATTTCAGTATAAGAAATCTCAAGTGAAACCGACTCTTAATTTTGGTTTCATACGAATTTTGAACATTACAGAATTGCAACTATAGATGGGCTAATTTTTTGTAAACTTAACTATTGCGATTTAATTATATAAGTCTTAAGCTAAAAAATAAGCCCTATAAAACCTCATTCGGTTTGATAGAACTTAAGAAATATGAAAACACGCAACTGTTTAAAAATAATCTTGTAAATAGAATATTTTAGGTTAGAAGATTCATATCGTAAAAATCGAAAATTCTGCTATATTCTATAGTGAAAAACTATAAATTTATGGCATTTTTCAGTGATTATTTAACATTTTAGTATGAGAAATCTCAAGGGAAACTGTCTATTAATTTTGGTTTCATACGAATTTTGAACATTACAGAATTGCAATTATAGATGGGCTAATTTTTCGTAAACTTAACTATTGCGTTTTGATTATATAAGTCTTAAGCTAAAGAATAAGCCCTATAAAACCTCATTCGGTTGGATAGGACTCGAGAAATATGAAAACAGGCAACTGTCTAAAAAAAATCTTGTAAATAGAATAATTCAAGTTAGAAAATTGATATCGTAAAAATAAAAAATCGTGCTTTATTTTAAAGTAAAAAACTATAAATTTATGGCATTTTTTAGTGATTATCTAACATTCTAGTATGAGAAATCTCAAGGGAACCCGACTCTTGATTTTCGTTTCATACGAATTTTAAACATTGCAGAATCGCTATTAAAGCTGGGCTAATTTTTCGTAAACTCAACTATTGCTATTTGATTATATAAGTCTTAAGCTAAAAAATAAGCCCTATAAAACCTCATTCGGTTAGATAGAACTTAAGGAATATGAAAACACGCAACTGTCTAAAAAAATCTTGTAAATACAATATCTCACGTCTCAGTATTTACCATATTTCCATGTTGATTAGAAATAATTTTATTTTTAAAATCATTCTCAGTTTCTTGATATATAATTCCCAACAGGGTTATAAATAATCAAATTTGTTATAACAAAAAATTGGTCACTGGTTGAGCTTGGTAGCAAAGAAATTCAATTTTATTAATACATGTTTATTAAAACATTGAAAGTTCTTGTGTTTTCTGCGTCTGGAGTGAATAATATTTTTATCATTAACATTCGTGTTCTATTAAATATTTATTTCCCTTAAATTATTGATATTTTTCGCATGACTTATAATTAATCTTAACTAATTTGATGTTTAATTTTAAAAATAATTTCAGTAATGATAACATAAATTATAATACTGAATAAGCGCTATGTTAAATTATTTTAATTTTTATTCTCATGAAAAAGCAAATTACATAAAATAATGCAACAATTGATCGATATAAAAAAGCTGGATGTAATCTTTTAAATATTTACGATTGATTTATTCAACCTTTTGTGTCTATTGTTTGAGTATTACGCATAAATTTCTTGCTTAAGATGAGTCTCGCTCGTGGTAAGGGTCGATAAAACACAACATTAGTTTAGTTTAAATTATCTAATTTCATATTTGAAACAATATCTATTTGTTTATTGTACTTTATAATTATAATATAATTTATTTATAATGATATCCGTTAGTATTTTATGTTTTTTGAATTGAAATAACGTAAAATACAAAAGAAATCCTGTATCGATGCACAATTTTCAAATTATTTATAAAATCATAAATAAGTGCAATAAATTAATTTTATTATAGTAACTTTTTTTCTTTTAATTTATTATTAATTATCAAATCATAAAAAATATTTTTTCAATACTTTTTTTTGACCGATTTTGGGTATTTTTGAATTTCCTTCTCTGACGCTACCACTATTGGCATCGCATGTTTTAATATAAATATTTTCAATTTCACTAAATTAAAATTTAGTATCATCTATATTCTTTAATTAATGTTTACTCTAAAGAGATAAATACTCTGAGTAAATACTGATATTTTTATTTTGATAAAAATATCACCTAACCTAAACTAGCATATGTAGCGTATAAAACTCGACTACCGTAGCAGAAGGCGCAGAATATAAAAGTTACTCAAACTCCCTAGATTGCTTTGGCATTTTACTATAGCTAAAGGAAAAAGTAGGGGGTGCCGTGTCGAAACTTTTTCTGTAACAACGCTGTATATGTATATATATATATATATATATATATATATATATATATATATATATATATATGTATGTATGTATGTATGTATTGCATCGTATAGACGCGTTCACAGACTTTTCATTGCCTTGTTTAGGAAATTGTGTTCGCATACAAATGACTGTGTTAAACACTCTTTTTGAAGTTGCGAACCAGTAATGCTTAGTATATTGCTGTGTCCGAAAATTTACTGCACATACTGGGGGTTTCTTTATAGATAAGCTGTATTAACCAATCAGAAAGTTTCTTTAGAGTTATTTAACGCGTGATGAATTTTGTGAATACAGCATGCGTAACCCCGAGAAGCATTTGGAACAAAGCCGCTGTATAAGACGAGTACGAAAAAAAGATACTCTTGTGTCTTTTGTGTCAGACGATTGTGAGGACTTTGATAGTAACGGATTTAACTTCGTTAAAAATCAACACTGTCAACTTTACTGTAATCCTTCGAGTCGCAAAGGCGAATATTCGGGAGCCAACATTTTATTTCTTGCAGGTAAGATAGAAATATTCAATCCTTTACTATGAATTTTATAAATTGAAATTATTTTCATTATTTGAATAAAATTAAAAGTATTATTTCTCAATAAATTGAAAGTATTATTTCTAAATAAATTGAAAGTAATATTTCTAAATAAATTAAAAGTATTATTTTTGTTGTTAAAATATGTTAGAATAAATTCCTCCGTTTTTAATAAAATTTATTTTTATTAAAAATAGACTAAAAAATAAATAAGAGAAATTTTTTTTTCAATAAACTTATTATTCCTTGATAAATAAAATAGTATTTGTTATTTAATCTATTTTGAATATATATTCAAACCATATAAATTTTTATTATCATAGGCGATCTTAGACTCTTATTCATATACCTAACTCAAGTAGCGGTTGTTACTTGAACCTAATTCTGTCTTTGTCGCTCCATGATGAGAATAAATGATAGATGATAAAACCGTTACTTGAGATCTAATAGCTACACTGGTAAATAAATTTCTTTGTAACGAAAAAAATTTTATTGTATCAAATAGATTCTTTCTGGCAACAGGTGAAATACTTTTTGTATCAATATCATTTATTCCGTCAGTGAAAATAACATTTTTAAATATCAATAAAATATTGCTCAACATACATAAGATATTTCTTAAAGAGGCGTCCGTGGCTCAGTCGGCTAAGGCGCGTGCCTAGATGGCTGAGACTCGTTCGTTCTCGAGGTAGCGGGTTTAAATTCCCGTCAGATCGAGAAATTATTGGTGGCATTTTAACACGTGTCACTGGTTTTTTTCGGGGGCGGGAATTTGCTTGCTGACCGACAACAGAAAAAACATTGAACATCCACCGTTTTTTCACGAGTTCCAAAAACTACAGTACCTTAATGTTATCACAGTCGTTAATACCCATCATGGGGGACGCGACTTTAAATAACTAAATTAAAAAAAAAAAAAAAAATATTTCTTAAACTTAAAAATATCTCATACTGGAAATTATTAATTTTATTTTAAATTAATATTTCGTAATAAAAATAAAATTTTTTTCCTCCAATAAAATATTTTTACGCATCTAAAAAATATTTTAAATTAATTAATTTCTTCGTACCAAATATTTGCCAGAGGGAATTTTTAATTGGTTTTGCCTGGTCTCCTATCTAGTTCTATTTCACAGAGAAAAATTCAGAAAAATATTTCCAAAATTTTCCTGGGGATTAAACTCCGGTCTATTACAGCATGAGTCGAGAGCGTTAGCCCCTGCGCTACCACCGATTCTACTTATAAGTATGAACTTATTTTGAATAAATGAGAATCGGAAGAGTGTAAATATGTATAAATTTAAAGAACAATCCCAGAAAAATCATCCCTACTGAAAAAATTGTATGAACTCTTATGACAGATCTCATATGAATTCGCCTATGAAATCTCATATATATTCATTGAATTTTGAAAATAAAATAAATATATGTTAGATCTCATGTCAGATCGCACATATATTTATTTTATTTTAAAAATTTAACAAATATACATTCGATTTCATATGTGATCTCATAGGCGATTTCATGTGACATCTCATATGCAATCTCATACGTGATCTCACATGGGATCTCTTATATATTTTTTGACACTCCGTGCGCAAAGCTCAATTTCGCGCACGCTGTACAAAGTGACACGTGCGAAAATGGAGCTTCTTACACGTCGTGTCAAAAAATATTGTTCGATACTCGTGCGAAAAAGTGATTTCTTCATCGTGTGACCTTTTCACCCTCGCTTCGCTCGGGCGCAAACCCCCACACGAGTAAAAAATCACTCTCACGCACTAGTATCGAAAAATACTATTATTCAATTTGAAAAATTTGAAAAAGATATTTATTACTTTTTTATTTTTTTCAGCTTGTTCTTTAAATTTTGACAAATTTTGACATTAGCCATATTAACACCATTATTTTAGTTAAAATAAAAAATCCTTTCGAGCTGTTACTTTTTTATGAACTTAGATCGCAACTTAGACATCAAAGTTGACAAACCTTACCTCAAAATACTATAAATTGAAAACTTTTATATAACTTTTCGAATATAAGATTTCGGTAGATTTCTTTAGTTGTCCGCACTCAAGTTGAATCCTACTACTTTTTTTCTTGAAGTGAAAAAACCCGATTAAATTCTCCATTTACTTATAAAGTTGGATAACAAATATTATCAGAAGGGAGAGCTTCATTATTTTCTCAATGTATTTAATTACATTGATATTATAAATACGTATTCAAATACAGAACATCATCATATTCTATAAATTTAGTGGAGCCACAAGACCCAATGCATCTTGCCCGGGATTAGTATTCCTTATTTTAGCCACTTCATTTAATTTGCATTGTATTTCATGGCGTCACTTTCCACTTCGGATGAGCTTTCGACTATATTTACCGATCAAAAATAGCTAAAAAAGATATTTTGTTTTTATTTATTTTTTTCGGCTTATTCTTTGAATTTGGACAAATTTACGCGCTTTCGCTTCTCATTTGTTAAAATAAATAGAAATTACAAGTAAAAATGTTGATATATGTTTTTATTAAAAATAAACGAAATTACTTATTTAGCTACTTTCAATAAGTAAAAAAGGTCTAAACCTCATCTTTAAGAGAAAGCTGGAGCAAATGTGGTTACCGACCTAGAAGTAAAAATGTTATTTAATCATAAATGAAATAATTATACTGTTTTTAAAAAAAATTGTTATCGAGCGCAATTTTTCATGCATACATGATTGTATAATAGATTTTTTTTCATAATATTCATCATATTTTAAGCAAACAGCGATTACAGTTTAATAAACAGTTGTAGTGTAAAATTTTTTAATCTTGAAAATTTTCTTCAATTATCTTGGTGAGTGCAATAGAGAAATAAATTTCGTAAATGTATTAAAAATTTTAATTCATTCCATTACGTTTAGTAGGAGAGAATTAAACAACGAATGTTCCATTCTCGGTTGGTATCAAATCTGCTCCGACTTGCTCTTGACGAATAGCATAATAATAAGATAAATTTATTATATTACTTTTAATGTTTGGACTTAAATTGCATGCAAATATTATTCTTATTATGAAAACTATGTGAATAGTCTGTATGAATATGATTATTTATCATGGTTTGAAATTATATTGGAGCACGATTTTTAAATTTTTCAGATTACGGTAGATTTACGACTAAATTAGGAAAACAAGCAATAAGATTACGATTATACTCTAAAATAAAAATAAAATCAATAATTCTTGAGTTAGAAAAACCTATATTATTTAAATCTATAAGACGCTATTGTATATGATATGTAAAAGTAATTTATCAGTATGATAAAAAAAAGATATTAAGTACTAAGTCACTGTCAGTTCATTGAAGGTAGTTTGTCATAATGTTCTAAGACATAAATAAAGTTGCAACTGTTTTTACGGCGACATGCAAATTGTGTAACAGTTGGTAAGACGTGTTATGCCGTAAATCTAAACCAGATGCAGCGTGCGTTATAGAACGACACTACCTATTGATTAGAAAAACTGTCATTAATCAGTGAACTGACCACGAGCTTCGTCTATATGATTTCGTCTGCGATATGAAATAAGTATCTCAATTTGTGAATACACAAATTCTGAACAAACCTTTGTATACGAACTGCATCGCTTCAGACCTCACTGAAAAGTGATGGACTTCTCGAGTGTAAAAGGCGATATGCATAATTGTAGTGACTAGTACCTTAACTATTACTTGTAAATAACGTCCAAATCTTCGTAAAAAATTTGTTTCTATTATTATTCAATCGCCAAGTATAATTCGAATATAGTTTAGAACCATAATCCATAATAGCATGCTTTAGATAACGATTGTTTTGTAGATGTAGTGTAGAATCATTTAATCGTAATTTTATTAATATATATAAATAAATTGAATTATAGATCAAAATTTAGATTTTAGATTTGTTGACATTGATTGAAACTATAAGTGTAGGAAAAAATTTTATTTTTTTTCACACGAGATATCACATGAGATCTCATGTGAGATCTCATGTGAGATCGGGTATCGGAAAAAAAAATTTTTTTTGCACATAAGATCTCATGTGAAATCGGATATCGGGAAAAATTAATTTTTTGCACATGAGATCTCATATGAGTTCTCGTATGAGATCTTGTTTCATTTTCAATCGTGAGATCTCATGTCATTTTTTTCAGTAGAGCCTTGATTTATTAATCATATATTCACTTATATTCGGGAATAGTGAGCAAATTTTTATTTTGCTTAATTTTAAAGGTAGTAGAGTTAAAAGATTTATTTTCTCCGAAACGGAATAGCATTTTTCTAAAACCAATTTAAAATTTTTACAATCTCATCGCAATAGTCTTTAGTGAAACTTTTGCCCGATTCTATTGACTAAACTGAAATGCCATACGCATCTTCTAATTGACTTACGACAGTAGCAGAAAAAGCTGAAATTAAGGATTTTTTCTTTTAAGATACGTGATTTTCTCTTAAATTTTCAGGTACTATAGTTTTTCTTTTTAGGGGTAGGACGCATCCAGGTAAAACTGTATTAAAACTCTTATTCAATTTCTCTATTCGTTCGGGTGTCTTTGGAATAAAATCATCATCTTTTCCACTAAAAAGTTGAGAGATTTCATTTTCAGATGTAGACTCAAGATCACTTGAAATCATTTTTGATATGCGTTCATAACAATTTGTGCATACATTAGTAGTTGGCAGTATCTTTAAAACTGGATAAAGTCGTGCCAAATTAATGGCTAAATCTTCAAACGGTCTAAAACATAAATTACTACTCTTATAAACCAACTTCTCATGCATTTGAAAAAAATTAGGACATGAAATTCTTTTAGAAGAGTAAATTTCGGACATTGTGATTGCACAGATTTGCTTACTTTTTCACAAGCCCGAGAAGTACCTTTCAAATTAGTCGTAAGAATAATTAGCTTCTATATAACAGTTCCAATATGCTGTTTTGGTTACGCGATATATTTGTCCGCGAGTCAGCCTCCTATTTTTTGTACTTATTTTTTTCCATTTTAAAATATTTATTTTCATATTAAGAATTTACATATATGGGTGATTCTATTCTAACGGGTAATCACATATAATCGTTTAATAAACTATCAATACAAGGTTCAAATATTATTAACCACAAATTTTTTATATACTTCCAGGTTGTAACTTTATGATCCGTTGACTTTTTAATCGCTAATTTCAATGTAGCCTTCGTAGGGACCCTTAGAAAGTATAGAATGTGTTCTCCCCTGTCTGTAATCATATATTAAATTTTTTTTAAACGTTGTAGAGATACAGGATAGATGAATTATTACTTCTGAAAGATCAAAAAATATTTTTTTCCATCCATACATACATTTCAACAGAATGGTTGAAAAAAAATATTTTCTTTGACCCTCTGTTATTATAAAAAAAATGTATATTTTTTCATAGATAAAAAGCAATAATAATAAAAAATGTTATATTTGAATCTTATGAAAATATAAGCTATTCCTATCACATGGAAATATTGTTATTATATGTTTATTTCGCTAAAAAATTGCTTTGTTGATCATAGAATACATTTTTGTTTACGTGTAAAGATTATTTCACTTATGAAAGCTAAGTTACCTTTTCTATGATAATTTCCCTGGCTCTAAACATTTAACTGTCACAGATGATATAAGCGCATATTCAAATACGTAATAGACGTTTAAGAAAGTAGTAATGTACAACTAAAAAAAATTGTATAGCAGTGAATGTTGGAGATCGTTTACTCGGTAAAAATTTCATTCAAATTATCAGGTAATCTCCCCTGGCATATAATTCCCCTGCCTTTTTTGAGATGCACTCACGAAATTCTCATTTAATGATAAAGTCAACAATTTTATTCATGAATGTCATACCATGAAGTGTTAAATTATTTGTACACTTGAAATTTAATACATATTATACTGCTTATAATTTTTATATATTCAAAATTGAATATATATATATATATATATATATATATATATATATATATATATATTTGTGGAGAATTTCCGAGTAAGCACATTCTCAAACCTTTTTGTAAACAATCACTGTAGTCATATTTACTGTAGTACATACTACACTATATACTACGTATATACTACAAATAAATAAAGCGAAATCAAAGGTTACATCGTACTATTCAGAAAATAAAAATATCAGTTTGTCATTAGCCTTGATGAAGAGTTTGTCGTTGATATCAAAGTAAGTATATAATTATTTAAATCTAAATGAAAGTCTTTGAAAAATCTATAAATTGATAATATATTATTTTAGATTGTATTGGTAATAAAATGGTTTCCCCACGTGGACGTGGCGAACTTCTTACTAATCCTTTATCATTAATTACACTTAACTCCACTGCCAAACACAAAAATAATGTTATTATATATTTTGAAAAAGCAAACTTTCTCAAGTATGGATATATTTGTTCTTTAACTTTCTTCTAATAATGTTTAAAAATACGTATTTTTGCTGTAACTCGTCGTTTTTTATTTTTAACAATTAATCCATATATGGTAATAACTAATTCTAAAGTATTTCAGATAGTTTAGAATCTTTGTTCGACATAAATATTATTAGAAAATAATATATCAAGTGATGGTAATAAAAAAAGTAATACCCCTGGAATAAAAGTAATTCCTCTGTATCAGTATATTTTTATCTATCAGTTTTTCTGGGAATAACCTATGGACAGCTTGGCTTCTTTAGGATATTGTTCTATAAGATATAACCATAAAAAACCTGAGTAAAATTTTTAAAATGAACACCTTTATTTTCTATTATTTCAAAATTTGAATTTGACCCGTTTGAATAGAATCACCCATATACGTACACACATATATGTATATATACATATAGATATATCACATCCGGATGAGCTTAATGCGCACTTTTCTGGGGTGTCAGTCTCGCCACAGGAGGATAATGAAGAGCGATTGAGAATTCTTTCTCAATGCAATAAAAGTGGGTTTACCTCTAAACCAATTAGTTTTAATAATGTTGTTCTTGCAATTTCACATTTTTCCTCACAGGCTTATGGTGAGGATGGCATTCCGCTAAGCGTGATAGTTAAAGCTTTACCATTTATTGGTGAACATCTTGTAACTCTGTTCAACTCCTCTTTTGCACGGGGGGTCTTCCCTTGCCGTTGGAAGCAAGCACGTATTATACCATTAAAAAAGTGTGCTGCACCTAAGCAGCGAAAAGATTTTAGGCCTATAGCCATCCTATGTTTTTTTTCAAAGGTTCTTGAGAAGATCGCCCATGACAAACTGCAGGAGTACATTACATTCAAAAAATTGCTCGATCCTATGCAGACGGGCTTTAGAAAAAACCATCCTATGCAGACTGCTGTACTCAAGCTTACAGACGGTATAAGGTCAGGTCTAGACAGGAAACTTGTCACGTTACTACTACTTTTTTACTTTAGTAAGGCATTCGACACGATCTCTCCCTCCAAACTTTTTGCGAGGCTTAGATCGATGGGGTTTTTCAAGGCCGTACTCGGATGGATTAACTCTTATTTATCAGGTAGGAAAGCATTGTTTTCTACACATTTAAAGGAGGAATCAAATTGGCTAACAACTAATCTAGGAGTACCTCAGGGTTCGGTGCTGGGGCCTCTGTCATTTTGCCTTTACATAAATGACGTACGTGACGCACTGGACTCTGGTTGCGTCGGGCATCTGCTGTATGCGGATGATCTTCAATTTCACTTCATTACGTTAACTAATAATTTAGCTGCTTAAAATAGTTTCACAATTAATTTTATTGATTCTAAAAAATAACGTAAATAAATTGACAACTTCTTTCTGAATCAGAAGTGCGATTGTACTTTGCATGCTTACTATCATTCCATTTGACTGTTTAAATTTTGCATTTAAGATCTTAAAATAAATTAATTGTTTGTTTGCACTCAACTTAAATTCATTTAAATTTCTTTAATTACTTCTTTGAATTTATTAACGGTCATTGCTAAGATAAATTTTTCATTTTTTTTTTAATTTTCTCACTTAAAAATTATTGAGTGCAACTTATCTTTACGTGTTGCATTTTTATTTTTTATTTGTAAATTCAATTTATCATTGTCAAGTTAAAGGTTTAAATTTAACGTAACTTCATCGTAATAGGTCAAAAATTTACTAGAGCCGGTCCTGTTACGCCACTTACCGGGGATCAATCACTGCACTAGAGAGCAGAGGCGGGTCCATAGTGTTAAAAGGTGTGTACAGGAATCATATAGGGGGGGAGGGCGCTCTAGTAACGGGTAGGCTAGATAGACAACAGTTAATAGTATAAAGATAAATTATTAAACAGGAAGGTTAGATAAAATGCAAAAGAAAGAGGTAACAAAGTTAGTCGCAAGTGCAACAAACAAATATGATACATTTAGACAACAAATTAGGAAGCTGAGAGAGTATCTTGAAGGCCCTAATCTTAATCCATGGAATGCGAAATTAAGGTTAAAAGATCTCAAGAGTTTTCATTCATAATGTCAAGAATATCATGAAAATTTATCAGTAGTACAACCCGTACACTCCTTAATTGATGCTTACCTTGTCTTGAGGGAGGAATATTATGAAGTCGCTGCTAATGCTGCTAGTTTGTCTCACCATGTGACGACGAACAATCCAATTGCTAATTCGACCTTAAATACTAACAACATTACAGTTACACAACGACATGATGCTCCTAAATTACCGGATATTAAAATCACATCTTTCGATGGCAAATACGATCAATGATTGTCGTTCAAAAATCAGTTGACAGCGTTAGTCCATTCTCGTACAGATCTTAGCGATTTTGTCAAACACACCCAACTTTTAAATGTTTTGACGGGGTCAGCTAAGCTTAAAATTGTTGCATTTGAACCTAGTTCCGAAAATTACTCCAAGGCTTGGAAAGCGCTCGCAGACGCTTATGACCATGAACGTCTTATTGTAGTCGATCATTTAAATGCATTGATGAATTTGCCAAAGGTTCCAACGGCTACAACGGAAGGCTTATCCAAACTTCTCAACACGATTCGTTATCATTGAACTATGCTCGAACACATTGTAGGAACTCCAGTTTCTATTGAACATTTAATTATTAGAATAGCTGAACGATGTCTACCACAGAGGATGCTGAGCAGATGGCAAGAAAAACTCGACATCGATCAACCTCCCACTCTTGAGGAATTTTGTTTGTTTTTACAGGCCAATATCTTTAATCTTCAAGGATTGGAGCATTCAACGGCAGATTCAAAAGGTAATTCAGATTCTAAGAGAAGAGCTAATCCTATGGTAGGTAGGGAACAAAGTAAGGTAGCTAGGTATGAATCTCGCTCTTTCGTTACTTCACAATCTACATCGCAGTACATCAGTTGTCCTAAATGTAAGAAGATGCATCGTTTATATCAATGTCAGCAGTGGCAGAAGTTGTCAACTCAACAACGTTGGGACTTTGTAAAGATCCATAGATTGTGTCGTAATTATTTTGGAAATCATCTCAGGTCGTGTCCTAGCAAGGTTGGATGTAAAAAATGTAGTGAACCCCGTCACACAACACTGCACCATGAAAAAACATCATCTCAAAGTACAGAGCAGACAAATTCTTTTTCACTCATTTCATACATGCGCGCACGGTTCTAGTTAGCTAACTTAGCTGACAACTGCGAAGTCAAAGGCTCTCATGCCTTTTTACCACGTCCAATTCCATACAAATTGGTCATCTCTTTTAAAATATTGTGTGTGTAAATTAATGGGGTATTTGCGTTCATATTTTTTTGCGTTCATTTAATGTTTTAATTTTTTTTAATAAAAGGTTTTTTTATGCCGTAATAGGCTTTTTCCCTTATATGTCAGTGTTTTATTTATTTGTTCCTTTGTACCTTAAACTAATAATCAGTGTAGTGTTTAATTTGAGTTAATTAATTTCTAAAAATTTAAGTTTAATTTCATTCAGTGTTTAGTCATTTATTTTATATTATTTGTGTGTTACGTGTTCCTTTTTATCAATTCAATAGTCAATCTAAATTCCAAATTTTAACATGGTCTATCTTTTTTTAATTACAAGTTTGTTTACCTTTATTTTTTATTCAGATAAAATTTTCATTAAATTTTTTTTCTTCTTTTATTAATTTTTTTTTATAATTTGGTTATACCTGCCACCTACGGCAAGATAGCCGGTCAGCTAACAACTATAATCTTAATGAAAAGAAAGATTTTGCTATATAATTATTTGCGAAAAAAAAGGGAGTATATATCTTAACTTTTGTATAATGAAATTTAAATTAATTATTGTTATCGAACAAGAAAAATTGTAATTGTTCAAGCGTTTTTTTTTCTTATGTCGATTTTAATTTAATTACATGGAATGGGTTCTATTTATCGTTATGAATAACGAGCTGGGCGTAAAATGTGTAATTTTAACTTGATGGTTGATTAAATTTATAATAAAAAATAAATTTCCAAATTATTAGCTTTATTAGATAAAATGTAACATAGGCGGCACTACTTATAGGTGGTGTTAATGTGTATGAGAAAAGATTTATAAAGCAGACTATTGCTAGCGTTGACCGTGTGTCTTGCCTTTTTTGTACGCTCGCGCTGATCTCTTTATTAATGTTATAAAAGTTTAATAAATTTGTTTTGTTGAAAAGGAAAATGGAAACGATTATTTTTCTTATCATTAACTAAACAGCCCAGATTACTGCTAATAACTCTTTCTGTGTAGTAGTGTAGTTCCTTTCTGCAGCTGTCAATACTCTGCTAACGTAGACAATTGAATGCTCACCATATTCGTGCTCTTAGATCAGTAATGCTCCTATTGTGAAGTTGCTGGTATCACATTGTACAGTGAATGGTTTGTTAAAGTCTTGCAATAGCCAAACACATTAAGCTCGCATTCAGGTCCAAAAAGAGCGTCGATGAGCTGCTGGAAGGTCATTGATGCATTGGTCAATCCGAACAGCATTTTTTTTTTATTGCTAGAGACTTGATCCAGATGCTGCGAATGCAGTATGCTTTCTACTATCCTTCTCAATGGGGATTCGGACGTATGCTTGCTTCAGGTTTATGTGCGTCGAATATCTGGCTTTCCACAGCTTGTTTAGAATTAAATACATACTAGGTCTTGGATAAGCATCCTTCCTAGTGGCTTTATTCAATTTTGGATAGTCGACAAAGAATCGTTACTTACCTTCAGGTTTCTAAAGTATCACTGGTGGACTGCTTCATTCACTTGCTGACCTCTCAATCACGTGGTTTCGCAACATAGTTTCTATTTCTTTATAAGTGATTTGCAACATTATCGACGACATTCTTCTAGATCTTTGATAAATCGGTACTGCTCTCATTAAATCTAAGTGATAATCCGATAAGTTAGTTGTTCCTGGTACATATGTCGGTTGAGTTATGATTTTACTCACCAAATCTTCAATTCTTGAATGTTGCTCATCGTCTTACTCTATTATTCCTGCAGACTGTTCATAAACCAGGATTTAGATGATTTTTGTTATTAATTCTCTCTATTCACCATCTATCATTCTCCATAAATTCTCATCAGAGGGAGGGTTGAGCTGGGCTTTGCCTCCCTTCCCTGTTTCTCCGATTCCCTGTGATCATTGGGAATCTCCTGGTTTATGCTGATTTAGTTTTGGAGGTTGTCTAATTTGGCTTGAGGTTCAATAAGTATCTCCCGTTGGGTGATTCCGGTTAGATTTACAAGGGTCTTAGTGGTGTACTCAACCAGCTAAGCTGTGGTAATACATCTGGGGTCATGTTGTCATAGAAACCTACTCTGCCATCACAGTTGGTGGACTCAGCGTCACGGCGTTCAGGGTCTCTGGTGGTAGGGGATTAGCGTTAGCTTGAGTTTGTTCGGTTTTCTGTATACCTGCTACTTTGGATTCTTTTTGTTTATTAGAACTCTTCTTTTATCGTTGTTGTTTTTGTTGGATTGGGTTTCTAGCCTCTTCTTTGTGGCTCTTGCTCTCATTGTTAGGTCGCTAACTCCTTGACGTTACCTATTCTAGGCTTTTCCGTCTTCTTAGGAGCTTGATATGCTGCACCTTGTGTAAGCATCTTCTCGCGCGGGGGTGGGTGTTGATATCTATTATCTAGGTCCTTTTGTTTTTCTCACCATCGACCTTAACGCCTGAGGTCTTCGTAGGTTTCTATTCACTTGTCTGCTATGAACCTATGACGTTCTGGTAGTTTATTCCTATATGGTGTCTTCTCATTGACAGTGAGTTTTTAAAACATCTTACTATACACCTGAAATATGATACAAATTTTGATATACTCTTTCCTACGGCTTGAGTTTGTCTTTTTAACTCATCGAGAAGGTCTATTCGTTTGACATCGTCGACATACTGATGTCTGAAGGCTCTATTGAAGCTCTTCCAGTCATGTACCTCTAATTCTGCGGTCTGATACCAGATGCTGGCCGCCTTTTTAAACGCGCAGGGTAATGATCGTAGCAAGTCTCCATTTCGAATACCAGTATTTTTACGACAGCTACTCAGTCTGGCCAGAATTTTCTCCGGTCCTCTTCTATTATCTCCGCTAAAAGAAATTTTCCAATTTCTAAGCTTTTTTTGTCGCGTTATCTTGGTCAGTCCTATGTAGATTCTGTCTTGATCCGCTCCAGTATCTTTAGAAATCTTCATCAAATGCCATGATTCTCAATGTCACCGGAGCTATATGAATAGTCGCTATAATCAACGTCTCTTCTATTTCTTCTATCTCTTCTGTCTCTTTTCTCTTTTATCTAATCTATCATTATGATCTCTTCGACTCTCCCTTGGTGCATCTCTTTGTTAGTTATGGTCGTCTTTCAATTAGTTGACAACATGATCTCATGCTCTTCTGCCACTTATATTTCCACTATTACTCCGTCTTGGGATTTCTTTCTGCATACCTCTTGTGTTTCGTTGATACTAATTTCTTTCGACTGCTGAGTGAGTGTCTCTCTATTCACTTAATAGATCATCTCTAACTTTACCGGTCGTCGGCTAGTTATGACCTCCAAAGCCTAACCTTTCAAATAGAGTTGCATAAGTTTCGTCTAGATCTTCATGATCGTCGAACTAATCTTCTTCTTTCTCTGGTGGGTCAAGCTGTTCTAGTGATATCAGTGGCTCTATAGGGACATCTCGATGGTCCTGAGATTCTGCTTGAGGCAGTGACTGATACTGTATGGCAGGTATAGGCGATGGTGTATGTGGTCTCCATCGGCCCATGAGGTTCAACGTCCACCGTATGATTTGTGGGTTTCTACGATCTCATCCTACAGAGCCCTGTAATATGGATGTTGTGTCGTAGTAGAAGCCTAATGGTGCCCAGTTAGACATGGTGATATGCCTAGCTGCCATTCCATTTGTTGACATTGTCGCTTTAGCACTGGATACCTTAAGCAGTGATGCATTCCCAAAAGAACCCAATCGTGGTAGTGGGGGTCGCGGAAATGGTGGTTGTCACTACTGCCACCGAAACTTGAGTTATCACCACACTAGTCCTCGCTAAAGGTGCATTTGATCCTATTATCACAGATATGGACGCTTCCAGTCCATAATCACTCCAACTGGTCTTCTTAGATACTTGCGTACTTGATCGGATTTTCTGACAGATTTATTTAGTTACTACCAGGTCTTTCTCGTCCTCTGAAAGTACCATTAATAGGTTAACAGTCATCGCCAAAAAGTAATCCCGTCTTTTATTAACCGCTGGTTTCCACGTTGACTCTTCGATGGTTCTATTTGTCGGATGCTGGCGCTAATCAACCTACTTCGCAGAACGCGTATCGATCCCGATGTGCTATATTCCATCCCATTCAAAATTTTCAATATTTCTGATATGTCCATTACTTTAACCTGCTTAATTAGTCTTAGGTGGTAATACGAAAGAGGGTTGGCTTCTACCTCTTGAATGACCTACCTGCCTCTTGTGCCATTATCATGGTTTCTCTTGATTTAATAACTTCTCGTTTTAATTATATTTGCGATTCTATTTCTCCGGAGTCTTGAAACGGAAGTCATGCAATGCTCAGTACACGTTAATAGAGGTTTCGTTCTAGTAAGTTTAGGGTTACCATTGTGCCTAAGGGTAATTTGTAAAATTAACAACAATACGAAGATATAAATATATATACACAGTGGGGTCCAATAAAACGGAGCCACCCTTGAGTAATGAAATACTAAATAAAAAGTTTTGTATCTCAGCAAATAATGGTCGTACAGAATTATGCGACCACTCATTTTAAAGGTATTAGTAAGTACTTTTTAATGGTGTATCGGCAATTTAAATTAAAATACTGGTCTGGATAATATCGCGATTTAAAAATAAAAAATTTTTTTTTTTCAGCCCATACTAAAATTGGAAACATTTTTCGAAAAATGATGGTAAAAAAATTTAACGAATCTGGTTTTAAAGGTATTCTGCTGCACTTTAAAATTATATTTTGTTTTATTTTCTAGGTCCAAAATTGACCGAGATATGGCGATTTCTGTAAAAAATAGGCTTTTTTTTATTTTTCCGATATCTCCTTAATTATAGGAGATACAGAAAAATGCCAAATGAAAAAAAGTGTATTTTTCTATGTAGAATCACCCTAAATTTACCTTATTCGTATATACGTGTATAATAATGCCACAATCATACAATAAAAATTAAAGTGTTTAAAAAATTTAGAGAAAATTTAAGGTGATTCTACATAGAAAAATATACGTTTTTTCTCTTGGCATTTTTCTGTATCTCCTATAATTAAGGAGATATCGGAAAAATAAAAAAAAGCCTATTTTTGTACGGAAAGCGCCATATCCATATCTTTTCTAC
This sequence comes from Anastatus disparis, assembly GCA_017163975.1. Lineage (NCBI taxonomy): Eukaryota > Metazoa > Arthropoda > Insecta > Hymenoptera > Eupelmidae > Anastatus > Anastatus disparis. The sequence goes on along the minus strand of JAFFSR010000301.1, from coordinate 4,884,844 downwards.
CATCATTTTTCGAAAAATGTTTTCAATTTTAGTATAGGTAGAAAAAAAAAATTTTTTTCCAAATTCTAAGTCGTGGTATTTCCCAGACCAGTATTTCAATTTAAATTGTCAATACACCATTAAAAAGTACTTACAAATACCTTTAAAATGAGTGGTCGCACAATTCTGTACGACTATTATTTGCTGAGATACAGAACTTTTTATTTAGTACTTCATTTCTCAAGGGTGGCTCCGCCTTATTGGACCCCACTGTAATTTATATGTGTGTATATATATATATATATATATATATATATATATATATACATACATAAATTACAAAAAAAGTTCAATAAAAAGGTTTTAAATCTTAAATTTTTCCCAATAATTAGAATCTTAAATTTTTCTCAATAATTAGAATCTCAAATTTATCACGTAATGTAATCTTCTTTCATTTAATATCTGTCTTCACAGATTTTATCTTTTCAAGTCTTAATAAATATCTTTTTAAAAAGAAGTCTTTTTTATTTCAATCCTTTCTCTTGATCTATTAAATTTTTTCCTTTCTTTTCACAATTTTTATTAATTTACTTATTATTATTAATGATGAATTTGATTCTACTTTGGTCAAATAATATGTATTTTGTAAAAAAAAATATTTATATATATATATGTACATGTAAAGATTAGAGATATATATGAGGGGAAATAGATATATAAATTTTTTTAATATAAATACATGTTAAATTTTTTTTGAATATGTATATTTCTAAGGACACAGTAGTTTGAAGAAAGGGGGGTCAGGTAATTTTTTTGCGCAAAAAATTTTGACTTTACTATATTTAGTTTTTACATTGAAAAAAAAAAAAATTTTAATCAATAAATTATTGTTTGCAGTTGGATATGGAGGAGGGTAATTGGGAAAACGAATAATAAATTTTTTTTGTATAATATAAAAAAATATATATATGGGTCATTCTAATACTTTTTTAAAATAGTGGGCGCAGGGGGGTCACGGATTTTTTTCAAATTTAAATATGTTGTTGTACTATTAAAATTAGGAATTCATGCCCAATTCACATATTCCAATTCACCAGACGGCATTTTTTAGCTTATAATAAAAGCTTTAAAAATTGAGTTGCTAAGTTAAATTTCATTAATTAGAAGCCAGTCTACATAACTTTGAACACAAAATGAAATTTTGCTATTTTGTGTACTTTTAAATGGTTGTAGCGTGTTTTTCTCTTAACTTTTGACAATTCTGCAGGATGGGTTCGATTTCTCTAAAAAATTACATCATTTTTTTTTTGGTGAGTTTAATTTAATTGAAAATTGACCGAGATACAGGACTTTAAAGTTTCAAAAAATCGCAAAAATCGCATTTTTGCTCATTTTCAAGACACTAGTATCATACCTGAGGAAAAATATTTTCTTTTGAAAGTGTCAGAATTTTTAGTTGAAAGCATCAGTAAAACAATGTACAATGTTGCAAAGTGGAGTCGGGACTCTATCCGTGTTAGTTACACACCTTCAATATTCTTTTTTTTTTAAGTTTTTTAATACTGAAACCGCACCAAGCTCGCTCATTGAAGACACTGTCATTATAAATCAACATTCTGTATACATTTTATAATAAATATATGTATAGTACTATGCCAGACCTTCAATTTAAGCCCTGAGAATAGCTCCTTAATACTCTGAAACCAAGGACTAGGCTGTTTTAATAATTTTTAAAAATTAAGGTGTAAAATTCGTTAATTGGTATTTTATTAGCTTTTTTCTTAAAAAACTTCCAAAAATTACAAATATTCTAAGAAAGGTAGAATAACGTTTTATTATGTATTTTTTAGCAAGGAATCCAGACAATACTGAAAAAAATATTAAATATCACCCTTGTTTGCAGACTACGGATAAACCCTATTTTCACGCAAATATTATTTTTATCAAATCTGTGAAAGCAAATTTTACGTATTTTATATTTTTTTAAATATCAATTTAAATTGAAAATTCAGAATCTATTCAAATTTTAAATGATAAACCTCGTTTTTTTGCTACTTTTTAATTTTTTAATTTATAAAACGACTTAAATGTCTTAAAATGTTTTTTCACCAGTAGCTTCATTCATCCGTTAATTGAAAAAAAAGATCTTTTACTCACTAGAAATACATTTCATGATTTTAAATATATTTTACATATTCGGTATCAAATATATGAAAGCAAATTTTATTTATTTTACATTTTTTTAAAATATTTTTTTGAATTAAAATTTTTATATTTTTTTAAATATGTCAGCACCCTATTGAAAATAATGACGTCTTTGGACGTGTCTTAGATTGGAACAAAAAAAGACGTTATTTTTCCAATGTTTAGAAAAGCTATTTAACAAATGACGTCTTTTTATTATTTCAAATACGTATTTTTTTTTTAAAATGACGTCTTTTGCTACAAATTCTTATAAAAATGACGTCTTCTTCTACGAATTTTTATAAGAAAATACGTCTTTAAAATTATGAAAAGACGTCTTTTGCTAAATAGACTTTCTAAAAATTAGAAAAATGACGTCTTTTTTGTTCCAATCCAAGACACGACCAAAGAAGTCTTCAAAGACGTCTCATAAAGACGTCATGATTTTCAACATGGGCAGATTTCTTGCAATACCTCAGATACCTTACACAATGAATAGATGTTAAAATATTATCTGAGATTTTCAGTTAAGTGCTGTATTGTTAAAGAATTAATTTGGGTGCCTAAGTTCACGGAAATTCTAACCTCGAAGCCTTTGTAATTTAAAAGGATTGCTAAAATATTTGGAATTAATCTCATATATTTTCACGCGGGATGGCACCCATTTTTTTCGCTTACCCATTAACCCATAAATACAAACACCCATTTTCATTGGCGGAACGACCTTTTCCCCGTAATAATTTTGCGCAAAGATTTGAGATTTTGTGAGATTTTGCATAATAATTTTGCGCAAAGATTTAAAATATTATAATATTTTGCCGCAAGATGCACTTTGATTTAAAGTACTATTTCAACGTTTAACGTTTTATTAAAAAGTATAAATTACAAAAACTATGTTTGAAAATTTTGTGAAATGGGTTACCGATGGAGACAATCCGAATGAAATATCCTTTACAGTTACGCATGCGCAAAAATATCATATTTAGAGTGAAATCAGATGGAGCGGAAATCAGGCTACGGAACGTCAATTCCTTATCCTTGTATTCCGTCAAATTTTTTCCCTACTTATTGACATAGAAGCTGAAAAACTTTTCAAAATAATACTGTGTCCGTAAATTTTAAATTAACAACAAAAATGTTAAAAAAGTTGGAAATAATCACTCAACATTATTCTAATGAGATTCTTTTCTTGTATAAATAAAATATAATTTGTTCTCATAACCGAATATTTTAATTAAAAACATAATTTTTTAATTATAATATTGCTAATTAACGTCACAGAACTTCTATTCCGCTTCATGTAAATATAGGGAAAAAATTTGACGGAATACAAGGATACTGAATTAATGCTCTATGACGTTCTGTAGTCTATTTTCCGCTCCATCTGATTTCACCCAAAAAAAAATTAAATTCTCTTACGTTGAAGACAATATTTTTGTATAAAACAATTGCACTTTTATTATCTGAAAGGCGCAAAGATGTACATCGTTTTGAGATGAAAAGATAAGTGAAAAATGGTATTTTAATTAAAATGTGAATGTTTTAAAATTTTACAGCCCCCGAAAATTTTTTAAAAGAAATAAAAACATTTGAAAGATACAAAATATTTTTATTTATATATTTCAAACGCGCAAATTACTCGTAATTTTTTCATCTGAGTATTTAGTTTTTTTTACAAAAAACACATTGGTTGCCCAGTTCACGAAGATCTTGTTCACATCACGTTTAAATCAGATATCTGGTTATGTTTTTTTTTGACAGCATTCTCGAATAAATTTTTGTCCGTATTTATTTAAAATAATAAGAAATTTACAACAATAGAATCTTACGCTACTATAGGTTCGAAAGTAATTCCTATAGAGGTAAAAACAAAGTTTACTAGAAATAAATACTTAAAACCATTACTATTGAAAAGAAGAACAAGGTTTATTAGATTGTATTATAACTGCTCAATAGCAATAGTTTTAAGTATTTATTATTTTTTATGAAAATTGAAAGCCCGCCTCAGTTACTGCTCTATATTTTTATAATTTAAAATAAAATAAAATTTTTACATATAAGCTAAGAAATCTATTTAATGATTAATTTTAATGTAAATATATTTTTTAAAGTCAATAAATTTTTTTAGAAATAAATCAGAAGTTTTTCTATAAATTCTTAAAATGTAGAGCAGTAACTACAATAATTCTAAAAATAGTAAACTTTTATACAGTTCAAGCAAGCGACTGAAAGATTATCACACCTTAGGGTCACAGATTTTAAATTTTAAGATTTTAAACCACTTCGATAAATTTTTGTAACACATATTTTTGTTATATTATGATTCCATTCACTAAAAGTGATTAATATACATATTATTAATGGTAAATATTATAAAATAATAAATTTTATTACAATTAGTGACATACGGAAGATGCTAGTATGATAAATGTTCGTATTAATAAAATATTTCTTCGAACTGCTTCATGTTCCATCAAACTTGAACCAAAAAAAAATGTTTTAAAAAGATAATACTCATTAATTTGAATTATCAGTGCCCATAAATATTTTCAAAATGTAATCCAGTTCTTACTTCAATTACATTTTTGTTCATATGAATCATCATTTACTATATCAGTAAAATTGAAAAAAGAATCAATATATTTTTTTATAAAAAGCTGAAGAGATTGTTATTTACAAATCAATTTATTTAATTTTTATATTCTATCCAGTACATGCAACCCGAAAGAAACATTCTGTAAAGAAATTAAACTTAACATCAAACATTAAAATTAGATTAGTTGATTTTTTTGTAATAATCTTTTTAGCTTTTTATGTAAAAAATATTGATTTTTTTAAAAAATTTTTCAGGTATCAAACATTTAACTGTACTAGGAACTGAAGTAGGATTACATCTGGATATATTTGTGGACATTGATAATTCACATTCATAAGTATTACCTATTCGGAACCCTATTTGTACAAGTTTGATGAGACATAGAGAAATTTAAAGAAATATCTTATTGACATGAAAATTTATTATGTTCACATGTTTCGTGTTTTATTAATTATAATAAAATTTATCATTTTTTAATATTTACCAATAATAATATGTATATTAATAACTTTTAGAAAGTGTAATCATAATATAACAAAAATGAATGTCACAAGAATTTATAAAAATTTATCATAGGATATTTAACTACGCTGGAGTGGTTTAAAATCATAAAAATCAAAATATTGGATATTTATTGATCAATTGAGTCAGCGTTAGACCTATGTGACTGTAGATTATATCTATTTGTGATATAATAAAATATATCTCACAATTTTAGCAAAATCTGTGACCTGGAGGTGGGATACTCTTTTGGTGAGTATGTATACTATCAGAGTTGACATGAGTATTGACTTCAAAAATAATTTTTGACTCTAGAAATACATATTTAAAACTACTACTCTAATGTAAAAGAAGTTTCAAATATAATAATTAATTACTTTATTAACAATTTATCTTGAATTTAAATATGACAATGGAGAGATGATTTGGCATTTGCACTCTCTAAACATCCTTAACATCTTTTATTTGGATTACACGCTTAAAATAGTTAAATAACACATACATATTTTATTGATGAAATCAACAAGCTCCTAATTTTGTTGAAAAGCAAATTCGCGAATAAATAATGAAATTTAAAAATCTATGTTCTTTATAGATGTCCTGTTACATTGGAAAACTTTTTGAATGCCAAAACGACTGTGATACTAATCTCAATACACCAATTAGAATATCAGATATTAAAGAGTGTGATTTGCAGCTTCTTAGCTTTAGAATCAAAGGTTTTCATTCAAATCTCGAGGAGAGTATTTGTTATGCATATCGTTCAAGATTTCTTAAATTTTACTCCACATATTATAAGCGTTGTTGTAATCCGTTTGACAAACATCAGAAAATTGCAAAAGCCAACCTTACTACTTTGTCTCTGGATCAATGTCTAAATTTAAAATTCTTAAATAATAGTAAGCTAATTCCTGGACAAAAGCTTTGTCATCAGTGTAAAACACTAGTAAATAAAAATATGACGGAAAATGATCAATGTTGTGATCCATTCAAACATCACAGGTCTCCCGTTCTTACAAGTCTGATAGTTATCGATGAAAAAATATGTGAAGATTATTTAGTAGGTTTCTCTTTTCAACTGCAGTGTGGTAGAAAACTTTGCACACTATGTTTCTACAAAATTGAATCGAGCGTATCAGATTTCAAAAAGAGCAGTCAACCAATGTCTCAGAATTCTACAGTATCTGACAAATCAGTTCCTGAAGAGAGTCCGATCGCTTCAACATCGACTATTGGATTCACAAGGATCGAGTTATCACAGTATAAGTCTGATTAGAGAGAAATGTAATGATAAAAAATTGAAAAAAAGCAATGAATAGTATACAAAATGTTATTGAATTGTTTACTTCATCAATAACCGAAGTTTTCAATATTCCAATGCCATCTGTGAACTATGTACAAGCTGAAACTCAGTTTCATTAAGAAGTATAATTCAAAACCTGCAATCACGATACAATCAAGAAACAACGATAAGTGTGAAAATTAATTTATTAACTTTATTACCAGAATATTGGAGCTATGAAAATGCATTACAGTATTTTCAATGTTCACGTTATATGTGGAGTACATCATTGCGAGTAAGAGAAAGTATATAGGTAAGAACTTATATGAAACATTTCTATTAACATGCTTACTATTTTTTAAGAGCTGGTGTTTCATAATGTATATTGATCTTAGGTATACTTGGTGAACCTTTAAGAGGAGGCCGTATCATTCTGTCCTTGTCTAATCTAAATTTTCGTTCTTATAAATAAATAAAATATTTTCATAGAAAAGTAAGACAACCGCCCAATAGAGCAAAAGACAAGCAAACGATTCTTCTCTATGAAAAAATATGAAATTTTGATTATTTTTTGAGTGAAGTCTGAAACGGAAAAACAGTTTAATCAACTCAATCAAGTTCGATTGTTTTTCCGTTTCAGACTTCACTCGAAAAATAATCAAAATTTCATATTTTTTCATAGAAAAGAATCGTTTGCTTGTCTTTTGCTCTATTGGGCGGTTGTCTTACTTTTCTATAAAAATATTTTATTTATTTATAAGAACGAAAATTTAGATTAGACAAGGACAGAATGATACGGCCGCCTCTTAAGAAGGAAGACATACTCTGTTATCCCTAATGCAGTGAAACAATCAATAATTGAATATTATTACGAAAATAGCAGAATGTGCAGTGGTGTTAAAGAGTGTATAAAAGTTAAAGCCCCAGGTACTGAGTCTATTACTCTGCAAAAGATGCTTATTTTGCATGACTTAAAAGACTTGTACCATGAGTGGAAAAAACGATAAATTTTGACAGTTATCCATCATTTGCTTATTTTGCATCACTTAGGCCAAAAGAGTGTGTCCTTGCAGGAAGTCCTGGTACACATACTATATGTGTGTGTCCCTTTCACCAGAATTTTAAATTAAAGTTAATTGCGATGCAGTGCGAATTTAAGACAAATGTATTAATAGAAAAAACAGTCTGTGCAGCAGATAGTAAGGTTTGTATGTTCAGAGAATGTAGTACGTGCTCTACAAATACAAGAAAAGAAGAAATTCGACAGTTGCTAATTGAAAACTCGAAAATGACCACTAACACTAAAAATATTAATTATATTAATTGAATACAAGTCAAGACTTCTGAAAATGGCCCATACAATAAAACGGTATTAGAAAATTTGAATATACCTTACAATACATTTTTCCAAGAATTGTCTGATGATTTATGGAATCTCACTGAGCATCACTTCATCTCTGAAAACCAAAAAAATTTCTTAAGTGAATCTAAAAAAGAGTTGGATTTAGAAACTTGTATTATAATCATGGATTTCGCAGAGAGATATCCTTTTCTTGCACAGGATTCGCCTCAAGGATTCTATTTTAATAATACCACAGCAGCAGTTCCTCCAATCGTAATGTATTATAAAGATCCAGAGAATCAAGAAGTTAAAGTTCAAAGTTTTTGCGTGATATCAAACACTTCAAAACAAACAGCCAGTACAGTTAACATTTTTCTGGAACAAGCATTAAATGAGATAAAAAAAGATTTTCCTTTTATTAAGAAAATTGTGTATTTTTCTGATAGGAGTTCAACTCAATATAAAAACAAGTAAGTAGAAGTTGATTTGTTTAGTAAATGAATGTTTCGATTTGATGTACTGTTTGAATATTTGAATATATTGTATAAATATTGAATTTAGAAACCATTTGATAAACATGGCCCACCACTAGGATGATTTTGGACTCAAAGTGACATCATACAATTTTTTTTCCACTAGTCATGGGAAGAACGCGTGTGATGGTATAGGGGCTGTAGCTAAAAGGGCGACTCGTAGAGCCTCTATTTAATGAGCCTCGACTGACTACATTATGGATTCTGAACATTACTTTTATTTCCAATTTTTTAGATCCTTTCATGTTGATGAAATGGACGTGAAAACAAGAGATAGAAAACTGAAAATGCGTTACCAAAGTACAAAAACTATTCCCAACACGCGTCGGCATCATTGTTTTATTCCATTAAATAAAACAACGATGGAAATGAAACTTTATTCGAATGATAATGTTTCCATTACCGTCAATTTATGTTAAATATAAAGATTTTAATTTAAATAAATATTTTTATAAAATGTAAAATAAATAAAATTTGCTTTCATATATTTGATACCGAATATGTAAAATATAATTAAAATCATGAAATGTATTTCTAGTGAGTAAAAGATCTTTTTTTTCAATTAACGGATAAATGAAGCTACTGGTGAAAAAACATTTTAAGACATTTAAGTCGTTTTATAAATTAAAAAATTAAAAAGTAGCAAAAAAACGAGGTTTATCATTTAAAATTTAAATAGATTCTGAATTTTCAATTTAAATTGATATTTAAAAAAATATAAAATACGTAAAATTTGCTTTCACAGATTTGATAAAAATAATATTTGCGTGAAAATAGGGTTTATCCGTAGTCTGCAAACAAGGGTGATATTTAATATTTTTTTCAGTATTGTCTGGATTCCTTGCTAAAAAATACATAATAAAACGTTATTCTACCTTTCTTAGAATATTTGTAATTTTTGGAAGTTTTTTAAGAAAAAAGCTAATAAAATACCAGTTAACGAATTTTACACCTTAATTTTTAAAAATTATTAAAACGGCCTAGTCCTTGGTTTCAGAGTATTAAGGAGCTATTCTCAGGGCTTAAATTGAAGGTCTGGCATAGTACTATGACATATATTTATTATAAAATGTATGCAGAATGTTGATTTATAATGACAGTGTCTTCAATGAGCGAGCTTGGTGCGGTTTCAGTATTAAAAAACTTAAAAAAAAAGAATATTGAAGGTGTGTAACTAACACGGATAGAGTCCCGACTCCACTTTGCAACATTGTACATTGTTTTACTGATGCTTTAAACTAAAAATTCTGAAACTTTCAAAAGAAAATATTTTTCCTCAGGTATGATTTCAGTGTCTTGAAAATAAGCAAAAATGCGATTTTTGCGATTTTTTGAAACTTTAAAGTCCTGTATCTCGGTCAATTTTCAATTAAATTAAACTCACCAAAAAAAAAATGATGTAATTTTTTAGAGAAATCGAACCCATCCTGCAGAATTGTCAAAAGTTAAGAGAAAAACACGCTACAACCATTTAAAGGTACACAAAATAGCAAAATTTCATTTTGTGTTCAAAGTTATGTAGACTGGCTTCTGATTAATGAAATTGAACTTAGCAACTCAATTTTTAAAGCTCTTATTATAAGCTAAAAAATCCTGTCTGGTGAATTGGAATATGTCGAAAACTCGAATATTGGCCGAATTTTGAAAATGAGTAAAAAACAGTCCACAAATGCCCATTTTTTTACCTTAAAAAGGTCATAACTCATCGAAAAAAAGGTTTATACGGCTGAAATTGGGCATGAGTTCCTAATTTTAATAGTACAACAACATATTTAAATTTGAAAAAAATCCGTGACCCCCCTGCGCCCACTATTTTAAAAAAGTATTAGAATGACCCATATGTATATAATTTATAGATTAAGTGTCTGTGATCTTGTTTCTACTCTATACGCTTAACGAGATGTCGCAGCTGTTAAAATTGATTTCTGATTTTTTTATTTCATTAATATCCTTTTAAATTTATAATTCAAACAAATATAATGACTTGTCCTCACTAAAGCTATGTTAATAGAATCATTTTTCTTAAAATAAAAAGTTATTTGGACTTGTTATTTTTTTGTATACTTGGATTGGAAATTAGATATCAAGCTAGACAAATTTAACCTAAAAATACTATACATTGAAAGTTTGTATATATAACTTTTTATGTATAATATTATAGTGGAGTCCTTGAGTTGTTCGCGCTCACTTCGTTCTTTAGTAATAATTCTAATTTTATGTTTAGTCCTAATCTTTATGTACCTTTTAATCTAACTTAAAGATTTCAAAAACAATGTAATAATCTTCAGGTCCCTTTAGAGACAAATGAGGCATATTTATCTGATTTGGTGAATACTATCACTACTACCACTGTAAATACCTTTGATGCATTAGCACCTTCAAGAAAAATTATAGTCTTTTCTACTTCTTTCTTCAATCCGACTTGCCAGAACATATCGTACAGTATCGTAGAGCAAGAAGTATTGTTTCTAATACTTTAGACAATGCTAAAAACAAATACATAACAGAACGTCTGAATAGTTCTGAAACTCCTGAATGAAAATGGACCGAACTTTACAAACTTGGCGTGTCTAAGAAAAAGGTACCGTCATCACACAAAATTTCTTCGCTATCAACACTTAAGCACTATTTATCTGTATTCTCTTCATCAGCATTTTTGACTGATAGTAACCTACAAGAAATTCTTGCTCTACTGCTTGATGATAATAAATCTACTAGCAACAAATACCTTGCTCGGTTCTATTTTTATAAGTTTTAATAAAACAAAACAAATATAATATATTATCTGAATTCCTAAATTATTATGTTATTTATCTTTAATAAGGGTTGTTACTATTTAACGCTTACTCGTTTTTTTTAAAAAAATACATTTTTGCTAAGTATTTCCACTAGTGGAACTTTTTTAATCTTAAAAAAATTTTCTTAAACAATGCTTATTTTATATTTTATTTTTATATCTTTCTTAATAAAGGTTTAGTTTCATAAAAAAGATGAAATAAAAATTTATTTTTGTTGAAAATTAAAAATCTTGAAAAAATGAATATTTTTGTAAACTCTATATATATATTTAGTTTAATTTAATATTTTATGATTTGATTTTCTTACATGATTTCTTTTATCTCTAATTACTAAAAAAAAATATTCTACAATATAAACATAGTCTAAGCATTAAATAATAAAATAATATAATTTTTTAATTTACATTCTTACAACAATAATATTTTTTTTTAATTTCAGCTTTTAATAAAGATTCTAAGAACAAAATATAAATTTATTATTTAGAAATTAGAAAATAGATAAAAATTTTAACAGGTTAAAGTATTTTATTTAGTGTGTTTATAATGGGTTTAACAAAAAAGCAATAATTAATTGTATAGGGTGTTGGAGTATTTAGAGGAAATGCCTTTATGTTGACTGACGAACATATTTTAGATTTAAATAACATTCTCAGTTTGTGTACTATATTCAATATGCAATTAATGCTTTAAATTCAAAATTCTTGTAATATTCAACCTGTACCAACAAATAGTGAATACAGCCAATTGTTACTTTCGGGAGATTTTGGAAAATGTCATTGGATTTGGATGTATTACGAAAATGGAACTATACATATTTTTGATAGTTTAAATATGACATGTTTACAAAATGAACATAAGGTTTTAATTAATCGTTTATTTTCAAATAATTCGAATCTAAAAATCACTTTTGAAACAGTACAATCACAAACTAATTTTTATGATTGTGGAATTTTTACAATAGCTTTTGCAAATTTAATTGTTTATAATTTATGTCCTTGTAATATAAATTTTGATATTTCACAAATGCGTTTACATTTACTAAAAATATATGAAATACATAATATTATAATGTTCCCTCTTCTAAAAAATGATCTGTTTAAAAAATAATTTATGCACATCCATCGATAAAACAGAATTTTCTACAAAATATGACGTGTCAAATGATTTACAAATCAAAGTAAATACATTAAAAGATCAACAAAAAATTATTTACGATCGCATTTTAGAATGTTTAAGAAAAAATAAAAACAACTGTATTTTCATTGATGAGCCAGGTGGAAGTGGAAAAAGTTATTTACTTAACGTTCTAATAGATTATTTAAATTTTTCAAGTATATCATTTTTATGCGTTGCTTGGATAGGAATCGCTGCTAATTTATTAAAAAATGAAAAAACAGTACAGACTACATTTAAATTACCATTGAATATCACACAGTCTACAACATGCAACGAAAAACCTAACTCAATAGAAGGTAAAAAATTAAAAGAAGTACAAATAATGATATGAAATGAAATATCCATGACATCAAAATATGCTTTTGAAGCAGTTGACCGTTTGTTTTAAGATTTATATGATGTAAAAGAAATATTTAGTGCTAAAATATTACTTGTATCAGGAGATTTTAGACAAACATTCCAGTTGTAAAACATGGTAGTCGCACTAAAGTTATTGAAAATTCTGTCAAAAACAGTTATTTGTGGCCAAAATTTAGTCGTATGACATAAAATAAAAATTTCAGGGTATCCAACGATGACAACAATTTTAGGCAATGGTTATTAAATGTAGGTGAAGGCAAATATTGAAACGTTTATAAAAAAAAAAAAAATGAATTAGTCGAATTACCTTATGATATCATAATACAAGAAAATGATATTATTGTTGAAATTTTTGGAAACAAAATAAAAATAAATGATGAAAATTTAAACCTTAAAGTTATATAAGCACCTACGAATAATGATGTAATAAATATTAATAATAAAATACTCAATATTATGGAAGGACAAACTAATGAATACTTAAGTATAGATACAACAGGAGATGACAACGATAAAAATTTAAATGTTATGTTACCAATAGAATTTTTAAATTCAATTACACCTAATGGACTCCAACCACATTAATTAAATTAACAATTGATGCTATTATTATCCTTTTAAGAAATTCAAACTTAAACGACGGCCTTTTCAATGGAACACGACTATCAATAAGAAAGCTAATGAAATAATCAATTTAGGCTAAAATTTTCAATGGAAAAAATGCAGAAAAATCAGTTTTGATACCATGGATAACATTATCTCCATCTAAATAAGAAATACCATTCAATATGTGTCGTAAACAGTTTCCTGTACGATTAGGTTTTGCTATGACAATAAAAAAAATCCCAAGGGCAATCCTATAATCATGTTGGTGTACACTTACCAACACCAGTATTTAGTCATGGTTAATTATACGTTGCTCTATCAAGAGATAAAAATAGGAAAAATTAGAAAGTTTTATTGCTAAATGATGCAAAAATAAAACCTAATAAATTAAAAAATAAACACAGAATTTATACTAAATTTATTGTGTTTAAAGAAATATTATGAATAAAATAAAAAAAATACGAACAATAAATTAATGTCATCCTTAATAAAACATTATATAAATACAAAATAATTGTTATAACAAATATCTACAAAACAATGATTTGATGACAATAATTAAATATAGTTGAAAAAGTTAAAACACTTGAGAGAACCAAATCGACGTTTTTATTTAATGACGCTTTGGTTAGGTGATTTAATGCATGGATACGTCCATGGCCTAAAATAGCGCCGTCACCGGGGTGAATCTTGATCACAAGATTCCAAGTACCGAGGTAAATTGCTACAGCCTCGCCAGAGTGAGTCCTGGTTACAAGCTTCCAGGTGTTAAAGTAAGCGTTCCAATGCAAATAATGAGCGTTAAAATGCTTATAAAAATAAAGTATAATCATTTACTATAGTTCCATTTATAAAAAATATCTTACAAACGGATGCAAAATTTCAGAAAAAGTGTGCAATATAAAAGAAATAAACAATATAAACTTTATGTTACAAAATTAAGTTCAATATCAAGAATGTAAATTAATTAAATGCCATGAATATTTATTCGTAGTTGAATCTTACCCCTATGAAATAAAAATAAATTAAACATAAGGAAACAGTTATTAATAGTGAATAACACCAAAAGTATCTTATATTGGAAACATTTAACACCAAAAAATGGATTATTTTTTAATTTTTTTATATTTATTTTTTTTTAAAGTTATTAATTTGATTTGATTGATTCCTAACATTATCGAAATTCCTCTATGAATTACAAATTTGTTTACCTTCTTTATAATTTTAAATAAAAAATCTTTGAATTTTATTTACTTTATATGCTTATAGAAGTTATGAACTGTTTTATTTATAATTGTTGTATCTACCTCTATTTCAACATTTTTTAACAATGACCGTTTTCTTGAGTTTTTATCTATTTAGAATGCGCTGTAATAATCAGCTGCATACGGGAATACGCTGTAATAATCGACTGCATATGGGGATGCGCTATGATAATAAGCTGCATATGGGGATACCCTGTAATAATCAGCTGCATATAGAGATGCGCTGTAATAATCAAATGTATATAAAAAGAAGCTACATATAAGTCATGCTTTTCAAATTAATGTTTAATAAAAAAAGTCAAAACGCCCAAACATATTGCATTCGAAACAAAAATAAATGAGTGAAATCAAAATTACATTGACTCAATGACACTTGTAAATTATCATGATGAAATTGATCTTTTATAAACTATGACGTGTAACCCACATTGGAAAGAAATAACTGAAAGGAAATTCATGAAAATGCAATAGAGAGACCGGATATTTAAACAAAATTATTCTATCAAAAAGTAGAAGAATCTAAAGATTAAGTGATCAAAAAAGTTTATGTAATTGAATTTTAAAAACGAGGATTACCGCATATGCATATGTTATTATTCTTAGATAAAAATGATAAATTCAATACTCCCGAAATAGTTGATAAAATAATAAGTGCAGAAATTCCAAATAGAGATATTTTTCCGAAATCATAGTATAGTACATTAAAATTATTTTAGTTTATTAATTCAATTATATTATATCATAGTATTGTTAAAGGGAGCAGGCTTAGAGAGGCCCCCTAGGTCAGTGTCATTTTTCAGGGTCCAAGAACCACTCCTGGGTGTCTTCGTCAAATCAATGCTCTTGGTAGCAATGCTATAACGTTGACGTCAAATAGAAAGCTCTGACCCAAGAAGAAACAACTTCGCAAAAAAACCAGGGATCATCTGACCCGGATGGTAGTGAACCTGATAAGGTCCCGCTTGGGATACAAGATAAGGGTTGTTCCTTGAAATATAAACCACTACTTAATGGAAGATGTCGAATTTAAACACAGAATTATCTCAGGTGAGAACCCCTTTACAGGGAAATCTCACCTCCACTTCCAATCGGGTGGAAGCCCCGAAGGGTGAAGCTGGCCTTAAGGATTCTGGGGGAGGCCAAATTCACGTTGACCATAGTCTTGCAGGAGTAAGTAGTAACGCTTCAGCGAGGTCTTATGAAGTAGTAACGATAGAGAGTTCGCTCTTGCCTCATCAGCAAGGTTTGAGTACTCTGCTGGTCAGACGCTTTTGAGGAAACAGCGTAAGCAGTATTGTTAGCGCGAAGAATGGCAAAAGTTCTTTCAGCAGCATGTCAGCATTCGAGTTAAACTTTCTAAATGTAGGCTGAACAAAAGAAGAGCCTGGAGGCTAGAAGAAACTCCAGGAAGAAACGGAACCAGGTGACCATAGCGGTGACAAGCTTACACCAGAGTCACAGGATAAAAAGAAAAGAAGAAGAAGAAGACCTTTTTTGGCCTAGCAGAATGGGCCTAAGAACAAGAAGCCAGAAGGAAAGATCTTTGAAGATTAAAAACCGGCGACATCCTAAAGTAATGTGATAAACAGATTCTGGAGTGGGTTCACGTACTAAGAGAAAGGTTAAAGTATCCCTTACACGCCAAATGACTTTCATTCGTTGGGTAAGGAGAACGCGATTTTTAGAGGTTCGCTTGCTGTTTGCTGGTAACACCTCACAAACCGTGGTTTTTCTTCCGTTTGTATTTTATTCCAGGCCCAAGAAAGTCCCGGCAGTCTGTTTGCAGATTTTTGTCGTTAAACCAACCATGAAAAAAAAATAGTATTGTTAAATAATTTATGATACACGGTCCTTGTGGTATGCAAAATATAAATTATCCATGTATGGATAAAAATACAAAACAATGTACTAAAAGTTTTCCAAAAAAATTTAATAATACAGCAGTGTTTAAATCAAATAAATATCTATTATACAAATATGAAAATGGTAACGTCAAGATAATTTTAAAAATTAAATTTACAGGAAGTGTTGCAGATAATGGATTTGTTGTTCATAATAATCCTTATTATTGAAATTTAATGCACACACAAACGAAGAAGTATGTTCCACTGTACAATGCATTAGATATTTATTTCAATAATGTTATAAAATTTATAATTGTGCATACATTAAAATACGCGAAGTAAATGTTGATTTTCAACCAGAAAATAAAGACGCTTTTCAAAATAACAATCATGAAAATGTTGCATATGAATATTATGGAATACAGCAATACATAAATACACTATAGTTATGTGTGCCAGAGGCAATGCACAGATTATTAAAATATCATTTACATGTTATTTCACATACTATAAAACGACTAAGCGTTCATGAAGAAAATCAGCAAAATGTATTTTTCAAAGAAAGAAACGAAGAAATAATCATGCAGAAAAATATGAAGACATCATTAACAGCCTATTTCGAATTAAATAGAGAAGACTAAGAAGCATGAAATTACTTGTATCAGAAATACCAAATTTTTATGCATTTGACGAAAAACTGAAAAAGTGGAATAAAAGAAAAAAAAGGAAACTAATACTTAGTAGAATGTATTTGGTAAATCCGCAAGATGGAGAACGTTATTTTATTCGATTATCACTATAACAAGTTAAAGGAGCCACATTTTTTGAAGATTAACGTACTATTGATAATATAATATACAAATTAATTTTATGAGGCAGCTAAAGCTAAACAATTAATTAATGAAGATAAAAAATTGGATAAATGTTTGGAAGAAGCATCGTCAAGCGAATTCCCTGATGCTCTTTGTGAATCATCCGCTTTTATTTGCGTTTTTCATAATTCTATAAATGCACGAAATTTACATGAAAAAAAATGAAGATAAGTTTTACCATTTTAAATACGAAATAATTGTAGACGAAATATTGGCATTAAGGGGGTCAGATACTATTAGAAGCTGGAAAAAAAGACACGTATAATTTGATATAAATTGCTGATGTTTAAAAATAACTAATTTCATATAAAAATATATTCAATTTCAAACATTTTTTGGTTTAAAACATTTTCTATATCTTGAGAATTGAAGTGGTGGTGCTCGTTGACAGTCTGGAACAAAAAACCCTTTACCGCAAGGTTTCTTCATGAGTTTTCATTGGATTCACTTGAAATTTTATGGAGATATTCAAAATCATAGTAGAATCCATATAAGTGGAGCAGATTTTGAATTAATTTATTTCTATTTATTTGTTAACTTATTATTTATAATAATTAATAAAAAAATATTTTTTAAAATTGTTTTTATTTCGAAAAGTTTTTATTTATTTGAATTTTTCATGAATGTTTTACACTTATATGGATTCTACTATAATTTTGAATATCTCCATAAAATTGTAAGTGAATCTAGTGAAAACTTATGAAGAAACCCTGCGGTAAAGGGTTTTTTGTTCCAGACTGTCAATGAGCACCACACTTCAATTCTAAAGATATAGAAAATGTTTTGAACCAAAAAATGTTTAAAATTGAATGTATTTTTATATGGAATTAGTTATTTTTAAACATCAGCAATTTATATCAAATTATACGTGTCTTTTTTTTTCAGCTTCTAATAGTATCTGGCCCCCTTAATGTTATTAACCTTTTGACTGCGGGAAAATTTTAGTGCTAAACGACCTTTTATAAAGTGCAAAATGTATACATGAGATCATTGGATTTTTCAGGTAGAGTCCCCACCCTGACTACTGGTCGATAAATCGACCACCCCCGCAGGCTAAAGGTTAAAAATAATTTACATGTCAATGGATGTTCTTTTAACGATTTTAATTTACCCAACATAAGCACATATATAAAAGAAAATACCCTAGCAGAAAATTAACGATATTTCATCGATAACGTGTTAATCGAATGAGGACAGAATTAGCTGATATTTACTCTTTGACAATGTATAAATTATTAAAACTATTATCTTGAGAATAGACAGCTTGATACTAATATGTTAGCCGTAACATGTCATTATTTATTATTGTTCAGTTGTTGTCAAAATATTGTTTTTGACTAGTATACATCAGTTAATTCTAGTTGGAAACCGGAAAAGATTTCTACCAGGGTAATAATGAAACAATCTTTAATCATAATAATAATATTTTTAATAAATAAGAAACGAAAATCAATTCCTTATAAGAAAAACGAAGGCAAATGTTCGACTCTACTATAAAAAATAATGAAAAATGTATTTTTATAGATGGACCAGGTGGAAGTGGAAAAAGTTATTTACTTACAAGGAGAGCACCCCACCTCCGGGAAACGGATTCGACTGAAACTCAAGGACATGATTTTTTTATGAAAAAAAATGAATCCGTGTTTTTCCCTTTTGTTTAATAGGCCCCCTAGACAAGGATATAGACATTTTTTTAAATATGGTGAATAACAGCCTTTATAAGAACTCAAATAACCAAAGAACTCAGACTCTTACAAAAAAATGCATAGAAAATAAAATGAAGCACGAACTGAATGCTTTAATTTAAGCTTTGTTGCATTAAAAAATCCTTCGTGGTTCAAAAGTTACAGGCAATTAAAATATGTTAATGAAATAACGTGAAAAATTATTATATTATATGCTAGAAATATTAAGTAAATACGTGGTAATATTTAATTAAGAATAACTTTTGAACAGGGAAAGCTTTTTTAATGCAACAAAGCTTAAATTAAAGCATTTATGCTTCATTTTATTTTCTAGGCATTTTTTTGTAAAAGTCGTAGTTCTTTGGTTATTTAAGTCCTTATAAAGGCTTTAATTCACCAAATTTTTGAAAAAATGTCTATATCCTTGTCTAGGGAGCCTATTCGACGAAAAGAAAAAACACGGGTTCATTTTTTTTCATCAAAAAATCATAGCCTGCAGTTTCAGCCGAATTCGTTTCCCGGAGGTGGGGTGCTCTCCTTAATAGTTTTAATAGCTTATTTCAAATATTACATAGTACGTTATTTATGAGTGGCTTGGACAGGTATAGCAGCGAATTCAATGATGGGTGGAAAAACAGTAGACACCACATTTAAACTAACAGATTATACAACAGGTGATGTTAAGCCCAACTCTGCAGAAGGTAAAAAATTAAAGGAAACAAATAATAGTTTAGGATGAAATATTCATGACTTCGAAATTTGCTTTTGAGGCAGTTGATTGTCTTTTTCAAGATTTATACGACGTAGACTAACCCTTTGGCGGTAAAACTGTAATTGTATCAGGAGATTTTAGGCAAACATTACTAATTGTTTGACATGAAAGCTGTATGAAAATTATTGAAAATTCGGTTTAATTTAGTTTATTATGGCAAAATTTTATGCGTACGACGTTGAATGAAAACCTGCGAGTTTCAAATAATGATAATAATTTTAAACAATGGTTATAAGATATCGGAGAAGAAAAACATCCGAATCTTTTTGAAAATGATAATGAACTAAGTGTTATATCAGAAAATCTTATCATTAGAGAAAATCTTGTCGAAGAGATATTTGGAAATGCAATGAAAATAAAAAATACGAACTCAACAGAGAAAGTTATTCAAATCAAAAACGGACTGATTCCATTGAGATTCATGCAGGCCGTCACTGATCGATTTTTTTCTCTTCTAAGTGACAAAAACACCTTCTAAGATGTATACAAAGATAGAATTCACCTGGTAGAATGCTCGAAATTTGTTTTTTCATCGCTACAGCGTATTTAGCGTTGGGTGTAAAAATGAAAATTAAAAAAATTGAAAATGGACCTTAATTTTTAAATTGCTGCAGCTCTGACAGTTTTAACCTTTTTGGGCGTTCTTTTTATAAAAATGTGCGGAATTCAGTCTAGTTTTAAATGCCGTTCTGATTTTCGCGATACAAGTTGATCTCTATGAGTTATTAAAAAAAAACGAAAAAAGCAATTTTTTTCAATGCGATTTTCTCAGAAACAATATATTTTAATTTTTTTTGTAATTTTTGTATGTTTTTATATATGAAAAATATTAATTTTTAGGATAGGTGAGAATATGCGATTTCGCCTTATTTTTTTTAACAGATTTTTTAAAGTTTCTTTTATATTTTCCATTTTAAAGCATTGATACCATGGCGTATCATGCCATTTTTTCAAGTATTACGTTTTCTTACAATTCTTTTATGCTTTTATTTAATAATTTATCAAAAATATTAACAAAAATCTTTAAAATAAAATCCCGATTAAATTTTCATGAATTAGAACCGAAGTTATGACGATTTTAAGTTTTTAAAAATAGAAATTTATGACGGAACGAGATTAATAGTTAAAAAATTGCGAAAGAAAAAAGGTAGACTAGTTTTTATTCCAAGAATAAGATTATCTTTTTCTAAGGAAAAAATTCCATTTAATATGCAACAAAAACAATTTCCTGTTAGATTAGGTTTTGCAATGACTATTAATAAATACTAAGGACAATCTCATGAAAGAGTTGGTATTTATTTACCTCTACCAGTTACCAGTCATAGACAATTATATGTTGCTCTTTCAAAGACAAAATATAAAAATAATTTAGAATTATTTGTAGGCATAAACGCTATTTTCAACGGAGAAAATAAAAATGATCAGAACATGATTTATACAAAAAAACTTTGTATATAAAAAGATATTGCAAATTTTAATATATTTTAGTGTTAGTAAAATCGTTGAATCCAAATCCATAGTAAATATATATCAACTGACGCTATCA
The DNA here is from genome assembly GCA_017163975.1 of Anastatus disparis. Taxonomy (NCBI): domain Eukaryota; kingdom Metazoa; phylum Arthropoda; class Insecta; order Hymenoptera; family Eupelmidae; genus Anastatus; species Anastatus disparis. The sequence continues at coordinate 4,863,503 of JAFFSR010000301.1, read as the reverse complement.
TAATTAATAGTTCGATACGCTGTTGATATAGCTGCATATGGGGATGTGCTGTATGATCGACTGCATTTGGGAATGCACTGTATGATCGGCTGTTTATATGTTGAATATTATGCAAATAAGCGTCTGGAGCTAAGCCTGTTAAGAATTCTTTAGAAAAAGGCTCTCCACTGTTGTATTCTATTAAAAATAACAGGCTTAGATACAACGCTTTGTGAATATAAAGATTGGAATTAATATAGGTAAATATGAAGAACGTACTCACAATAAAATTGAGATTATGTTCACATAAAAATGTAAATGAAAATAATTAAGAGGAAGAGAATACAGGGAAAAGCGAGAAAGGGCGAGAGACAGCAAAGAAAAGAAAGGCGAAATAAGGAAGAACGAGGGCGAGCAAGAGAGAGGGTGAGTGAGTGAAAAAGATCAAAGAAGATATAGAAAGGATAAAGGAGGGTAAGAAAGAGCGAGAAAAAGCGGAGAAAAGCAAGCGCGATCGAGGAAGAGCGAGGGTGATCGAGAAAGAGCCAAAAAGAGAGAAAAAGCGAGAAACAGCAAGAGAGCAAGATGGAGCAAGAGAGAGAGAGAGAGAGAGAGAGAGAGAGAGAGAGAGAGAGAAAAAAAGTAAAAGTGAAACAGTGCGAGAGAGAGTGCGAGAGATGGTGAGAAAGAGAGTGAAAGGGAGAGCGAGAAAAAGCGAGAGAGAGTGAAAGAGAGAGTGAGAAAAAGCGAAAGAGAACGACAAAAAACGAAAGAAAGCGAGAAAGAGTGAGAAAGAGAGAAATGAAGCGAGAAAGAGCGAGAAAGAGACTTAGGAGAAAAAGACTCTAAAGATGATAATTTCTTATTGAAAGAGTCAGCTACCGAGAAAGCAAAAGGATGTAGTAGTGCAGCAGTGCGTACATTTGAACAGATAAACAATCTAAGGAGCAGTCTAAACGATGAACGCACTCATGCATTAACATGTTGTCTTACGAACTTAGAGGTTAAATATAACGGTGAATTATGAGCTATTTAAGTGAGAGACTACGATAGTACACAAATGTGAAAACACCTACACACTGTTACATGCTCGTGCACACACGTACAAACAGCTACACACACGTACGTACACATACACACACGTACACACACGTATAAATACTTACACTCATGCACAAACACCAACACACGTAAAAATACGAACACATGCGTACACACACGTCCACACACGTACATACACGTACACAGAGGTATACACATGTCCACACACGTATAAACACCTACACTTACGTACAAAAACCTACAAATACGTAGATACACGTTCACACTCGTAAGAACACGTACAAACACGTACACACACGTACGCACACATATCCACACGTACACACACGTATAAATACTTACACTCATGCACAAACACCAACACACACGTAAAAATACGAACACATGCGTACACACACGTCCACACACGTATAAACACCTACACTTACGTACAAACACCTACAAATGCGTAGATGCACGTTTACAGTCGTAAGAACACGTACAAACACGTACACACACGTACATACACATACCCACACGTACACACACGTATAAATACTTACACTCACGCACAAACACCAACACACTCGTAAAAATACGAACACATACGTACATACACGTCCACACACGTACATACACATACACAAAGGTACACACACGTCCACTAACGTATAAACACCTACACTCACATACAAACACCTACAAACATGTAGACACACGTACATACACGTGAGAACACGTACAAAGCTGTCAACCCACGTACAAACACGTAGGAACACATGCACACACGTAAAAATACATATACACACGTACACAAATATACGCACACATACATACATATACATACACGTACACACATATGCAAACACGTACACACATACGTACAAACACCTACACACATGTGCACACACGTAGAAACACATACAAACGTAAACACACGTACAAACACATACGAAAATGTACACACACGCACAAATACGTACACACACGTACACACACGTCCACTAACGTATAAACACCTACACTCACATACAAACACCTACAAACATGTAGACACACGTACACACACGTGAGAACACGTACAAAGCTGTCAACCCACGTACAAACACGTAGGAACACATGCACACACGTAGAAATACATATACACACGTAAAATATACGCACACATACATACATATACATACACGTACACACATATGCAAACACGTACACACATACGTACAAACACCTACACACATGTGCACACACGTAGAAACACATACAAACGTAAACACACGTACAAACACATACGAAAATGTACACACACGCACAAATAGGTGCACACACGTACAAACACGTAAAGATACGAACAAACACGCACAAACACGTAAAAACACGCACACACACGTACACACACCTATACACACGTATATACACGTACACACATGTAGAAACACTATAGAATATATATATAGGAGACAATAGTTTACATTTTAAAATTTTTTGTAACGTCATAAAAACGTCACAACTATATCGCAGATGGAAAAAAATTCCAATATCCAGAATTCGGAACGCTTAGAAACGTTTTAAATAATTTTGTGACTCATTATTATATAGGCGATTGCTTTCCCGTTTGTAAAATATATATATATATATATATATATATATATATATATATATATATATATATATACTCATGATATTTACGTTTTATAATGTTATATCACGTGTTTATATAAAGAAAAAAGATATTATAAGCAGATTTTTTCTTTTGGACCTAAAGCATTTTAATGTAATACAAAGAAGAAAGATGATAGGATGTTTAACATTAGGCCTATTTCTACTATCAGTTTCGAGAATATTATCTCTCAAGCTTCATCAAAAGCAACTGGTGGTGACGGAATATCAGTCGCTAAGATTATCAAATACACTTCGTATTCTTCTGTTGCACGTAATCAATTCTTTTATCTTAAATAGTAGTTTTTCTGAACCTTAAAAGAAATCTCTTCTATTACTACTAGCTAAGCAATCAAATATATAATCACCCTCTCAAACACGTTCTCTTGCCAAACTCCGTGAGGCTCCTAAGATTCTAGAACGCGCGGTATACAACCAACTTATTAATCATTTAAAATCAAATTCATATCAAGCTGGTTACAGGCGTATCCACAGCACTCAGACTGCACTTCTAAAGATTTTGGACAATATTTGACGTTTTTATCGTCTCTCACTGGTCTGTTGTAGTTCGCCTTCGTGTCTCGGATTTATCAACTCAGTGGAGCTTATGTTTTTGTCTAAAAAAGACTTTAGAGTTAGTTAATTAAGATTTTAAATATTATGAAAACTAGAGGTATGTCATTTCCAAGTCTATTTTACCCCAAAAACCTTTAAAAAGGTAAAATTACGGCAAGTTAGCTTTAAAAAAAAATCTTTTTCACTATTTCAAAAATAAAAAATATTTTGTCAAAAATTTAAACTAATTTAATACAATCAACTATAAAAAAATCTATTATATCTCTAAAAAAAGGCTTTAACATTATAGATAATAAAAAAGTGGGAATTTAATTATAACAAAAATACACTTGAAAAAATATTGAAATCAATAATATGTAGTCAAGTTTTAATATGATTTAAAATAATACTTACAAATGATATTGTACCTATATTTTGATAATAATAATGAATCAATGAAAAATTCCTTTGTTAAAAATAAAGTGTAAAAAAAGCCATATAAAATGTTATTGTAAATATAAAACTATCATCAACAAAATTTAAAAAAATAATAAGTAATTAACGTAAAAGTAAGAATAAAAGTAATATTACAGCTATAAACTTGCCAGGCCCACCCTTCAAAAGTTCTATTTCTTGGTGAACACACATCCATTTAAAACATTTTTTAGGATTGACTTTTTAGAATCTCGTAAGAAAATTCAAAATATATGTTAATTTTCACAATTTAGTATTCAATGAAAAATAATCTAATTTTATAACATTAATGATATATTTAACTTTTGTAGAGTGGGCCTGGCAAGTTTATATCTGTAATATTACTTTTATTCTTACCCTGGTAGAAAATGAAACGCTTTTTCTACCATTTTATGGCCATTTCTTTAAAGTGAAGAGCAGAAAATGGGAATGTTTTATGGCCATTATTTGAACTAATATGAAACGTTTTTTTCAACCTTCATAGTGCTAAAAAATGCTAATAAAATGTTGAGTCTGATCCACTATTATTTTAATATAGATAGTTAACAGTAGAGTCTATCAAATTGTGCTCTAATTGATTACTATTAAGAATCATTTAAGGTTTTTTCTTGAAAGTTATCATTAATCATTAATAGAATCACTTTTGTTAATATATTCGCGCGTATATTTTGAGTTGTGATCGGATTGTTAGAGGTTATTTTTAAACGATTAATAAAATTTTCCATTTATTATTTTAAAAAACGATATTTTTATACTCGTTTCGTACTGCGTTTCATATTTTTATTTTAATAAAATTTAATATTATTTTTATTTTTATAAATTCCAATAAAAATAAACATTGACGAAGGAATGTGAATAAATACTAATCTATATTTTCTCGCCACGTGGCAAAAGTGAGGTTATGATTTTACCTATGATCTGAAAAATTAAGGACTCATTACTAAAAAGTTATATAACTATAGTCAAAAAAAGTTGTCCACAGTTTACCTAATTTTTAGATAGCTGTTACTGATTTTTTCTCTCCGTTTACTTAAAATGCGTATTTTTTTGGCTAAATACAAAAATTTTGAACAACATTTTTATATTAGCATTTTTTGCCTATAAGATGCTAACCAATATACCAAAAAATTTGAGCTCTGCAGATTCAGCAAAAAATTGCCATTTATTCGCCAATATTGACATGACAAAATATTACTATTGACAATGGTCATAAATTGTTGTTTACACCATTTTTAATGTTCAAATTTCTACCAGGGTACTTTTACGTTAATTACTTATTATTTTTTTAAATTTTGTTGAAGATAGTTTTATATTTACAATAACATTTTATATGGCTTTTTTTACACTTTATTTTTAACAAAGGAATTTTTCATTGATTCATTATTATTATCAAAATATAGGTACAATATCATTTGTAAGTATTATTTTAAATCATATTAAAACTTGACCACACATTATTGATTTCAATATTTTTTCAAGTGTATTTTTGTTATAATTAAATTCCCACTTTTTTATTATCTATAATGTTAAAGCCTTTTTTTAGAGATATAATAGATTTTTTTATAGTTGATTGTATTAAATTAGTTTAAATTTTTGACAAAATATTTTTTATTTTTGAAATAGTGAAAAAGATTTTTTTTTAAAGCTAACTTGCCGTAATTTTACCTTTTTAAAGGTTTTTGGGGAGATATCACAACTTTTTCAAAGTCTAAAATTCTTATCTCAATAAATTTATTAACTTTACCGATAATCTGATACTTTAATATGATAACACTAATTTATAGCTAATTGTATCAACCTCATTTTTATATATTTATTATTATTATAAAATATTTGTTTTTGAAAAAATTTTAATCTTATTTTCTTCCACACTTTCAAATTAATCAACTATTATAAAACTTATTTTGTCTAAATATCGTATGAAAAACTAATTAATTAATTAAGAATGTTTTAAAATATGCAAATATTACTTTTTCATTTGTTGTTGTTTTCATTTTTAAATACCAAATCGGTATTATCGACTTTTGAATTTCGCCACTTTCAACTGTTGAATTTTATTTATTTACTGCGCACGCGCGAACTGATCACATGAACGCCCGTAATTTTGCGGCAGCTCGTCAGCTATATAGAACGAGACACTAAATTCTTATATTGCTTATTTACGCTATGTCTTTATACATTTAGCATGTTCCGAAAGCATTCGCCTGAATACATGCGTTTATTATTAAAAGATATAACTCATATTCTTTTTCTTTTTCTCACTCTCTATACTCTCTTTCTCTCTCTCACTTATTAGCAATCGCACAACTCGTATTCTGTCTCTTTCTCTCACATCAGACGAAAAACTCTCCGTCGTTCTCTAACATCCGCCGGAAATCTGAAACAACCCGATATAGAAAAGAAATCGACAGACTAACCTGTAATAATATAAAAAAATCATGAAAACTTGACTTTTGGCCATGTGTTTTTGTTGTCAGATAGAACATTAGATCATTTTATGTATACTAGTAATCAAATAATATGTAAATATTGAAACATAATCATTTATTCAAAGTTTTAATCTTTGAACATCACAAATTCAAAGTAAATAGGGAAAGCCGTAGCACTATCTTGCCGTAAGGAGCGCTACCGCGCTCCCTGATTTTAAAAAAATAATGACTTTAGAGTAAATAGAACTTTCTATTTTTTGGATGTTGTTTTGTTCCTTATATCTTCCAGGTATAATAGATATACATATAAATATAGTAATCAAAATCATAAATTTTTAATGCGACGTTTTATCTAAATTTTAATATATTTCCAGTCAATGTGTAAGACATTTCAAATATTAGGAACAACAGTACACTGAACAAATTTATTTTGCGAAGTAGTAAAATTTACTAAGAAAATTTGATACTTTTCACTTTTAATTTGTGTTATAAATTACTTTAAATAGAGTATTATTTTATACAAAAGTAGAAGTATTACTGAGAAATCAAGTGAGTTCCTTGTGGTTATTCAAAAGTACAAACATTTATCATAAAGAATTTTCTCCGTTTATGCTACGGTTAAGAGCATGTCGTACATCTTTGTCCTCTTCTAATTAAATAATTAATTTTTCTAAAAAAGTTAATAATTGTATCCTAGCGGAAATATGGAATGTTTATTAGTGTTTAAACCTGTTTAAAACAGTTTATAAGTGTGAAAATTGGGACATTTAAACAGTTTTAAACACTTTGAACAGTTTTCAAAAGTTCGAAATGATTTTAAGAGCATGACGAAGCTGCCCGCCTTCTAATAATATTTCCAATCCTAACTTATGAATAAACGATGCGTTTAATCGAGTTTTTTTACTACAAAGAAAAAGTTTGTAAGATTAAACTCTAGTGCGGACCACTCAAAAAATCCACCAAAATATTATACATACAAAAATATAATATTAAAAGATATAAGATATAATATATTATGAACTGTTTTTTATTAACTTGAACCGTTTTGAACAGTTTTAAATAGTTTAGAACAGTTTTGAACACTTTTGAGAACTTTTGAACAATTTTAAAAAGTTCGAAATGATTCCAAACAATGTTTGATAATTTTGTGTTTGTGAAAATTTTCTTCTATATAATAAAATTTATATAATATATACGAGGAAATGTTCTCTTTAGTTTCAAATTATTCCGAACTGTTCAAAACTGTTCAAAACTATTCAAAACGTCCCAAATTTTACACTTATAAACTATTTTAAACAGTTTTAAACAGTTTCAAATTGTTTTAAAAAAATTTGAATTATTTTAAACTATTTCAAACATTAATACACATTTTATATTTCCACTAGGGTAACAACAAATATAAAAAAAGCCCCATCTTGTATCATAAAAAGTGATATTTTCTTTGAAAAACAAAAATTATTTATGTTACTTAGTTTTTAAAAAAACCTTAAAAAATTTAAAAATTAAAAATTAACAAAGAAATAATTCTGTCTTTCTTTATATTGCTGAATCCAGAATGATCAGCCCGAATTTGAGTAAAGTCCATGATTCGGAGGTCTGATAATCACCTAATTAGTTCTAGTCCTTGTTTCACATTATTAATAGTCTTCAACAACATACAAAATTTTTATAATAATTTTATTTTTGTATATTTTTTTGACAATATTCTAAGAAAATTATTATGGGAGCTATTAGAGCAAATTAAGAACTCTAATTTTATACCTTTTTTTAAAATAAATAATTATTTTTTTAGGGAAAATAAAAAATTTCATTTAGATTGAAGTCTATAGAAGAAGAATTCCTTAAACTACCGGCTATGTTTTAATATAATATTTATAATAAAAAAATATATGAAAATTCTAATATTTCAAAAATATAAATTTTTTTTCCTTTTGTACTTATTCATTCAAATGATACGTCAGTAATATTTTATTGAATTCGTTAATTTTGCTTATGTGTTATTTTTTTCAATCAATCATGAACATATTGCTAACTTTCTGTAATGCATATCGTAAAAATTTTAATCGAGAGCAACTCAATTCAAATTTTACGAGATTCCTGAAATAAAATGATACGTCGATGAAATCTATACATTGATAAGAAATTTAGTTTTCAAATTTAATGTCGACAGACTTGATTTAATAAATAAATCACTCACAAATTAGTCAAGTAAGATCAAGTAATTTTATAGGTTTCAAAATTCTTATTATTATTATTATTATTATTGTTATTATTGTTATTATTGTTGTTATTGTTTTTATTATAATTATAATTAAAATTGTTATTGTTATTGTTATGCTTATTAATCTTATTATTCTTATTATTCTTAATATTCTCATTATTCTTAATATTCTTATTATTCTCATTATTATTATGATTATTATTATGATTATTATTATGATTATTATTATAATTATTATTATGACTATTATTATGACTATTATTATGACTCTTATTATGACTATTATTATGACTATTATTATAACTATTATTATGACTATTATTATGACTATTATTATGACTATTATTATGACTCTTATTATGACTATTCTTATGACTATTATTATGACTATTATTATGACTATTATTATGACTATTATCATTATCATTATCATTATCATTATCATTATCATTATCATTATAATAACAACGCTTCAGCAAGGCCTTTAGATGTCGAGACGGTTGAGAGTTCATCCAAGCAGCAACAGCTAGGTTTGAGCACTCTACAGGTTTCGCGCTCACGAGGAAACAGCATGAGTAGCATTGCCAGCGTTGAAAGTTACGGAAGTGCTTTCAGCAATGCATCGGCAGAAGAGATGGAAAATGTCAGTGACAGGCTGGATGATATTGCAGATAGGATGGAGAGACAGGCACAGATGATCAGCAGTATGCGCATTGAATTATGCACTATGCAAAAGGAGATGAGAAAAAATACGGACCTGAAGATCCGGACCGCTGCTCAAGGGCTCCAGGAACTTGTAGGTCGTGCTGCTTCTGAGCAATCTGAAGTAATCGGATGCCACAAATACCTGAGAAAAGCTATTCTCCAGGTATATGAACAGCACCAGGAACGAAAGAAGAGTAGGAGAATGCAGGCCAAAGCTCTATGAAACACCGTGCCCACGAGTACGGGTTTCAACAGAGACAGGCAAAATGGTAGTAGTCCGGAAGAAGCAAGTAAGAAGAAGAAGAAAAAGAAAATAGCAGGCGAAATCGAAGATGGAACGGTCCAGGCTAAGTCACCCAGCCAGCCTGGCCCCTCTAAAGTCAAGGCACGTCCGAGAAAAGAAGCTATTCTTCTAAGAGCCACTGACGGTCAAACGTATGCTGACGTTCTGGGTAAACTCCGTAAGGACATGAAGCCAGATGTCAGCCATGCCGAGATCCTAGGAGTAAGACCGACCAAAAGAGGAGATCTCCTCATACGAATCTCCAAAGGTACGAACAAACAGGCGTTTGTGCAACAAGTGGGAGGAGTCGTCAATGGAATAGCAACGGTTAGTTTGGATGATCGAAGAAGGACAGTACAGATGCGGGATCTTGACGAAATGACAACCGAGGCTGAAGTGCAGGATGCACTGAACAAGGCATTGGGTCCCGAAAAACAGGATACCCGAAAGGTTATGCTGTTTGGGCCAAACAGGAACCGGTACAAAATAGCGGTAGTGGTTCTTCAGGAATGTGAGGCAGAAGCACTCCTAGAAAAGGAGCGCATTCAAATTAGCCTTATCAGTAGCAGGGTTGAGCGAAGGACTATTGTCACGAGATGCCACAAGTGTCTTGGGTACGGACACCGGCAGGACCAGTGCCAGGGGCCAGATAGGTCTGCATTCTGCTTTAAATGCGGAGAGGCCGACCATAAAAGAAGCGCATGCAAAAACAGCGCATGCTGCTTCTTGTGTCGTCAGGAGAAAGGATCACCGGTTGACCATATGGCTGGAAGCGGAGGCTGTAAAGTCTTCAGACGTGCTCTAGAGGCAAAACGGAAGAAGAGCCTGGAGACCAGAAAGAACTCCAAGAAGAAGAGGAACCATGTGACCATAGCTGTGAGCAACTCACACTAGGGCCACAGAATTCGGTGGAAGAAGAAGAAAAAAGGCCTTTTTTGGCCCAAAATAAATTAGGCCTCAGAACAACAACAAGTGAGAAGGAAAGATCTACAAGGATCAAAAACCGGCGCCACCCTGAAGTAATGTGATAAACAGATCCCGGGGTGGGGAAACGCCCTAAGAGGTCAAGTTAGAGTATCCCTTCCTCTTTGAATGACTTGTCATTCGAGGGTAATGTGATAAACAGATCCCGGGGTGGGGAAACGCCCTAAGAGGTCAAGTTAGAGTATCCCTTCCTCTTTGAATGACTTGTCATTCGAGGGTAAGGAAAATGCGATTTTTAGAGGGTCGCTAGACGTGAACTAGCAACCCCTCACAAACCGTGGTTTTTCTTCCACCTGTATCTTTTTCCAGGCCCAAGAAACTCCCGGCAGTCTGTTTGCAGATTTTTATCGTCACATTAACTCAAATCAAAGGCAAAAAAAATTATTATTATTATTATTATTATTATTATAACATTTTAACATTATAACATTTTAACATTATAACATTATAACATTTTAACATTATAACATTTTAACATTATAACATTTTAACATTATAACATTTTAACATTATAACATTTTAACATTATAACATTTTAACATTATAACATTTTTAACATTATAACATTATAACATTTTAATAACATTTTAACATTATAACATTTTAACATTATAACATTTAACATTTTAACATTATAACATTTTAACATTATAACATTTTAACATTATAACATTTTAACATTATAACATTTTAACATTATAACATTTTAACATTATAACATTTTAACATTATAACATTTTAACATTATAACATTTTAACATTATAACATTTTAACATTATAACTATTTTAACATTATAACATTTTTAACATTATAACATTTTAACATTATTATAACATTTTAACATTATAACATTTTAACATTATAACATTTTAACATTATAACATTTTAACATTATAACATTTTAACATTATAACATTTTAACATTATAACATTTTAACATTATAACATTTTAACATTATAACATTTTAACATTATAACATTTTAACATTATAACATTTTAACATTATAACATTTTAACATTATAACATTTTAACATTATAACATTTTAACATTATAACATTTTAACATTATAACATTTTAACATTATAACATTTTAACATTATAACATTATAAATTTTAACATTATAACATTTTAACATTATAATATTTTAACATTATAACATTTTAACATTATAACATTTTAACATTATAACATTTTAACATTATAACATTTTAATATTATAACATTTTAACATTATAACATTTTAACATTATAACATTTTAACATTATAACATTTTAACATTATAACATTTTAACATTATAACATTTTAACATTATAACATTTTAACATTATAACATTTTAACATTATAACATTTTAACATTATAATATTTTAACATTATAACATTTTAACATTATAACATTTTAACATTATAATATTTTAACATTATAATATTTTAACATTATAATATTTTAACATTATAAATATTTAACATTATAACATTTTAACATTTTTATAACATTTTTATAAATTTAACATTATAATATTTTAACATTATAACATTTTAATATTATAACATTTTAACATTATAATATTTTATTATTATAACATTTTAACATTATAATATTTTAACATTATAATATTTAACATTATAACATTTTAACATTATAACATTTTAACATTATAACATTTTAACATTATAACATTTTAACATTATAACATTTTAACATTATAACATTTTAACATTATAACATTTTAACATTATAACATTTTAACATTATAACATTTTAACATTATAACATTTTAACATTATAACATTTTAACATTATAACATTTTAACATTATAACATTTTAACATTATAACATTTTAACATTATAACATTTTAACATTATAACATTTTAACATTATAACATTTTAACATTATAACATTTTAACATTATAACATTATAATGTAGGATATTAAATTAAAAAGGCTAACGAAAATGGATAAGTAGCGGTAGAAACAATTTCTTAATTATTGAATATTCAGTGAATTACTCATTATCTATAATCATATTATGAATAAATGATAGTATGACCTTAGAATCAGCTTTCCCAAAAACTTCTGCGAAACTGTTTTCTCAGAGTTAATACTTTCTGGATCTTCAACGGGTGGGGCTCGAACATTAGAATGTTTTTTATTTAATTAACATTTATTTAGAAGTTCATATAAATTATGTGCATATCAAGACTGTTCATTTATTCATTTTAGAATTTTCGCATTTTCAGCGACTGAAGTAACGAAAATAATCAATGCGAGTAAAGCATTTTAGAATATTCACTTTATCGAAATAAGAAGTAGCAAAATAAATGTACGTCTAAATTTAGAATAAATTATATCAAGATTTCGAAAGAACTCTAAATATATTAATCGAATAATTTGAGATTATCACTACTGCTTTTTGAAATCATGAAAATTCATTATTACTTTATTCTAAATTATGGAACACGCTATTTGTAATTGTGGCACTCTAAATAAATATTCATTAAATAAAAAACATTCTAATGTTCGAGCCCCACCCTCTTCAACGTATCATTTAAATGTAACAGTCATTTTATTATTGTAATATTTATCGCAGTATAAATTCTTCAACAATTGTAGTTCTTGTTAATGGTGCGAAGAAGAGGAAGATAGTGTTTCTTACTATAAACATTTTTTTCCGGATAAAAAGAGAGTTTTAAAAATTTTCTTTTATTTTATATTCTACCGGAGTAATTCCAAACAAGAGTATTTGTACATCATTTTGATCATTATTATTATTAGTAGTAGTAGTATTACCATTATCATTATTTCTTAAATTATTACATATACTTGAAAAAAGTAACAAGATGCGTGTTTTGTAAGGTTCTAAAGTTATTTTTTTAAAATAAAGCTGACTTTTATGAAATAAACTTCTAGATCTGTAAAAATAATTTTTTAAATTAGAATCAACCAAGTTATGAATCTTCTTAAAACTAAAACATAAGCTCCAAGATTTGATAAATCATAGACATGAAGGCGAACTACAACAGACCAGTGAGAGATGATAAAAACGGAAAGGGTTGTAGTTTTGATATAAATACCGAGTTTTTTTTGGAAATTACTTTGTAAAACTAATAATACCTATTTGCCTACTCTAAAAACTTGATGATTTATGTAATTTTCAACAAGGAGTCCATTTTTCATGGTTGGAAGACGAAAAAATTTGATGGTCGTGTATTTAAGCTATTTTTTACTTTAAAATTGAAAAAGTACCTCAAAAGGGCTTTGATGGCGGAAATATTTAATTTTTTAAAAAGTTCGTAAAATTTTGTTAACATTGAATATTGAAAATATTTTTAGTCAGACGCGCCATTCTCGCGCTATTTAGAGTGGAAAAAACAAATTTTTTGACAAAATTGCGTTTTTGACCAACTTTGGATGTTTATATCTGGGAAATTATGGCCTAAAATTATCTGAAAAAATTTTTGGTTTCTCAGGGCACAAAAAAAACATTTCAAACTAATAAAAAAATTTTGTCTCCTACGCTTGATGTAGAATCGCCCATATATATATATATATATATATATATACACACATACATATATATATATATATATATATATATATATATATATCCCTTCTCTATAACGCATATAAAATATTTTATGAAGAGAGATGGAAAGTGAGAGATGTAGTCTGGCAAAGAAAATGCCCAGGTAAAAAAAGAAAGGAAAATATAACTCTCTTAAGATCCTTTTATGAGGAAGAGAAGAGCGGCATTGGCGGCTCAATCGTCAAGCGACAAGACAGAGCTCACATTTGTGTACGGCACTCTTTGGCCGAATATCAAGCAATTAAGTTTAACTGAATTTAAATACCTGTTAAGTGTTCTTTGTTTTTCATCATACAACAGGTCCGCGAAAAACTGTGTAGTGATACCAGTTTCGTACCGGTAGTTGTAAAGATGGAATCACCTTTATCAATTTGACTTATTAGTTTATTTTTCATATAGTTAAAGTGTTTAATTTATCTAAAATTTAGTAAATTTGATGTAAAGTCTTTTTGAATAATAGCTATTATTGCTGTTAATTTATTATCATTAAACGTTGTAAGATTATGTGATTTAAAAATTTTTATAAAAGCATCAATATAAAAATGCGGCCTATAAAAGGTTACCTAATAAAACCCAATAAATACTAACACAATACAAAAAAAGAGACCTCGGAGTAAGTACAGCAAGGCATTGTACTACAAGCGGGTCTGATAAATAACATATTTCCTTACCTTTTTCCCTACACGTTCATGTGCACAAAGTGCAACTTTTGAGGTGAAACTTAAGGGAAGGTCACAAAACATTTCTTTCTAAATACTTATATGAGTAGAATATAAATCAAAATTAGTTTGACGTACAATCATATTATTGACATGAATGCCATTTGTAATCTTATATGTAAAATAATCTGATTTCCACCTTACAATAAGTTATCGAAATAAAGTTCTGATCAACTGTGATGACTTGCGCCATTGCATTTAATGAAATCAGTTGATTAAAATACCAAATGATATTAGCACACTAAATCAATTGCTCTTCCAGTTGGTGTGAAATTTCCCATATATGTATATATATATATATATATAATATAATTATTCACTTACACACACATACACATTTTTTATTATGCAGGAAATTAAAATTTTGAAAATTTTTCGTAATTCTACATAATTTTTTGCTCATTTGCTATTTTCATGTCATATACGGAGTTTAAGGGAAACGGATATTGATAGGAAATATAATTATCTTTAAGAATCACTTTTTACAAAATTTTGTTAGATCCAAAAATTGAATCAGCCTTTGTATCACTTTTTTGCTTACCCAGTCCATTGTGCAATGCTCGAAACAAATCTGAGCCGCCCTACGACAGCGACGTCTACATGGGACTTACACAGAGCGAGACACAAGCGCATAGGCACAAAGCGTATATTTTCCACGTTTGACTTTTTCATAAAATTTAAGATTTAAAGTTTGTCTATATTTTGTGCCTAGGTCTATATTTTCATCATAAAAAACGAAAAAAATGAACCCTTATAAAGCAAATTCAACCTGTGTTGACATTGATTTTTTAAAATTATATTATAGCACTTATCAAATTAGCTCAAATATCTACATATCATAATTTTCAAAAAATTTGGTACATTCTAAATGTTATTTTTGCATATATTAATTTCAAATTTTTCGTATGAAAAATTCG
The DNA here is from genome assembly GCA_017163975.1 of Anastatus disparis. Lineage (NCBI taxonomy): Eukaryota > Metazoa > Arthropoda > Insecta > Hymenoptera > Eupelmidae > Anastatus > Anastatus disparis. Next base: position 4,847,943 of record JAFFSR010000301.1, on the reverse strand, counting down.
CTTGAAAACTTTCTAGGCGATCGCAGAAGCCCAAATTACGAGTCAAAAGTATTAAAAATTGTCGAAAACTATGATATAATGGGTTAATTAATGACCTATAAATTACGTTTTCTGCTGAATTAGTTAAATGTTTTTTTTAGAAAACTGTGGGGATTATAGCCGAAAATAGAAAAAACGGTGGGTAGGACGCGGGTATGATGGCTGACTGCTGCTAGATGTTAAAAAGAGATTGTGAACGTACTGGGAAAAAACGCAAAAGGTAACCATTACACAGATCATTTGATGTTAAAAGTGTACGTTAAAGTAGGAAAAAATAAATGTTAAAAACTATGAAATCCTCTTTAATCTTATTATAATCTTACAATGACCTTTATCTGATCGTAAATTGATCAGAACCATAGAATGGACTGCGATCAGTTTCGGATCAAGCGACCCCGAAAACCCTTAGAAAGTTTGAGTGTAAAGCATTGTACAGACTTACAATTACGCTCAAATGACTATCGTTTGACCTTGAATTGACGATAAAAATAAACGAACCCCAAATTCGAATTCAGCAACCCCAAAAACATATTGTGACCTCACTTAAATAAAATATAAAAAATTAATTATAAAATATAAAGAATAGAAAGAGAATTTGAGACAGAATAAGCTAGAAAAAAGAATAAAATAAAAGAAAATTAACAATAAACTTATTCTCTCTTGAATTCGAATCATTGCGTTAAAAGTACAGACCATTGAATTAAAATTGTGTCTCTTTCTATCTTGTGCGTCGGCGCGGTGTAGCAATTAGAAGTTATACCGACGCGCAAGATATAAATTAATATAATATATGTACGCGCTTGTATGTGTGCCGATACACGCCTATAAGGCGACGTATGCCCGGCTTACATGCAAGCACATCTGTATTCGAGTATATAGATATATTGTTAAAGAATTCTCTTCCCTCTTTAGAGCGTACACAAGTTTCAAGGAGGAGAGGCTCAGAGTACGAAACGTGGTATAGAGACGGCGAGCTTAAATTAGATTCAGCTTCCCCCAACGTAAGAATAAATGTGAGAGGAGGAAGATAGCGGTGACGGCAGCTCAATTAAGAGCGATCCAGTCCATCGAATAAATTTTGTACGGCACTCTTTGGCCTGCTCTCTTCAAATAAAGTTTAACTTAAAATAATAACTTGTGCTCCTGTGTTTTTTATTTCGTTTGTTTCTGCAGGTCCGCGAGAAGTTGGATAATCACCAAATCCGTACTGGTAGCAGTCACGACGAAGAAAAATCTATTTAAATTAGAGATAACTATTTTCATATAATTAACAGTTAAATTTTGTTATTAACATTTACTTATATTTTCTTTAGAAAATGTATAGATAAAACTTTATATTAAAATTTATAAATTAAAGTAATTGAATGTAGAGTCAATAATAATTTCATATACAATTGCTAAAACTTTGTGTGTTAAATAGTGTCAAATGTTTAATGCTGTGTCTTAAGAAATTTAAAGTAGTAGAATCTTATAGAGTATACTCTCGATAAGACTGTTGTCTTGGAAGTTTTTTGGCCTATAAGAGGTTTATCAATCTACCAACAACTAACATATAAAATATAAAGACCCCGGACTAGTTACAGCATGATGTCTGTGCTAAAAACAGGTCTAATATAAAGTACCTTTTTCTTCTTTCCTTTATTCCCTTTGTATGTGCACTTTGTGCAATTATTTTCAGGAGTATGGAATGTGTGTAAAGGTCACAATACAGTATATATGATTTGTTTATTAGTCAACTTAAATGTTTTACTTAAAGCTCTTTTAATCCATGATAAAATATATTTTAATTATCAATGACTTAATCACGTCTCTGCTGAGCCAAATTGTTGTTCATTCAATTAAAGTATATTAAATTAATAAATCATAAAGATACAAATAATTTGTAAATCAAAATTTATTTAAATTTCAACTCTCTTTAAATATTTTCAACTTCATTTTAAAGATTAATCAAAATATGAGATTTCGAAATTGTAATAAAATAAATTTAAGCTTTACCAGATAAAATTATTCTTAAAAAATAAATTGATTATTTAAAAAGAATTTCAGATAATGAATTTAAAATTCTTTCAAATTCTATAGAAAAGGAATATTTTTTAATACAAAGTACTAAGATTCTAAATACTTGTCCAATATATTTTTTCCACGTAGGTTCTTCATCTTTCAAATCTAATTCGTTATGCCCAAACAACTGTTTTCTGTGATCTGCTTCTTCCCACCAAAGACCAGTTCTGGTATCTACTTGTAATCTTCTAGCAACTTCATCTGCCCCCAAAGACGATGCATCCATAGTTGACATCCACATTGCATCAAGAAAATAGTATCCGCTGCAAGTTTAACGAAAATAATTTTTTTTTAATTTAGGTACTTAGACTATAAAAAAACTATAAGAATAAGTTAATAATTATGTTGAAAATATACACACTCATACTAGGTGTCGCCACCTATTGAGAATATTTTAGTAGACAGTTGAAGAGAATCAAGTTGCGTCTCGTCGTCGTTCAGTTCAGTTCAAGTCCGTCTGTTAAAGTCAGAGCTTGTATTTCATTATTGTATAGAGAGATCATTTAATTAAGTTACTCTTGTATTGATTAAATAAATACTTTTCTTTTAATATAAATTGTGCTCTGCTTTTATTAATTATTTAACAGGTTATGGGCCCAGAGTGCTTTTAACTGCGCGTTTTATTTAATAAAATTGAGAAAGAGGTTTGTGTGGTTTGGAGCGTGCGTCAGTCTGTTTGGTGAATTGTTTTATTGTTCTTTATCTCCTGGTGGAAGCGTCAGAGATGGCGAGTCAAGGAACAAATGAAAAAAAGACAGAGCGAAGGACAGCAGAGGGAGAAAAAGGAGTTGACTCCGGGTAAGAATTTTACTTTATTCTCTCTCAATTCTATAAGACAGTAATGGCGTCGCAAGCACGCTTATAGAAAGAAAGAAAAGGACAGAGAATAGATAGCGTCGTGCGCTAGTCTATAGAGAGAGAGAGAGGAGAGAGAAATAAAATAAGTCGCCATGTTGGGTGAAATGACATAATGTGTATCAGTATGACAGATTTATGCGTGCATAAGAAAATTTTGTATGCTTTGTATGTGTGTATGTATGTATATAGAATGAGAGAAGAGACCATGCACGCACAAAATAAAATTGATAGACTGAATAAACGACAACACGTAGTGAAAAAGTTTTTTTTACGTATGAACGTATTATGTGTGTGTATATATATATGTGTGTGTATATATATATATGTGTGTGTATATATATATGTATGTATAGTGAATGCACGCCAGGAGATCTGAACATATTTATGACGGTATAGACGGAAATAAATGAGAACCGGTTAAAAACTAATATTTGCAAAAAGTGCCGCTTGGATTTGGTTAAATTTCGCTATGATTAAAAATAAATGTAAAAACGGACGCGTTTTTATGTTGAAATACTAAGTATGATTGCTGAAGGAAGAAAGGCATTGGCCTGACTTCTAAAAATTGAAAGATAATAATGCACACAAACATGGCGGCCGTAGGCCCAAGTCGAGTTGATGAAAAGACATCGACGCCGTGTACAATAAAAAGACCGTGAAGACGTGCGCGCGCAATTAGAAAAAGACAGAAAGACGGTAACTGCTAAAAGGCGAGAATAAACTCGCAGATATATACGTATACATATGTACGTATAACATGGTTATAGCATAATGAAAAGAGACAGTATATAAGTGTGATCGTATATGTATAGAAGCGTGCGCGTCGTTGCAATAAAAATGACAGATTAAGAAAGAGACAGAATTAGTGAAGCGAAACAAACTAAATCAAAGCGGACAAAAATAAAGTTTACGTAAATGTATACAAAAGACCGATTAAAAAAAGACAGAAAAGAACGACTTTAAGAAAAATATATTTAAGAATGTTTAATTAATTGAAATTATCATTATACAGAGGAAAGAAGTTTATTGCAACTTCACAAAACATCCTCATGAGAATATGTATATGACAGTTGTTGAAGGCAGCATTGTATTCAAAATTATGACAGATTGAATACAAATTAGATAATGAATAATGACTATTTCAAATTAAAAATTTTATTTTATTAAGCTTGAACGTACGTATATAAAAATATTTTTTAATAAATATATCCATGGTTTTAAAAATAATATTGATCGATCATAGTTGCTGCTTTCACATACATAATAATACTTGTGTTCAGTATATTGTGTATGGGAATAATAGCACATATGTATAATTATAAATATAAAAATATACATAAATAACTGGCAAATTTGATTGATTTAACATTGCTTGTGTTCGGCATGTTAGATTGATTCTCTTAAATTGTCATAAATATGAATGACCTAATATTGCTTGTGTTCGGCATACTAGGTTGATTCACTTTATTTTTATAGATATATTGAGCTTGAAGGGCTTGTGTTCGGTCTATTAAGCTCATAATATATATGTATATATATATATATATAATTAACTCTAACGTAAATTTTCTAGTTTTGCTTGTGTTCGGCAAAATTATATGAATTTTATTTATATTGGTTTACTATTCCTTTATAGTTGACAAGTACGTTATGAGTAAAGAATTTGACCTGGTGATAAGGACAGTCACAGAGATGAAGACAGAGTGAAGACAGATTATATATGCCCTATTGTACGACAGGTGGCCACACTATGACTGATAAGAAAGAGAGAAAAGACAGAATTAACGACAGCAATGAGACTGAGAAGACGGAGGGGCTATATAACGAGACAGAACAGAAAGTAGAATAAAGTGACGGTTTTGAAGACGGCTCTGTGAAAACTGTAGTTAAAGTAGCTGCAGGAGGTCAAATAGCGACAGTTAAGGAAAGACAAAAACAAATCAAAGGTTTGACAGCAAAATTGAATGATGTATTGGAAAAATATGTATACGACGGAAAAACAGATGAAAACAAGAACGAAGACGGAGCTAAAGACAGAAGAGACAGATAAGCATTACAATACGACTGAAACGGCAGAAATAAAGACGGAGACAGAAAACAGAATCAATGAAATGACTGAAGCAAAATTGGCAAACCTATCTGACAAATTGGACAAGGTAATGGATAAACTCAATACAGTTAAGGCAGAAATGGCAAAGAGCAAGAGAGGCGAAGAAAAGAAGAATAGAGCAGAAAGAAGATGACGATTTGATGGCTTTGATGGTGAAGGAGAGAAGCGCCATGTGGGTCTTTGGCGGCCAGGCTCTGGATGCGATGAGGGAGGAATTTGAACAGGGGAAGGAGGATGACTACAGGTAATGAGGCAGAAAGGACAGATAAATCCAAAGACAGCAAAACGACATATAAGGTAAACAATGATTTTGAAAATTATACACTTAATGCAGAAGGTTTCGGGAACTCGACAGTCTTGGACGAACACTTAGGACCGTTAAATAAATTGGAAATATCGCGTTTAATACAAATAAAGGTTGATAAAAGATTTATTAAAGAAAACGACAATATTTTAGACATTTTTTAAACAGTTGACAGAAATTATCAAAACCGGACTGACTGGAAAAGACGGACCAGTAAAACGCTATTATAAATTAACGACTCAAATCATATTTGAAAACTTTGGATTATTTTATGTCTGAATTAAGTTCGCTGGACTTATTGTATGTTGTAGATAGTACTATTGTAGCAAATGAAAGTTCGTGATATTTTAATAAATAGAATAGATAAAGACTATCATGCTAGAGTTATGAAAATTAAAGATTTAGTTGAATTGTTGAACAGAATTAAAGAAATTAAAGCGAAATAATTAAATTGAAGCGAGGTAAATGTAACTTCATCTAGTATTAAAAAAAAATACAACATACAGTATAATCCAGCGAAAGAAAAAGGCAGTTAATTTTATAGACAGATTTGAAGAAATAGTAAGAAGTTATAATAACATGCCAAAAGTTAAATCGTTGCCTGAAGAAGACGAAAGAGATTTCTTTTATAATACTATCATAAGCAAAGTACATCAAGTAGAAGGAATAAGTTTTATGACAGAAAGTGTTATAGTGAAAGGGTTATCTTATGATAAACTAAAATTACTTATTATACAGGTTGAAAGCCATCAAACGACAGCTATGACGGTCAAATCAAGGGCGATACAGAAAGTGCGACAGTTATGGGTACTGTGCCAGCGACTGCTCACGACAGGGAAATAGCATAAAGAAGTGTTACTTTTGTCAGATATTTACCCGTGATCATGTGATCTCAACATGTCCAAAGCGTCAGGGACACTCGAGACAGAAAAACAGAAAAAGGTATGAATCAAAATATTATAATAATAAAAGTAAAGAAAGTACAGGTCGGACATCATTCACAAGTAAGATAGCTAATCTAATTAACAATGTTAATTAAATACGAGCAAAATCTGTCAATAAAAGGAGACAAGAAAATTATGTAAAATATAACAGAAGAAAATATAAAAAAATGAGGCAGTTTTAACCAATTAGAATCTAGAAATAAGAAGACTAATGAACCGAGTGCTGACAGTGATGCGACAGAACGTTTGACAAATTCAAAGTTGATTTTCAGGACATTTATTGAACAACTAGACGGAATCCAATGCGCAAATAAAGACTGCAGCGTAAATCTTAAATCTAAGGAAGAAGGAAGCGTGCAAACAAATACGACTGATGGAAAATTTATTATTTTAGACAGAATAATCTGCATGGAAAACTTAAATGAAAATTTTTCATCCTTACCAATATATAATCAGCCATATTGATTGACTGATTTTGAATCAGAAGCGACAGAAAATAATTAAAAACAAAGACAGGTTCTAGTATATGTAACGACAAGTAGAATGAATGAAGAACAGAATATTGAAGAAAATAATCAATTTAATGAAAAGCAAGAAAATCAGACAATCAAAGAAGAAAAATATTTAGATTGCAGACAGAAATATTTATAAATCGCATGATTTTAAAGTCAGTGAAGAATCTTAATGTGAGATTGAAAATACAAAATTAATACAAACAACTACGCTATGTTGTGGCATTTTCGAATGGGCCATTCATCAGTTGATTATTTAAGAAAATTACAATTAAAATTTCCTAATATCAAAACTTTAAAACAAGCTGTATTTGATGATACGTTGAAAGACTGTGAAGTGTGTATGATTGCAAAGTTTAACAAATTGCCATTTAAGACAGTCAAGCATTGAACAATTGAACCTTTGCAAATAATGAATTTAAACACAATGGGTTTTAAGTAAACTATAAGAAAGCAGAGATGTACGATTCAACGAAAAATTAGTCTACAAGGACAGATATGCAACAACTGATATACAAGACTGGAAACAAATTGATGAAAAGATAAAGATACATTGTTTGTGAATTTTGTATTCGAAGACAGAGAAAATGAAACACGAATACAAAAACCGGAGGGAGAGAAATTCAAAAGATCAGTTAGACGACCAAGAAACGAAAATAATAAGACTGATAAAAAGTAACAAGGATTGGTGGGAGAGAAAATAAAAAAAAATTTAGTAGGAAGACCGACAAAAGTTAAGAAAAATACTGAATATGGAGTGCAAGAATCGGAGGAGAGAGAAAACAAAACGACAGATTCAATTACCAATGGAAACACAAACAAGTACAGAAAATAAGATAAATGAAGAAACTTATGTTTTATTAGCAGAAATAAATAATGACCTGAGTACAAACTTGGAAGCCATGAAGTCAAAAGATAAACAAAAACAAAAAAAAAAAAATGGACCAAAACTATTATTGAAGAATTAGAATGTATGTATAAGAATAATGTATGAAAATTAGAGTTGACAGTTCAATAGTAATGAATGACAGAAAAAGATCAAACATTATACATTCAAGATGGGTATCTAAAAGAAAGAAGACAGTAAAATAAGATATAAAGCGAGACTAGTAATTCGTAGTTTTAAAGACAGAAATGAGTATGACATGCAAGAAACATATGCACCGGATTCACGATTACATTTAATCAGATCTATACTGGCAATGGCAAACAAATTGGATTTAAAAATATGTCAGATGGACGTGAAGACAGCTTTTGTAAATGGATATTGAAGCAATGAGATATATATGGAAATACCTGAAGGGATGACTGCTTATGAAAGGATCAAACAAAACAAGATGTGTGTATTGGAAAATGCTTTATACGATCTGAAAGTCAGTTTAAAATGTTGGAATGAAAGACTTAAAAAGACAGTAAAGAAATGTGGACTTAGATCATTCAACAATGAGTCTTGTCTATTTACTCAGCAAGAAAAAGACGGATTTCTTATCTTGATTTAGTATGCAGATGACATTCTGCTAGTTTGTAACAAATGTAAAGAAAAAAAAAATTTTAAATGACAGAAACTGGTAAGACTAAAAGTTCTTTAGGCTCAGAAATAAAATAAGACAGAAAAAAAAAGGATACTGAGCATTAAGCAAGAACAATAAATAAACAAAATGCTAAAGAAGTTTAGTTTGGATCAATCACTCGCCCAACGAACACCTATGGTAATCAATCAGGTAGCCAATAAGAAGAAAAGACAGCGTGAAAAAAAAGGAGAAATCAATGCAAGCAGGCCAGAAATTGCATATGAGGTAAATACTCTATGCAGACACCAAATCAACTTTACTGAAAAATGACTGGTAGAAGATTGAAAGAGTATTTGAATAATTAAGAAGAACAAAAGACTTTGAACTTAGATATAAAAGACAGAACGACTGTTTACAAGGATTTTCAGATGCAAGTTTTGACGACTGCAAAAATTCTCTTACGACCAGTAGCTTTGTGATCAAGTTTTTCGAAGACACAACATCCTGAAGAACTCACAGACAGAAATATGTTTCTATAAATGAATGCGCTCAAGAATTGATATCCTTATATCAAATTTTAAAAAAGATTGTTAAAACAAGAATTAGCTCCAATTCTATTATGGTGTGATAACAAGGCAGCAGAAGCAAGCGTTAAGACTGGAGGTGAAAACAAATTAAGACATATGACCGAAATAAAAGAACATTATGTAAAGGAATGTGTAACTAGAGGTTTAATTAATGTCAGTTGAATTTCCTCTAAAAGTCAGATAACTGATGTATTCACAAAACCTTTGTCATTTGAATTACATGAACGACTGACCAAACAAATATTTAACGACTGATAACATTGACTGATTATATTTCTGATATGTATTTTAGTTAAGTTATTAACAAACTTTTTCTCTATATTACAGGAACTAAATGAACGATCAGAACAGAAACAATAAGAACGAGAGAGATGTTACAACTCTTTTAATTAAAATATGTATGAGTGTGGGAGGGAGTGTTGAAAATATACACACTCATACTAGGTGTCGCCACCTATTGAGAATATTTTAGTAGACAGTTGAAGAGAATCAAGTTGCGTCTCGTCGTCGTTCAGTTCAGTTCAAGTCCGTCTGTTAAAGTCAGAGCTTGTATTTCATTATTGTATAGAGAGATCATTTAATTAAGTTACTCTTGTATTGATTAAATAAATACTTTTCTTTTAATATAAATTGTGCTCTGCTTTTATTAATTATTTAACAAATTACAAAAAATCTTTTTAAAGTTTTGTGTTAAAAATCTTTAGGACGAAAGAGTGTTAATGAAAGGGACAATTACTTTGTGATAAAAGAGAATATTCATTTCAAATAATCTATTTCTGATTACCAACAATCTTAATTGAAATTCAAAGAGATGTCAAAAATGGACACTATACCTGTATTCATCAATATTTATCATCTATATTGTTAAAAAATCTTAGGAAAATAAATGCATTATAGTCTGGGAACTCAGTATGCTTTCTAAAAATGATAAGCATCAAGCTAATTTTTTGTGTGTGGCTTCGTTACACAAATACACCCAAATTGTTTATTTATAAAAATGTTATGAAACGGTAGCTTTAGCCACAACATATCGAATTGGTGAGTGCTATAAATTGACAAGGATCAACTTGCTTTTTAGTTAAATTTCAAGATAAATTAGTGGAAAGTACAGAATGCTTATCCTACAAAGGGTACCCCCAGTTAAGAAAGTCAAAATTGCCCTGTCCCTGAAATTTTTGTTTGACCTGGTAACTTTGTTTTAGATCGAAAATAAATATTATATTACTTTAATAAAAGAGAATGTTTTGATAAATAAGACATTTCACAGGTACAGCTATATTAAGGTCAAAACATCAACTTGAGATTACATATGAATTAATGAATTTATATTTCGTAAGTAAAACTTATCAATACAAATATTAGAATCATGATTTAATAATATGAACCTTAACTTTGGCGATTTTAACACTATGTAATCTAAATTTGCACTCAAGTCACACTTTTGCTAGAGCTATGTGGTCTATTTTTACACTGTGTAAAAAATGTGAGCATGCGAGTACATTAAAATCTTGTTTACGTGTCTCATATTAATATTACAATATTAAATATATTTTTGTTAAAAAGCGCATATTATTCGCAATTATTTTATGACATTCGCAACCGTTTTAAAGATTATAAATAAAGTTTGCACTTATATCATGTATTGTATTACATTATCTCGATTGACATAGGTACGAATTCAGTAACGTAACTCAAGTAACAATCGTTAGGCTGGAAGTAATAGTCTTTACTCAGATATTCTATCTATGTTCTTCTTACCCTTTTTTCATAAGATAAGGATAGAATATTTGGGAACTGAGTAACGACTATAACTTCTAGCCTTAGACTTGAGTTATTTTTAAGTTTTAATTTTTTAGTGCAAGTATAAAAAGGTTAACATCATTATACTTTCAAAGTAAGAATAAAAATGTATTTATATAAAATAATCAATCTTTTAAAATTTCAATTTGCTCATGGCCTCTTTTTCCTATAAAATTTTAATCAGATTTTATACTTTTATAAATTCATCTTAAGTTATTAAAGATAAATTTATGTGAATAATTCAATGTTGAGAAAAATGCTGATTTTTTAAAATATTAATTATATGTATACAAATATAGGTACATTTCAAACACATAGATTTATAAATTATTATATACTTAAGGGGAATCCTCATACCGACATAGAGTTGTACCTTATCTACATTTAAATTATGAATTTAAATAGAAATTTAACTATTCATGACTGAAATTCGTAGGAGAGGCACATTCTTAACATGCCGAAGAATTTATTGCAACGTTAAAAGACAATATAAGGGTAAAAATAAAGGCGAAAACTGCTTAATACGATTAACTTTTCAATGTAGTTATGAAAAATCGTATTATGCAGTTTTTGTCTTCATTTTCACTGTTATTCTTTTAACGTTGCAATAAATTCTTTATAATGTTAAGAATATGCCTCATCTATGAATTTTAGTAAAAAATAGTTAAATTTTTATTAAAATACATAATTCAAATGTAGATAAGGTAGATCTCTGTGCCGGTATGAGGACACCCCTGAAGTCTCTATTTAGTGTATGTAAAGAAATGATTGTAAAGATTATTAACTAATTTTATCGAAGTAAAAAGGTCTACTATTATAAACTAATAAAACTACGTACTTGTAATTAGTAGGAATTGTTATAGCCAACATTATTATATTAGTTTAAATATGAAAGTATTGTTACTGATTAATAGGATCATTTAATTAATAAGTGTATTAGAAATATTAAATTTTCATAAAAAGTAAATTATCATTTTATTTGTTAATTTTATTCGTTAGCAATAAATCCTTACCTAATATATAAAATTAATAAAAATAGGATTTTATTTTTATACTAATATTCGTAATAATGTTTTAATACTAATATTCGTTATTTTATTTACAAAATATTTTACATGTTAGTTTTCTTTAGTGATGAAATAGCGTTTAAAATAATGTTTTTTTATGGCTCGAATTCATAGACCCAAGTCAAGTCTAAGGCTAGAAGTTATAGTCGTTACTCAGTTCTCAAATATTCTATCCTTGTTCATCTTATGGAAAAGGATAAGAAAAACATAGATAGAATATCTGAGAAATGAGTAAAGACTATAACTTCCAGCCTAACGATTGTTACTTGAGTTACGTTACTGAATACGTACCTATGTCAATGGAGATAATATAATACAATACATGACATAAGTGTAAATTTTATTTATAATCTTCAAAACGATTGCAAATGTCATAAAATAATTGCGAATAATATGCGCTTTTCAACAAAAATATATTTAATATTGTAATATTAATATGAGACATGTAAAAAAGATTTCAATGTACTCGCATGCTCACATTTTTCAACACAGTGTAAAAATAGACCACATAGCTCTCGCAAAAGTGTGACTTAAGTGCAGATTTAGATTACATAGTGTTAAAAATGCCAAAGTCAAGATTCATATTATTGAATCATGATTCTAATATTTGTATTGATAAGTTTCACTTACGAAATATTAATTCATTAACTCATATGTAATCTCAAGTTGATGTTTTGACCGTACTTAATATAGCTGTACCTGTGAAATGTCTTATTTATCAAAACATTTTCTTTTATTAAAATAATATAATATTTGAAAAATTTTATTACATATAAAGTAGTGAAATATCAACAAAATCATGAAAGAAGTGTATAAATACCTAATCTAAAATGTAAATTCGTGCAAAAATATGATGCGAATATTTGTAAATCTTATTTTTGTGACTTAAATGCATGATTAAATTCATAAATAAAGTGCTAGAATACAATTGCATAATATAAATAATAATACAAGGTCTACAAATGAACTAAAATCAGCCAAAAACGTCTAAAAAATGAGTTTTTTGCATTTTTAATTATGGCGCACCTCCAGGAAATATCTGAGAAAATGCAGGCAAGTACTCTTAAACAAAATACAAGTTTTTTTTGCAAGAATTGGCCCTGTACCGCATTTCCCGTGAAAATAGGAAGGGTTTTAATTTTTTTTCCATCCTTTTAGGTTATATAGCATCATCAAATCTTTATGAAAAAATTCTAAAAGATCTGTTAATATTTAAACTATAAGCATGATTTTCTTAGGGTTTTTCTACCGACTAGATTCAGAGAAAAAAAATAAATAGTAAAAAAGTCATTTTTTTTCATGCTGTGAACAGGGGGAGGGCGGTCGCGGTCTGGGAATATGACAGAAACTATTTATTTTTGATCTAAAACAAAGTTACCAGGTCAAACAACAATTTCAGGGACAGGGCAATTTCGAATATCTTAAGAGGAGGTCGAGTATATCTGTCCTTTTCTAATCAAAGAATTGATTTTTTTACAAAAACTAATGATTACAGCAAAAAATAAAGAGATAGCGCCATCTTGTATCATAAAAAGTAATATTTCCTTTGATGAAGAAAAATTATTTTTATTGATTCGTTTTGAAGAAAACCTTGAAAAACTTAAAAAAATAGAGGTTAGGATGGACAATTCAGTTTTTCAAAGTTTTCTTAAAAACGAAGCGATAAAAATAATTTTTCCTCATAAAAGAAAATATTGCTTTTTATTATAAGAGAGGGGGCTTTCTTCTTATTTTTCGCTACGATCATGAGGTTTCGCAGAAAAATTAATTTTTTAATTAGAAAAGGATAGAGATATACGCCTGCTCTTAACGGGGGTATCCTTTAAGGAAGTTCAATGTTGTCATGCAGGGAGGTGAAGAGTCAGAGGGGTACCCTATGCTTTAACATAGGAAAGAAGGATCGCTGTCAACTTAAAGTAATGAAATATTTTTCAACAAAAAGTTCTTTGAATGGCACTTAGAGATTAAATATATTATTCAAATTACATTTAAACATTTTTATTCAATAAATAAAACATTTTAAAATGTTATTTAATTTATTATAAATTAATTTAAGTTCGGTAATATGTTGAATGAAATTCGGCAACGCAGTGCTTCTATTTGTAGGTTAAGCTTAACAGAAAAATATTATCTTTCAATTCAAAACTTATGTTATACATACGCAACATTGCCAAATCTTTTACGTAGCAGTAGCGGATTTTCAAAAATTAACTCTTACTTTAACTTGAACTTTGGAAATCTCAGTCAATTTTCCTGAAAGGTATATAAAAAACTATATGAAATGAATCCTTAGATAATATACTTTCATAATATCTAAATTTTAATTTGATCTATTAACTTTTGTGACAGGAATTTATATAAAATGCAATCGATTCTCAGATCACCTATAAGAGCCTATGTTATTTTTCGTATTTTTAACATTAAATTTCTTGAAAATATATGCGGAATTAAATATGGAAAAAAATTGAGGTACTTTAATTTAATATAATAAATCATATTTTATAATTTCAGAGCATTCTGTTAACTTTTACGTAACCATTGAACATCCTTAATGGTATCTATGACGAGTCTCCGACCCCAACATGTCATAGTTAAGGAGATGTAAAATGGATACTACACCTGTACTCAAATATTTACTATCTTTTTTATTTTATTGCAAAATTTTAAGAAAATAAATGCTTTAGCTTGTAGTATTTACCATGAAGATTATTCAGTTAAATTTTTAAATAAATTCATTCATTAGATTCTCAGAATTTTAGATTTCTTATACAAAATCTAAAAATTTTAAAATGTAACATTGGAACCCAAAATTCTGAAAAACTAATGAATGAATTTATTTGAAAATTCAACTGAATAATCTTTATGTTAAATACTACAAACTAAAGCATTTTTTTTCCTCAAGTTTTGCATTATGATGAAAAGATAGGCAAAATTCATGAGTACAGGTGTAGTGTCCGTTTTACATCCCCTTAATTGTACATGGGTATTGATAAGCATTAAGCTAATTTTTTCACTATTGTTTAATAAAATTATATTAAATTTAAAGGTAACCTTGTCCTACAAATAGTGTGGAAGATTTTCCTAGTCCCCCCTTCTGAAATTGTCATCAATTATTTATGTAATTTCTCAAACTATTTATTCATTGTAAACTTTGAATCCACTTGCTAATTTCAAGTAGATTTATAAAGTCTATAAATTATTCATGTAATTTCTAAAATTAATTATTTTAAGCTTTAAATCTACTTATTGATTTCAAGCACATTTAAAGTATGAAATAAATAAATTTACAGAATTAAACTTTAAATAGAAGCAAACTATAAAATGTGCAATAGTAAAATATATTGAATTTTTATAGATTAGATATTATCTATTTTATGAAAATTTGATATATTCTATTATTGTAAGCTTTATATTTTGCTTCTATTTACAGCTCAAATTTATAAATTTAATTATTACCAGCTTAATGTACTTAAAATAAATAAATAGATCATTCTTAGATTCTCCATATATATATATATATATATGGGACGTTTCACGTCAACTCACCTAACAAAACAATAGAATTCGGCAAAAATCTGTGAAAATGTTCTATTTGATACCCGAAATATACAAAAAAAATTTTAGAGGCCCAGGTCAAAGGGGTCAGGATTTAAACGTGATGGAATTTTTCGAATTTTCCAAATAAATATTTTAATGAATTTTTTCCTCAAAAACTATCAATTTTTCGTTAAAACTTAATAGAATACTTTTTCTTGGAAATTAGATGTAGAATTTACCTGAATTTTTGCAAATTATAATATACTGATTTTTATGCTTACTTGATCGATTTAAACATACTATTTAGTGTATCTAAAAATCGAGCAGGTTAAATTGGCTTTTTAAAGTCTTATTATTTTTGTTTTTTTATAAGGAAAAAATATACGAAGCCTCCAGTTGGGCAGCCTTCTCAAAGTTACTTTATTGTGCAATAATGTCTGTAAAAATCGTTATTTTGGATCAATGATGAGATTCGTGATTGTTTTTCTGAAAAAGTATTGATTTTTGGGACAAATGTATGAAAATGTTTTTTATTGGAAATCATGTGTAGAATATAAACATATTTTTACAAATTGTAATTTAAGACATTATGAACCATATATACTAAAAATTTAACAAAAAATAAATTTTAAAATTTTAAAATTTTATTTATAATTTGTGATGTTTAGCAAATAATGGTTTACAAAAATTTACTTACATTTTACATACAATTTCCAATAAAAAACATTTTCATACATTCGTCCCAAAAATCAATACTTTTTCAGAAAAAAAATCACGAATCTCATCATTGATCCAAAATAACGATTTATTCAGACTTTTTTGCACAATTAAGTAGCTTTGAGACAGCTACCCAACTGAAGGCTTCGTATATTTTTTCCTCATAAAAAAAACGAAAAAAATAAGACTTTAAAAAGCCAATTTAACCTGCTCGATTTTTAGATATACTAAATAGTATGTTTAAATCGATCAAGTAAGCATAAAAATCAGTATATTATAATTTACAAAAATTCAGGTGAATTCTACATCTAATTTCCAAGAAAAAGTATTCTATTAAGTTTTAACGAAAAATTGATAGTTTTTGAGGAAAAAATTTATTAAAATATTTATTTGGAAAATTCGAAAAATTCCATCACGTTTAAATCCTGACCCCTTTGACCTGGACCTCTAAAATTTTTTTTGTATATTTTGGGTATTAAATAGAACATTTTCACAGATTTTCGACTATTTCTATTTTTTTAACGTCCCATATATATATATATATATATATATATATATATATATATATATATATATATATATATATATATATATATATATATATACTGGTATAATAACGTAAATAAAATGTTTAGGGGGCCTATTCAACGAAAAGGAAAACTACACGTCGTTTTCTTTTTGGAAAAAAGGATACCTACACTGAAAATTGAAAGGACTAGCTACTAGACTTGAAGTTTAGCCAGAGCGCCTAAACGCACTATAGTATGCGCGCCGTAAAAGGGATTAGTAGCTAGTCCCTCCAACGCACTGAGAAGGCCCGAGAGCTCGATAGCAGCGCCATACACGAGTGTAAAAGGAAGATTCCCCCGTGGGCACAGTCGTCGAATTCGAAAGAGTTCGGCAGGGAGCCCGAAAGGCTAGAAGCGCCGACTTTTCACGAGCGTGTTACTGGTCTTGGGTGAGGGTAATAGCTGAGCGAAAGAATTCTCAGTGTACATTTGATTTGACACGGAGGTGTCTCCTTTTCCAAACAAAAAACGACATGTGTCCTCGTTTCGCCAACCCGACGATATACATATATGGGTAAATCTTTCATAATGTTAAAATTTCACCTGCAACAAATTAAAAAAAAAAAATACAGGCACACGTGTAAAACTAATTTTCTCTGAATGTTGACGTATTATAATGAAAGAAAAAAATCGTGTTACTCACTTTTAAGGGTAGTCTTTTTAACAAACATCAAAAGACAGATTTTCGAGTAAATTTTTCATAGTGTTAAAATTTACTTTCAATAAATTAAAAAAAATTGAAGACACATGTATCAAATTTATTTTTTTTAAATGTTGATATATTAAAATGATAATAAAAGAAAAAATCGCATTACTCACTTTTGAAGATAGCTTTTTTTAATATAAGACATTTAAATATATTCATTATTATCACATCCAGGTATAATATTTTACCTATCTCAGATCAGTTTTTAAGTATTTTGGGCTATAATAGATCATTTTCCATTGAGCTTTTTCATTTTTACATGTTTAATATGTTACAGAAAATATTTAAATACGCAATTTACATTAATAATTACAAAATTTTTTGTAATAAATAAAATATGCCAGAAATGGCAATTTTTTTGGAAAATTCATTTTTGGCGATTCGGGTATTAAAATTGAGTGATATTAGTTACCCAATGGCTTTTGGGATTCCTGATTACAAATCATAAGTGAGTGGAATATCAATTTATTTTTGCTAAAATTGTCAATCTTAGGGTATGAAATTTGACATAGATTTGTGTAGTTTATGTTTTCGAATAAAAATACTTATATTCCTTTTAACCAAATATTTTAGTTTATTTAATAAACATTAAATCTAAAAATTTTAAATTTAAAATCTAGAAATTTCAGTGATGATTCAACTCAACGTTCTAGGTGTAAGCTATTAAATACATACTAAAACTGAGCTTTTTAAAGTTTAAACTCTTTAGAATTAAAACATTGATAGAAACTAGGTAATCGATGTAAATTTGGAAAATTTAATAGCCGGGAAAAATTCAATGATTTCCAGAATACTCGAAATAATACTTCAAAAGCAACTTCAAGATTACATTGAGTATTATAAAATAGTAAATTACAAAGTTCACAACAGAGAAAAGATGAATCAAAGCTTAGGTTTTCATATTAGTGGATAAAAACCTATTTTCAAAAGTGAGTCACGTTTTTTAAGTATAATTTCAAACGAACAAAGAACTTTATCTACACTAGGCACACGTTCCTAATAAAAAAATTTCTCTTTGTGATTCTAAATATTACCTTTTGATGTAGTTTAAAATGTCACCGCTGAATAGTCTTTTTTACAGCATCGTATTTTCCAGAAAAAAGTAAAATATATAAATTTTTGGTAACATTTTAATAACCTTTCAGAAAGTACTTTTGTTAACAGGCACACACCCATGCTCTTGATTTTCCAAAAGTATGTGTATAGATAAAGCTTTGGTGTGAATTTCAAATAAAAAAAGCAGTAGTCATTTTTTTTATAGCGGTAATTTATCATTTTACATGGCCTGGTAACATTTAAATTTCAAAAAAAAACCCCTTTTCCCCATCCGCCATAAAATGACACGTCTAATTATCATTAAAAATATAACAAAATTAGTTTCTAATAACTCAATAAATCAGTGAACATTTGCTAACAAGATGTGCTATCTCATATTTAGGAGAAATGACGCAGTAACATGATTTTTAAAAGTATGAAAGAATTACCCATATATATATATATATATATATAAAAGAGTTGTTTTTAATTATGATAATTTGTTAAATAAGATCTAAATTTTGTTTCATCAAATAATTTTCTTCTGCCTTCTCATCATTTTGCTAATATAATTTGAATTGTTTAAAATATTAAAATAAATTCTATTGCATAATTCGATTATACAAATATGAACTTTTTTCATTGTCTATTGTGTAACGTTTCTCTCCTTTCGGGAGGGGGAAATACGTGTAACTCCTGTTGCCAGACGCTTCAGTGAGTTACCAGGGTAAGATCGGCAGGAGTTGGAGGGATCGGACGGTGGAAAGTAAAGAAAAGTAACCGAGTTTAACACGTTTGGTTATGCTAGGGAGTACCTTGGCTTTATTGTACTCATAAAACTCATATACAAAAACGATTACAATGTGAAATAATAATAATGTACTAATCAAAACTGAACCTGATATTTTTATATAATACAAATAAACTAACCTAACCTTAATGAAATATAATTTACAAAAGTAATTTAGTTCTTTGTTTATATCGGCCATTTGACGGCTATTTAATAAATGAATCAAATCAATTAATAATTTTTAAGTCAATCTAATTTAATAAATGGATTAAATCAATTAATCTTTAAGTGAATCTAATTTAATAAATGGATTAAATCAATTAATAATTTTTAAAGAATCTAATTTATTAGTTTGAGTTTAACTAACAGATTCTACGGCCTGGACGGTCTAAATTATACCAGCGGCTTTTACCTGCAACATTGCGCAAAAACAAAAGAGACAAGTGATTAATAATTAAATAATTATATTAATAGGTAACGGCACCTAATAACGCTATACTTAATACTACGGTAATAATAATGGTGGGTAGCCTCCCTTGATTATCTAAGTTACGAATCTCTATAGGTACGCGGGACCTTTAAGTGATGTAAAGATAAAGGGTGGCCGACACCCTTAACTTATTCTAATATCTAATATTTACACGCGGTCGGACGGAGTCCTTAAACTAAAATAAAACAAGTAATTGGGTGGACGACACCCTTAATATATTCTATAAATCACGTAGTGGCGGACGCGACAGCTGTGGGTGGATAAGACCCTTAATTAAGCCCGTTGCGATATATGAGATAGAATATAATATTTTGGGTGAACGTCACCCTTAAATTCTACGGCGCAAGTTCGGCATTGCGGCGGCGGCAAAAGGTTGCGAGTGTGCTCTAGGCAGATAGATTTAAGCCAGCGTGCTCACTCGGCGTATCTCTAAAACTGCCAGCATATGCACTAGAGTGTAGACCAGCGTGCTCTACCCTCATGTGCAAGAGAGAGAAGCTTTGCCTAAGCTGTGGTGCTCCACAAGCCAAGGCAACCAGCTACTACTTGTCCCACTCTCTCTTAGCCTAGCGTGCTTACTAAGGTAAAGAGAGTAGGGGGACCGTAGTCTACACTGCTCTGCTCTGGTTAGCTTCTCGGCCTCTTATATACTCTGGCCTCATTTTTTCCGTTGAGTGCAACGACGTTCGAGGTTGCCGCCTAGCGGCTGAGCTCAGAACTACTGTTCTATCGTAGCTGGCCGTTAGGCGGGAAATTTGAATGCGCGGGTATGTATACTTGTCGTAAATAAAATTTTATGTTTAGCGCGTAAAGTAAAATGAGAAATTAAATAATTTAATCATACCTTACCGCTCGCCGGGGCTATAGTAGCCTTTTTAAGTCTACCTGTTGGTGGTTCCAGCCACAGAATCCATTCCGTCTCCGCCACTCGCACTTTGTACCGTGTGACCCCTATTGGCACTTCCACCTTTGAGCCCTTTGGTTGTTTGATGATGGCTTTCGGTCTGGTATCATCTTTCGGAGGTGGTTGATTTGCCTTGAATTTTTCGGTAGACTTGGTCTTTGGGCGGCTTCCTTTGGCTGTAGGTAAAGGTGCGGGTGGCGGGAGGCGGGTAGAGGATTAGGTTGTGGGTGGTTGTGGTGTAGTGAGTTGCGGAACTTTTTGTTATTGGCAGTTCAGGCAATTCTTAACATGTCTGGCGCCGGTGTTTAACATTTTTGGCCAGTGGTAACGTGACTTAAGACGTTTCAATGTCTTAAACGTGCCAAGATGACCTTTGGTTGCGGACTCGTGTGCTTCTTGGAGTACGTTGAGTCGTTTCTCTAACGGAATACACAATTTATGTTTGGCGTTGCCGGAAGCCTTTCTTTTACAGAGAAAAAGCTTATTGTCGATGATGACGTAATTTGCAAATGCGGCGGGATTTTCTTTCACTTTTTTAATCATTCTGTGATACCACGGACATTTGATGTTTGTTGTAGCGCACAGTTTATCCGGCCGGCGAGATGAAATTTTGGCGGTTGTATTTCTTGTACTTCGATGCTGTTTTATTGATGTTCTATTACTTGAAGGTTTTATCTGCTGCTGGCAGGTGCATTTCCTTTCCTCGGTTGTTATCTCTTTTAAGATTTCTTCGATTTCTTCCGCCCTGTGTATTAGGTCTTCTGGAGATTTTATATCGTTGCGTCTTATGTACAAGCGGAGAAATGCTTTGACATTGAAGTACAAGTTGTCGAGTTGCTTATCAACTGGAATATTTCCACGTCGCATGAGCGTTGATAAAGCAGTGACGTAAGAGCGTATAGTCTCATTGTCTTTCTGCTTTCGTTCTATTATTAATCGATCTAATCTACGACGTTCATTAGGCGATAAATAATAGGCTCGTAGCTTTGCTTCTAGTTCTTGCCAACTGTTTATCTTGTTGGCGCAGTTCCGGTACCACAACTGGGCGTCAGCTCTCAATAGTTCTGGAAATCCTCTTAGGAAGTCGAGATCTGAGATTTGGTAAGCGTCTTTTAGTTCTTTTGCCCTTTCTAAGAACGAATACAAGTCGTTACCGTCGAAGTGACAATCCAATTGCGCATTTTCTCAATAATGCATATTTCGTTCTGGGCGAAGAATATTTCCCGGTTAGGAGACGCGATAGCAAGAGCACCCGAGGTGTTTGTGGTTGACGTTCCGGCTTTATTGACGGTTAATTGTGTTTCGAATTCGGCGCGGTCTAATTTCTTCAGGGCTTTATACGTGGTTTCATCGAAGTCATCGGGGTCGATGGGATGTGAAACGTAGTCTTCATGATGCGTCTTGATGTCTATTAATCTATCACGGCGCGTGTTAATATCTCCTTCTTTGGAGCGATGTATGTTGTTTAAGTGAGCGGTTACTTCGTCGTCGGCTAGGTCGTAGACCCATTTGCTGCGCGAAGTCGTTTTTAATATTGTTAGCAGACGCGGCCTTAAAAATAAACATAACGTCACGAAGTTAATTAAGCAATTAATTAAATATTTACGTACATTTGAGCGGAACCACAATTGTAATTTGTAATGAATCATCGTATCAGATTTTTGTTTAGTTAGGTTTAATTGACTTTATTAGTTTAATTCGTTTCGGTTCAAAAATGATTTTTATCGCAGCGGCGGCCAACGCTTACAATTAAACTAAAAACTAACTAAGCTAACCTAATGTATAAGTCTGATGAGTGGGAGCTGGTTATTTGATGGTAAAGGATGCGGCGAAATATTTTCGGCAGGTGTGTTTCCGGTTGTGCAATTAATGCATGCGCCAAGTTTCCTCTGATTCTTGTATAATCTTCGGTTTTTGGGTCTTGGACGGCTCAGACTATGATTTAGTAGTTATGAGGCCTCCGAGGTTTACCAAAACAAGATCAGCAGGAATACGCCATGTAACTATAAGTTACAACTGGCGATGAAAAAATAAAAAAAAGAAATAATAAACTTTTTGATCTTCACCACGTAACGTTAGGTTAAGTTGGTGCAAGATGACGGTAAAAAAAATGAAATTTTTCTTATAACTGATTTCAGTTTGGCATTAAAATAAACAAAAACAATTTTTTGTTATTTTGCCACGTAACTTTACTTTGACTAGGAAACGGTAAAAAAAATGTTGATCAGTTTTCCGGTTTCTACGGAGTTTTAATGTTCACATGCCATGCAACGTTTTGTTACAAATGGCGAACAATATAAAATAAAATGTCAATCGGGATACTGGATGTTTGTAAGTCGTGTAACGAGATAAAAAATTAAAATACCAAACGGTTTTCCTTAGTTTTCTATTGTTTAAGTGCCATGTAACGTTTTGTTACAATTGGCAAACAATTTACAATAGTAAAGAGATGTTAATCAATTTGTTTTACCGGAAGTCCATAGTTCAGGGGCCATGTAACGTTAAGTTATGAGTGGCGAGCGAATTTTTGCAATACAATGCTAATTGAGTTTTTGCTTTACCGGAAGTCCGTATGTTCGGGCACCATGTAACGTTTTTCCCCTTTCGGGAGTGGGAAATACGTGTAACTCCTGTTGCCAGACGCTTCAGTGAGTTACCAGGGTAAGATCGGCAGGAGTTAGAGGGATCGGACGGTGGAAAGTAAAGGAAAGTAACCGGGTTTAACACGTTTGGTTATGCTAGGAAGTACCTTGGCTTTATTGTACTCATAAAACTCATATACAACGACGATTACAATGTAAAATAATAATAATGTACTAATCAAAACTAAACCTGATATTTTTATATAATACAAATAAACTAACCTAACCTTAATGAAATATAATTTACAAAAGTAATTTAGTTCATTGTTTATATCGGCCACTTGACAGCTATTTAATAAATGAATCAAATCAATTAATAATCTTTAAGTGAATCTAATTTAATAAATGGATTAAATCAATTAATAATCTTTAAAGAATCTAATTTATTAGTTTGAGTTTAACTAACAGATTCTACGGCCTGGACGGTCTAAATTATACCGGCGACTTTTACCTGCAACAATATGCAAAAACAAAAGAGACAAGTGATTAATAATTAAATAATTATATTAATAGGTAACGGCACCTAATAACGCTATACTTAATACTACGGTAATAATAATGGTGGGTAGCCTCCCTTGATTATCTAAGTTACGAATCTCTATAGGCACGCGAAACCTTTAAGTGATGTAAAGATAAAGGGTGGCCGACACCCTTAACTTATTCTAATATCTAATATTTACACGCGGTCGGACGGAGTCTTTAAACTAAAATAAAACAAGTAATTGGGTGGACGACACCCTTAATATATTCTATAAATCACGTAGTGGCGGACGCGACAGCTGTGGGTGGATAAGACCCTTAATTAAGAAGGGGCCGAACTATCTGTCTTTGTCTAATAGCGTTTTTCATCATTTATGTAAACACTATCCGGTATAACAAGAAAAAAATAGCAGCCCCCGATAGATATTAGTATAATAAGTAAATTTTGTAATAACAACCAAATTTTTTCACTGCGTAGTTTTTGAATAATTAGAGACCTACCAACAAAAGATAGGTTATATTCTAGATTGCTAGTAGGTCTCTAATTAGTCAAAAACTATGCGGTAAAAAATTTGGTTGCTATTACAAAATTTACTAATTATACTAATATCTAGCGGGGGCTGCTATTCTTTTCTTGTTATACCGGATAGTGTTTACATAAATGATGAAAAACGCTATTAGACAAAGGCAGATAGTTCGGCCCCTTCTTAAGCCCGTTGCGATATATGAGATAGAATATAATATTTTGGGTGGACGTCACCCTTAAATTCTACGGCGCAAGTTCGGCATTGCGGCGGCGGCAAAAGGTTGCGAGTGTGCTCTAGGCAGATAGATTTACGCCAGCGTGCTCACTCGACGTATCTCTAAAACTGCTAGCATATGCACTAGAGTGTAGACCAGCGTGCTCACTCGGTCTACCCTCATGTGCAAGAGAGAGAAGCTTTGCCTAAGCTATGGTGCTCCACAAGCCAAGGCAACCAGCTACTACTTGTCCCACTCTCTCTTAGCCTAGCGTGCTCACTAAGGTAAAGAGAGAAGGGGGACCGTAGTCTACACTGCTCTGCTCTGGTTAGCTTCTCGGCCTCTTATATACTCTGGCCTCATTTTTCCCGTTAAATGCAACGACATTCGAGGTTGCCGCCTAGCGGCTGAGCTCAGAACTACTGTTCTATCGTAGCTGGCCGTTAGGCGGGAAATTTGAATGCGCGGGTATGTATACTCGTCGCAATTGATAATTTGAAATTTTAAAACAGAATTGTTTGAAAAAATTGTTTTAATTTGAAAAAATGGTTAGATAATTTAATAATTTAATTTATCTTGTTTGGTTCTGTATTCATAATGTTTGAATTTTATTTTAAAATTTATGAAATTTTTCATTTCAAAGTTTTATTAATGACCCACTAAAGAAATTTGGAGCGTCTCACAAAAAAAAATGGCTAAGTCCATTTTTTTCGAAAATTGAGTTATTAAGTAATTCATATTTTTTAGCCTATTTTCTACTATATTTAATTATGAAAAGTTTAAAAAATTTGATTTTTTAATTTTATTTTCGTATGTTAAAAAACTGCTGCAAACCAAAAAAGTGCTAAGTCCATTGAACTTGCTTATCAAAAATGGTCAAGTCCAATTTTAATATTAAGAATAGAGTATATGTGTATTTTTATGAATATACACACGCATATACTTACATACACACATAATACGCTCACAAATACACACTCGTAAGCATATGCAATAATAATGATTATTATTATTATTTCGTTGAAAATATATAAAATTTTTATATTGTTATAATATTATGTCAATATTATATTCATGAATTGTTTAATTAATTTCAAGTCAAAAGAATTACATGAAATCAAGCGTGTAAAGAACGCAGTCGAAATATCAGCAGTATACAGTAAGTTAAAATCACAGTAAAGTTGAATGTACAATAATATACAAATCAATCTGATAAAAATATAATCATTCACTCTATGCATACACATCCTATATACACGCCAATAAATACAATCATGCGTTAAATCTATAAAGGGTACATCACATAATAAATTAACGCATATGATATAGTCCGAAAATAATACCAAAGCTCGTAACGGTGTCAGAGAAAGGAATACCGATACCGCTCCCCAGGTCAATAGTCCTTGGCTCACCCGAATAAAAATTTTTAATAAAACGATTACTTCCAAAGACGATCGCCTTTGTTTTACTAGCATTCAAAGTGAGAGAAACATTAGCAGCCCACCTCGACACCACCCTGGCCGCCCTCTGTAAAATACGAATCCCCTCGTCCACATCATCATAAGGGACCTGTGTATAAATTTGAAGATCATCCACATACAGCAGATGCCCGACGCAACCAGAGTTCAGTGCGTTACGTACGTCATTTATGTAAAGACAAAACAACAGAGGCCCCAGCACCGAACCCTGAGGTACTCCTAGATTGGTTGTTAGCCAATTTGATTCCTCCTTTAGATGTGTAGAAACCATTTGTTTCCTACCTGATAAATAGGAGTTAATCCAGCCGAGTGTGGCCCTGGAGAACCCCA
The DNA here is from genome assembly GCA_017163975.1 of Anastatus disparis. Classification (NCBI taxonomy): domain Eukaryota; kingdom Metazoa; phylum Arthropoda; class Insecta; order Hymenoptera; family Eupelmidae; genus Anastatus; species Anastatus disparis. Next base: position 4,821,731 of record JAFFSR010000301.1, on the reverse strand, counting down.
TCGATCTAAGCCTTTAAATATAGACATTTTTTCAAAAATATGGTAAATAAGAGCCCTTATTAAAACTTGAATAACCAAAGAACTAAGACTTTTACAAAGAAATTCGTGAAAGATAAAATGAAGCACAAATTAAAATCTTTAATTTGAGCTTTATTGCATTAAAAACGCTTCTATTGTTCAAAAGTTATTCTTAATCAAATATTGCCACATATATACTTGATATTTTTAGCATATAAATTATGATTAATTTTTTATGTCATTTCATTAGCATATTTTAATCGCCCATAACTTCTGAACTACAAAAGCTTTTTTAATGCAACAAAGCTTACATTGAAGCATTTAGTTCATGCTTTATTTAATCTTTTATGCATTTATTTGTAAGAATCTTAGTTCTTTGGTTATTCAACTTTTTATAAAGGCTCTCATTCACCATACTTTTGAAAAAATGTCTATATCCGTGTCTAGGGGGCCTATTTGACGAAAAGAAAAAACACGAGTTCATTTTTTTTAATTAAAAAATCATACACTGTAGTTTGAGCTAAATCCGTTTTCCAGAGGTTGGGTGCTCTTCTTATTAACCATTTTTGTTGTGGGACGCTTCGACATTATGTTATATTATTTGACAAATCTATAAATTGCAAATCTAAAATTGTTAAATCCGGATAATATTTTTAAGTCAAAAATAACTGAGTCCCAATTTTGTATCAAAACTAGTCAAGTCCTTCAATTTTTTTTTCAAAACTAGCCAAGACCATAATCACATCAAATTTAGCCAAGTCCATATTAAAAAATAATTTTTCTTTTTATAAAATCATTTAGATTTTTCGAAACATGTGCAAAAATCTTATTTTTTATCGGTGGATTCAACAGTATATTGGTTAACAAGCGATTTATAATTATTCAAAAGATAGAGGTTTTTTTGCATTTTTTTCAAAATGCGTTAGTTGTGACTTAGCCACGTATGTTGTGAGATGCTTAATTTTTTCTTTTTTTTTATTTTAAAATATTATTATTTTGCTGCATACTATGAAACAAATTTTTTGTTCTTTTCTGGTTTTTTTTTTCTCAGTGTAGGTATTTAAATTTACAAACTACCTTTACAGAATGGCTAATTATAGTCCTAATGAGATCGTTGATATTATATTGGTTTAAGGTGAGTATTATGACAATTACGCTGCAGCATCAAGGCTTTATGCTTAACGTTTTCCTGAAAGGCGACATCCAACTGATATGACAATACTTAGTTTAATCCAAAAAGCTCGCAATGGACATCTTGCTCGTCAACATCAACATCATGAATATGACGAAAATAATGCGCGAGCTTTAATTATTTTAGCCTAACTTTCTACTCACCAGATTGAAATAGAAATAGGTATACCACGAGGTACTATTTCAAGAATTTTAAGAGCTCGAAATTATTACCGTTACCACACCACTCTTACGCAGGCTTTACAGCCTGATCATCATCTGATGCGTATTGTTTTTTGCCAATGAGCTTTGCTAATGATATACGATAATCCTAATTTTTTTAGTTATGTGCTTTTCTCAGATAAGACTAAATTATATAGTGATAAACAACTTAATAGACACAATTGCCATTATTGGTCAGATGTGAATTCCAGCTAGTACAGGCCAATAGATTATCAAAATTGATGAAGTTTTATGGTGTGGTGCGGCATTGTGAATGGTTATTTAATTGGTCCTTACTTTTTTTAATAGAACGTTGATAGACACAGTTACCTATCGTTGCTAAGAGATCACTTACCAGGCTTATTAGAAAATGTTGACTTAGCAACAAGAGCAAGATTGTGGCTGTAACAAGATGATGCTGCACCGCATTATGCACCCATTGTACGTGCCTTTTTAAATGCCAATTACGATGACAGATGGATTGGACGAAGGGGTTCCAGTTGAATGGTCTCCTTGCTCACCAAACATGACTTCACCCGATTTCTTTTTATGGGGATGGTTTTGCTGAACGACCAACCACCAGAGATAATTTTATGGACCGCATTCGTAGAACTTGTGCAGCTATTCCTAGAGCTACCCTGCTTAGAACTGTGGATAGTTTTTTTGAAAGGAGATTGCCAACGGAGGTAATTTTGAACAATTACTCTGTGGGTAATTCATTTAAATTAAAGTGTCAGTAAGAGGCAAGGGGACTCACGTTAAACAAGCACCCCAGTGACAGGCATGGAGACTCACGTTAAACAAGCACCCCAAAGGAAACAGAATTTACTAAGTTTACGTCGCTGTTTTTTGGTAACGCTAAAAGTAAGATTTAGGATAAAAGTGAGAATTTTCGTGTAAAAAAAATACTTCGACCATTAAATATCATTCGAAATTAACCTCTATCTTTAAAATTTAAAAAAAAACGGGGTTTGAGTGTATTTTTAGTATTTTACCTTTGTTTGACCTACTAAAGGTCATTAAAAAAAAAATGATAAGTATCGTTTTGGACGTACAATTTTCTGCTCTTTTAGAATCCGGTATAAAAATATGGGTTTCCATTAAAAAATTACTTTGTCCTTCAAATAGCCTTGAAAACTGAATTCAAGGTCAAAATAGTCAAGGTCATTGGCTCACAAGCTCACTTATACATTTTCTTTTCTACAATCCTCAAAAGCTTGGAGAAAACGTTTTTTGGGCTAATTTTCAGTATTTAACTTTAAATTGACTTTCTAAATGTCATGAAACAAATTTTGAAATACCATTTCGGACGTAAAATTTCTAACTCTTTCCGAACCCAGTGTCAAAAATATGGGTTCCTGTTTTAAGAAATGACCTTCAAAAGTGACCTCAAGATTAAATCAAATGGCACCAAAATGTGATCCCCATCGCCGTGAAAAACTTCTATCTTAACAATTTTTTTATAGGTTTAGTATTTTGAGAGAAATCGGGGTCCATAGATTGAAATGGGTCACCCTGTATAGCAATTATTACGATGTAAATTAAAAATTTAAAAACGAGAATGAATTACAATTATTAAAAAATTCATCTATAAACAAAATCTATATCGCAATAATATTTTTAAATAAGAAAAAGAAAAATTTCTTGAGACGATTTAAACGCGCCATCAATAAAATTCGAAAAGAAAAATTGTATTAATTTTAAAATCAAATTCAAAAATATTGAATACAGAACGAAACAAGATAAAATTTATAATTAAATTATAAAACTATTAAAATTTAATTTTAATAAAAATTTCGTATTAGAAATTCAAATGACTGATTCGCAAAAAACGAATAAGTTTTGGTCTCATCGGGAAAAATTTCTAAAGAAATTTTGATTTGCAAAAGAGTTTTTGAAAATAGTAGTTTTGAATTATTCATAAAATTTATGAATTTTTTTTTCCAAAAATTATTGAGTTTTAAAAAAAATTTATGGAAACGTTTACTATTTGAAATGCGAAATATTTTTTTATAGATCATTATTTAGGAGCAAAATAGAGATTTCAAAATTAAAAAATTTCATCCTTAATTTATAAGATTTAACTAATGATGATGTGTGAATATTCAAGTGCGTTCAGTGGTTGATCTTTAAATAAATTTCTTCCAAAATTCAATACTTTTTGAGGAAAATAATCATAAACATTATGATTTAGCCAAAGTAACGATTTTTCCTGACTTTTTTGCAAAATTAAATAGCTTTCAAATTAGTCCACATTTTGTGCCTAAGGCTATTGTTTTCATAAAAAAAAGAAAAATTAGCCCTTATAAAGCAAATTTAACTTAACAGCAGGCCGGAGTAGAACCTGATACCGACCGAGTAACAATTGAGTTGTTTGTTATTTACTCAAGTATTAATCGGTGTATCTTCAAAATAAAGGTTGATCGCCATAGATATTATTATTATGAATATCTATGCACAAGAAAAAAAAATCTACCGATTTGTTTTTGAGAAAAGTAAGGAACGCCGAAGTAAAAGATTATGTTTATAATATTTTCGCGTTCCTTACTTTTCTCAAAAACAAAGCGATAGATTTTTTTTTTTCTTGTGCATAAATATTTGTAATAATAATATCTATTGCGCTTAACCTTCAATTTGCAGATACACCGATTAATACTTGAGTAAATAACAAAAATGCCAATTAGACGAGGACAGCGAATCCGGCCTGCTCTTAACGGCAGGCCGGAGTAGAACCTGATACCGACCGAGTAATATTTGAGTTGTTTGTTATTTACTCAAGTATTAATCGGTGTATCTTCAAAATAAAGGTTGATCGCAATAGATATTATTATTATGAATATCTATGCACAAGAAAAAAAAAATCTACCGATTCGTTTTTGAGAAAAGTAAGGAACGCCTAAGTAAAAGATTATGTTTATAATATTTTCGCGTTCCTTACTTTTCTCAAAAACAAAGCGATAGATTTTTTTTTTCTTGTGCATAAATATTTGTAATAATAATATCTATTGCGCTTCACCTTTAATTTGCAGATACACCGATTAATACTTGAGTAAATAACAAAAATGCCAATTAGACAAGGACAGCGAATCCGGCCTGCTCTTAAGTAAAAATTCGTCTTTTTCTAATTACAGTATTCAGCCAATCTGATAAACTGAAAAATATGTATACTTTGTAATTTGAAAGAATTATGGTATTGTAACGGGCGCATTTTGCTGGATGCACGGTCGCCAGGTAATTTTAATAATAAATTACCAAAATATAGATTAAAGTTACATCAATAAGTTCTTGACATGCATTAGTCACATGATCCATACAGCAAGAAGGATTAAAACACCAGAATCGACGACTTCCTCCAGATGCTTTACTATTGAAAGTGCGACATCATATCCTTATCATAAATGCAACTTATGAAAGTACAATAATCGACGACGTTCGCTGGATGCTTTACCATTGAACGTGCGATAATGTGCACTTTAAAGATAAGATGCATTATTACCTTTATTATCTGAAATTAGTGTAGGACAGATTTAATATAATGAATTAAGAATCATTTTTATTAAATTAAATTATTAAATTTATTTAATATAAACAATCCATTTTTAAATGAATTACAAAGATACAATAATTTATTTAAATAAACAATTAAATGAAATGAGAATCTTTTAGTAAACTAGTCTCTACATTTTGCTGCGTAGAGAGTCGGATCAAGAATCCGATAGAATACATCTTAGATGTTACATGATCGAACATCTAAGAGAGAATGAGAGAGCTTGGTTGGATTCACGCTCTTTTATATTATTTCATAAACCTTCTATGAAGTTCTATTTCTCACTAAAGAATTATACATTAGGAAATAGAATGTTCGATAAAATTCATTCTATATATTTGCCAAAGAAACCTTTAATTAAGATAAATATATTTGCAAAATAAACATTCTATTTCCTTTACATTCCAAAAAACTATTTTTAATAATCTATTTTATTATTTATCATCTAGAAAAGCTAATTTTTTATATTTTGATTTCTATCTTCAAACTTCAAATAGAATAATCATTTTTATACATATTATAAAAATTGAATGTTTTATTTATAAACAAATTTTATGTTTTATTGTATAAACAATTATTTTAAAAAATTACATCTAATATATTTTATTATTAATAGAAATAGAACATTCCATTTCTATATTCATTTTACTATAACTATATATATATATACATTTTGACTTATCTTCGTTATCGGCCTCAGTAGATAATTATGAAGTCCTACTTATACCTTTAACGTACACTGAGAAAAAAAACAGCCGTAGTCACTGGAATCTCCGGTCGCTCTGTCTTTAATACTCGTGTAGCAGGACTTAAGAAGCGTTAACTTACTGCCAGAAGTTACAATACCTTGAGTCTCCGATAAAAATTGCCTGAGCGCTCAAGTCGGGAGACTCAAGAAGTCTCTGCTTGAGTCATTAAGAAGTATTAACTAGAGAATCCAGTTGTACCAACCGTAGTCCTTTCTAAAAGTCCGAAAAGTATTTTGAAATTTTGAGGTTATAAATTTCGTATGTATAAGAGCTCTACATGCACACGTATACACACATATATATATACAGATATAGAATCGTAAGTCAATTGTGAAATTTAATTTATATTAATCAAAAAATTGAAAAATATATTGAAATAAAAAAACAGTTATGAATAGAAGATGAAAATGAACTTTGAATATCATCATAACTATTATAAGATATAGAAAGATTTTTCTAAATAAGATGAATTTAAAATGAAAGAAATTTTACGAGTTTTAATAATAAAATGAAACTGTCATTAAAAAATTTCATTTTTATCTTTAAAGTTGATGTGTGTAATACATATACATACACATTTCTTTTTTCGAATCTTGAAAATACTTTTGTCTAGTGAGCTGATCGATTGCAGAAAAAGACTCGAATTCCACTTCAGTTGGAATTTTTTAATTTGTTTTAAGAATGCCAATCGCAGTTGGCTTTTTAAAATTAGGGTTTTTAATAAATTTATTTATTAAAAACCCTAATTTTATATGTCTTAAATAATGTCCAATTATTTATAAAACATTCATATTCAATTTAATAATTCTATATAGAATTGATATGAGCCGTTACAGTATATTCTAAATGTTATTTCCAACAAAAAGTATTGTATCAAGTTCACACAAAAAGTTGATAGTTTTTGAAAAAAAATTAATTAGAAGTTTTTTTTAGCCAAAAATCGATGAATCTTAAAATTTGTATTATTATATAACTTTTATCCCCTAAAATAGACTTTTAAAAAATTTTCGTATACTTCGGGTACTAAATAGACTAAATATTCCCAGACTTCCAATGATTTTTATTTTTGAACCGTGAGCGTTAACATATAATTTTCAATTTTTTTTTTCCAAAATGTAAAATATACGCGCTTGCACGCATGTCGAACGCTAGTGGAAATAATAAATACTAATTAAATAGAAATTTTAAAATGAAAATATCTACTCTTAATATATCAAAAATTTTAGCTTTAACCTATTTTTTTATGAAAAAAAAGGACTAAATTTTTTGCTTATTTAACAAATCTATTATTTTTGATACTTTTACATCAAAGATACAGCACGAAATAATTTCCAATTATAATGTTAAAAGAAAGATGATCTATTTTTGAATGAATATGTGTAAGGTTATTTAAAAATTAGCACAAACAAATAGTTCGTTTTGAATTCATTGTATTTAATCATAGAAATATAATTTTCATTTTATATTTTTCTTTGAATATACAATTTTTTCATCACAGAATTACCATTTACTTTTAAAAAAACATATATTATTCTCTTGTATTTTAACATTGCTTTTTATTTTTTTGAAAAAATGGAAACGAAAGAAATAGAAAACGATGAACTTTGCGTATAATGCGATTGATGAAGGAGATGAAATTTTTCAATATATGGAACATAATTTTTTTTGCTAAATATATATATATATATGGGACATTTCATGTCAACTCACCTGGTCAAAAAATAAAAATCGCTAAAAGTCTAGAAAAATATTCTATTAGGTACCCGAAATATACAAAAAAAAAAATTTAAAGGTCTAGGTCAAAGAGGTCAGGAGTTAACCGTGATGGAATGTTTCGAATTTTTCAAATTTTTTAATGAATTTTTATAACGTAAAAACTTAATAGAATACTTTTTGTTGGAAATTAGATGTAAAATTTACATGAATTTTTTAAATAATAATAATATGCTTTTTTCTAAGCTCATCCGATTGGTGGAAACATACTATTTAATAGATCTAAAAATCGACCAGGTTGAATTTGCTTTTTAACGGCTAATTTTTTTCTTTTTTTTTATAATGAAAAAATATACGAAGCCACCAGTTGGGCAGACTTCTCAAAGTTACTCAATTTTGCAAAAATGTCTGAAAAAATCGTCATTTTGGCTCAATTTTGAAATTTTTTATTTTTTTTCTAAAAAAGTTTTGAGTTTTGGAAATAATGTATATAAACGTTTTTTATTAAAAATCATGTGTAAAATGTACTGAAAATTTGGAAATTTAAAAATTTATTTTTTGTTAAATTTTTAGTATATATGCTTCAGAATGTCTTGAATTACAATCTGTAAAAATATATACATATGCTATACATAATTTCCAATAAAAAGCATCTATATAAATTTTTTCCAAAACTCAAAACTTTAAAAAAAAAAATTTTTAATTAAAAACAAAACCGACTAAAAAAAATGCATTAAACAGTTACAAATAATTTATGATCTTCAATAATTATACGCATACTACGCATCTAACTCAACACATGTGTAGCAAACATATTATAGATTATCTAATTATTTATAAACAGCACAAACAGAATATATTTTTTTTTAATTCACAAAAAAATATAATTTGTTTGTGCTGTTTACAAATAATTAGATAATCTATAATATGTTTGCTACACATGTGTTGAGTTGGATGCGTAGTATGCGTATAATTATTGAAGACCATAAATTATTTGTAATTATTTAGTGCTTTTTTTAAGTCAATTTTGTTTTTTGTTAAAAAAAAATTTTTTGTAACTGTTTAGTGCATTTTTTTAAAGTCGGTTTTGTTTTGTGTTAGAAAATTTTTTTGGTGACTTCCCTTACTAAAAGTGCAAATATAGGTAGTCGCACTAATTACGTCTAACTTTCATTATTAATTCATTACGCATGCATTAGCACATTATACCAAGCAATGTATAGGAGGAAAAAGAGAAGGTTCAACGGCACAGTGTCGTTGTGTGTGCATGTACACATATTCAAGCTTAGGTAAAAGAGGGGGGGAGAGAGAGAGAGAGAATGAGAGACAGAGAGATAGATAGATAGATAGATATTTAAATTTATTAACTGTACATTATGTTGTACAACAAAAATAATACAAATTCGTAAGTATATATATATAAAATGAGATACTAAGTAAAAATATAATTAAAACAAAGATACAGTAATTAAAAGTAATTGAGGTCTAGTTCGGAGCAGAGGCTCATTCTCAAGGGAAAGGTAGTGTGAGTATGTTGATGCCTTGAATAATGCCAATGATGAAGAATTTCTTAATGATGATGGTAGACCGTTCCATAGTTGCGATGACACAACCAGGAATGATCTTTGGTGATACTTGGTGGATGAAAAAGGAATGATTAACGGTCTCACATCACCCCTCAGTGTCCTCACAGGCCGGCTCCACAAATATCTAGAATAAAGATATGAAGGTGGGCATGACAAAAACATTTTGTATAAGAAGGTAGTAGTGAAGTAGTTTCTTCTACCCAAAGTGGATAACCAGCCTAGAGAGGACCTGTAAGCAGAGATGCGCTCGCGCCTACTTACACCATAGATGTAACGAATACCAGAGTTTACGACCCTTTGAAGCCTCAGATCGAGTTCAGCGGAAAGGTCAATATAGACCAAACAGCAGTAATCAAGTAAATGAAACTGCAAGGAACGGATAAGATGCTTACGTAGTGCAATGGTGGTACTTTTTTGAAAGAAATTTAATCTATAGAGCAATGAGTGGCTTTTGCTGCACACATGCGCAATTTGATCCTTCCAGTTCAACTTACTATCAAGCGATACACCAAGACTACGAACAGAAGATTCAAACTTAATAAGATCACCATTTATTGGCACACCAGTGATGTGTAATGATGGCAGCATATTGACATAGAAATAAGATCAAATAATAATAGCTTTTGTTTTGTTCACATTTAATTTTAGATGATTGTTTGTCGCCCAGTTAACAATACCGACAGCTTAATCACTCATGAGAGCAGTAACAGAAGCTAACTTAGCAATTGGGAAGTGAATGTACACCTGAAGATCATCAGCATAGATAAGATGCTGCACATCGGCATGGAAGTCAGCAGCCACATCACTGATGTATATAGAAAACAACAGTGAACCAAGGACAGAGCCCTGAGGAACACCAGTATTTAATATTACATAGTCAGATGCATTACCATCTGCATCAATAACAGCCTGCTGTTTCTCAGAGAGATAAGACGCAAACCATTGCACGACTGAATGCGAGATGTCAAGAGAAGACATTTTTCTGAGCAGAGAGACATGGCATACCGTATCAAATACCTTGCTGAAATCAAATAACAACAGCAACGTCACGTAGCGTCTGTCTATATTGCGTCTAATATCCTCAGTTAGTTTCAGTAGTGCGGTCTGGGCACTATGTCCAGTTCGAAATCCAGTCTGATAAGGGTCCAGTAGTTGTCGCGTAGACAAGTAATTGTAGAGTTGATCATAGACTAGACGTTCAAGAACCTTGGACATAAAATATAATAAAGAAATTGGCCTAATGTCACCGAAAGCTTGAGGAGAGGAGATTTTGTTTATTGTAGTGACCAGCGAGATCTTACAGCATGAAGGAAATAAGGACTCACGCAGTGAGTCGTTATAAATGCGACATAACAAAGGCCCAATGACCGGAAATGCCGCACGGACGAAAGATTGAGGAACAGCATCAAACCCTCTGGCCTGTGTAATGTAAGGAAGTTGTACCTCTTATCTTTGGCCTTCCTGAGCTCTCTCAACTTCAGTTGGTGCAATGAGTGTGGCAGATATTCATTGATGTTGATCAAGGAAGGAGTAAGTGTTTCCACAGATATAATTCCATGCAGAAGGTCATTCCTGATCTTAGAGGTATGAAGACTACCCATCTTGATCTTTGCTCCGATAACAGATCGCGCCAACGAGGCACTCTTCATAGTGACGAGCAACGGCGTCGTAAGCAGTGGAGGATCACCTTGAGATGTTGTTGCAGAAGGAGCAGTACTATCATCAGTTCTACGAGCTGTAGCAGGTCGCGACAAAGGTCGAACCGAAACAATGTCATTGAGAGCAAAACCAGAATAAAGAGAAGCCAATAGAGCAAAGACACCGCTCTTCAGATCATTAAATTCATTAGGAACCAAGCCTCCAAACACTAAGTCTGATGCACGCTCAAGACGCTGGCCAGCCACTAAAACATCACATTGTTGCCGTAAAGATTTATTGAGCTTGTCCAATTCCTGTAGTTTAGCAGCCATAGGGTCAGATAATGCCTGATCAGGCACAACAGAGAGAGAGATTCATCCACCTTCGCCTTAAGCTCCCGAAAATCCTGACAAACCTTGTCAAGTCTTGCCTCAGTTGCTCCACAGCGTTCTTCACATGTCACAGCAATACCATCCACTCATGTCTCCAAACTTGTAAATCTCCCATCCAGTGTTAATAGTTGAGTGCCAATATTGTTGATCTTGGTATCCATTGCATCCAGCTTATCTAATTTCTCCATCTTCTTCAATATAGAAGACAAAAGTTCATTTGTTTGTAGCGCCGGTAGTATCGGAGTTGGAGTACGCGACACAGACAGAGAAGCTGAGACATCACTCACAGAACCCACAGAACTGGAACGTTATCGATTGCAATCAGGATTTGCAGCTGCTATGCAAAAGTTACATACCTTTATTTGTTGGTCATTATCATCTCTGATCATGAGCAAGTTAGTACAAGAGCTGTGATAGGTCTTACCACAGCGACTACAGAGCTGAGGCTTAGATGCAGCACTAAAGTTTTAAAAACAGAGGCCACATTGATTGGACATAGTGACCTTTAAGATTAGAAAACAGCTTAATTAAAACGAATCTTGAATTTTAAATTGGGTGCCAGTTGTATATTTAAAAGTGTATAAGCAGCTTAATAAATGCACTCTGAGTTGCTTCTAAGTTTCAGTTGTTGTAAGTGGTAAAGCAGCTTAATAAATGCACTCTAAGTTGCTTCCAAGTTTCAGTTGTTGTAAGTGGAAAAGCAGCTTAATTTGTACAAAGTAAGATTCGTTTGACTGTGATAGAGAGAGCAGAAGATAATAGTGGAAAAGCGCCTTAACTGGAGAAGTTACCATTAGATATCATATAGACGGGCAAAGATGCTAATATACAGGTCATCCAAGGGATGGAGCCGCCAGCATTAAGCAAATAAGACTCCTCTTGTGGAATATGATTGCACCAAAAAAGATTGAGGTTATGTTGTAGACAATAGTTAAAACACGTTGCAACACAACTGCATACAATATACTGCACTATTGTAATATATAGCAATTAAATCAAGCATGCAGCAAATTCCACGTTGTTACCAGTAGATTTTATCCAAGAGAACAATGAAGTTAGTCCAAATATTATCCAAGAGATGGCGCCATCAGCGTCAAATAAATATGATGCCTCTTGCAGTATATAATTGCGCCAAAAAGATTGAGGTTATGTTGCAGTTAAAAAATAAAAACTAATTGCAATGCAATTGTGCACAATATAATGCACTAACACAACACTCAATAACAAAAGCAGGCCCACAGCAACTTTTTCAGACAGCAGCAGAGTCCGTAGCAGCGTCAGAAATAAGAGCAGGTTGATGTTGATAGACTGCACTTCCACAGTAAGAAATCGTCCGGAGTCCAAAATGCAATTGCAAAATGCAAATGAATGAGGCCAACACTCTCGGACTCCAAGTAGGACTCCCTGCAAAAAATTCCACTCCGCAAAATGAAAAAATGCTGTTTAAAACAGGTTTTAAGAGAAGTGAAAAAAAGTACGTATGGCGCTACTTACGACAAGAGAGAGAGAGAAAGACAGGAGAGAGAGAGTATAGCAGGTGAAGTATAAGGGAGGTAAATGAGAAAACGAAACACCCGGTTTTTCTTAATTTGATAATTTGCTCATACAAACCGAATATTGGCCCAATAATTATAGGACACGTATGGAACCTTTCTGCAGACATCTTCTATCAAATAGAGAAAAGTTTTTTCGAATCGGTTTAGAAATGGCGGAGTTATGAGGTAACAGACATAAAAAAAAAGAAAAAAAAATTCAATCGAATTGAGAATCTCCTGCTTTTTAAAGTCGGTTAAAAAGAATCATAAATGTTACAATTGAGCCAAAATGACGATTTTTTAAGGCTTTTTTTTCAAAATTAAGTAACTTTGAGAAGTCTGCCCAACTGGTGGATTCGTATATTTTTTCGTCATTAAAAAAACTGATTAAAAAATTTATTTAGCAAAAAATTTGAAAAATTCGAAAAGTTTGACCACGGTTAACTTCTGACCTCTTTGACCTAGACCTCTAAAAATTTTTGTATATTTTGGGTACCTAATAGAACATTTTCTCAGACTTCAAATTCAACCTGGTCGATTTTTAGATGTTGTTTCCACCAATCAGATGAGCTTAAAAAAGAGCATATTATCAGAGATAAGTAGAGATTGCCAATGCCGTGTTAATAAAACGTGCCGAATTCGATCATGACGATCCTTGCGACGATTCTGGAACTATACGCGCAAAGCCCCTCCACGTCTACATGCGCGTAGAGAAGCAAGCGAGAGGGGAGAAGACAAACACACGGAGCACGCGGCTGCCAGTGGCGTAGGTAATCTTACGGCGAACTTGCTTTAGCTCATTTTCGCCGCGGTACGTTATAGCTTTATTTAAATGTGATTAACCGTCCCGAAAATTTGTTGAATAATTACAAATTTTTATTTTAAACATAAATATATTTTTTAGTAATAAAAATCGTTAAGGTATAATTAAACAAATAATAATAAATAAAATCTTTTGGGGGGCGATGAACATATGTAACTTTTTACCATATTCAATTAATGTATGCGGTGGCTGTGGTCACTAAGTCTTTACGCATCCCGCTGTTGCTCTAATTTTGCAAAGTTCAAACCCAATGTTCCACGTATTTTTTATTTTTTTTTTTATGTTTTATTTTTAAATATTATATATTTTTATAATCAATTTTTATAACGGAAAAAATAAAATAAAAATTTATCTAACACCTTAAATTTTATTTTATTTCAAAAATAAAAAAAAATATATTTACAGATAGGGATAGAAAAGTTTTGATGTCAATATTACATGGAAATATAACTTTTATCAATATGAAATAAAAACGTAGCTAGTTCTGTAATTTTTCCCTGCCAAATAAAAAATATTAAAGATTAAAGAAAATTATTATAAATTATAGTTGTTTTTCATTCTCGCTCAATTGCAAATAATAAAACCTTTTTTGTTTTTTTAAAAAAGGACCTTTTCTAAAATGATATGAATGTATGACATTTATAACTCATTGAATAAAAATAGAAAATAAATATGAATAAATCTAATTTCAATTTAGAAAAGTAAAAAGTACCTTTTCTAAATTTATTTAAATGTATGACATTTACGAATTAAAAACTTTATTAAAGCGCATTATAAATAAAAATTACATTGAATATCATTAATATTTTTAAAAATTGGACTTTTTCTTCTTTCCTTTATTAAATATCATATTTTTATAATATCATTAATTTTTATTTCCAAAACAGAAAAATTAATAATTCTCTTTAACGAACATAATAATTCTCAGTTTTTACTAAACAAAATTTTGTCTAATCTTTGAATAGTTGAATTATTTTTGTCCGTTAAAAAGTTACATTTTCTAAAGTTATATAGGGGCATGATAACATTCTTTTTAATTAATTTTTAAAAAATAACATTTTATTTGAACAGTTAAAAAATTTAAAAGACGAAAAATCGCAATTTTTCAAAAATTACATAAACGCTTTTAAAATTTAAGTTATTCAGAGATTAATTATTTAAGAAAAATTCAAAATTCTTTCAGAAAAATAACTATTTTGCATCTTATCTAACTGCTCGTAAATTACAATTTCGTAATAAAATTACTTTAAATAATTTAAGATGGCATGCAAATTAGTATTTTAATAATAAAGAGCTGAACGGTTCTTCAAGCTGAAATTATATGAATTTTAAATGAACACACAATACTGATTTTATTAATTAACAGTTTATTGAGACCCAAAGTGGTCATTCTTTAGATGAGATTATCTTAAAGAAATGATTGGCGAGGCTATTTGAAAATTTACAGTAATAACATATGAAATAATAACTCATTTAAAGTTTCAAAAGATATCCGCCTTTTTAATAAGCAACAAATTATAGCTGATGGAGGAGCTATCTGACTATTAACAAAATAAATTTGATTTTTAAATCTTTGAAACTTTATGAGAAAAATATTGAGAATGACAGATAAAGGGAAACATCTCTTCCAATTAAAAAATATTAAAGAATTATAAAATGTATCTTAAAAAATCAATTTCGAATTGTTTACTATATGTTTAAATGGTTTATTATGGTTATGTAAATTAAATATTTTTATTATTATATTTTTTATTGATTTAACAAAAATTTAACTTAAAATGAATAAAAGAATAAATAAAAAAATTAAGGAATGTGCTTTGATGAAGCATATTTTTTAAAAAGTGTTGTCAACTTCATCAACGCGCATAAAAATCACGCTAAATACCATTGCTGTTAAAAAAACATTTATTAAAAAAATTGCTTAATTTTTATAATTACAAAAAAATTTAATTATAATACTGCTTATAAATTTGCTATGTTTTATCGAACTAAATGAAAATCTAAAAAAAAACTGCTGCAAAAAAATTATCGTATATTTAGAAAGAAATATCGTAAGAAAATCCAAAAAAGTAGGTATTTTGAAGTATTTACTAAAAAGAATGCATTACAATTTTTTCAAAGCTTCTCATCATATAAAGTTAACTGAAAAATAAAATGTATTCGTTTAATTTTTTAAAGATGGATTTGTTTATTACTTTTCAAGTATGATTTAATAAAATTTGAAAATAATATATTTTATAGTATTGCACTGTTTTGTGTAATTTGTGAAAATTATTTTCATTGGAAATCGTGTCACATAAGTACGTAAACTTAACGTTAAATTTTTATATGATTTGAAACAAAAAAAATTTTCGTCAAATTTACATTTGTAATGAGGGAATTTTGTTCCCTATCCCCCCAGTTACTATTATTTTAAACTCTACAGTATCACCTCTGAATAACTATTAATTTAGTTCTTATTTTTTTTCTTAAATTTTACTCTGAATATATTAGCAATCAACTCTCTCGGGTGGATTCTGATCGGGTCTTCGTAGGGAACAATGACGAAACCACCGATGTAAACCAGCAACAAATTATTTATATATATTTTATAACAAAACAATGTTAATAAACACTTAAATTACACTGTTAAGTAAAATACAAAAGAAGTAATTTTCACTCTATATTTATTAAAGTAAATTTAACATACTTTTACCCGACAATTTCTCGAAAATTGTGTAAGTGTAAAAGAAAAGTAGTGTGATTAAACTCTGACTCGACTTAATGATTTCTCAGATTAATGATAATTAAACAAAATCCAATTAAACTCGTTAAATTAATTTACTTTTAATAATGGCGGCTACAACCGACGAGCAAAACGGCGACGCGCACTGACTCTAAATTATTAAATGATTTGATATTTAAGATGGAGGACTCACCTTAATGTATAAAGCGTTACTCTCCAAGAAAATAAAACAAAACTCCAATGATTTAACTCCAACTCCCAAAATCTCCTTTCCTCGTGTTAATAAATTCCTCAGCTCTCTCGAAAATATCCAAAAATGACAAAAATAGTAAGGCAGCAAAATGGCAAAATGGCAGTGTAAAACTCTATTGAATAAATCCTAATAAAATGGAGTCAAGACTCAAGAAAATGGCTCAACGAGCAGTAACAGGAAAACCAACAAGTGCAACCAGCAAGATCCAATAGAGAAGTGTGTCGATGGCGCGTCTTCTCTCGAGTTCCTTCCTCTTCATCCCTTCTTTTATCAATTACGTCATAAATAGGATAATGGTTGATTGGTTATTAATCCTTTTCGTAATTCTTATTTGTTAATTACAAAGGATGTTAACTCTTAACCAATCAACATCTTTCCTTTTGGCGGCTTCTTTTATGTTAGCGCCCTCTATTTCTGGCGCGCTCTATTTAACTTTCTATTTAGAAGACTCCATATATTTAGTTTTAATAATTATACCTATTATTGTAACGTTATCTCTCTCCAACGCTCG
Source organism: Anastatus disparis (assembly GCA_017163975.1). Taxonomy (NCBI): domain Eukaryota; kingdom Metazoa; phylum Arthropoda; class Insecta; order Hymenoptera; family Eupelmidae; genus Anastatus; species Anastatus disparis. The sequence goes on along the minus strand of JAFFSR010000301.1, from coordinate 4,804,849 downwards.
ATTCTTTATCTTCTATTATCTCTCGCGCTCGAATTCACGTATCTTCATATAACATACTGATATAGATTAATATTTTTACAATTGCCCATGTATATACTCCCTCTACTACCGTTTCTACCTTTACTCATGTACATACGAGCCTGCTGCCGTTATTTGTACAATTACCCATGTATATACGAGCCTGCTATACAAGCTATAGCAGGCTCCCCTTTTTCGCTGATCCTTTACCTTTTCATGCGCATGACTCGATTTCTGCCGCGAGTCGGTCATTTACCGACACTTCCCCGTTACTCTCGAGCACGTGTTACAAATGTTCTGCGTCGTTTCCCGGTTTTGCTCGTCATCGCGTACCGCGAGTGTATTGTGCGCATGTACTTATACACCGGGTGTATGTGTGTGTGTCAGTGTACAGGTGACAGTGCTGCGGCGTGCACGTCGTCATCGAGAACATAAGATGGCGACGCACAAGAACACTGTCACAGATTATTTTCTTTTCTAAACATGTGTTCTTTTCGTTGATCTGTTATGTGCACCAGTGTTAAGAGGTTACAGCCATCACCGTAGCTTCAACTCCTAGTGCACAACAAGAAAACTGATGGTGACTGGGGTTTTTCCTTCACCACGTGTTCGGATGTGAGGTTAGGTTCCTCTTTCTCTCTTTCTCTCTCTAGCGGTAAGTCTTCTGCTCGTCGCTATGCTTCTTGTTTACCTCGAAACAAACAAGAGTAAACTGATTAATTTCTTTTATTTATATTAATTAATAAATTATTCAGTCAGTGCATTTCGGCTAATTTTCCTCTTTTCTTCTTTTTAATAAATATTTTATTGTGATGCAATAAATGCATCACACATTAAATATATGTACTTCATTATTCGAATTATCTTATTACATAGAATTATACATTTCATTATTAAAAAAATTCATATTCTTTATAAATTTTTTTATTGAAATTTTCATTTTAAAATTTACCTAAAAACTTTTTTGAAGTAGCCGAATTTTAATCCAAGCCGTCGATATGTAAAAAAAATAATTTATTGATAATTTTATTATTAAAACAGTTTTAAATGTATGTGGTAAACGTTATTTTGTTGTATTTTTTTAAATAAAACGTTAATTATATTGATATTGCACCTAAACATTCACTAAATTTAAATTTTTCCAATACTACAAATTTTTGTTAACAATTATAATACCAAAAAAAAACTTTTGAAATTTTAAACTTAAAGTTCATTTAAAGTACTTGTAATAATTCATTAGGCAATTATATCTTGAGTATAAATATTTTTTCTATACTTAAATAACTAATGATCAAAGCCTACTTATAAGGAGAGATCATCTCCACCTTTGAGAAACAAATTCGGTTAAAACTACAAGATATGATTTGGTGATGAAAAAAATTAACCCGTATTTTTTCTTTTGCTTAGATTTCAGAGACAAAGTTATATACAGAATATATATAATGTTATCATGCTCCTATATAAGTTTAGAAAATGCCAGTTTTTGAGAGACTAAAAGAATTAAGCTATTTAAAATGTAGTGAAAATTTTATTTAATATGTCTTGTGAGAACTTAAATTATTGTTCGTTAAATCAATTTTTTTGTTTTGAAAATAATAATTGATAATATTATAAAAATATGATATTTAATAAAAGAAAGAAGTCCAATTTTTAAAAATATTAATGATATTCAATGTAATTTTTATTTAAAATGCACTTTAATGAAGTTTAAATTCGTAAAATTATTTATTTTTTCAAGTAAATTTATTATTTTACTTTTCTCAAATTAAATTAGATTTATTAATATTTATTTTATATTTTCTATTTTTATTAAATGAGTTAAAAATGTCATACATTTAAATAAATTTAGAAAAGGTCCTTTTTACTTTTCTAAATTGAAATTGGATTTATTTAATGAACAAATTTTCGGGACGATTAATCACATTTAAATAAAGTTATAACATACGGCGGCGAAAACGAGCTAAAGCGAGTTTACCGTAAGTTTACCTACGCCACTGGAAGTCGCGTGTTTCGTGTGTTTGTCTCCTTCCCTCTCGCTTACTTCTCTACGCGCATGTAGACGTGGAGGGGCTTTGCGCGTATAGTTCGGGCATTTGTCCATGTGGCGGCAATAGTTTACATTGAATTTTAATGGGCACGCTTTCGCCTATGCTCATTGGCGATCTCTACTAATCTCTGATATTATTATTATTTAAAAAATTCATGTAAATTCTACATCTAATTTCTAACAAAAAGTATTCTATTAAGTTTTTACGTTATAAAAATTTATTAAAAAATTTGAAAAATTCGAAACATTCCATCACGGTTAACTCCTGACCTCTTTGACCTAGACCTCTAAATTTTTTTTGTATATTTTGGGTACCTAATAGAATATTTTTTTAGACTTTTAGCGATATTTATTTCTTGACCAGGAGAGTTGATATAAAATGTCCTATACATATGGGCGATTCTCTGACAAATCACCAGACCAAAATTTTTTTTTCGCTGAAATTTTTTTTACATATTCTTCTTTAACCCACAAACTACCCTGAATTTTTTGAGATTATTCCTGCGCTTATTTTTGAAGTTATACTATATCAGACTTCGGCTGTTTCCTGATTTTTTCGATTTTTCACACTCTTTAATCATTTCTAGCTCCACAAATAAGCATTTTTCGCTTCATATTTTTTAATACTTTTTTTAGGATAGTTTCTGAATTTTCAGAAAAAAATATTCATAAAGTCATGTAATCATATTAAAAGGCAAACATGTCGAATTCAAATCTTAAAATCTAAGGATTTGAGAGTTCATTCCTTCTAACGCACACCAAAAAGTACATGAAGATCACATAAAATGACTATATGACCCATATAATAATGTTTTGAGTACTTTCTGCTAAAAGTAAGAATAGTATTTAAATTATACCAAGTCATAAATTAAACATGTTGCATGAAAAAGAAAAATTAATAAAGGACATCCTCCATCTTATGACAAAAAGGAAATTACTAAAGTTGGATACGATAAATGTAGAAAACTATAATTATAAACTCAATTTAATATTTTAAATCTTTTGGAATGAACAACTTTTAGATTTAGTTGATATATTAGGCAATTAGTGAAGTGTTAAATACAAAACTATATTTATGTCTTATAAGCTAAAGATAAGAAATTATTGTTTAACAATAGTTGCAAGTGATATATTGTCTAAAATTACAGACAATTATTTGCTTGTATTTGAAATTGGCTGTACTTTATCATACTCAATATCACGCTAGTGCATCTTCATTCTTTTTCAAAATGAATTTGATTCGAATCATCTTGTATTATGAGAAATATGATAGAATAAGGTTACGGAATGTTCAATAATATATATACGTTTTATCAACTAAAGATGAAAAAATTATTGTTTAACAATACTCGCTAGTAATATATTGATTCATTCCTGGTGAACTTTTAAAGTTAGTACTTGGACATTTAGAAAATAAAAACTGTATACTTTGTGATCAGTTTTGTATAATTTCTAGGTTACAATTATGAAAAGATAGCATTAAAACAAATTACTTAGAATTGGATGCAGATCGGAAATAAAAATTGACAAGTTATTTGGTACAACTCGTACAAAGGATGTGAAATAAATGAAGTAATCAATGTTAGTTCAATGAACTATTTTTGATTAAATGTCAACGTTTTAATGTATATTACACATATTTTATGTTTACATATTCGTAACTTGATTAATATTATATTTCATTTTTATAATTTTTTGTTATAGCGTGAAAGTTGAATTTAATCAATGGTCGATGTACTAATTTTGAGTCGATGTACTAATGGTCAATGTATTAAAGAATTGAATAATTCTTCTATATGAATTAACGTTAGGCTCTTTAAATTTATCTCCTCAACCTGGCTAAAGCTTCTCCGTAGTCCAGGGAACTACAGTGGTGACCGACAACTATTTGGGAAGCCGAAGGCAGCGCAGAGCAGCTAGCAACGAGAGCCCGGAGCAAAAGTCGAGGAAAGCCAACACAGTATCGCGAGCAAAGGCGGTCATTTTGTCAACGCGAGGATTTCATCAACAGGTTAGACTTAAGATTTTTCGCGTCATATTGTTGGAGTACTTAACATTTAAAGAAAATTTTTTTTATAAAATAAATAACTTATTGTTTACGTATAACTAAAGTATATTTTTTCTTGCTTTTAGTGAGATACTCTGTGCGAAAGAGTAAATACTAACATTGTGCGTATTAATTAAAAATCAAATAAATTCGACAGAAATAGCGTATGTGTATATATATATATATATATATATATATATATATATAAATTAAAAAATAAAAACTATATTCTTGATTTATATTTTGAGGTACAAACAATTAAATTCGTAAGTGAAACAAAACGAACGAAACAAGAAAAAATTGAAAAACTGGTTTACAAGGATTTAAATGCATTGATTGCTGAAGTAAAAGAACGTAGGCAAATAGATAATAAAGTTCATCTTAAGTTTGGAGTAGATGATAGAGGGGGATTCCTTAAAGTTTGTTTGTCTATACAATCATTGAATGAAAGTGAAGCTTATAACAAATGTTCCAAACGACAAAAATATTCTGAAGGCGTTGCTGCTAAAAAATTTTTAAGATTCGGGTGTAAAAAAGATATTTTTAACTGGCCTAGTTAAATGTTTAGAAGAAAATTACGACAGTATTAATAACTTATGGTCACTTTTGGATATTGCAAGCTTCCATGATGCTACGATATCAACCGATTTAAAACTTGCAAACATTCTTGCAGGTTTAATGAGTCATTCAACCAGTTATCCATGCATATTTTTCAATGCAAAAAAGATAACCTAGACGAACGTGGCGAATACAGAATAATTAAAAGCTGCAGAGCTTGGAAAAGTGCTGGTAGTAAAAAAGAAGAGGCAAAAAATTATAATTGTATTTCTTCTTCTTTTTCTTTAATTGGCCTTTCGATTTTTGATCATAGGCCATCATCAATTTTTGCCCCGAGGGGACTTTTTATTATTAATTTTTTGTGTTGTTCCGAGAAACTCTCTATTTTGTGTTTTGTGTTCTTCGGGTTCTCTTCCCCACGGAAAACTACGAAAATTGTTTTTCCCAATTTTCCCAGGGAGTCAAAACCCCGATCCACTAGGACGCAAGCCAGCTGTCTTAAGCAACTGAGTTACTTTTCGTCCTTTAACGACGGAGCTCGTAAGTGTGTTCATAGGAACAAAGCACATGCAACAGAGGTGCTTGCTTGAAAAACAGCCGCGAGCGGGATTCGATCCAAGGTCCCCCGAGAATACGACTCCAATGCTCTTACCGACTGTGCCACAGACCAGCTCATAATTGTATTTATCCTCCTATTTGCTCGAAAGATGAAAATAAGGAACTTATTGAAATAATACTTCCACCTAAACTTTATTTAATGATCGGCATTGTAAATCATATTTATAAGCAATGTCGTTACAATACGAAAAAGAAAGTTTAGATTCGGCAAAAGCGTGTAATGTTTCAAGAAATATATATATATATATATATATATATATATATATATAACGGAACTCTGATGTTTGCCAGCAATGCTTGTAAGACTCTTCTTAACAAAGTAGATATTTTAAGAGCTAATAGTGTAGTAGGTTATGTTAAAATTGTCAAATGCTTTCAAGACTTTCGCGATGTAGTAAACTCTTGTTTTTCATTTTCATTTGACCCTCAGTTTAATACCTACATTTGTGCATTTCGTAAAAGTTTACTTTATTTAAATATAAGTATCACACTTAAAATTCATACTGTATTCTATCACGTGTCTTACGGTTCTACTAAATCACCAAAAGGATTAGGATTTTTTAGCGAACAGGCTATGGAATCCGTACATTTGGCATACAAAAAAACATGGTTAAAATACAAACTTAAAGAAGATCATATACACTACCCTCAAAATTTACTGATAGCTGTAGGTGAATTGAACAGTCAACACGTGTAGTTTTTTTATAGTTAAAAATCTATTTATAAGATAATTATACGATTATATTTTTTGTATGTTCTTAAATTATTTGTTAATGTGGTTAAATAAAAAATTTTTGTTTTTAAAATTAAAATATTGTTATTATTTAATATAAAATAAAATAACTTATTTAACATGATAAATTATAACAAGTAACTATAAACATTGTAAATATAATTATACATATATAATTTCTTTTTTTTAAATCTATTAATGATCATTTATTTGTAATTTATTTGTGTTTATATCTATTACTTAATAAAAAAAATATAGCTTTTATAAAAAATGGTTCTAAGGATTTCTTTAAAATTTATATTATTATAAGTTTGATAAGATTAAGAAATGTGCAACCAACCCATTGAATTCGTTCATCTACTTGGGCCAATCACCTGTGATTAAACACCTTGTAATAGTAAATATCTTTTGGTGAATGTATTTCAATGCACGTGTAGTCTGGGGGGAGTATAAAAGAATTATCTCTCTCAGAAAGATTCTCTTTAAAATATTTGTGAAGTTAACCTAAAAAAATGTGCACAAAAAAAGAAAAATACATATATATATATACATATAAAGTCATAGTTGACGAAACAAAAAAAAAATTGTATCTCGATTGTGCGGGAATTCGCGAGTAAAATAACGGAAACGCGTGAAAGATTCGAGAAACCGTTGGAAAAATAAAACCGACGGAACGGTTAAATTTAAAGTCGAAGAGAGATGATTAGAAGTTGAGTGTTGTGTGAGCGTGAAAGTAAATAAAGTCGTGTAAGATATAAATCGCGAATGAACAAAAGATTTTAACATAACATCAAAAAGGATAGCAAAGTGAATTTTGCTGACATGTTGATGTATGACCTTTGAGGGAATAAATTTACCCATTACATTTGTGTATCTCCTAGATATTCGAGGGGGCATGCGAAGATCACGCATGTCAGTTAAGCGCGAATATAAAATAAGACAATATTAATTAATGTAATATTCGTCTATTGCGCACATAGTACTAATAAACAATAATTTTGAAGTTTTAGTTGTAATTGTTCACGACGTAATTCTATTTGTATTTTTATTTTCGCGTAGGCTCTATACACCTGTTGCGATTGACCTCGAACGTTAATTGTAAACAATAACGGAATTGTTTATTTATTTATTTAAATATTCATATTTTCGTGTTTATTCATTTGATTGTTCGTGTAACGTAATTTATTTATTTATATGTGTCGTATTAATTAATTTATTTATCTATACCACGTATTTATTTTATTTATTTAATTGTTCATACAACCCTGGTAGAAATGTGATCATAAAAAATGGTGTATCTAAAAATTTGAGGTTATTAGTAATAATATCGCCAAAGAAATGGCCATAAAATGTTTAAAAAAGCGTTTCCATTTCTACTGGTCATAAAATGGTAATACACAGCGTTTCAATTTCTACCAGGGAATCTAGTCAACATAAGACTGATTGATATCGATCAAGGTCAGTTAGGATTTATAGCGAAGACTTATCGTTAATCAATTATACATAACCTCTGATCACAAATTGGCAACCGGCGGCGTGTCTACAAATAGTATGTTAAATGACAAAATAAATAAAATTTCATCGACTGTGCCAAGCAGTACGCCAAAAGATAGCGATAGAAGAAATGAATGTGGCGCGTATAATAATCAAACAGATAACAATAGAATGCTCGCGGGTTCGGAAGTTAGTATAAATGTAAGTTATCATAGTGATGCGTTAAGAATTAGCGAAGCTCGAAGAATAGAAAATTTTTATAGGAATCAAATGCTAGAAATGAAAAAAAGTTACGAGGCGGAAAAAGGAGTTTTAATTAAAAGAATAGAGTCACTAGAGATAAACCAAAATAACCCAGACGCAAGAGCAGGAGCGCAAGAATTGCGCAATCGCGAACAAATACCGACACACGTAGATTATAATGATTTCGATAGCGCGCATTGGCAGAATCGGAACGAACAACTGAATGACGTTAGATTAAGTGAACAACAGGTTAACGTGATACAAATAATTTTGTAAAGACCCGACTAATCAATTTTTCCTTCTGGAAGCACGACCCGGAAACATGGTTCGATTCGTTCAAAACACAAGCTAAGTTGCAAAATGTCACAGAAGAGAGCATGGCGTTCGTGTTACTTGTAAATAATTTAGATAGAGACGTAATTCGCGAAACATCAAATTTAATAAAAACATTAAAACCGGAAAATAGATATAATGGTTTAAGAAAACATAGACCCGTACGGTCAGTCCCAGAAAGAGAGGTTCAATAAGTCATTCATAAAATGCTGGAAACAGGAAGAAAAACCGTCCGATTTTCTAAGAGAGATGCTTGACGTGGTCGGTGGAAATATAAAAATGAAGAATTATTTTAAGGGCGTGGAAACACAACCTTCCGCCGAAAATCAAATCGCATCTTATTGGAGAAATAAATTTAACGAATGAAGAAACCGTGTTAAAGATCGCTGATGAAGTATATAAGAACAAGTGCGAGGCAGATGTTGGTAAAACAGTGAGCATTAATATGGTGAATCATAATACGGTTAATAGAATAGAATATGATAAACTGCAAGTAGGTAATGTAGAGATCAACGCACACATCAAGGCTATTGTTAAGAAGACGCTCAGTGAAGTAGGAAATGGATCTAGAAGTGGCGGGCGGTCACGATATAGTAAACGTAAAAACGCGTATAAAAACAATGTAAATAGTAATAAATGTTATTATGTATACCATACGAAATATGGAACGTGCGAGTATAGATGTCATAAACTATGCGATTGGATTAATTTTGAGAAAAGACACGAATCAGTCCTATCTACGGGAAACGCGAATAGACAAAGATCTAAATCGCCGGGTGAAGGTGTAAAAAGAAGTAACGCGTTAAGAAAGAAAGCAATCAAAAGAAAAATAACAGAAATCATAGCAAGGATAGGGTACATTTAAACTCCTGATCCGGTGGGTAGAGGAGGCAACCTTGTTGGACACAGAAAGCATAAGCCTCCACGTTATTGATGAAGCAGCTGACAAAGAATTTTTAATAAAAACGGGTGTAGTATCACTAGTTCCAAAAAGAAAAAATAGTAGAAAAAAAGTAGCGCGCGTGAAGTTATACGTAGCAAATAATACGCAAATAGATACGTACGGAATCATTTATAGGGAATTGAACTTTGGGTTAAAAAAAAAAATCAGATAGACATCCATTGCCGCGGATGAACCGTATGCGATACAAGGCGGCGACATCATCAAGCACTACCACTTGCTTCCACATCCAACTCGACGAAAGCTGGTAGACACAGAGACTGGTGAGTCGGTCGCAGCCACCGCTAAGAAAGTAGCATACGTTCAGGTGTCATCAGTTAACCCAGAGAATAGATTTGCCGACATAATTAAGAAATTTCCATTCATCATACGACTAGAAAAGCTTATAATTTAAAAAAAATGGTGTATATCACCATATTAAGACAGTAGGGCCACCAGTCGCACAGAAACCACGACGTCTGGCGCTTGATAAGCTACAAGCAGCTAAAAGGAAGTTTGAGAGATGGTGCAAAGAAGGCGTTTCTCAACCTTTAAAAAACCCTTGGGCTATATTTATTCATACGGTTCCCGAAAAGAATAGTGAATGGAGGAAATGTGCCAATTATATGAGGCTGAATACGGTCACAGTACCAGATAAGTATTCGATCCCCAATTTTCGCGATTTCACGTCGAACTCAGAAAATAAAACTATTTTTTCCGCACGCGACTTGGAGAAAGCATTCCTGCAGAAACCAATATACCCAGAAGATGTACCAAAGACGGCGGTGACAAAAGCATTCGGACTTTACGAGTTCCTAGTGATGACATTCGAATTTAGGAATGCTGCCCAGACATTCTAGCGATTTATAAACCAGGCAGTGGGTGACCTAAACTTTGTGTTCGCATTCGTAGATGATATCTTGGTTGCGTCTTCATCAGATGAGGAGCGCCAAGAATATCCTAAGATCCTTCTAGAGATGTTGAAGAAGTTCCACCTCAAATCAAACATCGAAAAATGTCAGTCCGGAGTTGATAAACTTATCTTCTTAGGCCATTTGATCGACCAAAATGGATTCAAACCAGACCCATTCAAGGTCGAAGCTATAAAAATCTTTAAGAAGCCAGAGACTAAAGACGATATGCATCGATTCTTAGAGATGGTAAACTTTTACAGAAAAAGCTTGCCAAAAGCCGCTGAAACGCAGAGACGTCTAGTTGCTATGATCAAGGATATAAAGACGAAAGTACAGCGTCCTATGAAATGGACCGAAGATGTAGAAAGAACCTTCAAGACTATTAAAGAAGAATTAGTGAATATTGCGTACCTTGCGTTTTCGTCTAAGAATGCAGAAATTAGGTTAGTTACTGACGCGTAAAATTTTGCTATGGGCACAACCTAAGTGCAAAAAGTAGATGACTCGTGACAAACACTAGCGTTTTTTCGAAAAAATTCAGGTCTGCACAATTGATATATTTTACGAACAATCGCAAATAGATGGCCATTTATGAAGCCATTAAGTATTTTAACTACTGCTTGAAAGGTAGAGAATTTAAAGTATATACTGATCATGAACCGTTGACTCATGCGTTAAATAAAGGTTTAGATAGCCGTACAGCATTACAAGCAAGAAAGTTAGCATATATTGCGGAATTTAATGTAAAAATCTATTACTCATCAGTAGAGAATGATGTAGTTGTAGACACGCTATCCAGAGTTGACGATTTCAGATTTTCGATAATATTTTCACTTGATGAAATAGTGTTAGACGTTAGAACTATATTTATTAATTTGTAAAGTTTAATTTATTAAACTTTATTTAATAAACTTGATTTATTAATTTTATAAATTTTTAATTATTATTATAACTTATTTTTGTAATTCAGGACGTTGGTTCTTTAGGATAGGTATCCAAGAATAAAAGAATATTTATTTATATATATATGTGTGTTGAATTGAACTTATCTTTATTTCTCCTTCTTAACTTTTAGTACAATAATTTTAGACGAAGCGTAGCCTTAGACGGTAAGTATGAAATTAAGCTTGCGAGCTAAAGACTCTTGGGTTTTTATACTATGGGTAAAAGACAGTTGCATTCTTTCGTATGTATGATATTATTGATACTTTTATAATTTCGGGGAAAAGATTGATTGAATTTTGCATGTGATGCAGTTTAGAGTTCGATCGCCTCTTGTGCGTCGCATCCTTGTGTGTCTCATTCTTGCGAATGTATAACGTTATTGTTTGCTATCGCAGTCTCAAGGTAGAAGACTTGACATATGATGCGTACGGAGTTCAATCACCCTTGAGTGAAATGTGCAAGATGAATATAAGTATAAATGTGTTATGAATGTTTGTCTTTGTTTACAATAGCTAGACGTTAGAAGGACGATCAACAGCTGCAGGAGATCATTGATAACTCGCAGCATCAATCAAAGCTAGTAAAGTTACAATAAGGTGTAGAAAATACCCTATTTTATTGAGAAATCGCAAAAGACGTTCTCAGGCCATATATACCAGAGGCGCTGAAAAACGTCATCTTTGAACTCTTCCACAATAAGGCACATCCATCTGCTCGGTCCACGAGTAAGATGGTCAGGAAATCGTAAATATGGCCGAACATGAACAGGCAGATAATATCCTGGTGTAGAGCACGCATAAAGTGCCAAAGATCGAAAGTTACAAGGAAAAACAAGTTTTTACCTATGAAGTGAGCCAGATGCATGGTTCACCCATGTTCATCTCGACTTGGTAGGTCCGTTGTCGCTTAGCGATGGTTATAAGTATCTAGTGACTATGATTGATAGGTATACTAGGTAGCCGGAGGCGGTGCCCGTTTACGACGCATCGGCTCCCTTTGTCGCACGCACTTTTTATAATACGTGGGTGTCACGTTTTGACGCACCTGTTATAATCACTATATTTGAGTCCAGTATGTTTCTAGAACTAATGCAACTTATAGGTTGTAAAATGGTGGTACAACAACTTATCCCCTGCTGCGAACGGTATGGTAGAGCGGTGATATCGTGAACTTGAGGCAGCACTTATGTGTCACATGGAAGGGCGCAAATGGACCAGAGTTCTTTTCACAGTTTTATTAGAATTGAGAACGCGCCTAAGGAAAGACACGGAAGCCAGTCCAGCTGAGTTCTTGTATGGAACGACACTACCCATACTCGGAGATATGTGCGAGTCTAGAGATACAGATGTGTGAGACGATGGGATATTCCTATCAGAATTCAAGGAGTATATAAGAGAGGTTAGACCGGTGCCGGTAAAGCATAATCATGCACTAAGAGCATTTGTTTATAGAGACTTACAAAACTGCACACATGTATTAGAGAGAATAAAGGCAATAAAACCAACTTTTGTTCAACCGTGCACAGGGCCATGTAAGGTAATATCAAGACATGGTAATGGCCGAAATTACGTAATAAGAAAGGAAAATAAGGATTTTACAGTGAACGTCAAAAGGCTTAAATCAGCATATTTTTTAACAACCGAAGTAGATGATAGCGCAGTGAAGGAGAATCAAGCATAAAATAGCAATATTGAGAAACCAAGTAGTAGTAATGGAGCACAAAACGAAAACAGCAACCAGCAGATTAACAATACTTATACAGTAAACGAAAGAAACACATTAATAGCAGAAGCACCATTTTACGGTGAAGCTTCACCTGCAATCACGGAGAATCATGATGCACTAGAAAAAGATAATCAGACACAAGAAGTAATTAATGAGGAAGTGCATACTAATAACGAGTTGGGTAATAACGAATATGACGTACCTAGCGAAAGGTATCACGACAACACGGGTAGCGTTAGTGATCCCTTAAACGTGACTAATAGTAGGGAAACGGCGTTAAAAAACGATAGAACAGGCTTGAATATAGTACAAAATGATGATAAATGTATAGAAAAAAATAAAAAGAGAGAAATTTGTTCCAAATATTTTAAGGCGAAGAAATGTTAGTAGTATTTTAATACAACAAAATGTAAGTGAAAAAAGTGAAAAGCGTAACTTAAAACTTAAATGTATAAAAAGTTAGATTTTGTACTCCATTTTCTTACTATAAAATAAAATGTAATTAGTTGTAAGTTAATTAAAGCGAATTAATATTAATACTATATTTTATTTTGTTAATGTATAGGTGAAGGTGAACGGGGTCTCTACTGACAGTTTTATTGCTAAAGAGTTCCGTTAGCCTAACCAAGATGCTTTTTTTTCTTTTTTCTTGACGTTTTGGACTAAGGCCTAAGATGTAAAATCAATCAGACTCACGACCTCACAAGGAAAGTTGACTACAGAAAACGAGGTATACTTGTATAAATCAAATAAGCACGATATTGTCAAACAATATATTAATTCAGCAAGATAATCGCGAACGAAGTCTGCAAAATAAAAAAATTTATTTGGACCGAAGAATGTGAATTGTATAAAATATGTGTGCATGAACAAATGATGATGATTTGATGATTGTATATACAATATAAAAGGATGTATATGTATGAATGATAAATACGTATGTACCAAATATAATTATGTAAAGAATAAAACATGAGTAATTATGTTAGTAATTGATTCTGCGTTCTCAATTCCTCCAGAGTCAAGTATTCCTTATTCGTTTTTCAGGTACTTGTAACGACGACTTTGGTGGTAATAAAGACTTTGTAATTCTATTTCAATCTTAAACCTTTACTTCATCTCCTCAACCTACCTAAAGCTTCTCTGTAGTCCAGGGAACTACAGAGGTGACAACTATTTGGGAAACCCAAGGCAGCGCAGAGCAGCTAGCAGCGAGAGTCCAGAAAACTACATATCTACTTTTTTTAATGATTAAAAAATTAATTATATTCAGATAGTATATTTATTGATTTTGTAAATTTAAATATTTTCTACTATTTATTATAAGAACATAAACATTTTATGTAGGGCTTTTATGCTTGTGATATACCTTATGCGATATACTATATGCCGCCGATATACGTATATCACCTGCGATATACGCAATTATTGATATACAACTTATAAATGCGGAGCAACAACTCTCCTGTTAGAATCTAAAAAGTTTGTGACAAGTTATTAAGGGTATCTTCACTAATGTAATCTCTACTAGAGAACTGTATTTTATCCAAATGACCATACTTTATTGTTGTAATATGTAAATGTAGCGTCTTTCGTTTGTATGCGTATAGCCATCCGTTGGTAAATGTGTACTCGACCATACATACGATTCAGCAAATCAGCTGAGAAAGAGAGGCTCTAGTCGAGCTCAAGCAGTCTGTTGAACAGAGTCTAGCAAGCGCCATGTAGCGATAAAGACAAGCTCTTTACAATAGCATATGTCAAGTAAAGCTCAGCCATTTATAAAAAGAAAGAATATTACTGTACTTAATATAATTTAGAATACATATCGACCAATTTAATATTATAAATAAAAGTGTTTCCTTTTCGATCCCAGAACACAAAACCTCTATTCCCAACATGGCAGCAGTCCGTGCTTGAAGGTATGCAAATAAAAAAACGTGGTTAAAGAAAAAAAAGAAAACGTGTATGCTGGTAACCACGTGCGTGGTATTAAATAGTGCGTCCGTATTTCCTTTCTAGCTTTCATTCAAGCTAAATCTCTGTGTAGCTTTCGGGTAAAATACCCCTATAAATTAATCAAGCGCATCGTTAGCTCTCTTTTCGCCGCGCTGCTTTATATTAATATGATTAGAATATTTCACGGAGTCGCATCCGTGTCACGCGACTGGCGCCCTTTTCTCTGTATAAGTAGAACTCGTAGTTAAATAAAATCTATAAGTTGTACTTTTCAGCTTTTTTTGTGTGTTTATTTGTAGTTTACAGCTTAATTAATAATAATACCGCTCTAGCTACATTTAGCTACTCCTGTGCGGCCACCTGATCCCCATGGCCGTTATATAGTGAATTTTATGAAAATAAAAACATCTTTTATACAATCATGTATGTATAAAAAATTGTGCTCGATAACAATTTCTTTTGTAAACAGTATATTTATTTTATTTATGATAAAATAACATTTTCACTTCTCGGTCGGTAATCAAAACTGCTTCGGCCTACTCTTAATGTATTATCTAAATCTTGATTGATTTTAATAAGGAAATAAATTATTCAAGTTCCTCAAACAATGTATTTTTCAAATCTTAACAATAAATTTTCACAAGTTTTTGCACTGTTTCTTATTTAATTGATTTTCAAAACTAATTATTTAGAAAAAAATTGAATAGTCTATTAAATTAATTGATTCTACTGTAATTTTATCAATTATAACGTAAAACGTTTCAATTTGAAATTCAGTTCTACTTACAGTTTCAGTTTCGACTTGAACATTGAGTAATTGTTTTCTTATTTTTCTCTTCTAAATCGTTGCATATTCTTATTCAACAAAAGAGCTGAGGTATTTCGACACATTTTCCAATGGAAAAAATTTTTCTTGTTATTCTTTTACAAATACAATTTACACTCCCCTACACATGTTATTGCCATCCCTAAGTGAAAATCTGAAAACACAAAAAGTTTTATAGCTTCAAAACTAATGGTCGTAGAGTGAAAATTCCAACGGGATTTTAAAGTTTAATTTTCAATTTTTGAATTGTTAATTGTTAATTTTATTAATACCAGCAAATAAAAATTTTACATATGATTTTACAATTGCAAATATTAACACACATACCGCAGAGAGAAAATATTTCCTGTACGCGGACTGGTGATTAAAACTAAATTTACAAACTACACTATAATTAAACAATAATTAAATTCGCACATAAAAACAAAAATTCAAAAATCCTGATATAAATATTGGTTCCTCCTATTATATTACATAGTTAAATTAATTCATTGAAATCTTAATTGTTTTTATATAATAATGTAACAATCCAATCTGCTAATTTCTCTTGATTAGTTTTTCTTTTAACATGTAATCTTTTTAGACCTGGTGGTAAAAAATTATATTATTTTATTGCATTAACATAGCTATTTGTTTACTTATTCTTTTTGTAATTTTAGGTAATAATATAGATTCATTTCCAGTAATAATATAGATTCATTTCCAGTAATAATATAGATTCATTTCCAGTAATAATATAGATTCATTTCCAGTAATAATATAGATTCATTTCCAGTAATACTCGTCGAGCCTACATATTGATTATGTAAATTCTCATAATAATATCATTACGTATATATACAGAGAGACTTCTTGGGGCGAGAGACCTTGATAAATAGTGAAGTCCTAGTAAAATAATAATATATTGAAGGTATTATATCTTTGAAATGAAGGTGGGGCGATTCGATGTTCACAGTCTAATTTTTATATTAACAATCCTATAGGTGTCGTGTCTTCAGTACAAAGGCCTGATATTTTTATCTTGAGCACGAAGAATCAAAGAAGTGCGCGCGTATATAGAACAGTCGTTGTTGCACGCCATTTTGGGAACTAATGAATGTATCTTCAAAATCCAATCGTACAAAAATAGTTATTCATACAATTTGTCATCTCAGTTTCTTCTTTCATCAATTATCCATTTTTATCTGTAATCTTATCAATTTTAACTTTATTTTTTTTCTTGTTATTATTGATTCTGTTACCAATATAATTTTACAATTTTCTAGTATCATTTTTATTTCTTTTAACTTGTTTCTTATCGTATTCTATGTTAGCTTCAGCAATATCTTTATTCAAAATCTTAACATGTTGTTTGTATTTATTAAGATTATAAGTATTTTGATTTTTTTATATATACGATACAAATTTTCTTTTTCATTACATGATTTTATTATAGCTTTTGTTATCCAAGATTTTCTATATGTATTATTAATTTTTCTATTAACTTTAGCATCATCTATGCAAAACCTTGGATGATTTATAAATAAATTCATAGCTTCATTTGGATCAGTAACTTGGTAAATTGATGCCTAATGTACAAAATCTGCATTTTCTAGCAAAATATTGTAATCAATACAATCAAAAGATTTTATTTCTTCATGTTTTAAATAATATTTTTCTATTTTAATCAACAAAGTATAGTGATTTGTAATACTGTTTTAGACTGTCAAAGACTTAAGTTTAACCTTATTTAATTTATAGAAAACATGATCAATACAAGCACCTTCTAAACCACTTATTGTGGAAAGTCTTGTGATCTTTTAAAATGCTGGTAGATATCCCACCTTAAGAAAATTATTTAAAAATTCATATGTTATTACATCTGTTTTAAATAGATCAATGTTAAAATTGCCTAGTATTAGGTGATTTTTACAACTTCCATTTTCATTTTTTAAATATATTTTCAAAATCCTGATAAATTCAGGTTTACTTACTTTATGCGACTTATACAGGGCAGATATTTGTATGCCACCATTATTCAATTAAAAAGTAGTTTTAATAATTTTTAACCTATCCACCAGCACTATTTCTGTTTCTTCATATAAGCCTTCTTTAACCGTTTATCTGGCACGGCATTATTCACTTTCAGGGCTCAAAATGGCAAAGATTCTTGTAAATGTATATGAGAAAGCATCGATATAACACTAAAAAAGTATCTAGTAGCCACCATTTTAGATCCGCCATTTTGAATTCTTCAATTCTGATCTCAGATTCAGATTCAGCGACCCCAAAAACTAAAGTATACCAAGTTTCATTTAAATTGATTGGAAAACAAGAACATCTAAATTTTCTATAATTTTGCTGAATACGTCGTAAATGTTGTAGAATTTATGAAGCCTTACCAAGACTGTCAAAAAACGTGCCTCTATTATTCTTATTAATTTATATGGCAACCCAGTGTGCACCATGTTAACTATAATTTTGTGTATTAAAGGCATATGCACATGATTTTACCTACATCAGAGTAATCTGATCAGCTGGAATAATGCCTACTGTGTGAAACTTGATCCGTAACAGATATCGAATGATCTCTTTTGAGTTTATCACAGAGAATGTTGACAATTTCTCCCAAAGTCAACAATTTTACGTCAGCTCCAATTTTGAGTAGCCAATGTTTGAGATTAGCAAGGTTATTTAGTGCGCACGCGTAACTTGAATAAGATGATTTCATGGAATGGTGCATACACTGTACACTACTAAAATTTAAATCTTTAAAAGCTGGATAATCTTGATCTTCTTCTAAATTCATAATCTTATAAGGGTATATCCACCGTAGTTTTAACTTTGCATGTGACTTTTTTTCAGCAATTTTTAAATAATTACTATTCTGTTACATTAAAACGCACATAGCTGTATTTGGCTTTAAATTGTCCGTTCTCAATCTAAGAAATATACTCCACTTTTTCGCAAAGCTACATTGAACGGCACCTTTAAAATTTTCTTTAAAGTATCAAATTTTTTACAAAAAATCACGGTTTTTGCATAAATAGTATAAAAAAAAGTAAAATTTTTGAAGTCTTGGTGAATTTTAGATCATGCCGTTTAAATAATATCCAAAAAAACTGTGAGACTACTTTCTCAACTCAAAAACAAAAAATTTAAACCTCAGTAGAGTCACGTGCAACTTCAAATAGGCTTGATAATAGCGATTTTCATTTCAAGACAACATATATATTTTGAATTGTATTTACTAAGTTCTTCGATGTTGCACATGACTCTACTTAGGTTTAGATTTTTCGTTTTTTAATTAGGAAAACAGTTCTATAGTTTTTTTAAAGATTACTTGAACGGCATGATCTAAAATTCATCAAGACTTTAAAAATTTTACTTCTTTATATACTATTTATGCAAAAGCCGTGATTTTTCGTAAAAAATTTGATACTTTTTAGAAAATTTTGAAGGTGCCGTTCAATGTAGCTCTACGAATAAGTGGAGTATATTTCTTAGATCCGAAACGGACAATTTAAAGCCAAATACAGTTATGTGCGTTTTAATGTAACAGAATAGCAATTATTTAAAAATTGCTGAAAAAAAGTCACATGCAAAGTTTAAACTACGGTGGATATACCCATAAGTAGTCAACATGGAAAGTAGTTCAACTTCATCCCGACCTCTTTTCTTGCAATTAAACGGGTTGAGACTTTTATCTCCGTTGTAAACTTCATTTTTAACAAAACCAAGCATAATTCTTTTTGGTAGCCGACCTAATAATAAATTGATAATTGTTTCTCCATGTATACCATCATGTAATGTAACAGCCTTAACTTCTACACGCGTCAGTGGATGTTTTCCAGCAGTTTGCGACAATAGTTTCTCGTGTGCTAGTACAGGTGATGGATTTAATCTTACTCGACGCACAAAAAGTAGCCTTGGTAATGTTAATCGTGAAAGCACCAGCGGGATCCATGACATAAAAACCATCACAAGAACACACAAGTCTTACTCTAGCTTCAACACCACCGAGTAATAATTTATCCTGATTTAAGACATCGCAACGCAAATGACCGAGCAAATCAATCTTTCCACCAATCATAATCGCTTTACGTTGCACGAGACCTTTATTACTACCAGTGGTATCATTCATTTTTCCTGCTGTATCATCGTACCACGAGGCACTCGTTAAATGAGACTTTTTAGCTGTTGGCTCACAATTGAGTAATGTTTCAATATAAGCTCTGACGCGGTAAAACAGGTTTCTGATTAAAGAGCATGTCAAGTTGATTATACAACGAGTGCCAAAGATTATTTATTGGTCCAACGTTAGGTTCTTTAG
This sequence comes from Anastatus disparis, assembly GCA_017163975.1. NCBI lineage: Eukaryota > Metazoa > Arthropoda > Insecta > Hymenoptera > Eupelmidae > Anastatus > Anastatus disparis. The sequence continues at coordinate 4,785,137 of JAFFSR010000301.1, read as the reverse complement.
GCAGTTCAGCACTAGTTGACGTTATACTCACACTAAAACTCAACATTGTGTGAGCTAAATCGAAATACTTGATATTACCAGGAATGGTAAATTCAATTGGTGATTGATCGTTGAGCGAAGATATCGATTTGTACTGTACCCAATGCGAACCCTCAATCGCTGTCTGTATCGATGGTAATTCAAAGAGTGATAATTCCGACTTGATCGACTGAGCAGATTCCATATGCAAAAGTGCACTTTTGATACTTTAATTTTCAAAAATATCTCCAGCTATACGGTTTTTTTCGCTTCTTTCTTTTCGTAGCTTTACCACTTCTCAAACGCTTTACCGTCGAAGTGTTTGTAGTATCAGGTGTACTTGTCAACTGGTTTGATGATGTCTCATTCTTCTTCTTTTTATATCTAGATTCTTCTCCCTTCATTGCGTTTGTCTCATCGAAGAGTAATTTATCTAGTACAACGTCAGCTTTTATTTTGGGATTCTTACCATTCTCGCGAAGGCGCTTTTTGGCTGTCTCTTTGACCAGTTTGCCACCTAGAGTGACATCATCTATAATATTTTTACCTACACGAAGAGCCGCTTTACCTACAGTCTTTGCGCCTCGTTTTAGTACTGGTAGTGTATGCTACTTAATCTTTGGTACAGCAAATCAAAAGAGACGTTTCAAAAAACTACCGATGCCCGCACCTGACTGGTGGTAACCGAAACAGGGTTTACCAACTCTAACACACACACCAGCACTACCACCACCAAGCGTTTGATTATTGAAAAAATCTTCAAAGTCAGACGTTTTATCGGATGCGCTTGAAGTGAAGTGTTACAGTTAACGTACTGTAGTCAAATGGAATCAGAAATCCATGTTCGTCTCTTATACTTATTTTGATCGACTGAAACGCTGGAGACAGCAATGGTAAATGGTGAAAAATTTCAACACCATAAATGTAATCATGCAAATGAAGCAAGACTATTCGAAGTAAGCTTGTGTGTGTCACCTGTTACATGCGGCTGACAAATGTTACTATGAGCACGGTTGGTAATCCGTTCACAAGATTCGCCGAACGAGTACTGGTGATGTGGTGTTCTTTATTACCTTTGCAAGAAAAAATTGGTGCATTTTCCAGACCTGGAATTCTAAGTAATTTTTCCGATAAAGTGAACGTATGCATATAAGTTTTACAATCTTCACCACATCGGCATGTAACTTGTACATAACCTCCAACTTGGATTTTAAAATATAACGATTTTTCCCAATGTCGAGATTATTTTTTTTTTGTAAAAGGCTTTTAATATTGCGATATACCCCAGATTTCACTCTGGCATACATCTCGGCTTTTAAGGTCACCTATTCTACTCGTAAATCGATCCCTGCTTCGCGTTGTACTGTTTTAACATAAGCGACTACTTCTTGCTCCACCACTGATATATACTAAAATGTTAGAGATATTTGAATTTCTGTAAGTCCTACACACCAATTCCCATAAAGATAAAAATTTTGCGATGATTGCCTTGTAAAATGTGTCGCCACATTGTGTGGAAAGACAAACTTGCTGCTGTTGCTCGATGAATTGTAAATTTTTCAAATCTTTAGCCACTATCTAAAAATTAAATTTTTCTGGATACCCTTTCCAGCTGACAAAATACTGTTTTTTCGAGCCACTACCTTTGCTTTTAAAAACCTCATCAATTTCAAATACCTTGCTATCTAAATCTTTGCGCACCCTGCTCAACTGTTCGACGTAAAAATATCCGTCAATTTTTTTTTCCACCAAGATCTGCCAAAGTGTAGACGGGCGGTTGTCGTCTTGTGTCGACTCGTATAATTTTAAATAACTCCAAAGACCAACCACTTCGTATGCTTTCCTGAAGGCTGCCTGGGCACGACTGGCACGAACCAGATCGCTAACGCTGTATTTAGGTATTCGCAACGACTCTTTGTTGCTGTAACATAACATCAGATTTCGACTTGCGAAGGAAGCATTTTGATGGCACTGTGCGACGATTTGTTGCTAGAGCCGACCCTTGAGAGTTTAAATAAAACGTTCGGCAATTGCTGCCTTTACATCGAGATCTCTGACCAGTCAGTAGGTAATATTTTTCTTTTTTAATACTTCTTGCATCTCTCGTCCGATAAACGCTTTACCCTCATCCGTTTGGATAGGTAAATTGGATGTCTACCATTGCATCGCGGTAAAATTTTGTCAAATTCTACGGTAACGCTTCTGCTGATTTTACTGAGAAGAGACTCTACCCTCGCAAATTTTGAAAGTGCATCAATGACGATGAAAATGTAGGCATATACATCATTCTAGGTTTTAAGTGATCTAAAATCTGTCAAATCAGCGTCCCATACTTCAAACGGGCTAAAAACGTTGTAATGTCGATGAAAAAAACGATGTCTCACAAGTTTGTGTAAAGTATACTCTCTAACTATTCAGAGATTATATTTTTATCAAATTTTTTAGGTTTTACGCGTACCAGTTAATGAGCACCGGCGTACGCAGATGGTGCAGAAAGATTATAGTAATAATATTCAAGATCGTTTGGCTTTGCCGTCTGGTTTTTCTTCTTCTTTGCCATTAGAGTTTTTTTACAGACAGGCCTTTTATCTCTCTTTCGTAGTCTTTTGAATGTATTTTTAATACGTTTCAAAAATTTATCAAACTTAATTTTGCTAATCATGCACAAAACAGTTATGACAGTCGCAGTCTTTTCATTATGACGTTACATAATGGTAATGGTTCAAAAGCCACTTCTTTGTTGTACCAACTTATACATGAGGGATCACGTGGAAGAAAGGCCTAACTCTAAAAGTATAGTTTTTAGTAATTAAAAAAAATTGTTTAACTTAGTATCAGCTTTATAAAATATTGTGATATTTTACAATGTTATAGTAAATACTTTAATACAAAAGGTCCAAGTGGTATTTTCGAGTTAAATATTGTTAATAAAAAAATGTTGAAGATTAAAGAATTCGAGTTAGGCCCTTTTTGCCAATTTTGTATGAATAATTAAGGCTTTGTGATGAATAAATCATAAGAAAATTATTTGATTATTTGAAATACATTTATTATTAACTTTTACTTACATAATACAAGATATAACAAAACATTCAGTTTTTGAATCCTCATTTTTATTCACGAAGGAAAAAACATTTTTATTGTACTAATTTTGCGCAATGTTGATAAAAAATGCATTAAAGATTTTAAATCTGTAAGTTTTGCCTTTTTTATTCCAAAATGTTGCATAATTGAAGTTAGGCCCTTCTTGTATGTTCTGTATCATTTAAACATACAGAGACACGTTTTTATTCTTCTACATTTTATAAACATATAAAGAATATCTCCTAGATACATTTTCAATCATAATTTCAAAAAGGGCCTAACTCGAGTTAGATCTATATTCCACGCGATCCCTCATATATTGTCGTATCATCGATCAGTAAAATTGAGTCGCAAAGCAATTTAAATAATCTTTATTGATCATCTACCACTTCAATTTTTCGGCATATTTTCTCATTGACCAAATTCACCCCACAAAGAATTGAAACAATTTTTATCTAATTTTATGCTTTCTTGTAGGTCGAATTCTTTAATGTAGCGATCAATTGCGCTTTTATCACCGTCAGCGCATATTAATGGATGACCTGATGCGTAAGTCTTCTCAGCAAAAAATTTATCAATCTAAGTTGGAAGTAAATCACCCTGACCAATGGTTTTGTTGTACTGTGTAATTTCATAAGACCATATTTCAAATATTTTTCTGGTAATGTAACCCATCTGAACAGTTTTTTTCAACTCGCCAGCCACGCACGTACCGGTGAAAACCCGATTTTTATGATCATAATCTGTGTTCTACATCATTTTAGCGCATGTCCGACACAGTAGAAATAGAAACTTATGATGCGTTCCAACGGGTAGTACAGCATGATATAAATTTCGCAGTGGTAATACTTCGCATTTAATAAGACTTTCAACGTGACTTATGTTATTCGTTTGACCTACCAAAGTGCGAAACTCATCTTCACCTACATAAAGAGTTGCATGACCAATGAGGTATCGTCCGAATTTACAGATACATAGATATAATGAGCACACATTCATGTATTTTATTTTCTCACCTTCTTTTGCATCGTAAGTTTTGACCGTATTACCCGTACCTCTACCAAAAAATGCTTCTCGAGGATTTAACGGTTCATGTCAGTTTTGTATCTTATTATTATTATATATCTTCATATTTTTGTTTTCTGAGTACTCGCGATCGAATCCGCATTACCACTTGTCAATGAAATGATAACCGTGACTTCTTATTTTTTCGGATATTCGTGCGGTTCTCTCAAAACGTTCATCCCCATTTTCATCGTTAACGAGACGTGAGTCATGGTTCACTGTATAACACCAGACACAGCCATGCCAATAACAACCGTGAAATCGTGAAACAATTTTCATTCCATTTTCAAGGACTCAGTATCTATCCACTAGAGGGCCCTCAGGAAGTCTCTTTTCTTATGCTCGAACAGTATACTGTATTTGATGATTCAACACATTTTCCATCCAACACAACCATCGCATCGCTTTCAGAGACTGCTTGTTTGCTTGTCTATAATCAGCCTGAGATATGATGCCTATCGTGTCTTTTTGTAAAAAGTTTTTTCTATATACACGTATACAAAATGATGCGGTGGTGACGCACTCCACAAACGGATCTGTATTACCACATTCTATAAAGATCTTGCAAAAGGCCAGACATGCTGATCGTAAAATTTTTAAATCTTGCTTACAATATTTTATAATTTAATATATAAAATCAAATATGTAATTTTCATTTAATTATTCATTATACTACTACATAAATGCACGTCGCTCATCGACTTTTATCAAATTTGGTGAAAAAGTTCCTACAGGCAGCATTTCACCTATGTAATTTTGATTCTCTGGTGTGTCAAACATATGAGAAAACGTACCTTTCTCGACATCAGCAAGGCGGTAAGCTTTTGGTAGTGCAACCAAACTCATATGTAAGTAATATAAGCTGTCTATGAATTTAACGGTTGAAATCTCTATTATGATTATTTTTTATCCGTTTAAAATTACATCTGGTTTATTTTTAAGATCTTTACGTTTTGTCAAGTGCTTGAGAATAAATTGTGCATTAAAACCTTGTGCATTGTGGGCTGTACAAATAATTTGCTTAAAACTTTTTTTTGTTGCCAAGGCCAAATCGACTAGCTGTTTTACAGGATCGATTTCAAACATCGTATTTACGCATATCACATATTTCACAAGAACTTGCTATGTTTTCATCATTCAAACAATAGTTACACACTTGTTGCACAACACACAAATTTGGTAAATGCAAACTTATTTTTTTGCCATCAGTACCCGAGATACTTTCTGATTGTTGAGTCTCAAAATCATAAAATAAATAAAGAATGTTATTTTTATTGATTGAAAATGCTTTTTTGCTGATAAAGGGTTGCATGTTAAAAAAAGGTTCTATCGGTCTTTTACCATCACATATTTTACAAAATAAAGTATTACAATTATATTGATCTTTATCACTCATTCGAAGTGTTTTACTGGATAAACGACAAATTTTATACTCTCGCATACCAACCACGAATTATCGAAAAATTTTGAGGCTTTATGATTTTCCAGACAAATGTTACCATAAAAATCTCTAGTGCATTTAATATATTTTATTTTTTCCTGATCCATATCGCAAGGAGGCTCTGAAAACATTTACAACATTTTTGTGAACATTTATGATTTTTCTGATGGCTAAATTTTTCATTGCAAGGTATGCAGTAGCCACGGCTGCCAGCTTCTGCAAGTAAGTTTAAAATTGTCTGGTAATGATTAGAATTTTCATAATACATTATATTTGAGGTATATCTAATTACATTACCAACATCATGTACAAAACGTGCGCCATCGTTAAGTGGTTTATAGCCTCGAGCAAAGTTTTGAAAAGAATAAACGACTATTGCTAGTCCAAAAAGCGCATAACATTTTTTAATTAATTTCGTTTCCTTGATACCGCAACCTGTCTCAAGTATCGTAAACCTAGTAGCTGTAACCAATTCTAACGCTTGTATCTTTTGATATTGTCTTGTGCAGTGTCTCATTCTATTCCACCTGTCATGGCAAATACCATTGCGCATCTGATTATGGATAGCATATACGTGAGCAGCGACTAGTAACCGTGGGAGACAAAGATTATCGTTATTTTAAATATTTAGAATAGATTTCTTGAAAGCTAATTCGCTAGTGACTGACACCCGACCATGTCCCTCAGGTTTGCAGAGTACGTCAAAGTAAGCACCGTGTGCTTACTTTCACTTTGAAAACATCATTGATTCCAAAACTGTCATTACTTTTTGCTGCAAAGGCTATTAAGTCAAAAAGATCTGTCAGCGAAATATTACGAAACAACCTAAAAGAAATCCGTAAACACCCGTGTACGAATCGATCAGAGTTCACAGTTATATCGATATAATCTGTGGGTCGCACATATTCAGACACGTGACGATATAAATAATTTATTACCACTGCTAACCAGGTTTATAAATTTGTGTTAGCTGGGGGTAGCATCGACACTCTTAATTGTTGACCTTGAAACTTAAATTGTCAGTAATATTCTGATAATTCTTCGTGAATCGGAATGTGATTATGAGTAGTAGCACCATCTCCCTGTTGATATTTATCTACAATATGCTATGTTATTATTATGTAAAAAACGCGTAATTTATAAATTTACACTTAATTTAACCTATATTCTCTGTACCTGATGATTCAGGAGAAATCATCGTATTAAATGCATTCTGCTCATTATTATTGATTGCCATTAATGTCTATCTCCCATCATCATTTTACCTAGAACAACCGGGTATTAGTTCGAAAGATGGTGGCGCTGTTGTATTAACTCTTCCACTATAAAGTTCGGTATAGTTTCAGAGATATTTACGACCTTCCTCGTCTCGTCGAGAGGTGGTAGTAGCATAGGATCTCTAAAATTATACGCATCTTCTTCTTCAGACAGAAGCTTTATCAAGAGTTCATCCCCATTACTGTCCTCTATCACATTTTGCAGGTCTGAAAAATTTTATGCAAAATCTGCTTAGTTGCATTATTTTAAACAAAAAAGTGTTATCCCACAAAATTTTACGATCATAAACAAAAAATGTATTGATTATTGATCCGATATCGGTAACTGATATTTCATTGTTGATCATGTTCTTAACTTTATTATTATATTTACAACAAAAAAAGTATTTTACTGCAAAGTTCTATGACCGTAAAAAAAAAGTTACAGACTTTTAAACGGTAACAGAAAATATAAAAATTTTACCCTTAATAACGATTTGTACCGCATCTTGCAATCCCGCTATCAATGCAGCGACCAACAATATCAAGAATTTCATTATCATTAAAAATACTTTGCTTAAACATGTAAGCTAAAGTACGTAACCCGCAAAGTCCAATGATAAATTTAATTTTTTTCAATAATTCATCATAAGAGCAAATGTTTAGATTTTGGCGCCACGAATAATTACAAAATAATTTTATTTGTGGTTTGCGAAGTAATGCTATATTTACAATACTCATCAAGACTTTGTATGCATTTTTTCCAACCATTTTTCTTTGGGTGCATATATTCTGGAATGCTGAAACTTAAACTGATTATCAGACCTGTCAATCTTCGCGTATTAATAGCATGATTTAGACATAAATTTTAAAGTAGGAATGAGAGATGGAAAAGGGTAACGTGTGTGCAAGATCTAATATTTTAAGTGTCATCTATATGTGATTAAAAACTATCAACAATCTAAAATTATTTCAGATAATTTTAGATATAATAATTAATTATTCAAATAATTAATTCAATCATAGCATAGAATCAGAATGTATATAAAGTATAATTCACCATCATTTTGCATAACAGTAGATGAAAATTTTTTAATGTAACATAATCACACTTGGGCGTATTCTATATCGTCCACCAAGCTAGTGTCTGTCTTAAGTAAAGAGGCGTTGATTGCTCTACCCACATAATCGTAGTGATGGCTATTATACTTTTTGATGTTGTTATTTAAATAAATATGAATACAATTCATACATATTTGCATATATGTATGTATCTGCATCTGTTTAGTGTAATCATAATAAATGTATAATATATTGCTTATATTACAATTATAATAATGTATATAGTCATTGTAAAAATATAAATGTTATACTCTTCTACTTCTTGCTATCCTGATATTTTTTATTATTTCTTTACAATAATTTCCTTTTTTTTTACATAAAATATTTAAATTTTAATCAATTTATTATTTGCATATTATTTGCATATACATAATGCATTACATGTAATTTACATATTAACATTGAGTAAGTAATGTACTTATCCATTACTACGTATACTTTTATGACATCGTAGTCCATATTCAGTTTAATATGCAAAGATCTTATAAAATTTCTATTGTTATATATATATACACTCCGGCTCACACGAAGTTGCCCACCCTGAGCTGTCGAGGTAAAATATAAACAGTTTTACTGCTCCGTAGGAAGGCGTATGAAAATTTTTTTTAAATATCGGGTTGAAAGGTTTTTCAGAGCTTTTTCAAATGCTGATGGTTTGATTTTAAAATATCTATTTTTTAACTATATTTATAGAGCTGAAAGAAAAAAAAATTTTCAAAAATAATTTCCTCATGTTTAACCCTGGCCCGAGTCTAGCGAAATTATTCTACGTTAACTTTATACCTCTCAAATTAAAGGTTTCCAAGTCCTCTTTTAAGAGCATGACGAAGCTGTCCGCCTTCTAATAATATTTCCAATCTTAACTTATGAATAAACGATGCGTTTAGTCGAGTTTCTTTGCTACAAAGAAAAAATTTGTAAGATTAAACTCTAGTGCGGACAACTCAAGAAATCCACCAAAATATTATACGTACAAAGTTATAATAAAAACTTTCAATATGTCGTATTTTAAGGTTAGGTTTGTCGAGTTTGATATCTAATTTCCAATCCAAGCTCATAAAAAAATAACAAGTCCAAATGATTTTTCATTTTAACAAAAATTATTGTATAAATATAGCTTTAGTGCGGACAAGTCATTATATTTGTTTAATTTAAGAATTTAAAAAGATATTGATAAAATAAAAAAGCAAAACTCGATTGCTGCAGCTCCGGCATGCCGTTAAATGCCGTGTTATTTTTCACGCTACGATGGATCGTTGAAAAATTACAACGATTTTTCTGATGAAAATTACTTTTTTTTCAATACGCTATATCTCTTAAGTATTACACAGTATTTAAAAATGTCAAATAAAAAAAATGTACGTTCTTAGGTGAAGAATATGTATGTAAAATTTTATAGCTTGCGACAGCAATTTTTTTCTATTTTTTCATTTTCTTATGATTTTAGGTCTACATAAACATTTGACAATACACAAATATTTTAAATTTTATTTACTTTAATAGATCAATTTTATAATACGAAACAAATAAAATTTTATATTTTAATAAATTGAAAATCGAAACATTTATGCATAAGCTAGAGTCGGTCTGTGGCTCATTCGGTAGAGCGTTGGATTCGTAATCTTGGGATTCTGTTTTAATTTTAATTTTCTTATTTGTGTTTCATCAGTCACTTCGAAAAGTAAAGTAATTTAGTTGATCGTTCATCATGAATCTAAGAAAAAAAAGTAATCATCGTACGAAAAGTGTATGCTTATCATTACGCATCATGAAGATTGATTGGTTCCAATTTTATACCGCAAAAATTCGCAAGACTTATCTGTATAATTTAGAAAAACAAAAAAAAAATGAAAAGTCATGGAGTGGCTACGACAATATTCCGATCTGAACCCCATCGAGCTTTTGTGGGACCAATTAGATCGTGTAGTAAGAAAAGTAGCGGCTACATCAACTACACTATTATGCCAGGTTTTACTAGAAGAATAGCAAAAAATTAGTACTGAAAGTTTGCAAAAATTAATTACTCAAATGCCAAGAATCTGGTTTTTGTTGATTTATTTATATAAAAATTATGTTAAGTTTATTACTATTATTATTATATTATGTTTATTATTATGTTTATTATTCTTATATTATTCATTGTAATTATTATTATGTTAATTATTATTATAGTTATTATTTGATTAAATCAACAATCAATTAAGTTTATGAGTTATTTCTTAAGACCTACAATCATAAAAAAGTGAAAAAATGAAGAAAAAAAATTGCTGTCGCAAGCTATAAAATTTTTCATACATATTCTTCACTTAAGAACGAACACTTTTTATTTGACATTTTTAAATACGGTATAATACTTAACAGATATAGCGTATTAAAAAAAACGGTGGTCCTTGAGTAAATTTGACCATGAAGTTTTTGCACTAAGGATTTTCCTTCTGGATATGATTCTAGGCACATTAAGAATAAAATTCCAACAAAAACCAAAATCGAAGAATGAGCACTTATTTATTCAAATATTATTTTTTATATATGGTTTTTATAGAAAAAAATTTTTATTGATATTTTATGAGCTTAATTTCTAGAAAGCTATTGTCAAATAGAATTATGAATTATTTACATATTATAAGCAAATATTATTGAAAATATATTTAGGAAAATCTAAAGTTATGCAACAATGTAAGCATAACGTTACAATTAAGTTTTTTTGTAAAACATTATAGTGATAAAGACTATGACAAATGATACGTTTATAAGTTACTTAAAGACGGCACTTGAAGTAATTGTGATTAGAAAATACTGTGTATTAATATTCTATAAGAACACAGCATATACTTTTGGTATTTTAGTAACAACAAAAGTACAATTTCCATGTAAAAAATTGTATTGAAGAAAATCGGGGCCTAGGTTTTCACAGCGAACAGGCTATGGAAGCAGTCCATTATGATTTTTCTGCAACATAGGCTAATACAAAGTATCATAAAATGATTCCCAATATGCAGATATATATATACAGATAACACATACATAGTTTTTACTAAAGTTACGTACAGTGAATCATATTCGCAGACTGCTCTTAATTATTTATCAGCATAATTAGAATCATTTTACGATACTTTATATTAGCCCATGTTGCCAAAAATTCAAAATGGACCACTTCCATAGCCTATTCGCTGTAAAAACCTAGGCCTCGATTTTCTCTAATACTATCTTTTACATGGAAAATGTAGACATTGTTAAAGGGTTTTTTTTAGATTTCAACCGTGTAACTTGTGGATTAGGATATCAACGTTTTGAGAACATTACAACGATAGATAGATAGATAGATAGATAGATATTAATTTATTTTGTAAAAGAGTACAAAAAGGCGAGTAATACGTCAAGCAATAAATAATAATTCTGTATAAAGTATTGCACATAATATGATAAGATATCACAGTCAAATATTAAAATTAATATATAATACTGTATCAGTAAGTCACTATATAAAAGCGATGTCACAGACTACTCTAAATACACGCAGGAAGCATGAAAACATAAATTACAATAAAAACAGTCTTAAATATCTATCAGTCATAAAATTAAAATCAAATTAAAATCAAATAACACAATTTAAAAGATAAAGCATAAAGCATAGTCATGGCATCAAATAAAAATAAAATTTTAATTTATTTTTATTTTTAAACGATCGGTATCCTAAACCACAATTTACACGGTCGAAATCTGAAAAAACCCTCTAAAATTCACCGTGAAAGCTTTGAATCTAAACATGGGAAATGTACTATTGGTGTTACTGAAATACCAAAAGTACATGCAGTGTTCTTATAGAATATTAATACACAGTATTTTCTAATTACAATTACTTTAGATGACGTCCTTAAATAATTTAAAAACGTATCATTTCTCATAGTCTTTAACACTATAATGTTTTACAAAAAAAGTCTCAATTTCAACGTTAAGCTTACATTGTTACAGAAATTTAGATTTTCCTAAATCTATTTACAATACTTGAAATATGTAAATAATTTATGTTTATATTCGAAAACGGCATTTTAGAAATTGAGCTTATAAATTATCAATAAACAATTTTTTTATTGAAAAAATATATATGAATAGAATTTAAATAGATAAAAAAGTGCTCACTCTTCGATTTTGGTTTTTGTTAGGATTGGATTTTAAATATGCTTAGAATCATATCCAAAAGAAAATTCTGAGATCCGAAAACTTCATGGTCAAAATTATTCAAGGATTTATTTATTTAGGACCGTGTTTAAGCTCTATAAACACAGTTAAAAAATATATATTTTTTAACAGTGGGCTAAAAATACCACTTTTGCTCCCGGCACGGAAAACAAAAAGTGCTAATTTTAGCCTCACTGTTAAAAAAAATCGTATATGCACCACGGAAGGTAAAATGGACAACCCATAGCACGAGTTTGCCACCCTCGGCTTCGCCTCGGGTGTCAATTTACTCGCGCTATGGCCTGTCCTTTATTTTACCTCCCTAGGTGCATAATATACTATTTTAAATCAGCATTTGAAAAAGCTCTAAAAAACTTTTCAAACCGATATTTTCAAAATTTTTTTATACGCCTTCCTACGGAGCAGTAAAATTGTTTATATTTCACCTCGACAGCTTAGGGTGGGTAACTTCATGTGCCCTTAGTTTGCCTTAATTATAATAGCTACCTGATTATAAATTACTATGATAGATAAGTCTATTTGATGTTTGACAGCTATTGAATTGAGCTATGAAATAGTCTTTAACTTTGTTACGTATATCTGGTGACTCTTTTCATAAAGGCAATCTAACATTTACTGGCTTTTGTTTTTATGCTCTTTTATAATTCGATTTATCAATTTAATTAAACAAATCTCAAGCCACAATTAGATACCCTACTTAAAAATCTCGTTTGATGAAGTTTTTCATTTTGGTATGTTTAAAATCATCGATTAAAGACTATTTAAAAAAAATTTTCCAAGTCTGAATTTTAAAAAAATAGTCTCCAATCGATGATCTCAAACATACCAAAATAAAAAATATTGTCGAATGAGATTTTGGCATGGGATCTCATTAGAGATCTCATTTGAGATTTTTTAGTAAGGTAGAATCATGCAGCAAGGGCTTTGATGGTTTGATTTTTAATTTACAAATAATGATTTCCATATTTTTATAAGTGTTATTGATGTTTGTTTAGTATTTATTAAGTGCAATATAATCTATGTTAAAGATGAATAGGATAGCTTGAAGCATTTTCTCAATTTTGCATTTAAAATGGAGTATGAATCAATTTACGTAATCAAATATTATGTACGGTGTTAGAAACTTTTGTTATTTTTTTTCCAGTTAGGTAAATCATTAATAGGTATTGTTCACAAATCTAAGTACTTTTTGACTTTAGTAAGGCATTCGACTCGATCTCTCCCTCCAAACTTCTTGCGAGGCTTAGATCGATGGGGTTCTCCAGGGCCGCACTCGGATGGATTAACTCCTATTTATCAGGTGGGAAACAAATGGTTTCCACACATTTAAAGGAGGAATCGAATTGGCTAACAACCAATCTAGGAGTACCTCAGGGTTCGGTGCTGGGGCCTCTGTTGTTTTGCCTTTACATAAATGACGTACGTGACGCACTGGACTCTGGTTGCGTCGGGCATCTGCTGTATGCGGATGATCTTCAAATTTATACACAGGTCCCTTATGATGATGTGGACGAGGGAAATCGTATTTTACAGAGGGCGGCCAGGGCGGTGTCGGGGTGGGCTGCTGGTGTTTCTCTCACTTTAATGCTAGTAAAACAAAAGCGATCGTCTTTGGAAGTAATCGTTTTATTACAAATTTTTATTCGGGTGAGCCAAGGACGATTGACCTGGGGAGCGGTATCGGTATTCCTTTCTCTGACACCGTTACGAGCCTTGGTGTTGTACTCGACTCTAAACTGTCGTGGGAACCGCATATTAATATGTTGACTAAAAAATTCAATAGAGTGATTTATAGCCTGCGGTTTTTCCGTCGGTACACCACTGAGGCTCTGCGTAAGCAGCTCGCAACCGCCCTGCTGTTTCCACATCTTGATTACTGCTCAGTGGTTTTGCTCGATGCTTCGCAAGAGTTACGAAGACGGCTACAGACAATGCAAAATTCATGTGTGAGATATGTATTAGGCGTGAGAGTGGGTGATCACATCTCTCCACATAGACATGCTTTGGGTTGGCTACGTACTGATTCAAGGAGACAGTATTTTATGGCTGTACTTATGTACAAAATCGTACGTATGAATACTCCCGAATATCTAGTGGGTCTCTTCACTAGATATATACCCAGAGCGACAACTAGGGGTGAGATTAAAGATCTTGCGGTGCCCTTCATGCGCACTAAGACTGGAAGAAATTCCTTTCAAGTTCAAGGTGCGCATTTTTGGAACTCCCTACCTGCTGATATTAAAAATCTTCCATCAATCAGCAGGTTTAAAGCCGCTCTGAGGAGGTTTTTACTTGACCTCGATTAAACAGTATTATTTTCGGACTATATCATATGTGTTAATTTATTATGTGATGTACCCTTTATAGATTTAACGCATGATTGTATTTATTGGCGTGTATATAGGATGTGTATGCATAGAGTGAATGATTATATTTTTATCAGATTGACTTGTATATTATTGTACATTCAACTTTGCTGTGATTTTAACTTACTGTATACTGCTGATATTTCGACTGCGCTCTTTACACGCTTGATTTTATGTAATTATTTTGACTGATAGATATTAAGACTGATTTTTAACTATACTATTTATACTTTTTGCGTGTATTTATTCGTGTTATCTGTGATATCACTTTTATTTAATTTATTGACTTACTATTACAGTATTACTATCTCTATTATGTTTTATGACTGTGATATCATACTGTACTATTTTGATTTTATATGTGCAAGGCTATTTAAAGTATTTTTATGTATTTTTTCAACTTTATTTGTAATTTTCACGCTTTTTTGTAATTATAATACAAAATAAACAATATCTAATCTAAGTGAGCGTTGAAAGCATTGTGGATCTCAATACTTTAAATTATATATGAATGTATATCTTGACAAATTTTTTGTTTAAATTAATGATTGATACTTTCTGATAACTTTTTCCAGATTACAAGTTATAAATAGTATGGTTTAGGATGAGTGAGCATTCTACTTATAACAATACAGATGAATAATATAAATGTAAATAAAAGATAAATGATCGTATTCTTTTATAAACTTAGCAGATGATAGCCACTGACTTGAATTCTATTTCTTGAGATTTGTTAAAATTAAAGTACCTATTGATCTATATTATTAAGTTTAGTTTTAGAAAATGATTGATTCTAATTCTTGCTGTATTTTTTAGTGTAGTTTATTATATTTACATTGGTAAATAATATTCTCATTTTATAAAAATTGATTTTCATTTTAATTTGAATTTATCCAATGATGTGACTGCAAAAATCGTCTATAAAAACTTTGGAGCCATTTAAACAAATAATTAAAATCAGCCTATAATACACGGAAAGAAATTTCGTCTTTGGGTATCTCGATATTTAGAGTCTATTGATTTCATGAAAGAAACAACATTTCATAACTCTACATTTCGTATTATTTCAATTCGTAAGAGTATAAAATAAACTCTGAGAATCCTTGAATACATGCAAAACGAAACTGAACTTGATCTTACTCAAAATTCGTAAATATGGAATACAGACTCTTGAAGCGCCGCCACTCGACTCTCGGAGTAATAGGATATGTATATACTTTAAATAGCCGGATCTCGAATCTCGACGTCTGAGACGTTTAGAGCGAAATTAATTTTTGCTCGGACTCGTATTAAGAGTTTTCAAGCTTTTTTAGAATTATCATCATTCGATATACGATTGGATCAAGTGGATTTTAGAATATATGATTTACGATTATCCTCGGATAGACCGTAGACGAATTTTGTCATATTTTAAGTATAAATTCAAATCAGTTTAACACAATGTATTGAAAAGTTTTTATCCCTTAAGTCATCGACATCTCCAAAGGCGAAATTTCTTTCAGTGTAGACATTGGTATATATTATTATTCAATTGATTCATTCTCATTGTCAATTATGTATGCCTAAACTAATGTCTCTTTGTATCTCACTAGAAGAGTCTTGGATTTTGATGAAACTGCACAGATTTTTCCTTTTTCATACTAAATGAAAGTGTTTAGACCCTAACGCTTAATAGTTTTGGAGATATTGATATACCATATTTTGTGAGCTTATGCAAGTCCAAATCTCCATAAAATATATTTATCATTTCTATGTGCATACAGATTGTTATAGAACAATCTTCAAAATTATTTTCACTTTAATTACAATAAACGTATACTAAAAACATGGAAATGCGCTTTCTTAAACAATTATAAGATTTTTCTAACTTATCATTGATACGATGATCTGATATATAGACACAAAAAGTCCAATCATTTATTTTCAACTTTTATTCTACTCCACAGTAACACAGCTTTTGATAATTCTAAAAATAAGTGATCAATTTTATTTTGAAAAAAAGTAAATTAACTAATTTTAATGCAACTTATGTAGTAACATTTTTCAAAATATTTTAAAATAATTCCAAGTTTAAAACTAAAGAATTTTAGCTAAAAATTACATTTTTCATTATTTTTAATTACATTCGAAATTCAAAATTTAAAATATTTTGAATAAAAAAGTTCCTTAGTAATATATTCCTAAAACGCAACCCAACTGATTAGGAAAGTGCTACATCTCTGGATCACGGATTTTCCTCAAACTGCTGGATAAATTTTTATATGACAATATGGAAAAAGCTAAAGTTATAGTCACAAACACTCAATATTTCTCTAGATACAGGCAATTAAAGAAAATCACTGAAAAAGTTACTAAATTTTAAAACACTTATAGCTCTTAAGCATCGATAGATAGAAGCTTAAAACTTTTGAAATTAAAGCTAAGCTCAAATCTTTTCAAAATAGCACCTATAGCATATCAAAATATTATTTTTTCCTAAAGTTATAGCGTAATAAAGATTGTACTTAATTTTAGCTTATATTATTAATTAATGTTTTAAAAAGAAAATTCAGGCACAATCTTTATTACGCTAAGCTAACTTTGGGAAGAAATAATATTTTGATATGCTATAGATACTATTTTGAAAGGATTTGAGCTCAGCTTTAATTTAAAAAGAGTTTTAAGCTTCTAGCTATCGATGCTTAAGAGCTATAAGTGTTTGAAGATCTAATAACTTTTTTAGTGATTTTCTTTAATTGCCTATAACTAGGAAAATATTGAGCGTTGGTGTCTAAAATTCTGTTTCCTTTCATATTTTGACATTTGGAAACTTATCACACAGTTTAAGCAAAATTCGTGTTCTGGAGTTGTGATACTCTCCTAGTCAGCGAGTTGCGTTTTAAGAGGAAGCCGAACTATCTGTCTTTTTCTAATAGCGTTTTCATCATTTATATAAACACCATCCGTTGTGGCGAGAAAAAAATAGTAGCCCCCGCTAGATATTAGTATAGTAAGTAAATTTTGTAATGAGAATCAAATTATTTTATCGCGTAATTTTTAAATAATCCGAGACCTACCAAAAAAGATAGGTTATATTCTAGTTTGTTAGTAGGTCTTATATTATTTAAAAACTATGCGATCAAATAATTTGATTCTTATTACAAAATTTACTTATTATACTAATATCTAGTGGGGGCTATCATTTTTTTCTCGCTACAACGGATGGTGTTTATATAAATGATGAAAAACGCTATTAGACAAAGACAAATAGTACGGCCCTCTGTTACAGGTATAACCTTAAGCTTTCAAACGTGCCGTTACAAACTCAATTCCATGAAATTTAAGCCGTTCTATGTACCCTAAAGCAAAGTATTTTAAATTTCTTCAAGCATTTATACGTTTGATTATGGCTATTCCTACTCACGTCATCTAACTCAACACAAAAAATACTACTTTTTTTCTATTAATTTCGTTTGGTTAAAAATTGACCGAGATATAGTACTTCAAAGTTTCGAGAAATCGTAAAAATCGCGTTTTTGACCATTTTCAAAGTTGTGTCAAAGCCAGGGAGAAAAAAATTTTTTCCCAATGCGGTGAGCAAAAACCGATTTTCGGTGCCTGTTTTGAGTGAGCAAAATACCACATTCCCTCACCAAGCGGGGAACAAAATAAGTTTTGCGTGAGCAAAATATTACATTCCTCCATTTGGAGAGGGAATGTGGTATTTTGCTCACTCAAAACAGGCACCAAAATTGGATTCCGCTCACCTTATTGGGAAAAATTCTATACCTCGCTCGTGACAAAATAGGTCATCCACTCGTCTTTTTTGTTACTCGAGCGTAGCGAGAGAAACCGACCCGTGAAGAAAACGACCCGTGAGGGAATGACCTATTTTGCTCACTAGTAGGGTAATGTACTATTCTTTCAAACTTGCAGGACTTTTTTTTAAGCACAAATATTGAAATTTTTCATATGCCGTTGATGGCATTAAATTTATACTATAAAATTGAACGCTCTGGAATTTCCTTATTTTTACACTTTCAGCGACGTCATTGTCGTCTGTTTCTAGTAATATGAACGCTATTCGAAATACCGCATCTTTCAGATTAATTATTAACCTTATAAAACTATTAAAGACCTTCAATTTGAGCCCTTGTAAAAATTTTAAGGTGCTCTGAAACCAAGGTTAGGGCCTTTTCATAAATTTAAAAAAATAAGCTATCAAATCTGTAAACTGTCTTTTCGTTGCTTTTTCTCAAAAATTTTCTAAAACTCAGAAATGTTCTAAAGAAGAGGTGAAATAACGTTTGTTGCGTACTTTTCCACAAGGAATCCAAATATGACACTGAAAAAAATATTAAGGATTCTCCTTGTTCACCAAACACAAATTTTTACTTATTTGGGCATCTTATCTTAAAAATTTAAAAAAGTTCTGTTTAATATTGTTCGTTTAGCAATCTTTTTTTTACTAAATGTATACTTAAAGTTAATTGATTTTTTCCCGAATTTTTTTAAATGTTCCAATAGAAATAAAGAAAACAACGGAATGGTCCAATGAAAGTTCAGGATTTTACAATATTCAGAAAGAATCCATTAACGGTGGGTGTATATCACTCAATTTTCTTATAAATGGTAAGATATTTCAATAAAATTTTTCAATTTTTTTACGTTTTTAAAATAAAATTTTATCTTGATTAAGATGCTAATTTTTTTATTTTATAGTTGTTGAAAATTGCTAAATGTTAATGTCTGTTTAACAGTCTTATTTCAAAATTTAGATCAAGTGACTTAAAATACAATTCAATTGCTTTTAATTTTTAAAATAGAATTTTTTATATGTAAGGAATATATTTAAATACGAAAAATTCCACAAAAGTGAACGAGAGATTATTCATGTGCATGCGCAGTATTTTAAAACCATTCTAACATATTCAATAACAATCTTTTTTCGGGTTTTCCGAAATTTTTAAAAATATTTGTAACGAGCAATACTTCTGTTAAATTCTTGATGATTTTCTCAGGTTGTAATCCACAGACCTAACTAAAGCAACGATTTAGTTTAAGCAACGGTGTTACTTGAGTATCGACGTTACTTGAGTAACGTTCATATATTTTAGCCAAACGTATCTGTTTAATTTTAATTTTAAACAGATATGTTTGGCTCAAATTTATGATACTCAAATAATATTGATACTCAAGTAACACTATTGCTTCAGTTAGGTCTATGATATCGAACCTCGCACGCACAATACTGCCCTCCTAAGAAAAAACGTCCTATCTACACTTTTTGAATTTTTTCATTTTCTTGCATGAATAGAAAGATAAACATGACGTGCAACTATTGCCGGATTCAAAATGACTCAAAATGTTTGTTAATTTAGTAAAAAACGCTTAAATAGTTTGTTCTGTTTGCAAAAAAGCACCTTAATTCGAAAAGTACGATTTACAAAATCTTAATTTTCTCTATTTTAAGATTTTGCTAAATAGGACGTTCTTTCTTAGGAGGGCAGAATATGAATAATCATAACTTTCAATTCTAGACTGGAATTCATAGACCCAACTCAAGTAATGATTGCTATTCAAATCTCATTCTATTTTTGTCTCTCTAACAATGAAAAAAAAGAAAGATGATAAACTGTCACTTGAGTTGGGTCTATAAATTCCAGCCCTACACTGATAGAAGTCTTAGCAGACTGCCTGCTAAGAGGGGAGGTGTGCAGTCCGCTCATACTCAGCGTTAAACAGCAAGAGAAATGTTGGCGTTTTAAATCCCAAAGAGTTGCGCGCGCACGGTCGGCTGATATCAGTTGGCTTTCAAAACGCCAACACTTTATTTCTATTTACCAAAAGTTTTCAAGCGTACTGCGCACTCTTGTAGTATACTGCGCACTCACACTTCGGCATGCAGTATACAAAAAGTTCTTTCAGTGTAGTGCTGACTTGATAATGTTTATGTATGACACAAAATTTGCTTTATGTTCTATACTGATAACGCCTATGGGCCTCCAGGAGGAATAAGAAAATACATTGGCAGCATATTTATACATGCAAGGAATAACAGGAACGAGCTTATCCCCTCTTATTTCTTCAGACCGAAACACTCAAAAAGATACAAGTTACAGATACAGTGACAGATGCAAAATTATATTGGTTAGTATATTTATATATAAAAAAATACAAGAGACAACGCATTTGTTTTTCATATATATATATATATATATATATATATATATATATATATATATATATATATATATATATATAGATAAACTAACCAACCCATATGGAAATAATTTCTGTAAATAACTATTAATAACTGTGTATAAATGTGAAATAATGTGAATATCTGTTAATAACTAGAATAAACTACCAGAATTGAGACATTAATAACAGTAAATAATAGTTGATAATAGTTAAGAATTGTTACAAATAAATAATAATGACGATTAACTGTAAATTATAATAATTTACCATTATTTATAGTTTTTTATAAATATTTGCAATTTTCAACAAGCATTCAAATTTATTAACAGTTGTTAACACTTTTTTACATTTTCAAAAAACTTAAAACATAGAAGTTAGGGTAAACAATTTGGTTTTTCAAGATTTTCTTGAAAACGAAGCAATAAAATTAGTTCTTTCTTATCAAAGAAAATTTTGCTTTTTCTGATAGAAGATGCATCTTTCTCTTAATTTTTTTTCTAAAATTATTAGTTTTTGCTAAAAATTAATTATTTGATTATAAAAGGACAGAGATACGTGACCTCCTCTTAATAAATGTGAAAAACTGTAAATATCTGTAAGAAAGTGTTAATAACTATAATTCACTGTATCTAATTGCAAATAACTATAAATAACTATGAATAAGTCTAAATAATAATTCATTCAACAATTCTAAAATTTTGGAAAATGTGAGCAATTGTTAATAAATGTGCATAAATGTGAATAACTATAAATAACTATAAATAATCATTACTTTCAGTTAATAATTGATATTTAGCGTTCATAACTATTATTAACTATTATTAACCGTTATCAACTGTTTTTTATTGTTATTAATTCTTACTAATATCTCGATTCTGGTAGTTTATTACAATTATTAACAGTCATTCAGATTTTTACACAATTTCTCACAAAAATCATTTCCATACAAGAATATAATTTTGTATCTGTCACTGTATCTGTAACTTGTAACTATTTGAGCGTAACGGCCTATACATATATAGATATATTGACAATATATTTTCTTATTCCTAACGACTTATTCCTTTGGCCTACAAAAAGGACCTAATAGTCTCTATTTACATATTTTATCTGTGTAGTTTAGCGGTTTGAAAACATTATTTTTTGTTTATTATTGTTTGGATAAAGCAACTATTTGGAGTATTCTTACAAATATAATAAAACTCATGTATAAGGTAATCGTAAAAAATTTGCCATTTTATGATGAATAGTAATTAATTTATTGATATAGATTGTCCGTTGTATACAATAAAAGTATAAGTAAATATAAAGTGAATGTTTAAGTAAATTATAATTGTAAAAAACATTTATACACAATAAGTGTATAAATACTTAATTACTCTTATAAAAAGTTATTCCATGCAAAATGTTATTCTTTACGGTAACTGCCTCGAATATTATTCAAACATTCTTTTTATTTCATATGAACAAAGTTTTTATAAAATAGCTTATTCTTAAGAGACGGTCGGAACTATTTGCCGCATGAGGGCACTGCGGTCAGGTGAGAGAAAAATGTAAAATAATTTTCACACAGCGATTTACAATTTATTAAAACAATAATATACCTTTAATGTTGTCAATAACTCTAGCCATATATATGTAGAATAATTATTGATACTAATCTTGTTTGAAAAGTCTAAAATATTGTTAAAAAGCGAAAAATGCAGTACAAGATAGAGCCGGCGTGAGCATATGAATTCATCATTCTTTAGTATTATTTTCTCTGTCGTACTACAGAAAAATACACATGTTTACATTGGCTCTATTACGCGCAGCATTTTTCGCTTTGCAAAAATATTTTAGACCTTTCAAACAAGATTAGAATCGATAATTATTCTACATACATGTAAGATAAGGAATTAATTCAATTCAGCAATGCGATTAGATTCGTCTAAAAATAAGAGTTTTATTATTAATACATATATTATATACAATGTTACAAGGAGCACGTGTTAACTAACCTAAAAATAAGAGAATCAACAATCAAGCGTATTGCTTAATGGATCTCTCAACAATCACAAGGTTAACAATAATTCAGTTTCAGAATTGTTGTAAACAATTCTGATAACTTTAATTAATTCACTTATCTTAGATTATCTTAGTTTAACAATATTTTGTGTAGAGTTCTATCTAATAGAGTCAACGCTCCATCTGTCCACGCTTCTATCTGTGTCTCTCTTTCTTCTAAAGCTCATGTCGTCTACCTACAGTGACCGACACGAGACGGTTTCTTACCAGCAGTATTAAGTATGTGCACGAAGCTTACATATATATTATATATATACATATATATATTAGAAGTATATTGTTGTCTCAATAAATTGTAAATGCGTGTATTAAAAATATTTTATATTCTTCTCTCACCTGCAGCGCCACTAGGCGGCAAATGGTTTCGACCTCCTCTTAATGACATTCTCTTTATTTTTGAATATGAAATATTAATTTCAAATAAAAAAGTGAAAATTTCTAATTTTTTTAAATTTAAATTTGGTTTTGTCGATTAAAGCCTTATAGCAGAGATGAGTAGAGATCGCCGATAAGCATAGGCGAGAGCGTGCCCGTTAAAATTCAATGTAAGCTACTGCCGCCACATGGGCAAATGCCCGAACTATACGCGCAAAGCCCCTCCACGTCTACATGCGCGTAGAGAAGCAAGCAAGAGGGGAGGAGACAAATATCACGAAACACGCGGCTTCCAGTGGCGTAGGTAAACTTACGGCAAACCCGCTTTAGCTTGTTTTCGCCGCGATACTTTATAGCATTATTTCAATGCGATTAACCGTCCTGAAAATTTGTTAATTAATTACATATTTTTATTTAAAATAGATACATATTTTAATAATAAAAATCATTAAAGTAATCAAACAAATAAATAATAATAAATAAAATCTTTTGGGGGCAATGAACATATGTAACTTTTTACCCTGCTCAACTGATGTGTGCGGTGGCTGTGGTCACTAAGTTTTTACGCACCTCGCTGATATTCTAATTTTGCCAAGTTCAAACCCGATGTTCCACCTATTTTTTTTTGTTTGTTTTATTTTTAAATATTATATATTTTTATAATCAATTTTTATAACGGAAAAAATAAAATTTTAAATTTATTTAAGACCTTAAATTCTATTTTATTTCAAAAATAAAAAAAAATATATTTACAGATAGGGATAGAAAAAAGTTTTAATGTCAATATAACATGGATATATAACTTATATCAATATGAAATAAAAACGTAGCTAGTTCTGTTATTTTTTCCCGCTAAATAAAAAATATTAAAGATTGAAAAAAATTATTATAAATTATAGTTGTTTTTTATTCTCACTCAATTGCAAATAATAAAACCTTTTTTGTTCTTTAAAAAAGGTCCTTTTCTCTATTTTAAATCTAATTTCAATTTAGAAAAGTAAAAAGGATCTTTTCTAAATTTATTTAAATGTACGACATTTTTAACTCATTTAAAAAAAATAGAAAATAAATATGAATAAGTCTAATTTCATTTCAGAAAAGTAAAATAATAAATGAATCTGAAAAAATAAATAATTTTACGAATGTAAACTTTATTAAAGCGCATTTTAAATAAAAATTACATTGAATATCATTAATATTTTAAAAATTGGACTTTTTCTTCTTTCTTTTATTAAATATCATATTTTTATAATATCATTAATTTTTATTTCCAAAACAAAAAAATTGTTTTAACAAATATAATAATTTAAGTTTTCACAAAACAGATTAAATTGCTTAATTCTTTTAGTCTCTTAAAAATTGGCATTTTCTAACTAAATAGGAACTTGATAACACTATTTTCAATTTATTTAATAAAAATTCAACATAAAATGTTAATAAACATCATTTTATTTTAGACACATAAAAAAATGAAGAAATGCTTTTATTAAAAGTACATTAATATCAGTATATCCTTTTTAATATCATTTCTTAGTATAGCAGCAAATATCTTGATATCAGGTTTTAAATGTCTTTTTATTGAATTAACTTAATATAAATTTATAATGTCGATAATTTGATTTAGGAAAAACTTTACGAAACCTTGCAAATTGTCACAGAAGCGTGTTTTAAATGAAAATAACTTTAAATTCAATTTTATTTTTAAAAATTTTACATTGAATTTTAAAATTTCCAAAAATTGAAAAAATAGATTTCAACTTTTTTTTTGTAATTATTACAATGATACCAAACTTTGAATTATAATATGAAAAGCATTTAAAATTTTTATCAGTTTTATAATTAATTAGGAAAAAATTTTATCTATGTTTTTAATGTTTAAAAATAGCAGTTTTTTTTATTAAATATATATTTTTTTATGTTTTGTCGTTTATTTTATCTTTTTAAAGTATATTTTTTACTGTTATTTAAGATGAATGTAATAAAATACGTGAATACTTTATTATATCATAAAAATGTATTTAAATACAATATTCCAAAAAAATGAAGAAATTAATTATTCAAATAAACAAAATTTAATCATAAAAACGATGTGCAGCATGCAACGTGTTCGTCCTTAAAATGCTCATTTTACTAATTTTGTTATTTAATAATGAAAACTGTTTAGATAATTAAAAAAATTAAGTTTGGGGCAAGAAAGCGATAACAATATGTTATTTGGTTTAAATAAAAAACGTACAATAGCTGTGTTGGCTAAGTTTTAGGGTACGTTGCAACAATTAAAAGTTTTTCCAAGTTAAAATCTTATGCTTTGCCTTTTTTTATTAAAAAAATTAATAATATGCTTACAAATAGAATTTGTTACAATACAATAAGAAACATTTTTGACAAATAATATTGACCTACAATACAGCCGTTTAAAATAAAATAACTGTTAAATGCACGCATTTTCTAAGCATGTGCTAATTAACACTTTTTTAAACATAAAATTTTTAATTCAAACTTACTGTTCTTTGCATTGCTAGTATAAAAAAATTAAAGCTTTTTTCAAATCCCCAAATGCTGTTAAATGCAGAACTTGAATACAAAAAAAAATTTTAAATAAAAAAATTTTTTTAATAAGAAATATTAGCAATAAAAATTTTAAAAACGTTTTTTTTTTTAAATATAGATTATTTTCTTAATTTGAATATAATGAAAATTTTTATTTGATATTTATTTTATCTTCTCTTTTTGAATTCTTCTTTATTTTATAGATCCATTTCATATAAGTAATTTGCGGAATTGATTATTCTGACAGATTTTCTTTTATAATTGTAGCCAAAGCTCATTTATTTTGATTTTTATGAAGTAATAAAAACATTATAGTATTTTATATATTTTAAAGATAATACGTTTATAAATATAATATAGTTATATAACGTTTATAAATATAATTTATAAATAGATCAAATAAATTTATGCATAACATTTAAAAAGAATTTATAAAATATTAATTAAACATAAATAAATTAAGAATATACTTAAAGAGAGTATGTAATTTGAAAATTGTTTAAAACCTTATAAGAAACATGTTTCATAATAGAAAATGTTAAATAGAAAGTATTAAAACATAATAATAAAAGAAAAATGTTTAAGACATTTTTTAACGAAAGGGATAATATGTTTTGAATAAACATTATATAAAGTTTAAATTAAGTTCACAAAAATCTTACAAAAAGAATTACAAAATTTAATTTGAATGAAAAATTCCAAATGAACAAGGAGAAGAAAGGTCCCTATCTTCGAAAAACGAATTTGGTTGAAACTAGAATCTGATTTTTTATGAAAAAAATTAAATGAAAAAAGGTTCCGGATATAAAAATACCGATATTTCATAAAAAATATAGTGAAATGCTTATCGAAACTTGAATAGCCAAACGGCTAAAATTCTTACTAGAAAATGTGTGATAGATCAAAGAAAGTACTTAAATATATTAATTTAAGCTGTATTGCATCAAAAAAGGTTATGTAGTTCAAAAGTTACGAATCACGAACGATCAAAATATACAAGTGAAATGGAGTAAAAAATTTATCGTATATTATATGCTAAACCTATTAACTAATATGTAATAATTTTCAATTAAGCATAATTTTTTAACCGCATTAAGCTTTTTTAAGCTAATAAGGCTTAATTTCAAGTATTTAATTTGTACTTTTTTAATATTTAATACATTTCTCTCTACGCGCGTGAAGACGTGGAGGGGCTTTGCGCGTATAGTTCCGGAATCGCCGCAAGGATCGTCATGATCGAATTTGGCACGTTTTATTAACACGGCATTGACAATTTCTACTTATCTCTGCTCATAGTAAAAAATGTTACATTGCATTAAAAATCTGTCACTATAATTTCTTGTTTTTAATATATAACGAGCAAAATTTACCTCGCTCCTGACGTCTCTCGGTTGCATTTTCATATATTATATTATTATATTATCCCTTTCAGAACGGAATTATTATTTCATCATAAAAAGTTCTGATAACCATTTAGCGATGATAAGTGTTCATTTATTAAGCAATTTTTGCGATAAAAAATTTTTTTTATTTTTTTCTTTTCAAGTTTTCTCAGTTTCTATCAAAGATATAATAACTTAGGCCCTCAGTTTGAGATCGGAAATAGTCTACTTCAATCTAATACACATATTTTTTTTACAAAATTTTAAGCCACTTTTGCACAATTTCAAAAAAACCAAAAAATGTCAATGTACATTGTAATGTACATTGGTTCTGAAAGGGTTATATTATTAAATCTGCTAATTTCATTGACAATAGTAGTTCAATATAAAATATGTATTTAATTTTTTTTTATATATTTACATCATTATATTGTACTGCATTGAAATATATTTTTTTTTAATTTTATGTAAATTAATAAGCTTCAATAAAAGTAAATAATTATTATTGACAATCATAGTATAAGAAAAATGTTTATATTACAATCAACTTTAACAGGAAGCCCGCGTTTCTTATATCAAAATTTTCTTTATCTCATGACATTAGTACAAAGAATTGTGAAACCAGATTTTTTCATTACTATGACATGGTAACAGATAGACCAAATATTGCTGTTGAAGTATTTTATCAAAAATTAAAAATATTAATAGAGCAAATTATTAAAAAACTTATTTTGGGAAAATGCATTGCATATTCATACGTAGTAAAATTTCAAAAGAGAGGATTACCACATGCCTATATGCTAATATTTTTGAGTAAAGATGATAAAATTTACAATAGTGATGACGTTGATAAATTTATAGTAGCTGAAATTCCAAATAAAAATGAGAATCCCAGATTATATGAAATAGTTGAACAATTTATGATCCGAGGTCCTTGTGAAGATCAGAATAAAAACTCATCTTGTAATCAAAACAATGCACGAAAAATTTTCTGAAACGATTTAATAAAACTACAATAATGACAAATAGTTATCCTATTTATCGACGAAGAAATAATAAAAAATGAGATATTATACACAAAAAACAAGTGGGTAGACAATAGATTTGTGGTTTCTCATAACCCGTATTTATTACTAAAGTTTAACTGTCATATAAATATTAAATTGTGTTCAACAATAGGAGTTATAAAATACTTATTTAAATACTGCTTCAAAGAACATGATTGTGCATTTATAGAAATGAAATCAAGTGAAATAAATACTGAAAGTAATACTAATGATGAAACGAATGAAACAAATGATTTAGATATTTTATGATGAAATTAAACAATATATAAACAAAAGATACGTTTACTCAACAGAAGCTATGCATCGCATATTGGAATATAATATTAGTGAACTTTCACATAAAATTTATAGATTAGCCGTTCATAATGGAAATGAACAATATGTGTATTTTAAAGAAGAATCCGAACACGAAATTGATGAGAAAAGTGTAAATACAACAGTAACAGCATGGTTTAAACTTAATAAAAGTGACCCAGAGACACATAATTACTTTTATTCTGATATACCGCAACATTATGCTTTTAATCGAATACATAAAACATGGACGAAAAGAAAAAAGACTATGAAACCTATTCTAACTAGAATGTACTTAGTTAATCCAAAACTAAGAGAATGATTTTTTTCAAGATTACTTCTGCTTCACGTGCAAGCTGCAACATCTTTTGAAAACTTAAAAACTTTTAATGGAATTACATACCCAACGTTCTTTAAAGCAGCAACAGCAAGAAATTTAATTGAAATGGATGATGAATGGGATAAATGTTTGGAAGAATCATGTAAATCTCGATTTTCAAAAACTCTTTGTCGATTATTTGGTTACTTTTGTACATTTTACAATCCAATTAATGCTCGAGAAACATATGAAAAATATAAAATCTATTTTTATCCTCCAAAAATAAATGAACAAAAAGGTGAAAAATTATTAAGCATTAAGCATAATTAATGATGATTTAACTAATAATGGATTCTCATTAAGTGACTTTAATTTACCTACATCAGAATACTATATTGAAAATAACGAAATTGAATATAGTACAGTAAATAATGTTAATGATATTGGGTCAATCATTGATACTTTAACAAATGCTCAAACGGCTATTTTTAATACAGTAATAAATTCATTAAATACAAACTGTACTGGAATATATATATATATTTTTAATACAGTAATAAATTCATTAAATACAAACTGTACTGGAATATATATATATATATATATATATATATATATATATAGACGGTCCAGGCGGAAGTGGTAAAAGGTACTTATTAAATATAATTATAACTTATCTAAAAATTCATGGAATCAACTATTAAGTTGTATCATGGACAGGTATAGCGGCTAATTTATTATAAGACGGTGTGACAGTACATACAGCATTTAAATTACCTTTGAACATATCTGAAGACACAATATGTAATGTTAGTGCAAACAGCGAAATAGGTAAGAAAATGAAAAATGTATCAATTCTTATCTGGGATAAAATCACAATGACATCAAAATACGCTTTTGAAGCCGTCGATCGCATGTTGAGAGATGTAGGTAATAATAATTATCCGTTTGGGGGGAAAACATTTATCATATCAGGTGATTTTAGACAAACATTACTAATAGTAAAACATGGAAATGGAACACAGATAGTAGAAAGTTGTGTCAAAATAAGCTATTAATGATGAATTTAAAAATTGGTTACTTAATATAGGAAATGGTAATATTCATTCAAAATATGAAAACGAAAATAAAGTTCTACAAATTTTAAAAGAAATATTGTCAAATAGCAATATAATGGATGAAATTTATGGGCATAATATAAATATTGAAAATTGTGACTGTTACGGAAATATTATATTAGCACCGAAAAACGTAGATGTAACAGAAATAAATGAAAAAATTTTATTAAAAATGAATGAATTAGTAATAGAGTACTTGAGCATTGACTCTGCAAAAGATGCAAAAGACGCAAGTTTAGACGCAATTTCGCCAACAGAATTTTTAAATTTTTAAACGCCCAACGGTTTACCTCCACATAGATTACAATTAAAAAAAGGAGCTATAGTAATGCTTCTAAGAAATGTTAATTTGAATGAAGGACTTTGTAACGGAACCCGATTAGTAATAACGACATCAAAACAATTTGCTATTATTGCACAAATATTAATAGGGAGTAAAAAAGGGAACATTATATTCTTACCACGTATGACCTTATCAGCAAATGATTAACTGCCATTCCAGATGACCAGAAAAATTTCCTGTAAAACTTGCTGATGCAATGACTATTAATAAGTCGCAAGGACAATCATTTAAAAAAGTAGGAGTGTATTTACCAACACCAATTTTCAGTCATGAGCAGTTATACGTGACACTTTCAAGGACGACTAATAAAAAAGAATTGAAAATATTATTAACAGAAAAATCAAGGAAAGTTAAAAATAAAATGGTCTAAACTAAAAACATCGTTCACAACGAAATTTAAGGGCGATCCTCATACCGGTATAGAGTCCTACCTCATCTACATTTGAATTATACATTTTAATAAAATTTTAACTGTTCATAACTGAAATTTATAGTAGAGGTACATTCTTAACATTCTAAAGAATTCATTGCAGTATTGAAAGACAATGTAAGGGTAAAACGCTGCCAAGTTCTTTGGCGGAATGCTTTCTCATAGAGCTCTTTAAGTTTCATTATTTTTTTTATATTTATTTAAATGTGATTTTAATATAAAAAAATTGTCTAACATTAATATTTATTAATGAATTTGTACTTTAAAAGAACGATGACAACGAAATTTTTAATCGTAACCACGCTAAGTAAGAAGATAAATGAAAAATAAAAATGTACTATAGATATATTTGAGTGAGCGTTTTTTTTACTTGTTCAACTTCGTAATTATTAATATCTGTAATTTTTTCTTCTACTTCTTTTAATTTTCTTCTTCTTCTTCTTTAAATATTTTTACCATTTATTAACCCTTTCAGAACGGAATTATTATTTCATCATGAAAAGTTCTGATAACCATTTAGCGATGATAAGTGTTCATTTATTAAGCAATTTTTGCGATAAAAAATTTTTTTTTTTTTTCTTTTCAAGTTTTCTCAGTTTCTATCAAAGATATAATAACTTAGGCCCTCAGTTTGAGATCGGAAATAGTCCACTTCAATCTAATACACATATTTTTTTTTAAAAATTTGAAGCCATTTTTGCACAATTTAAAAAAAAACAAAAAATGTCAATGTACATTGTAATGTACATTGGTTCTGAAAGGGTTAAAAAACAATTTAATTTATAATATTTAATAATGATTTTATTTAAATACTTAATTGAATGTAATAATACAAGTCAACATCTAAATCAGTAGTACTATTATAAATTTTCAAGAGTTACTCAGAAATCAAAAGAAGTGATCAAAAAGCTACACTAAGAAAATTATTTTTTTTAAACTTGGTTTATAAAGACAGTAGCAAATAACTTGTATACAAATTTTAGAGCAAATCTATCGAGTACTTTACGTAAAATGGAAAAAAACTGAAATATGGAAATTTTTTAAGAAAATTTTTAAAATTTTTTAAAATGAAAACTATGCTAAGAAGATCGGTTTATGAAAGTTATCCTTCTTTTGGCAGTCGAAAATAATTTCCCTGCAATTTTTAGAACAAATCCATCCAGTACTTTACGTAGAATAAAAAAAAATAAGAAAAGAATCTAAATTTTTTTTTTAAATCTTTAAATTTCTCCAAAATTGTAACCACGCTAAGAAAATTAGTTTTAAAAAGCTTATTTTTTTCAGACAATATCGAATTGATTGTATAAAAATTTTGGAGCAAATTTATAGTATGGCTTACGCAAAATAGAAAATAAATGAAAAATAAAAATTTTTTTGAAAATTTTCATAGTGCTCTAAAATTAAAACTGCGCTGAGAAAATTAGTTTTCCAAAGCTTGTTTTCTTTAGACAGTAGCGAATAAATTGCATTCAAATTTTGGAGCAAATCTATCGAATGGTTTTCGTAAAATAGTAAAAAATTAAAAATGAAAATTTTTAAAAAAATTTTAAAAATGCTCTAAAATTAAAAGTGCGCTAAGAAAATTAGTTTACAAAATTTTTTTTACTTGTGGCAGTCGAAATTAAGTTTCATACAAATTTTCGAATAAATTCTTCGAGTAGTTTACGTAAAATACAAAAAAGTGAAAAATCGAAATTTTTTTAAAATTCTTAAAATGATTCTAAAAAAAAACTACGCTAAGAAAACCGATTCTCAATAGCTTCCGCACCAGTTGATCAAAAAATTGAATTGTATAGAAAATTTGAAGTAAATCCATCGAGTAGTTTTTAAGATTTTATTGGCTTAATCAATAGAAACATTTTTTTTTAATTTTAAAATGCTCTAAAATTAAAACTAAGCTAAGAAAAAAAGTTTTTAAAAATTTATTTTATCCGGGCAATCACAAATAATTTCTGTGCAAATTTTGAAGCAAATTCATTGAGTAATAAACAAAAAAAAAAAAAAAACGAAAATCGAATTTTTTTTTTTTTTTTAACTCTAAAATGAAAACTACGCTCGAAGAACCAATTATTAATAGCTTCCCAGCAAGTTAGTCTAAAAACTAAATTTCATGCAAAATTAGAAGCAAATCCATCGAGTAGTTCTCGAGATACAGTTTACTAACTGAAATCATCCACACACACACACACACACACACACACACACACACACACACAGACGTTTTTTTGGAAACCACTTTTTTTGACTCACCGAGTTCAAACATGTACAAATTAATGAAAAAATAGAAAAAAAATTTTTTTATATCAATACAATGCTTTCTCTATGAGAAAGCAAAAATAAAGACGAAAAGTGCTTAATACGGTTAGCCATCCAATGTAGTTATCGTATTAAGCAGTTTTCGTCTTTATTTTTATCCTTAAATTGTCTTTTAGCATTGCAATAAATTCTTTAGGATGTTAAGAATGTGCCTCTATTATAAATTTTAGCCATGAATGATTAATTTTAATTACAATACATAATTCAAATGTAGATAAGGTAGAACTCTATGCCAGTATGAGGATACCCCTTAAAACTCACAATAGAAAAATTAAATATAACGAGAAAGAAAATAAAATCAAACCTATTCGAAACTCTAATATAACATTAAATATGAAAAAATTAAAAATTATGAAGTACAGTTTAACGCTGTGTGGTTAAAAATCATGACTGTTGCTGTTAGTTCTGTGCCATTGAAAAAACGCGATCGCTTTTTTAAATGCTGTGTATTTTAAAAAAACATGGCTGCTATTGTAAGTGCTGTAATGAGGAAGAACGCTAAAACTACTGTCAGTGCTGTGTAATTAGAAATTCGCGACTGCTCTCCAGAGCACCATCTGGTTTAAAAAACGCAGCTACTATTTTAAGAGCTAAAGATGAAAAACGCAACAAATATTGTAAGCGCTGTGTAATTAAAAATTCATGGCAGCCATTTTGAGCGCTGTGCGGTTAAAAAAACATGGCTGCTATTGTGAATGCTGTGTAGTTAAAAAACACAACAACTATTGTAAGCGCTGTGTAATAACAAATTCGCAGCTACTATTTTAAGCGCCGTGTAGTTACAAAAACGCGACTCTATTGTAAGCGCTGTGAAATAAAAAATTCATGGTTGCTATTATGAGCACTGTGTTGTTAAAAATCCGCCACTGCTATTTTGAGCGCTGTGTGGTAAAAAAACGCGGCTGCTATTGTAAGCGCTGTGTAATTAAGAATTCACAGTTGCTTTTTTGAGCGCTGTGTAGTTACAAATTCGCGGCTGCTATTTTGAGCGCTGCGTGGTTGAAAATATGCGGCTGCTGTTGCAAGCGCTGTGTCATTAAATATTCACGGTTGCTATTTTGAACTTTGTGTAGTTAAAGGAACTCGACCGCCAATGTGAACACGGTGTTATTGATAAAACGCGACTTTTATTGTAAACATTGTATAATAAAAATAACACGACTGTTATTGTAAGCGCTGGGTAATTAAAGGAATGCGGATATTAATATTTGTGCTAAGCAAAAAAGAACTAAAATTATTATTATAAGTAATGTCTAAAGCAGGATCTGTTATAATAAAGAAGACAATCTGAATAAATCAAATCATATAAGAACATATAATCAAAAATAATCACTATAGAATCGAGCCTTGATGTTCCCTCAATAAAAGCTTTAGTTGATGATTTCTCGAAATGCTTCTAATTAATGACGGAGGCTGTGAAACGGAGACGGAGTGACGAAGACGGAGTGACGAAGACGGAGAGACAAAGACGGAGACGGAGACAGAGAGACGAAGACGGAGATACGGAGTGACGGATATTGTGTATGTGTGTGTATATGAGTGTGTGTATGTGTTTGGATGAGTGTATATGTGTGTATGTGCATGTGTGTATGTATATGTTAATGCTGCACGTGTGTATGTTTATGTATGTATGTGATAATAATTCAAAAGATATTCACGTAAGAAAAAAAAGTCTTAATTCTTCACTTTGATATAACAGTAGTAATATTAAGATAGAAGTATACGGATAACATCAAATGTATATAGAAAATTTTTGGCATTTATGTTTTTTATTTACTTAAAATAACATTTTGCTTTTTAAAATGCATAATACTATATAGAATTGACTGAAAATCGGTAAGAATCTTTTTTTTTCAATTCTGAATATTAGATCAAAATTCTAATATATAGTGCTAATAGTAAAAGAAAATTGTTTTTTCGCTATAAAAATATCTTAATTAAACTATAGTACAATTTGAGTAATATTAAAACTAATTTACTTGGCAAAAAGTATTTATAATATATAAGTTCATTGAAGAGTAGATTTTTTTCTATGTCTTTAGTGTATGTATATTTATTTTTTGATATTACATTGTAATAATTTACTACTAATCATTGGCGCTCATTGCGCGCTCTCAATTTTTATTAATTAAAATATTTAAAAAAAAATACAGTAAAACATATCTGTAAAGTGTCGAACAAAAAACCACAAACAATTTCGTTTGATGAAAAAATACGTGGTGTTAATTTAAATGGAAATGGTATATTATATTTTCTGAACAAAAACTTTTATGATTTTTTATTTCGAAAATTCAACAATAAAATAATTCACAAATGATATAATAAATTCATTGCATTAATGAAAAAAAGAACACATTAATTTAACGAATAAAACTTTTACACGTCAAACTAAATAGCATAATTAAATTACAATCAAGTATATCTAACATTATTTCAAAATAAAATAAGTTTATGTGACGTTCCTCAAGCGACTCGTAAAATTCAACCACATCAAATTAAATAAATTATTGATATAAAAAATTGTTGATTGTCCATCAAAAATTTTAGTTGTCGGTGTGGTATATCAAATAATTCGAACTAAAAAATATAATAAACAAATTATATTTTGAATTCGTAAATAATATTAACATATTTTAATATAAATATACAAAGAACGATATCGTCTCAATATTAATTCTAAAATGAAAAAATAAAAATGCACTTAGAATAAAACCTTCGAAAAAATAAACTGTACATGCACACAAAAGAAAACTTCAATTATGTCAACGAAACAACGTAACTTTTTTCGTAAAAATATAATAGCAACGCATTAAAGCAAAAATATGCGCGAATTGCAATTTAAACGAAATGATGTTAAGACATTATAAAATAGCCCAATAACACATAACTTTCTTTAAAAAAAAACATGCGAAAACATTTAAAAACTGTAACAAATATATAAAAACGTGTTAACAAATTCTATCATTGTCTTTCGCATAATGAAAATAAAACAAATAATACAAACGTTACATGAATAAAGTTTTTAAAATCAGACCTAACTTCGTACCGTCAATGCCGCTCCCATAATAAAAAAAAACAGAATATGTTTAAATATTTAAAACAAAATAGGAATAACTTTAATTAAATGCTAAATCATTTAAAAATCGTATTTCTAATCAACGAAAATATATTCGATGGATACATTTTAGTAATGAATCACGAAATAAATTATTGCGAATTATGCTTCCAACAAGTGTACGATATGCACCCACAATAATTAATATTTAAATATAAAAAAATATTACAATAATAACTATATAATATTATGATATTATATACAGTGGACTCTCGATACAAGGGATCGCGATATAAGGGAATCCGAGCTGTTTCTCCGCCGAGTCTAAGTATGTCAGTTCCCCCACCAACTATGTAAGTGAGAGAGACACAGTATAGCAATAGAATAAGACATGGCTAAACAAAAAAACCCTAGTCTATTCCACACGCATCAGTAGGCGTGGCTACTGCGTCTACTTCGTATACACGCACGTTAAATTAAACTTACACTACGAGACAGTGGGCGGAGCTGTAACTCTTAACTCGAACGTGTTGAGGACTCTTCCTATAAGAGAATTTCCAAGAAATTTCCTCTCCTACAGCCCCGTCGATACCTTTGTATCGAGAGTCTACTGTATATATATATATATATATATATATATATATATATATATATATATATACATACAAATATATATAAATATATATATGAGTGGCTGATCAAGTCCTGTGATTCGAGTTAAGAAACCAAATGGCAAATCCAAGTTCTGTATCGACTTTAGAAAAGTTAACGCGTTTACAAAACCAGATGCGTATCCATTGCCAAGAATGGATGATATCTTGTGTAAATTGCAGAAAGCGAGATATATCTCTACAATGGATTTGAGCAGTGCTTACCATCAAATTAGGATGAAGGAAAATTCACGTGCTCAAACGGCATTTACGATACCTGGCATGAGCCTTTTCCAATTTAAACGTATGCCGTACGGCCTTAGCCACGCTAGCACCACCTTTCAGCGATTAATCGATAAGGTTATATGCCCAGAACTAGAACCATATGCATTTTCATACCTAGATGATATAATCGTCGTAACCGAGACGTTTGCTGAACATACGAAATGGTTGAAGAGGGTATTACTGCGCATAAAAGCAGCAGGTCTCACGATCAGTCATGAGAAAAGCATATTCTGCAGAGAAGAGGTCAAATATCTTGGTGTTCTGGTAAATAGAGATGGATTTAAGCCAGACCCGGACAAGATAAAACCCATTATTGAATAAACCCAGCTCCTAAAAATCTAAAGCATCTGAGGCGTTTCATGGGTATGGCTTCGTGGTATAGAAAATTCTTGCAAAATTTCGCCACGCTAGCAGAGCCATTGACTAGACTCACTGAAAAAGACTGCAGATATAAATGGTCAAGCGATCAGGAAATCGCTTTTGATCAAATGAAAGCTTTGATTGCATCTGCTCCATTATTGCATCGACCGCAGTTCGATTTATAATTCGTTATACAGACAGATGCTAGTGACTCAGGACTAGGAGCAGTACTTCTACAAGTCGTAAACGGTGAAGAGCGGGTATTAGAATTCGCTAGTCGCACAATGGCCAGTGCAGAGCAAAATTACAGCGTAACGGAAAGAGAGTGTCTAGCTGTTTCATGGGCTGTCAAAAAGTTTCGCTGTTGTGTTGAAGGCTATGACTTTAAAGTCATAACTGATCATATTAGTTTACGTTGGTTATGTAATTTATATAATCCAACGGGCAGGCTAGCGCGATGGGTGCTAGAGCTGCAAGGTTACTCTTACACTGTTGAGCACAGAAAAGGTGCATTGAACTATGTGCTTGATGCATTATCACGCATGCATGAAGATTTAGTATAATACGACACTCACTTAAGTGCACTACGTTGAGCGTCGCAAACAAACGATGCGTGGTATAAGTCTGCTTCAACAGGTTACAAGTAATCCCAATGACTATCTGAGATGGAAAATAGTCGGAGGTCAATTGTATCGCTATGTACCGGACAGGTTTAAAGAGGAAACGATGGGAGACGATGACGCATAGAAACTCGTTGTTCCCAGCGAAAATCGAACAGAAGTACTGCATGAATGCCACGACGAACCAACAGCTGGCCACTTAGGTCGTGATAAGACTGTAGCTCGCGTGAAACAATATTATTACTGGCTTTATATAGAGAAAACAGTGTCACAGTATGTTAAGAGCTGCGAGATCTGCCAGCAGTGTAAAGTAGAACAAAAATTACCTGCAGGTTTGATGGGTAAAGGAGAAGTTTTAGGCCCATGGAAGGTTGTTGCTGGTGATGTAACAGGTCCTTTTCCAAGAAGCAAACGTGGTTACGAATATGCCTTGATTTTTGAAGATGTATTTACTAAAAGGGTGAAGTGCATAACTATTAGAAAAGCGAATGCACCCACGATCTTAAAAGCACTAAGAGAAAAGATTATTTTAAGATTTGGTGCGCCTGAGATTTTCTTATCTGATAATGGCTCAGAGTTCAAGAACCACGTAGTAGATAAATTTCTAAATGAAGCAAGTATTTGTCATAATACTACTCCAACGTACCACCCGCAAGCCAGCCCGGTAGAAAGGATAAACCGGACAGTTAAAACAATGATTATTGCATTTATTGATGAAAATCATTGCTCACGGGACGAAAAGTTACCCGAGATTATATTTGCATATAACACCGCGAACTGCTGGTGCAAGTCTCGAGTTGTTAAATTATGGTAGACAGCCAGTACCTCCTAACTCGTTGAAGAGAAAAGGAGACAAAGCCGTTCAAGAAAACGAACGGTTACAAGAAGTAACGAACTGGCAAAAACGTATAAGCAAATCACCTTTGCTACATAAACAGGTGGTAGATCGTGCATAGTCCGCCCAACAAAAGCAAGCTGAAGCATATGATATTGGTTGAAGAGAAGTAGCATATAGCATTGGAGATTTTTTATGGAAAAGAAATAAAATACTCTCTTCGGATGCTCAGAATATTGCAAGTAAGCTTGCGCCTAAGTTTGTAGGCCTATATGTAATCACAGCTAAATGTGGCTCTAACACATATAAACTAATAGATCAAGATAGTAATGCTTATGGCCCTGTTCATGTAGAGCAGCTAAAACCGTATATCGCAATGCAAAAAGACGAATCACCATCTCAACCACCGTTGGAACAAATATATGCGAATGAGACGATGACCGACCCGTCTCTTGCGAGCGATGCAACTCCGTGTGTCGACGGAGGATCGGGCTCAGACTGCGTGCGACCGCCTCCGAGCGATGATACTCTCCAACACGATGAACCGAATAGGAAGCGTGATCGTCCGCGTAAAACAGCGATCGTCGTAACACGAACCGTAAAGCGTATGCGTCAAGCTGAGTCCAAACCGATCACGCGTAAGCGTGGTAGACCAAAAGGTTCTACAATTTTAAAGCGTAGCGAAAATATAATCGACTATTCACCAAAGAAAACGCGTGCGCAACGAAAGAATACACAGTGATGAAATATTAAACTTGCTCAAAGCATTAGCTGCACACCTTCCGCGCGCTTAGCAGAGCAGCACAACCCCGTTATGCTGCGTCTGGCGGAGGGATGTCACGGTAATCTACCATGTTCGAATCTTGCACGCTTAGGTAAAATTAAATGACACGCGCTCAGTCATATACCTCGTCTAAGTTACGTCAAGAAGCACGTAACTCGATGAGTAGCGCAAGAAGCAAGAAAGCCACGAGGCGCGTTAGAACATTTCCGACGGTTCATCAGCACACATGTTTGCGTTAGGAGACATTTTTCTGCAGTCCACGAGCACGCGTCGTTTGGTTTTGATTCACTCTGATATAAGTAGAGTTGTAATAGTTCGTTGGCGTGGATCTGCAAAGTGGTTTTTCTCTGGGATATTTGAGAGGAAAGGAGATAACACCTACACGGGGACGATTGACATCCAAGGCTGCGTTCCTCCTGCAATCTTTTTGGCTGCTGTCAGCAAGCTCCAGCGATCAGGTTTCATTTTGCGCTGCGTTGGCCAATCGAAAGGTATTTGAAGTATGTATTTTTAAGTAGAAGCTTCTACCAGAGATAAGTAGAGATCGCCAATGAGCACAGGCAAGAGCGTGCCCATTGAAATACAATGTAAACTATTGCCGCCACATAGACAAATGCCCGAACTATACGCGCAAAGCCGCTCCACGTCTACACGCGCGTAGAGAAGCAAGCAAAAGGGGAGGAGACAAACACACGAAACACGCAGCTTCTAGTGGCGTAGGTAAACTTACGGCAAATTCGCTTTAGCTTGTTTTCGCCGCGATACTTTATAGCTTTATTTCAATGCGATTAACCATCCCGAAAATTTGTTGATTTGTTAATTACATATTTTTATTTAAAACAGGTACATATTTTAATAATAAAAATCATTAAAGTAATCAAACAAATAAATAATAATAAATAAAATCTTTTGGGGGGCGATGAACATATGTAACTTTTTACCCTATTCAACAAACGGATGCGGTGGCTGTGGTCACTAAGTATTTACCTCGCTCTCTAATTTTGCCAAGTTCAAACCCGATGTTCCACCTATTTTTTTTTTTCTGTTTTATTTTTAAATATTATATATTTTTGTAATCAATTTTCATAGCGGAAAAAATAAAATAAAAAATTTATTTTACACCAAATTCTATTTTGTTTCAAAAATATAAAAAAATATATTTACAGATAGGGATAGAAAAAAGTTTTAATGTCAATATTACATGGCAATATAACTTATATTAATATGAAATAAAAACGAAGCTAGTTCTGTAATTTTTTCCTAATAAATAAAAAATATTAAAGATTGAAAAAAAAATTATTTTAAATTATAGTTGTTTTTTCATTCTCACTCAATTGCAAATAATAAAACCTTTTTTTCCTTAAAAAAAGGACCTTTTCTTAATTTATATAAATTTATGACATTTTCAACTAATTTAATAAAAATAGAAAATAAATATAAATAATTCTAATTTTATTTTAGATAAGTAAAATAATAAATTTACCTGAAAAAATAAATAATTTTACGAATTTAAACTTCATTAAAGCGCATTTTAAATAAAAATTACATTGAATATCATTAATATTTTTCAAAAATTGGACTTTTTCTTTTTCCTTTTATTAAAAATATTTTTATAATATTATCAATTATTATTTCCAAAACAAAAAAATTGATAATTCTCTAACGAACGGAATAATTTTCAGTTCTTATTAAACAAAATTTTGACTAAACTTTGAATGGTTAAATTATTTTTATCCGTTAAAAAGTGACATTTTCTAAAGTTATATAGGGGCATGATAACATTCTTTTCAATTAATTTTTTTAAAAATGACATTTTAACAGTTACAAAATTTAAAAGATAAAAAATCTTAATATTTCAAAAATTACATAAACATAAAATTTAAGTTACACAGAGATTAATTATTTAAGAAAAATTGGAAATTTTTTCAGAAAAATAACTAATTGGCATCTTATCTGACTGCTCGTTCTGTTAATTACTTTTTTTTGTAATAAAATTACTTTGAAAAATTTAAGATGTCATGCAAATTAGTATTTTAATAATAAAGAACTCAACGGTTCTTTAAGCTGAAATTATATGAATTTTAAATAAACGAACGATACTGATTTTATTAATTAGCAGTTTATTGAGACCCAAAGTGATCATACTTTAAATGAGATTATCTTAAAGAAATCTGAAAATTTACAGTAATAACATATAAAATAAAAACCCATTTAAAGTTTGAAAAGATTATCCGCCTTTTCAATAAACAAAAAATTATAGCTGATGGAGGAACTATCTGACTATTAACAAAGTGTATATATTAAATACCATTGGTGTTAAAAAAGCATTTATTCAAAAAATGGTTTAATTTTTATAGTTACAAAAATAATTTAATTATTATACTCCTCATAAATTCGCTACGTGTTATCGAACAGATGAAAAACTAAAAAAACTATCGTATATTTAGAAAGAAATATTGTAGGAAAATTTTAAAAAAGTAGGTATTTTAAAGTATTTACTAAAAAGAATGCATTACATTTTTTCAAAGCTTCTTATCATATCATAAAGTTAATTGAAAAATAAAATGTATTCATTTAATTTAAAAAAAAATGTATTTGTTTAGTTACTTTTCAAGTATGATTCAATAAAATTTGAAAAGTAATATATTTGATGGTATTGCACTGTTTTGTGTAATTTGTGAAAATTATTTTCATAAGAAATCGTATCAAAATCTTACACATAAGTACGGAAAATTAACGTAAAATTTTTTTATGCTTTGACACAAAAAAATTTTTGTCAAATTTACATCAAATATATGTACTTCATTATTTAAATTGTCTCATTACATATAATTATACATTTCATTATTCAAAAAATTAATATTCTTTATAAATTTTTTTATTGAAATTTTCATTTTAAAATTTACACAAAAACTTTTTTGAAGTAGCCAAATTTTAATCCAAGCCAACGATGTGTAAAAAAAATAATTTATTGATAATTTTATTGTTAAAACAGTTTTAAATGTATGTGGTAAATGTTATTTTTTGTATTTTTTAAAATAAAATGTCAATTATATTGACATTGCACCTAAAAATTAACTAAATTTGAAATTTTTCCAATACTACAAATTTTTGCTAACAAATATAATACTGAAAAAAAAACTTTTGAAATTTTAAACTCAAAGTTCATTTAAAGTACTTGTAATAATTAATTAGGCAATCATATCTTGAGTATAAATATTTTTTTCATATATAACTAATGATCAAAGCCTACTTATTAGGAAAGATCTCCACCTTCGAGAAACGAATTTGGTTAAAACTACAAGCTATGATTTGGTGATGAAAAAAATTAACCAGTATTTTTTCTTTTGTTTAAATAGATTTCAGAGACAAAGTTATAAATATTTTTCAATAATATGATGAAAAGAAGTTGTTGTAAGAACTTGAATGACCGGACAACTAAAAATCTTACAGAAAAATTTATTAAATATTAATAACAGTTGAATACAATTAATACAAGTTAAATACTTTAATTTAAGCCTTATTAGCTTAAAAATGCCAAATTCTGAACTTTATTCAAGAACATTTATTTTTTTTATGCTATTTTAAATTTATTATTAATGTCTTAAACATTTTTATGTTATTATTATGTTTTAATACTTTCCATTTAACATTTTCTATTATCAAACATATTTCTCATAAGGTTTTAAACAATTTTCAAATGGTATACTCTTTTTAAGTACATTTTTAATTTATTTATGTTCAAAGTTTAATTAATATTTTATGAATTCTTTTTGAATGTTATGCATAAATTTATTTGATCTATTTATAAATTATATTTATAAACGTATTATCTTTAAAATATATAAAGTACAATAATGTTATTATTACTTTATAAAAATAAAAATAAATGAGCTTTGGCTACAATTATAAAAGAAAATCTGTCAGAATAATTAATTGTACAAACTACTTATATAAAATAGATCTATAAAGTAAAGAAGAATTTAAAAAGA
Source organism: Anastatus disparis (assembly GCA_017163975.1). NCBI lineage: Eukaryota > Metazoa > Arthropoda > Insecta > Hymenoptera > Eupelmidae > Anastatus > Anastatus disparis. The sequence goes on along the minus strand of JAFFSR010000301.1, from coordinate 4,741,560 downwards.
GAAGACTAAATATCAAATAAAAATTTTCATTACATTCAAATTAAGAAAATAACCTATATTTAAAAAAAAAACGTTTTTAAAATTTTGATTGCTAATATCTCTTATTAAAAAAATTATTTTATTTCAAATTATTTTTTGAATCCAAATTTTGCAGTAAACTGCGTTTGGGGATTTGAAAAAAGTTTTAATTTTTTTATACTAGCGATGCAAAGAACAGAAAGTCTGAATTAAAAATTTTATATTTAAAAAAGCGTTAATTAGCATATGCTTAGAAAATGCTTGCACAGTTAACGGTTATTTTATTTTAAATGGCTGTATTGTAGGTCAATAATTTTTGTCAAAAATTTTTCTTATTGTATTGTAACAAATTTTATTTATAAGCATATTGAAAGAAGACAAAGCATAAGGTTTGAACTTGAAAATTTTTTTAATTGCTGCAACGTACCCTAAAACTTAGCCAATACAGCTATTGTACGTTTTTTATTTAAACCAAATTACATATTTTTATCGCTTCTTCATCCCAAACTTAATTTTTTTTAATTATCTAAACAATTTTCATTATTAAATAACAAAATTAATAAAATTAGCATTTTAAAGACAAATACGTTGCATGATGCACATCGTTTTTATGATTAAATTATTTTTATTTGAATAATAAATTTCATTGTTTTTTGAAATATTGTATTTGAATACATTTTTTTTGAAAAATAAAGTATTCACTCATTTTATTACATTCATCCCAAATAACAGTAAAAAATATACTTTAAGAAGATATAATAAACATCAAAACATAAAAAAATATGTACTTCATACATAAACTGCTACTTTAAAAAATTAACAATATGGATAAAATTTTTTCCTAATTAATTGTCAATCTGAAATAAATTTTAAATGCTTTTCATATCATAGTTCAAAGTTTGGAACCATTGTAATAATAACAAAGAAAATATTGAAATATATTTTTTTTTAATTTTTGTCAATGTTAAAATTCTATGTAAATTTTTTAAAAATAAAATAGAATTTAAAGTCATTTTTATTAAAAACACGCTTTCGTGAAAATTGCAAGGTTTCGTGAAGTTTCATTTTCCTTAAATCAAATTATCGACATTATAAATTTATATCAAGTTAATTCAATAAAAAGAATTTAAAAACCTGATATCAAGATATTTGCTACTATTGGGATCTGACATGGGGGCGTGGTCTAAGCTAAGATGGCGTACCATAGTATACAATTTACATTGTCATATATGGAGCAAGTACCTGTTTTTGTTAATTATGAATATTTCTGTACTATTGGGCAGATACTAATCCTACCAAACGTTATTTTATAAAAGATGAACAAGTTTTCAGAGCAGGACATATAATAAAATACGTTAAAAATAACAAAAATATCGGTGATATAATAACCTTTTCACGCAAGACATACAAGAACATACAAGTCGCATCAACGAAAGCTTTCTGCTTGTATGCTACTATTCGTTCAGATTTTATCCACCAGAGAGCGTCTGGTCTATGTCAGATCCCAATATTGCTATATTACTGATATTAAAAAGGATATACTTTTAATAAAAGCATTTTTTCATTCTTTTATGTGTCTAAAATAAAATGATGTTTATCAACATTTCATGTTGAATTCATACGAATTAAAAATAATATTATCATGCTCCTATATAAGTTTAGAAAATGCCAGTTTTTGATAGATTAACAGAATTTAGGCTATTTAAAATGTAGCAGAAATTTTATTTGATATGTCTTGTGAGAACTTAAATTATTATGTTTGTTAAATCATTTTTTTTCGTTTTGAAAATAATAATTGATAGTAAAAGGTCCTTTTTTTAAGGAACAAAAAAGGGTTTATTATTTGCAATTGAGTGAGAATGAAAAAACAACTATAATTTAAAATAATTTTTTTTCAATCTTTAATATTTTTTATTTAGTAGGAAAAAATTACAGAACTAGCTTCGTTTTTATTTCATATTAATATAAGTTATATAGCCATGTAATATTGACATTAAAACTTTTTTCTATCTCTATCTGTAAATATATTTTTTTATATTTTTGAAATAAAATAGAATTTAAGGTGTTAAATAAATTTTTTATTTTATTTTTTTCGCTATAAAAATTGATTACAAATATATATAATATTTAAAAATAAAACAAAAAAAAAATCAAAAAAGGTGGGACATCAGGTTTGAACTTGGCAAAAGTAGAGAGCGAGGTAAATACTTAGTGACCACAGCCACCGCATTCGTTTGTTGAATAGGGTAAAAAGTTACATATGTTCATCGGCCCCCAAAAGATTTTATTTATTATTATTCATTTGTTTGATTACTTTTAATAATTTTTATTATTAAAATATGTATTTGTTTTAAATAAAAATATGTAATTATTAATCAACAAATTTTCGGGACGGTTAATCGCATTGAAATAAAGCTATAAAGTATCGCGGCGAAAACAAGCTAAGTTTACCTACGCCACTGGAAGCCGCGTGTTTCGTGTGTTTATCTCCTCCCCTCTCGCTTGCTTCTCTACGCGCGTGAAGACGTGGAGGGGCTTTGCGCGTATAGTTCCAGAAGCGCCGCAAGGATCGTCATGATCGAATTCGGCGCGTTTCATTAACACGGCATTGGCAATCTCTACTAATCTCTGCTTCTACTCGTAATAGTGAGTAAATTATATATTTTGTTAACTAGAGCTTCTTACCTCGAAGAAACTCTAGTATTAAAAGTGCGTGCGTTTGTTCTTGCTTGATAAAGCTTTAGTTCGCGTCGCATCCCCCCTTTTTATTCTCTATCTCTTTCTAATATATAGACTTTGAAATTTGAGTAAGATTATACCTTTTCATTCGAGATATATTAAATCATCATTATTGGCTTATGGTGATAAATCAGAAGGCCAATTAAAGAAGAAGAAATCATCATTATTTACATTAACTATATTATATTAATTTGTTTTTTTTATTGAATAAAGTTTCTTAAATTTAAATACAAAGTAATATACATTTGACTCATATTGGTCTGTCTATATATATATATATATATATATAATAACTGAATCTTCTGTTGCTTACTCCGACGCCTCCACGGTCCTCGTAAGCTGTTATAGTTAATTATTCACCTAAAAGAGCATATACTGATATTGTTTAATAGTAAATCTGCTTCACGAGGAAAATTGTGCTACCGGCAATGCGTCTCTCGATCAGGTAAGAGAGAAAGAGAGAGAGACGCATTAAGTGCGACAAGCGACTAATATCTCAGTTAAGATCTTGTCGTATATCAATAGAATTGGCTAGCTAGCACAATTGGAGTTTGTTACATAATATTTAACATATTTATGATAATTTTCAGCAACTCCGCATTTAATTAAATTCTTAGACTTAGATAAAATAAAATATAATTAAAATCTAATTCTTTTTTGTAACGTGTGCAAAACAACCGTTACAATATATATATATATATATATATTGGTGTGGTTTAGATATACAATATAATAGTGCTGTATTGTGTCAATATATATGGCACATAATACGTACTGACTGACATATTTTTTAAATAAGTTTAAGGCATGGTTTGGTTGTGGACACCCCTGCGTTTCTATTGCCAGAAAGCAGATGAGGTTTTTCTGACAAATCTCATTTATGTATTATGGCAGCACATTTTTTTATGCTAAATATCGAAGAGAACAAACGCGTCTGCTTCGTGCTGTAAGCAAATTAATTTTTGTGCTTGAAAAAAAAATCACAAAAATTTATTTATACTTATGTATACTTTTTCAAAAGAATTACAAATCGAAGTGAATCAATGAAGTTGAGTGTAATGCTAATTTATTCAGTAGGAACTTATTCCTACTTTGTGATGCAATATGGATTGCAACCAATACCTTGACACCAACAATTTTGCATGATTGTCCAAAACCGAACCAAAATCTTTTTTGGTTCGGTTGTGAGCATTTCAGAAAATTAACAAAAAAAAATTATTCTGTTTGACGGAATCGATTTTCTTCCTTCGTTGGTAGTTAGCTAAGGTCTTCATCTTTCTATAGACACCTATAAGTCCAAAAAATATACAATTAGTGAAAAGTTATGAGCCAGAAACAAAAGGGTGCCCACAACCGAATCCTTTCCCATATTACCTAAAATTATTCCCGCTCAAGTAAGTTTACGTATATCTTATATTTGTCAACATTCGAAATTATGTAATTTACAGATCACAATGGATTCTACAATTGGAGAGCCACCGAACAAATCAAAAACAAATGATGTAAGATGCTGCAAATGTGGAAACCTACTTCACAAAAATAATCAAAAAGGTTTAAAACAAATTAAGACAAAGGATGAGGCTGAAAATTTTTCCAAAACTTATGACTCTTATGTTCAACCAAATGATATTTTATGTTCAAAATGTTTTTCAAAATTAAGATATAGAAAGTTTATACAATCTAAAAATGTTAGCACAGCAGATCACAGTCTCAGTAATCAGACTTCAATAATTAATGAGCCAATACAAACTCAAACTGATGAAGAAGTATCTTCCGAACTATCTCAAGTTTCAATAGATCAAAACAAAATAAAAACATGTAGTGCTCAGTTATCACAAACATCCAATCCGTTTTCACAAGGATCTAACTTTTCAGTTTCCGACAACCAAAAGTGTAGTAATTTTTCAAGTTACCACCCAACGAAGAATCTGATTCTGAAGAAACTGAATACATTACTATGCCTTTTGAAAGAGTAATAATTACAAAAGCATATTGTTTTATATGTAGACAAAAATTGTTAAATTGCTTGTTTCATCGAAAATATGACTGAAAAGCGACTTAATTCAGATGAAGGTAAATTAACGTTGATTATTGAGTGAATGAAGTCACAGAAAAACATCGTAAATCATTTAGCTAAAGTGGTAGAAGATTCTAATTATAATAAGAAATCGGTACCTTTCCAAAGAATAACTTCATCTGATATACTTGATTTTCCAGAATTAACTTTAGATAAACTAGAACTCATTTTTACGGGATCGTATTAATTGAAACAAGCTATTTTCTACCTAGGGGAAATGCTGGATGATGACATCACTTTGAATATAAGTTATTTGAAAGAAAATTCTGAAATAGTGAGGTTCGAGGTGAAATCGCGACATATGAACCGCAAAACTTATAAATGTTACATTCAGTATCATCCGAATGGTGAAGGTATAAATGCAATTAAAGGATACTGCTGCACTTGTGCCAATGGTCTGCGAACAATTGGATGTTGCTCACATGTTGCTGCACTTTTGTATCATTTATCACATGGCAGATACTTATCAGATGTAATTCGGCCCGCTGAGATACTGGCAAATCTTTTCGAAATCAATAATGTATATCCTGTAATTGATGAAAACAGTCACGAAGATTGAAAATTCAAGTCAGCTATTATACGTATAAGTATTATGTTTATCTATATTAAGTGAGGATAATATTGTTAGATATGACAATGCATATGAACGTTTATTTTATTGCAGTTTACTTAACGAAAACAAAAGCGACTTTGACCACTGTAGAGGCTTAAGCCAAACATCCATGGAGTCCATATGAGGGCAGTGAATTTCATGCAACCAATATGCATATGCGAATACTCAGATCAATATTTTTGAATCATAATGTAAATAGTAAAACTATGTTTCAATAACAATTTTATTTCAAACGCAATGAACAAATTATTTTTAATTTCTAATATTCATATGATAATATTTTTTTCTAACAGAAATATAATTCTTATTTTTACGATTAACAGTAATCCATAACTAAAATGTAAATAACTGTAAAATATGATATAAAAACATTATTTTATTACTTTATATACTTTTTCCGCACTCGAACTTCCTAAAGCCTAAGATTTTCATACTACACCACAATTCTAGCACAATAGTGCTTTACACGCACGTGCACGGAAGAAAGTGCTCCGAGTACGTTGCAATCATAGGCTAACAGACTCTATAATTATTTGCCTCGATGGTTCATATTACCACGGATATTTATACCACGATTATTTCTCTTTTTTAAGACATACCACAAGATTTGAAAACATTCCCAAAAATATGTAAGAATTGTATTTTTGCAATTCTAACCCTAGAATTGCAATTTCTTATTTTTAGCTCTCATGGCAAAAAATACGGTTCGCAACTGGTATGAGAAGGCTTTTTTACGAAACCCGTAAACTTCTCGATTCGTAAATAAAGCCTTTTCATACCCGTTACGAAATGTACAATTTTTCCTGCTCTACAAGATAAACAAATTGAATTTTGTGCTTCGGCTCATCTAAGTGATTAAAATCGCATTTTAAGGAGTGAGTAATTATTTTTTAGGTTATGTTGAGCTCTGAATGAAAAGAAAAAAATTCCACTAAATTGTAATCACATAATATGCTGTTAAGAGTTATTTGCAGTCGTTAGAACGCAAGAACAAAAAACAAAATGCTGTATTTTAATGCTTAAATCAGCGAAAAACGGTTTTTCTCATTTTCAAAATGGCGCACCAGTAGAATCAAATCGATGAAAATATGAAAAATTTGTATTTTTTTCGCTCAATAAGATAATATAAAAAATATTTATATTGCAATTTATCTACATGGTCAAAATTGCATTTTAAATATTGAATGATGTTTTTTGAGGTTATGCTGACCTCTGATTACTTACCAAAAAAATATACTTAAAAGTAGTGAGATAAACCATACTCATATGAATTTTCAAGTCGATTCGTTAAATAGAACGTAAGATGTAAAATAAAACGTAAAAAATGCGGTTTTTAGGGTCCCTAGCTAGGTGAGAAATTATTTACGTCCGCGGACCACCCTGACCCCTTATTTTGTGCCTAAACAAATGATTTTATCCTATTTAGAAGCGAAAAAAAATTAAGGGCATTTCGCCTATCTTATCCCAGGATACCCTTTTGTAGCAAATCTATGGAATAGTTTACGTAAAATAGAAAAAAAAATGTAAAATGAAAATTTTTTTCAAAATTCTCAAAATGTTCTAAAATTAAAATTGTACCAAGAAAATCGATTTTGAAAAACGTTATCTTTAAATAGTACTGAATAACTTGCCTATAAATTTTGGAGCAAATCTATCAAAGGGTTTTCGTAAAATATTTCCAATTAAATCAACATAACATTTTAAAAATATTTAACAAATATATCAAAAAATGTTTTAAGAAACATTGCTAAAATTCATTAAAGAAACATTTTAAGAAATGTTTTCAAATAGTTTTTAAAATGTTGTAAGAAAGATTCATAAATTCATGAATATATTTTAAGAAATCTTTCTATAATTCTCAAAAAAAATTTCATAAAAAATTTCTTAAAATATTTTTAAAATATTACGGAGAACGATTTTATGAAATGTTTTGAAAAAGTCTTTGAAATATTTTTTGAAGTCTTTTTATGATTCCATATAAATCAGCATAACATTTTAAAAATATTTTCCAAATATATCAAGAAATGTTTAAAAAAACATTGCTGAAATTTATTTAAGCAACATGTCATGAAATTTTTATTAATAGTTTTTGAAATATTGCAAGAAAGATTTATAAAATTCATAAATATATTTCAAGAAATCTTTCTATAATGTTTAAAAAACATTTTAAAAATATTACAGAGAAATATTTTATAAAATGTTCTTGAAATATTTTATAAAATGTTCTTGAAATATTTTATAAAATGTTCTTGAAATATTTTATAAAATGTTCTTGAAATATTTTTTAAAATGTTTTTATGATGATTCCAAATAAATAAACATAACATTTCAAGAATATTTTACAAATATATCAAGAAATGTTCAAAAAAACATTGCTAAAATTTATTTAAGAAACATTTTATGAAATATTTTTTAAAAGCTTTGTAAATATTGCTGGAAATGTTTCAGATTAGGGATTTGAAATATTTATTTGATATATTTAGGAAATTTTTAGAAATCATTTCCAGAAACATTTCTTTGTAATATTTCTGAAACTTTTTTGAAATCTCGAGAAAACATTTCTGAAATATTTTATAAAAATTCAGGTCGTCGGTAGGTGGCACATTGAGAGTGGTCGCTGTTTCTGTCACTCTTTGTATTTTAAATATGTATTGCGAAAATCGAGTTAATTAAAAGGAAAATATTAATGATTCTGGCATTAATTATTGTTTAGAAATAATCATGTGTATGTATTTTTGCAAGTTTAGTGGGTTAATGACTGATTGAATTGGGTTATACTAAGAACTGTAAAAGCACGCTATAGTCAGCCATCTTGGATTGAATGGTACAATGTATTCTGCATGGAACCATCTAGAAGTTTGCCACGTGTTTTGCTTCTGTTTTTTGATTTGTTCATTGCCTGTTTTGTGCAACTAAGTGATTTAACTGTTTAAAAACATTTTTAAAAGTGATATCTTTTTTGCTCCAAATAACATCAAGGCGTTTATACGTTGACATGTGTATATGGTTATATGTATACACGCATGTATATATATATATATATATATATATATCTACCTATATTATATAGTTATATTAGAAATTAACCCTCGGACCCCCCCCCCCCCTCCACACCCCTCCACACCCCTCTATAGCCCCTTCACTGCCCTTCCACAAAATAACGTTAAATTGCTTAAAATATTACGATATTTTTTATTGTTGCTTTTATTCTAAGTACCCTCCACACCCCTCCATGACCCCCCCCCCCCCCCCACGGAACACCCACGGCACCTCCACGTCCCCTCCACTGCTCCTCCCCCATATAATAATAATGTATGTATTTAAATCTACAAACTTAAAACTTAACATAATAATATATAATTTATAATATTAAAACTAATTAATGCTAGAATTAATACAAAAATTTTGAAAACAGAATGAATTTTTTACGTAATAATCAAAACAATTACATATAGAATGTTATTAGGGTTGATTAGATCACATTAAAAATAGTGCTTTCAACATTTCAAAAAATTTTGAAATTAAAGAAAGACTAGGAAACCTTTTTATTTTACCAGCTGCATATATTGGAAGTCCAAGATATATGCAATAATATTATCAAGACGCTATGGCAATAATGAGAAAAGTAGGAAAACCAAATTTATTTATTACAATAACATGTAATCCGAAATGGAAAGAAATTGAAGAAATTTCAAAAAATTTTCCAGTAAGACTCCTAATGATATTCCTACTATTACAGTTCGTTTATTTTATGCTAAATTAAAAATGATATTAAATGATATTGTTAAAAATAAAATATTTGGAACTGTTATAGCTTATGTTTTTTCAATTGAATTTTAAAAAAGAGGTTTATCACATGCACATATTATTTTGACATTGCATCAAAATAATAAATTACTGTCTATAGATTTAATTGATAAACATATTTCTGCAGAAATACCTTCTTCGGATCATAAATATTTACAAAAATTAGTTATCAAACATATGTTACATGGTCCACATACAGAAAAATTACCATGTTATAAAAAAAATAGTATTATATGTAAAAAAAAATTTCCAAAACCTTTTAACGAACATACTATATTTAAAGAAAATAAATACCCTGAATACAGAAGAAGAAATAATCTAAATAATTATTGTTTATAATTTAAAATATTCTCATAAAATCATTCCCGTTGATAATTCTATGGTTGTTTCTTATAATAGTTATTTATTAGCTAAATATAATAGTCACATAAATGTTGAACTTTGTGCAACTATACAAAGTATTAAATATATTTTTGATTATATATATATAAAGGAGGAGATAAAGCATTTTGTCAAATACGACAAAATAAAGAAATAGAAGAACATAAAAAAGTCATTTCTGATATACAAGATGATAATGAAAAAACAGAAGAAAATATTGATATTTATGATGAAATTACACAATATATAGACGGTAGATATTTAAGTGCATTAGAAGCTGCTTGGAGATTAGAAGAATTTCTTGACGGTAGATATTTAAGTGCATTAGAAGCTGCTTGGAGATTAGAAGAATTTCTTGACGGTAGATATTTAAGTGCATTAGAAGCTGCTTGGAGATTAGAAGAAATTTTAAGTATACATTTAAATATATCAAATAATACTATTGGAAAATTTTACTAAAAAATTTATGATTTAAAAATATTTTATTAGAAATTTTCTTTTTCATTAATATTCATTATATATTGAAAATTAATAATAATAATATAAATTAAGAAAAAGTGAAAATATTTATAAATCCATTCTATATATATATATATATATATATATATATATATATATATATATATATATATATATATTATTTCATATTGAAAAAATTTCAATTCAATTCAGATTGATAAAAATCTAAAAGATTTAAAATGTAAGGTGGTGTAAAAACCAGCTTAATCTATATGTTATGAATAATGATTAAAATTTATTAATAATTTTTTTCAGATATTTTACATAAATAATTAATATTATGTATTTTTTTTCATGTTTCTATGTTAATACTAAAAATTTAAAGAAAAATGTACAATTATATAATATTATGTATAATATAAAAATATATTATAATAAAAAATTTTTTATATAAAACAATGCATAAATGTTACATTTTATATTGATATGATAACTATAATGGGGGTTGGCGAGTGGAACGAGCAGGGGGTACCCCCCCTAGTATATATATATGTAGATGGATATTGAATATGTTTTACTGTGTGCACATGTAGACTTTCTTCGATGACGGGTAATGTTGATTTATTTAAATAGTATTTATTCTATGCATAAGATAAAGAAAGTAAGAATATAATCTTCTAGGGGTTTTGTCACGTGTTTGGAACTTGTAGTTGTTTAAGTGGTGTATCTTCTCTACAATGTCCCAATTGCTACTCACGAACCTATTACTAGCCGCTCATTGTTAAAATTTTTTTTCGTATCTAAATAACATTGAGCGGTTAGTAATAGGTTCGTGAGTAGCGATTGGGACATTGACCATATGTGGAAGAATATTTAGAGGATTGATCTGCGTATGAGAACTGTTCAATTGTGAAAGGCAAAGGTAATGCAAGTGGAGGTGCATCTGTATCTTCAAAGGGAGGAAGCATGGTAATTATGTAAGGTAAAAATTTGTGATTAATGCTCAAATATCAATTGTAAAATCAGTTAACTCAATTAAGAGGCGGTCGGAACCAAATTGGTGACTTGCGGTCTATGTCAAGTCAGCATTTTTCGCTTAACGATAGTATTTTGTATATTTTTATGGCTTCAACTATTTCAAATTATTCTTTATATACATGACTAGAGGAAATTATTATATTTTTACTATATGAATAAGTAAATAAATTATTATAAGCATTTATTACAAATATCAAACTGACTTGACATATACCGCATGCAAAAAACTGTCGTGTCGATTGTTAGGTGGGATTTTTCGCTTTATAACAATATTTTGTATACTTTTGTGGCTTTCACTATTTTAAATTATTCTTTACATACATGACTAGAGGAAATGACTATATTTTTACCATATTAATAAATGAATAAATTATTATAAGCATTTATTACAAGCACCGAACTAAGTCACCGATTTGGTTCCGACCGCCTCTTAATGGATTTTGAGCTAGTAGGTATAATTTTTTATTTCATCAACGTTTCGGACTTTTTTGAGTCCTTCTTCAGGCTGTAACAATATTATAACAAGTTTACATTTACGCATACAAGGAAAACAGAATTTAAATTAATACAAAAAACAACCGCACTTACAACAATTTAAACGCTCGTGGCGAGTCAAAATTCGCAAAAAAGAAAAGATCGCAACATCTGGACGCTGAAAACAGAATTGAGAAAATTTTAAATTTTATATTTACAAAATTTCTTTATAAAATCAAAACTCTTACATCTTAGTCAGATTATAAATTGCTACTGGAAAGTATGATTATTAGCTAGCGCTTTATATACACATCCAGTCGTTTATACAATAATTAAAATTTGTGTAAACAGACCGGCAAATTTAAAATACCCAACGTACATAAACATAACAAAAGCCTAAGAACAAGGCAACGACATTAAATATATATTTCAAAAGACTATTTTGAAACTTTCTTGATTAATTGAACTGATTTTTTATATATATTTTTTAAAAACTGTGTGTCGTAAATTCTATTCATAGTCCTGTCATTATAATGGATGTTAAGCATCTCTAAAAATTCTCTTTTCTTTTTATTATTTTCTTTGCCTACTATTGAAATTTTATTAAAATCGATTTCATGCGAAGTTCGCACCATATGCATAACCAGAGCCGATTTATCACTTTTATTTTTTACATCTCTTTTGTGTTCTTTAAGTCTTATTTCTAAATTTCGCGAATACTGGCCTATATAAACATAATTACAATTAGCACATGGAATTTTATAAATTATATGACTATTTTCCTGAATTTCATTTTTATCTTTGCCTAACTTCACAAAAGGTAATTTATTCTGGGTGGTATAGATAGGCTGAGTGTCGTAACTGTATAAAATATTATTAAACTGGTGTTCTAATTTTTTATTAAAAGGCAGTACTACTAAAGGGAGTTTCTTATTGTTTATTCTGTTGTTATTTAAGTCAGTTTTCTTTTTTTGGTAATCAATTTTTTGGATTCTTTTATAAATGTTTTTATCTATAAACTTTCGTGGATAGTCATTCATAATTAAAACTTTTTTAATATATTGTATATTCTCATTATGTCCTAAGAAAGGACATATTGATTTTAATGATGCAGTTTTCTGTACTAACTAGGAAAGTGTCACACCTCCGGATCACGGATTTTGCTTAAACTTCGGGATAAGTTTTCAGATGACAGAATATGGGAAAAGCTAAAGTTATAGTCATAAATACTCAATATTTCCCTAATTACAGGCAGTTGAAATCACTAAAAAAGTTACTAGATTTTTAAACGCAAATAGTTCTTTAGCATTGTTCGCTAGAAGCTTGGAACTTTTTTTAAATTAAAACTGAGCTCAAATCCTTTCGAAACAGTAGTTACAGCATATCAAAATATTATTTTTTCCCAAAATTAGAGCGTGATAAGAATTGGACCTGAATTTTCTTTTTAAAACATTAATTAAGAATAAAAGCTAAAATCAGATCTAATCTTTATTACGCTCTAATTTCGGGAAAAAATAATATTTTGATATTCTGTAACTACTGTTTCGAAAGGATTTGAGCTCAGTTTTAATTTAAAAAGAGTTTGAAGCTTCTAGCAATCAATGCTAAAGGACTATATGCGTTTGAAAATCCAGTAACTTTTTTTAGTGATTTTCTTTAATTGCCTGTAACTAGGGAAATATTGAGTGTTTGTGACTATAACTTTAGCTTTTTCCATATTCTGTAATCTGAAATCTTATTCCGAAGTTTGAGCAAAATCCATGATCCAAAGGTGTGACACTCTCCTAGGAAGTAGACTTTAACAAAAGAGAAATTAAATATTAATTAACGTTTCCAAAATTATTTTTTCTAAAAAAAAAAAATTTAGATTGGGAATCACCGATGAACTTTTTTATAAAATTTAATAACAACATATAATTACATAGTCAAAAAATTAAATTAATTGGAAACTTTATAAATCTTTTTGGCAATAATATTTGAATAAACGAAATTATTTAAAATAGTAAATTAATTGCATAAAATATTTTTCAACGTTTAAGGATATTTATCAAAACATTTCATTCTTATATAATTGTTATAAATAAGTAAAATATTTAAGTATTTCAGAAATTCAATTATTTAAACAAGAAAAAATTTTTAGTTAAACATTATAATGCAAAACTACATACAATTAAGTTATTATTTATGTAGAAACATTCTTGATATATTTGATATACTACTTCTAGCAAAGTTTCAAGCTGCAATTTAGTTGAAAAGAACAGCAAAATTTTGAAATTTATAATTGTATTATTTACTTAAACTACATCATTATAACACTTATGTTATTTTCATTTACAACCTTTCGAACAAACCAATGAGATTAACGCTTTTGATTTTAATTTCAATTTCTTGTATAGGTAATTTTGACTAGAAAAACGCAAAATTTTTATGAAAAATTTCATTACCTTTCAAGTCTTTTATAATTAAAGCATTCAATAAAAATCCTATATCAAAAAGAAATTTTGATTCTTACTTCTAAGATTGTAGTTAAAAGGATGCAAGATTATGAAAATAGTCAGATTGAATTCGTGAAATTTACAATAATTAAAATTATATGCCAGAGAGTATCTTTTCTAAATTGATTTAAATAGAAATAAAGTACACAAAACTGCAATCAAATCATTAAATTTTGGAAATTGCGACTAAATACAAAATTTATATTGTATCAAGGTGTCAATTCAGGAACTCATTAAAATCCGAATATAAAGTAATGCTGTGTCACATTTTTAAACTTTATCGTAATTCAAATTCATAACATTTCTAATTTAGCAACCAATATCTCAGTAAATAACATCATCATATCGTTTATTATCATTTCAAAACTTTTGGTGAATTTCTCATTTTTCTGACTTTTTAAAAAATTCAAATTAATACAAAAACTTTTTATAGAATATGTATACAACAAAAGTTTTCCTGCCATTGCATTTTACAAGCGAACCAAATAATACGTAGCTATCAACATTTTCATTTTAATACCATTAAATCAAAATTCGAAATTATTGTGGACCAAATTATTCCAACGAACTAGGTTAAAATTTAAATTTTCAGGAATTCATGCATTCGAATCCCGTGAACTAGATGTGCGTATGAAAATTAAGTTTATCATAGTACCAAATGCATATTGACAATAACACCACTGCGTAATTTATTCAATAATCTGCAGTGAAGAATAAAAAATAAAAATGCAGAAAAAAATAAAATGGCATCTAATTGTAAAAAAAAATATTTCTTTTTAAAATTCAGTTAAATTGACATAAGCAGAAATCAAAGAATGAAAACTTTTCCTTTGTAACGTCAATCAAAAAAAATTTCTAGATTCAATTGTCACCTAATTTCAACGCACGCGCAATTTTTGACAAAAATTAAAATTTAGTAAACATAAAAGAAATGAAGAAATAAAAAAATATGGTAATTACATAAGGGGGAATCTCAACTGTGATTTTGCCAAAATAATAGACTCCGAGTGCCGCACCCCTGGATCTTGTGGCACGATTGTACCATCACGCGAAATGGATCATTGCACTGCACCACTGGATCTTTTGGTGCATTGATTCCATTTTCAAAGGGGGGCTACGGTTGTGTTTTGCAAAATATAATAAGAAAAAGAAAAAAATGTAAATAAAATGACAAATAAGAGAATGAAATAATAGGTAACGATTGTGAAAAAACAATCGTGGAAAAAAATAACAGAATAATAAAAAAAATAAAAGAAATACACGTATTCAATATAAGGAGTAAAAAAAGCGCGGTGGCGTAATGGATAGAGCTCTTGCCTTCAACGCGGAGGACATGGGTTTAAATCCTGGCCAGGTACCTCTTTTTTTTCGAAAAAAAATTAGTGTATGTGCCATTTATATCGCGACTTTACTTTTCTTTATTTCATTAATTCAGACGCCAAGCCCAACCAAAATTTTAAATAAGTAATTACCAGAATCTAAATAAAGAGGATCCTCAAAAACATTAATTGCGAAACGTGGTTAATAAGTATACGGTAAGTTAAAAATAAGTAAGGAAAAAAATATAAAATAAAGTCTCCAGCGGTTAGTAGAATAAAAATAGATTAAGTATAAGACAAACGCTTAGGCTGGATAGAAGGAAATAGCTAATATAAATAAATAAATAAGCATGCATGAAAAAAATTTAAAAAAAAATTTCGCTAAAAGTATACTAGCACTAACAAGGAGAGCACCCCACCTCCGGGAAACAGTTTCGCCTGAAGCTGATATATGATTTTTTGATGAAAAAAAATGAACTCGTGTTTTTTCTTTTCGTCGAATAGGCCCCCTAGACAAGGATATAGACATTTTTTCAAAAATATGGTGAATGAGATCCTTTATAAGAACTTAAATAACCAAAGAACTAAGACTCTTACAAAAAAATGCATGAAATGAAGCACAAATTAAATGCTTTAATTTAAGCTTTGTTGCATTAAAAAAGCTTCTGTTGTTCAAAAGTTATTCTTAATTAAATATTACCACGAATTTACTTAATATTTTTAGCATATAAAATATGATCAATTTTTCACGTTATTTCATTAACATATTTTAATCACCTGTAACTTTTAAACCACTGAAGATTTTTTAATACAACAAAGCTTAAATTAAAGCATTCAATTCGTGCTTCATTTTATCATTTATGCATTTTTTTGTAAGAGTCTTAGTTCTTTGGTTATTTGAGTTCTTATAAAGGCTCTTATTTACCATATTTTTAAAAAAATGTCTATATCCTTTGTAATGTGGGAATTTGTTCCATATCTCACGGTTACTATAATTTCAACTTTACAGAATAACCTCTGAATAAATATCAATTTAATTATTATTTTCTCTAACTTTACTCTGAATATAAACTATGAATTTATTAGCAATCAACTCTCTCGGGTGGATTCTAATCGGGTCTTCGTAGGGAACAATGACGAAACCACCGATGTAAACCAGCAACAAACAATTTAGATATTTTATAACAACACAATATTAATAAACATTTAAGTAACACTGTTAAGTAAAATACAAAAAAAAAGTAATTTTCACTCTCAATTTATTTAAGTAAATTTAACATCTTACTCACCCGACAATTTCTCGAAATTGTGTAAAGTGTAAGAAAATTGTGTGACTAAAACTCTGACTTGACTCAATAAACTTTTCTATCAATTATAATTAATAAAAATCAGACTAACGCGTGACTTTAATATTAATATTAATAATGGCGGCGAAACCGACGCTAAAATATGACGAGCAAAACGGCGATGCGCACTGATTTTAAGTTCTCACTTGATAAACCGTAAGATGGAGGACTCACCTTAATAATAAGTGTTGATCTCCAAAGTACAAAAATCTCCAACAAATCAATCTCCAACCCAAAATCTCCTTTGCTTGTTTTAAAGAAACTCCTCAGCTCTCTCAAAAATGAAAGAAAAATCACTCTGATTGGTAATTATGCAAAATGGCAGCATAAAATCTCTGTTAAATTCCAACCTACTATAGTGGAATCAAGACTCAAGAAATATGGCTCAGCGAGCAGCAACGGAAAAATTAACCAAGTGTAACAACCAAGATCCAATAGAGAAGTGTGCCGACGGAGCGTTTTTTCTCGAGCTCCTTCCTCTTCATCCCTTCTTTAATCAATTACGTCACAAATAGAATAATAGTTGATTGGTTATTAATCCTTTCCGTAATTGTTATTTGTCAATTACAAAGGATGTTGACTTATAACCAATCAACACCTTTCCTTTTGGCGGCTTCTTTAATGTTAGCGGCCTCTATTTCTTGCACGCTCCATTTAAATTTATATTAAGAATGCTTCATATTTTAAGTCTTAATAATTCTGCATGCAATTGTATCACTATCTCTCTCCAGCGCTCGATTTCTTCTATCTTCTATCACTCTCGCTCTCGATTTCACGTATCTCCATATATAAGACTTACACTGCTTGATATTCTTACAATTGCCCATGTATGATATTTATTTTACTGCTATTTCTACAATAACCCATGTATATATGAGTCTCATGAATAAGTTATAGCTGGCTCCCCTTTTTCGCTGATCCTTTACTCTTCTTACGCATGATACGATTTCCTTTCTCTTTCTTTCTACCGTTGCCTCCTTATATTGATTCCGTCATCGATCGGGAATTTCCGTCGCAAGTCGGTCACTTTCATCCTTACCGACGCTTCCTCTTTGCTCTCAAGTACGTATTTCTAATGTTCCGCGTCGTTTCCCGGTTTCGTTCGTCATCGCGTACCACGAGTATATTGTATGTATATACCTTTACACCGGGTGCGTGTGTGAGTGTAAGTGTACAAGTGACAGTGCCGCGGCGTGCACGTCGTCATCAAGAATATAAGATGGCAACGAATAAGAGCACTATCACAGGTTATGTTTACATGTGTGTTCTCTTTTTTTATATGTTGTGTGCACTAGTGTTATAACGCTACAGCCTTCATCGTAGCTTAACTCCTAGTGCACCATGAAAAACTGATGGTGAGTGTGGTTTTTCCTCCACCACGTGTTCTGATTTTAGGTCAAGTTCCCCTTTCTCTCTATCTTTCTCTACCGGTAAGTCGTCTGCTCTCAGTAATTCTCATGTTCCTCAAAACAAATAAAAATATAACTAATTAATTTATTTAATTATGTTAATTAATGATCAGTTTAGTGAGTGCATCTCGGCTCCTCTTTCTCTCTTATTCTCTCGAATAAATCGTTTATTGAGATGCAATAAATGCATCACACCTTGTCTAGGGGGCCTATTCGACGAAAAGAAAAAACACGGGTTCATTTTTTTTCATCAAAAAATCATATCCTGCGGTTTCAGCCGGGTCCGTTTCTCAGAGGTGGGGTGCTCTCCTTGTAAGTCAAAATTTTATATTCCTTAAAACCGATCAAATTTTATTAACCTTTGTTGTTTCTGAGATCTACCAATACTGAGTGTTATGTCCGGTCGCTTTGATCAGTTCACTCGGACCCACTAATCGTGAGATATTTCTTGTTAAATTCAAATTATTATTTTCTTTTTTTGGTTGCGGGGTAAAGGAACTAAATCGCTTACCTTTTTTTTTGTGTATTGGCTGCGTGATCAAAAGAAAAAGAGTTCAGATCTCCGTTTTACTTGTTGAAGAACGTAGTGCTCCTCCCTGGTTGCCGCTGTTAATTGGATTAAGGTGGTCGTAATAACACTTTCGATCACAAAGATTATATTGATTTTTATGAATAATTCTTATTTAAAATTGATACACAAAAATATTATGAAGCGAGTCGCACAATCTTATAATGAAAACCTCGTTGACGCTTCGTCTATTTAAATTTTGTAAGAATAAATTTTTAATTATTCTTAAGCAATAAGTCGCGTAAATTTATGATTAATAATAAATAGACTTGTTGATATAAGCGCACAATCGAATTTGTTTTACTGAATTTGGTAAATGTATTTAAGAAGTAAAAAATGCGAGTTTACAAGTTTATCTTACTATTTTAATATTGTTTGCTTTATATCGCGAGTCGAGAGAGGTACTGGTCTACCTGCGGACTAATTGACAAAAATTCTTTTTCTCTGCAAGAAAGGTACAAAACTAAAAAAAAAATCCAAGTTTGTCAAAATTTTTGTAATCCTTAAAATTCTTTTCCATTTGTTGATTTAATGCCTTAGATATTTTAACCTATTAGTCTTTCGAGCCTTTACTTATATTTTGGTTTTAAAAATTATCCTTTGCTAACTCATTTTCCTTCCTCATCAGAATGACAGAGTTAAAAAAAACAAAATAAAAAAATAATGGAAGTTTCCTCAACATGCTAATGGTGCGCCGGTAGAACACTTATGACTTCTAAGATAGAAAATACCGCAGGTCACCCTTATAGATTATAATCAACCACTTGCCCTGTGGGGTGGACCAAATTTAAATACACAGGTAGGTACTTGCCTACCAGATAAAACGGTCTTACCGTTAACGACAAAAAAATGCGTTTTTTGTATAAAGGACAAAAGTATAATTGCCATAATCATACTTGGGTACTTAAACCAATGACGTCGACAATTTTCTCCGTGCTCGCTGGTATTAAGAACAAATGTCCATCCTTTTCATTTTGGTATTTTCTTCGTGACAATAATCCAAAGTAAAGTTAGATTGGTGTTTACATAATACTGAAACAGGATCGGACACACAATTAACCGTTCACCTATCCTTTACTATTATAATCCTTATTCCAAAGACTCTTGAGCATAAAAAAGGGAAAAAACAAACAGGAGGAAATCAACTTATTGGGAGAGGGTCTGACCTTCAGATCACGGATTTTGCTCAAACTTTGAGATAAGTTTTTAGGTGTCAAAATATGGAAAAAAACAAAATATTAGACCCTAATGCTCAATATTTCCCTAGTTACAGGTAATTAGAGAAAATCACTGGAAAAGTTACTAGATTTTCCAACGCTTATAGTTCTTCAGAATTAATAGCTAGAAGCTTGAACCTCTTTCTAAATGAAAGCTGAGCTCAAATCTTTCAAAATATCACTTACAGCATATCAAAATATTATTTTTTTTCATAGTTACAGCGTTATTGAAATTTGACCTAAATTTCCCTTTAAAAACATTAATCAATAATAAATGCTGAAATGTAGTATAATTTTTAAAATGATGTAACTATTAAAAAAAATAATATTTTGATATGCTGTAGGTGATATTTTGGAATGATTTGAGCTCAGCTTTCATTTACAAAAAGGTTCAAGTTTCTAGCTATTAATGCTGAAGAAACTATTAGCGTTTGGAAATCTAGTAACTTTTCCAGTGATTTTCTCTAATTACCTGTAACTAGGGAAATATTGAGCATTAGGGTCTAATATTTTGTTTTTTTCCATATTTTGACACCTAAAAACTTATCCCAAAGTCTAAGCAAAATCCGTGATCCGGAGGTCAGACCCTCTCCTAGTTAGTTCTAATCTAGGTCTATGTAAACTTGCCGAATATACCTTCATAAAGTTCTGCTAGCATCAGCAGTATCAAAATGGCAAATTTATAAAGCCAATCTGGAGCCCCACTTTATTAACAACTACTACTGTCGCTGCTATTCAGGCACGCAAAAAGCATAAAACGAGCAGTAATATCTATTCGTCGTTGCCTCACATACTGTTAATTACTAGTTTGAGACTAACTTGACACATTTAAAATAAACTAATTCCGAGTTAACTCCTGTATAACCTACTAACAGATCATTTCGACTGAGAATTGAACAACCGCTAATTAACCGATACAATAAGAGCAAAGTAGCAGCAAGAAAAACTTTTCAAAGAATTTAAAAAACAATCCTAATAATGAAGAATTAAAAAGAAAATATAAAAATTTTATCAAAGTGCTTGATAAAATAATAAAAAATATTAAAGTAAATTATGATAAACTCATTATTCAATAAAACTTTAACAATACTAGAAAATTATATTCAATAATTTTCTTTTTGTAATTTATGTAAACGCTCTTTTAACCAGCATGCTGGATGATACCATAATGTCGTATGTTGACGATACGGCAATTATGGCTATTGGCAATACTTGGAAAGAGGTTGAATATAATATCAACAAATATCTTAAGAAAGTGCCTGAATGGTTAGCATTAAACAAACTAACTTTAAATGTTGATAAAACCGTGTATATAACATTTGGCAATTATTGTGATACCGTGCCAAAGGATTTTGTATTAAATATAAACAACAACAGACTAAAGAGAGTAAATAGTTATAAATATCTTGGTATTGTGTTTGATCATAATATGAAATGAAATGAACATATTGATTATATAATAAAGAAAACAAGATATTTAATTTTTCATTTTTTATAAAATATCAAGGTATTTAGTAATAAAAATCTTAAATATGATATATTATGCTTTCTTTTACGCTATTTTAAGTTATGGAATGATTGCATGGGGTCGAGATTACAGAAATAAAATGGATCAACTACAGAGAATACAGAATAGATTGTTAAAATTTATATTATTTGTAACGTACCAAAGTGGGTAATAGTTACTTTTCAAAAAAAAAATAAATTATGGTCCAAATTCGATGCTGGATTAATTACCGTATAATATAAAAGTGATAGATTTTTAATTTTATGTACGCGATCTGTATAATTTTCTTTAATGTATTTAATAAACTACGCAAGCTCCGTTTGGGCAGTAGGCCAGATTGGAGGGTAGCTATTAAATACTTTACTAACAAACTACAAAAAGCTCCATTCGGGCAGTAGGCCGAATTGGAGTGTAGCTGCTAGGTCCCTTTTTTAACAAACTACACGAGCTCCGTTCGGGAAATAGGCCAGATTGGACGGTAGCTGTTAAATATTTTGCTAATGAAACGCCGGCTTATTTATAAAGCTAGGTGTTTCCTTTGTTAGTATAAAATATATTTATCATTAGTAATAAAAGGAAATATATATTATATTAAATATTCTTTTATTTTAAACAAAAATATATGTATGTAATTACAAAACAAAAAAGAAAACTCTTCAATGAGAGAAAAAGAGAAGCTCTTTAAAGACGTAAGCTCAATTTATTTTATTTTATTTGATAGCTCTTAATATTAACCTGGGGGGTTAAGCCTAGAGCGTTTGTATGTCCCTAGAGTCAATAGAGCTAAATTTAAATTTCTTTTTTAATAAAAACCTTGGATAACAAAGGGCGTTAAGCTTAGGCGCTTAGATGTCCCAATTGTTATCGGTTTAAAAAAAATTAAGTTTTATTTTTAATTTTAGCTTTAAGAAACAAAGGGCGTTAAGCTTAAACGCTTGTATGTCCCAATCGTTTCTTTTGTTAAGCCAAGAAAGAAATTAATTCAAAATTTTAATTCAATATCAACTCAGACAAACAAAGGGCGTTAAACCTAAGCGCTTGTATGTCCCCATGTGTTACCCGTCAGACTTAATTTGAGAATAAGGCGCGCGAGTCATCGAGACTCGTGCATTCATACGCACAGAGCTTCTCTCCATCTCTCTTACAATGGTGGGGAGCTTTCAAAGTTGTGCGCGCTTACAGGCTTTACGAAGTTTCGGAGTTTTATTTCTCCGTCTCGCTCGCTCTTATATGACTAAATATTAAGACATAGTAAGCGCGCTGAGCGGTTGCCTCGCGCGCTGTAAGCCAGCTGTGCGTAACCTATATACAACCTTGTATATAGGTCACGCGCTTACTATGCCTTTATGCGTTTATAACTCAAAATTAATTAAAAAAATAACCAAAAAGAATAAAATATATTTTTTAATAAATTAAATAAAATTAAAATATAAATAACTAATAATTCAATAAATAAAAATACATTATTTAAAAGAAAATAAATAATTGGAAAATAATAAGAAAAAATGCAATTAAATTTTTTAAAAATTAAAATTTTAAATAAGTAAATAATAATAGCGAAGAATAAGAAAAATAATTAAAAGATTATAACAATTAATAATAAAGAAAATAAAAAAAAATTAAATAAAATAAAAATTATAATAATATACAAAAAAAATAAAAGGGAAAGAATAGGGCGCTTTGGGGCGTCATATATTGTTATTTTTTAAAATGTGATTTCAATGTAAAATACTATTTCTAACAAAGAAAAATTAGTGAATGTGAGAGAGTGATTAGAAAATAGAAAGAGAAAGACAAGGATGGATGAAAATAGGGTAAAAATGAGGATCAATCTGAGGTAGAAGGACAGAGAGGAAGTGAGGAAGTGAAAAAAGAGTTAGTGAAAGCTTTAAATCAGAAATCAAAAGAAGTGATCAAAGAGCTACTCCAAGAAAACTATTTTTTTTAAACTTGTTTTATAGAGACAGTAGCAAATAACCTGTATACAAATTTCAGAGCTAATCTATCGAGTAGTTTACGTAAAATGAAAAAAACATGAAAATTTTTTTTTTTAATTTTTTAAATTTTCTAAAATTTAAACTACGCTAAGAAAATTGGTTTTTAAAAGTCATCCTTCTTTTGGCAGTTGCAAATAATTTCCATGCAAATTTTAAAGCAAATTCATCAAGTAATTTACGTAAAATACAAAATAAATAAAAAATCAAAAATTTTTTTAAAATTCTTAAAATTGTTTTATAAAAAAACGACTCTATGAAAACCAATTTTCAATGGCTTCATGTCTACTTAGACAAAATAATAGATGGTATGCAAAATTTGAAGTAAATCCATCGAGTAATTTTCGAGATCTAACTGGCTAAATAAATAACATTTTCTTTTTAAAATTTTCAAAATGCTCTAAAATTAAAAGTACTCTAAGAAAATAAATTATTGAAAATTTCTCTTCTTTTGGCAGTCGCAAATAATTTCCCTGCAAATTTTAAAACAAATCTATCGAGTACTTTACGTAAATTAAAAAAAATAAGAAAAGAATCGAAATTTTTTTTAAAATCTTTAAAATTCTTTAAAACCGTAACCACGCTAAAAAAAATAAGTTTTCAAAAGTTTATTTTCTTTAGACAATAGCGAATTGATTGTATAAAAATTTTGGGGAAAATTTATAGTATGGTTTACGCAAAATAGAAGATAAATTAAAAATAAAAATTGTTTTGAAAATTTTCAAAATGCTTTAAAATAAACTGCACTAACTAGGAGAGTATCACAACTCCCGATCACGGATTTTGCTCAAACTTTGGAATAAGTTTCCAAATCTCAAAATATGAAAGGAAACAGAATTTTAGACACCAACGCTCGATATTTCCCTAGTTATGGACAATTAAAGAAAATCACTAAAAATGTTACTAGATTTTTAAACGAATATAGTTCCTTAGCATTGATAGCTAGAAGCTTAAAACTTTTTTTAAATAAAAGCTGAGCTCAAATCCTTTTGAATTAGTAGTTATAGCATGTCAAAATATTATTTTTTCCTAAAGTTATAACGTAATAAACATTAGACCCAATTTCAGCTTTTGTTATTAATTTATGTTTTAAAAAGAAAAATCAGGTCCAATGTTTATCACGCTATAACTTTGGGAAAAAATAATATTTTGACATGCTATAACTACTGATTCGAAAGGATTTGAGCTCAGCTTTCATTTAAAAAAAGTTTTAAGCTTCTAGCTATCAATGCTAAGGAACTATATTCGTTTAAAAATCTAGTAACTTTTTTAGTGATTTTCTTTAATTGTCCATAACTAGGGAAATATCGAGCGTTGGTGTCTAAAATTCTGTTTCCTTTCATATTTTGAGATTTGGAAACTTATTCCAAAGTTTGAGCAAAATCCGTGATCCGGAGTTGTGATACTCTCCTAGTAAGAAAATTAGTTTTCCGAAGTTCGTTTTTTTCAGACAGTAGCAAGTACTTGCATATAAATTTTGGAGCAAATCTATCGAATGATTTTCGTAAAATAAAAAAAAAAATTGAAATTTAAAATTTAAAAAAAAATTAAAATTAAAAATTAAAAAATAAAATTTTTTTAAATTTTAATAATGCTTAAAAATTAAAAGTGCGGTAAGAAAATCAGTTTCCAAAAGTTTTTTTTCTTTTGGCAGTCGAAAATAAGTTCCATACAAATTTTCAAGCACATTCCTCTAGTAGTTTACGTAAAATACAAAAAAAAATGAAAAATTGAAATTTTTTTAAAATTCTTAAAATGGTTCTAAAAAAAACACAAAGAAAACAAATTTGCAACAGCTTCTCGCCTAGTTAGACGAAAAAATTAATTGTATGCAAAATTTGAAGCAAATTCATCAAGTAGTTTGTGTTTACATGCACACACACATGCATACATAAACACACACAGACATTATTTGGAAACCACTTTTTTCGACTCCCTGAGTCCAAATATGTACAAATTAATGAAAAAATAGAAAAAAAATTTTTTCATCGATACAATGTTTTCTCTATGAGAAAGCAAAAATGTATTAGAGTGTGAATGGTAGTGTATCAGTGAATGACGTGTAACTGGATGATTTTTGTGTGCTGTTGTGTGCAATAATCTAACCAGCATTATTATTGTTTTATATTTTTCTATATTAATATTTTGTAAACCAGACCTGCGAACAGGAAATTTTTTCCTCTGCAGGATTCGCGGCGTTTTCTGGTTTTTTATGTTTAATAACTGTACTGAAATTGCCTGTAAATGTTTTCATGTAACTCTGGATTGAGTAAAGAATAAAGACTATCAACCAAGACGGACATCCTATTATATAATAGAGCAACAAAACAAAAAAAATCATCGGTATACAGGAGGAGCAAATGGAAGAAGACCCCGCACCTCCTGAGAAGAGTACAATGCTACTACTCCAGATTTTCGACGCACCAACAACAATCAAGAGTTTAAAAATGAAATATTAAAGTTCATCATAAAATAAAACATAACCAATTTTCTTTTGCCACTATTTAATTTTCTTTTTTTTACAATTATAACTGGTATTATTTGATGTATAATAATTGTATTGGCATTTGTAAATTATTTAACTAATTATCCTGGCGTATAAAACCTTACTCGAACATTTTCAGATCATTTTGAAACTTACTTGATCTAATATAATTGTTAATATTAACTCATAATGTAATTGTTTCAGTCCGATTGTGAACCTGCTCCATCGCTCCTATCTCTGCTGGTTGCATAACAATTGTCGAGGACGACAATCTTTCTAAGTAAGGGGGGTTGTTAAGTGACAAAATTGATTAATTCATTCTTCATCATTTTAAAAAGTTTATTCTAGACATAAAAACTTTCTCACAACATTTGAAGTTGCTGACTAAGGGCATTGTCTCTCTAAAAAGGGATGAGGCCTTTAGATTATCACCACAGAAGTCTTTTCGTACTAAGTGACTCAATATTTAAAATAGGCGAACACTAAGTCTCGCGACAAATGTTCTAAACCAATGACACATTCCTCCATGCTCTGTGTCTCTTCAACCTGCAGGGTCGCGGTTGAGAGAGGGAGTAGCTGAATAGAGGTTAACACCTTCTAACAATGAGATAGAGAGAGAGCGCGCGAACTAGTTCTTCGCTTCCTGCTGATTGCTTTGAAGGTGGAGAACAAAACCTTCTCTTCCCCTCGAGGCTAAAGTAAGGTATTTTGAAGAGAGAGTGATGAGCATGCATTCCACGCCGGGCAGTGTTTAGAGCTGACTGGTGGGTCTTTCGCGGACCCCTAGTCCCCTCGATACTTAACTAACTAGGAGAGTATCACATCTCCGGAACACGGATTTTGCTCAAACTTCGGGATAAGTTTTCAGATGATAAAATATGGAAAAAGCCAGAGTTATAGACCCCAACGCTCAATATTTCTCTAGTTGCAGGCAATTAAAGAAAATCACTAAAAAAGTTACTAGATTTTTAAACGCTTATAATTCTTTAGCATTAATAGCTAGATGCTTGTAACTGTTTTTAAACGAAAGCTACGTTCAAATCCTTTCAAAAAAGCACCTATAGCATATCAAAATATTATTTTTTCCCAAAGTTACAGCGTCATGAAAATTGTACTACATTTTAACATTTATCATTAATTAATATTTTTAAAAGGAAATTCAGCTCAAATTCTTATAACGCTGTAACTTTGGGAAAAAATAATATTTTGATATGCTATAGGTGCTTTTTTGAAAGGATTTGAACGTAGCTTTCGTTTAAAAACAGTTACAAGCGTCTAGCTATTAATGGTAAAGAATTATAAGCGTTTAAAAATCTAGTAACTTTTTTAGTGATTTTCTTTAATTGCCTGCAACTAGAGAAATATTGAGCGTTGGGGTCTATAACTCTGGCTTTTTTCATATTTTGACATCTGAAAACCTATCTCAAAGTTAGAGCAAAATCCGTGATCCGGAGATGTGATACTCTCCTAGTAAGTCACGGGCAACATTTTGATTAAAATATATTCATTTAAAGTCTATTTTATTTAAAAAACATTAATAACATTATTTATTTAGATTATCTTTCAATTAAGGCAAAGTTTTACTTAGATCATACTTTTATTAAAGCAACATTTTTATTTAAACATATTTTCTTTTATAATAAAACTTAAGTGCCAACTAATAAAGAAGTGCAAGAAACTATTAAGAAAACTAGCAGTTCAGACGGCAGTCAAGCAAAATCGAGCAGGGGAGCGACGGAGCAGCGCTATTCAAGCAGATAAGTGAAACACTTTAAATGAAACACTTTAACAAATTATAAAATAATTAAAAATAGAAAAATGCGTGTTAACATGATTCCAAATCTTGCTATTAAATTTTTAATATAACGCTAATAAATTGTTTGGATGAAATTAAATAGTCTTTGCATAAAGAGTTGAATATGGAGAATCGAATACTAATTTGTTTGTTTATACAATAAAGTCCAGTGGTAAACTACTTTAATTACATTGATTTTGTTCACCTGATTCAATCCTCAAATTTAAAGTGTGAATCTCATATATGATATTGGTAAAAATCTTGAAATTCATTACTAGAAAACTTAGTTTAGTTATAATCATAAAATAGTTCATGCCCCAATTCGGCAACGGTCGGGACACGTTTCTGGCTTTTTTTATATAGTAAGTACGACATCCTCCAACCGCTTAGGGATTAAACGCACATTTAACTCGTGTCCTCCTATCGGCTAAACTAAAAATAAAAAATCTTTCAGTGACATATTTCCCAAATATTGAGTAAATCTTTCATGAAATATTTTAGAAATCTCATGAGTAAGATTTTATAATCTTCAATAATCGTTCAAGAAAGATTGTAGAAATATTTAGTTAATATTTCATGAAATAATACATAATATATTTTTCAAATCTTTCATGAAATGTTTTGTGAAATATTTCATAAATATTTCGGAAATCTTTCAAGTGAGATTTAAAAATTTTTAATACTCTTTCAAGAAACATTTTGGAAATACTTAGAAAATATTTCATGAAATAATTCATGATATATTTTTGAAATCTTTCATAAAATTTGTGAAATACTTAAGAAATATTTCAAAAATCTTTAAAGAAAGATTTTATAATTTTTAATAATTTTTTAAAAAAGATTTTAGAAATATTTAGAGAATATTTCATTCTATGAAATAATACATTATATATTTTTGAAAAAATTTTTTAATCTTTCATGAAATATTTTGTAAAATATTCAAAAAATATTTCAGAAATCCTTCAAAAAATCTTCTTGAATCTTTCACGTTATATTTTTAGAAATATTTTATAAATATTTTAGAAATATTTCAGGAAATCTTTCATAAAATATATTATGTAATATTTCAAAGTAATCTTTTGGAATAATATATGAGATATTTAGGAAGTATTTTATAAATATTTCATTGAAATATTCCATGCTATATGGGAACAATCATAGTAACGATTATGAATATGATGAGATAAAGCAATATATTAATACAAGATGTTCGTCCCCCCAAAAGCTATGCACAGATTATTAGAATATAGTTTACATATAATGTCCTATTTTATAATACAATTAGCTATTCACAATGAAAATGAGCATGAAAAACGAAATTGTAGAAACAACTTTAACAGCATATTTTTAATTCGATGAAATAGATCTTGAAGCAAAAAATTATGAATATTCGGAAATTCCATCGCATTATGTATTTGATCGAAAACTAAAAGTATCGGATAAAAGACAAAGATTGAACAAACCTATTTTGCGCAGTATGTATTTGGTGAATCCAAAAGATTGTCGAAGATTTTTTATAAGATTATTACTTTTACACGTTAAAGGTGCAACTTCATTTCAAGATTTACGTACTGTCGATGGTATAATATAACCTACATTTTTCGAGGCTGCTGCAGTCAAAGATTTGGTTAACGAAAACGAAAAATGGGATCCATGCTTAGAAAAAGTATACCAAATATAGTTTCCTGTTGCTCTTTGTTGATTATTTGCATTTATTTATGTATTTCATAATCCTATTAATGCGAGAAATTTAAATGAAAAGAATATAAGCATTATTTTTATCATTCAAAATGTAAAAAAAATGTTGGTGAAAATATAACATTAAATATTATTGAGAAAAATGTGCAAATTAATGAATATTGTTTAAATGATTTTAATTTCCCAGATAAAACAAATCATGTACATGATTCATGCACACCCGTCGATACAACAAATTTTTCCACAAATATGACATGTTAAATGATTTACAAATCAAAGTAAATACATTATAAGATCAACAAAAAATTATTTACGATACCATTTTAGAATTTTCGAGAAATAAAGAAAACAATTGTATTTTCATTGATGGACGAGGGGGTAGTGGAAAAAGTTATTTATTCAACATCTTAATACAGTGCGTCTCATAACTATAGAAACACCCAATCGTCATATGTCATAAATACTTTATGTTGCGAAAATGTGTATCTCGATAAAACTTGTTTTTATGTCTTATAAATCAACAACTCTGATGAACTTTATTGGTATGAAGCTTTATAAGGCATAAAAATAATGTACTTATTAACTTTATTTCAAAAAATAAAAAATAATTACAAATTTTGCCGTCCCATAACTAAAGAAACATTTTCGAAAATATCAATTATTCCCGGTGGTAATTTTTTTACCGGTACTTTACATTACTTTTATATAAAATAATACAAATTCTGTTTACAAAATTATTCCACTAGTTCAAAACACAAAAAATTTTTTACTTTAATGAATTTAATAATTTATTGTTAATGCATTATGCATTTAGGTTATTTTACTTAAATAATCACAAAATTTTTTGTATTTGAAAAAAATCAGTATATATTTTAGCATGTAATATTTTTATGCAAGAAATCGTTAACCAGTAAAATATTTTCATTAAATTTAAAATTTTCATGCGTGCTTATACTTTAAATTTCCCGCCCTCCATGCCCAATTTATATTGGTGTGGGGACACACACATAATGTATGTATGAGTATGGCGCTACCAGCGCACTTACACTAGTCAGCGTACACATGAGTACGCCTCTACGCAGGCGTCAAGTCAGTCCGACGACAAGCAGCGAGCAAGTTACTTACTTGTATTCAGTCTAGCTCCAACGGTCCTTGTGCTCAGTCACATTGACCGTCTTACAATATATATAATATATTAACCACACTTGTCTTGTATTATTTCTAGACACCTCCCTCTTGTACTTCTCATCCTGGGTAGCTACCACAACTGGTGACCCCGACGTGATCTTGGCTAAGGATTCACGCCTTTTTCTTTTGCTCAACGGCTTGGCTTTCACAATGACGCCAACGCACAAGGGACGCCTTTGTCAACCGCCATCTTGACGTGCGCTTTGCTTGTTGATCACGAGCAACTGGCTGATGCCTGTTCCGCCGTCTGAGACATTTTTTTTTAACATCTGGTCTGCACCAGGAGGTTAGGAAGCAGAGGAGGATTTTTTTGGAGCTTCGCCCTGCAACATCTGCTGTAAGTTGTTTCCGGCGTAGGACGCTTTTCTTGCGGCATCTCGCCTCAGCGTCATCGAACGAGGCATCTCTTCGTCCTTGAGGTATTGAGAGTATTCTACATAAATCTCTCCATTTTTTTATATACACATAAAGCGCAAGTCCGTTTTTATATATATTCACGCTATTATGCGTTGACGGAGGTAAAATTCCTCCTGGACCTTGTGGCGCTTAGAAAAGTAAAGAACGCGTTCTACTTATACAGGTAGTACTCATTAATTGTCTATCTGTATAAACGTTATTAAAAGTAATTTGTGTATTGCATAGTGATTCAACGCTCCAGGTGTGAATAAAGAACACTGGAAGCATGAAAATCACTTTTCACAAAACGGTAAAAGCTTGCAAGTCACAGAAAGAAACGGCTAGTTTCGCGTGACAACTATTTGCAAGTAAAACCTTCGTGAAGATTCACTCCTCGGGATTAGCAGATTCAAGAAAAAGTAAATTTAACGTTGCGGAGTGTGAGGAATCGGGCTTTCGGACACAAAAATTTTTTTTTTGATATCTAACGTTTTTTTTATGCATGATACATCATTTTAACCTAAAAATAAATTTTGGAAAATTGTAATATTTCTTTAGTGTCAGAAAGGCCGATTTTAGATTCTAATAGCTTAGTATATAACATATATAGACAGCCGGAGAACGAAGCGGACATGATCGAACACGCGGATCAGATACATTTGGATCTGTACGGGAGCCATAACACGCTACATGAAATCAAATACGTGGAAAAACTATTTGACTCCGTCATGACAAAGTTGACGCAATAATTAGCAAACGCGTTCTTCTGAAAAACTAAAACATTTAGAAAGTAATTAAAAAGATTGATATTAATCTAACGCGGACAAGGATATGCGGATTAACACTCATCCAACAGTGATAGGCGTAGGAAAACCGAAAGTCCCAGGAAATAGGGGAATGGATTATCACATTAAAACTCACGGGTCCACTCAGCGCATAAAATTGCGACGTCTGCAATGTTAGGCAAATGAAGGCCTTTTAAAAGCCCCTGGGAGATGCCCACACATAGGGTGCAAAAGAAACGGGGAACAGAGGATATGCGAAGTTTATCGGGGGCCAAGCGAGGTTGCGGTACCGGCTAGATACCAGATACCTGGCTTGTATGATCCTTCCGGTAATTTACATGGTAAAACCATTTTTTCGCCTCTTTTCTTGGAGGGAGCGTACGGATAGACACTCATCCTCCGGAAGATGTCCCCAAAATTGCAGTCATTACACCGCTCGGTCTACACGAAACTTTCGGCATGATCTTCGGTCTTAAAATCGCGTTGTGGACATTCCAAAAATGTGTCAATATAGCGCTGGGGGATTTATACCTCGTCCTTGTATATATCGACGATATACTCGTGGCGCTTGCCTCACCCGAGGAACATGAAAAGCATTTATATAGTTAACAACTAATTTTACGGTCCGCGAATTGGTCGATAACGCGGAGAGCCAGACGTCGTGAAGCTCGCCCTCTGGGGTAGAAAAGTTAATATTCAGAATGATAAGAAAGATTCAAGTAATCTTTTGACTCAGCAGTCAGTAATGGAAGACTGTGATGATAACACAGAGAACGAGCTCTTGCGACCCCCACTCTCTTAGTATAATGACTCTGCACCTTGTGCATACGTAACACATGGCCCGAAGCCATCTCAAATTAAAATTTAGGTTTTGGCAACTACGCGGATGAGCTTTCGCCGGGGGGGAGGGAATCTCGCCGATAGCGTTCACAGCGCTCAGATGACCTGCGTAGAGTCACTGAATTAAAATGACAACCCGGTCGTAAATAACCGGTACAAATAAATATCCCACCTATTCCTTCTCCTAGTTAGATAAAAGGTTAGGTTTAGCGATCGAACGCTAATTAGGTGTGTACTTAAAAACTCGCAATCAACATCTGTACTATGTAATAAATGCGAACGGAACTCCAATAAGGAAGTGGAGAAAATTAGATCGCTCAGATAATATTTTGTAATTGTGCAATGGCTAAAAAACCATTTTATCTTATCTCTTATAATTTTTTGCTTTTCTCCAACCTTCATTAACTAATTCTTTTTCTTTAACTATGTTTTAAGTAACATACCATCCGTATGTGACAATTTCGACCCACATTGGAAGAAAGTGTGATTCTTTTTAGCAACAAATTGCTAAATGCATTTTAGTGCACCTTTTTTTAATTTTTTTAGCCAATGCACAAATAGTTGTAAATAATATACTGCATCAGCTAATGCGTGAATCTCGCAATCATGTAATATTTAGTGGTAAAACAATACTTACGTATATCAAAATATGTACAATGTATCTGCGTACAAATCAGTGTATATACTGATAACTATACTGTAATTAAATTGCATTCTCAGCACTTTCAGTGCACCAATAACAGACGATGAGACATATTAAAAATGCTCTCACTAAAACTTGTATCATATAAAATGCGTAATGCAACATAATATGTAAAATAGAGTCCTTGCGAACTGCAAGATCTTAAAAACTGTAATGTGATAGAACAAATAGTCATTATTGTAAATAAATAAAAAAAGCCTCACTGTAATAAAGCAATTATTGTTAAAGAATTATATATATTAAATTCAGCAATTTCTCTGCGATTAATAAGTATTGTATAAAAATATTGTAACCAAGCGAATACTAACCCTGTGTTAATGTATGAATGATCGCGATGAATGATTGAGATGAATTTATCGTATGCAGAATGGTTTTTTTTCTAAATTTGTAAATACATATTGTAAATTTTTCAGCATTGGCAGTGATCAGAGGAATGTTAACCTCCAGTGTGATAAACAAATTTTATATCATAACGTATGAGTGCAATATAACACACTTTTTGTGATAAAGAATAAAAATACCCACACAAAAAATTTTTTTGTTGGGGAAGAGTGATGTGGGGACACACACATAATGTATGTATGAGTATGGCGCTACCAGTGCACTTACACTAGTCAGCCGAGTCAAGTCAGTCCGACGACAAGCAGCGAGCAAGTTACTTACTTGTATTCAGTCTAGCTCCAACGGTCCTTGTGCTCAGTCACATTGACCGTCTTACAATATATATATAATATATTAACCACACTTGTCTTGTATTATTTCTAGACACCTCTCTCTTGTACTCCTCATCCTGGGTAGCTACCAGATTAGTAACTGATCTTGAGTTTGCGATAGAGTCCGATAGAGCGCGCTAGAATAGCAAATTGTAACGGAAGCTTATTTAAATGACTGATTAGTTCTCCACTAATTGAATTTTTTTTTGACAGTCGATAGTTTATTTATTAAAATAAACAGATACAAAATGCTCAGAGGCAAGTATTTAACTGAACAAAAAAGAGCAAATTCAAGCATATCGTGAGTCTGGATTAAGTCTTAGAAAGATATCATAAAAACTCAAAAGATCTGTGAAAGTTATACATAGTTTTTTTATAAAATCCTGATATTTATGGAACAAAAAAACAGGCAGGCCGAATAAAAATATTACGCTTCGATTAAAACGCTAGATTAGTAACTTGTAGAATTACTCGCTAGATTAATAACTCGTGTAATTCTACAAAAAGTTTAAATCAGATAAAATGTCGTTTGCCAGTTAACATTTCTAAACCATCTGTACATCGATTATTAAAACAATCCACATATATTACACGACATAAAAATGCAAAAAATTCCGAAATCATTATCACGACATAAACTAGTTAGATTGAGTTTTGCTAAATTGAATATGACTATGAACTGGAAAATAGTAAATTATTTACTTTTTTATTTCAAACTGAATTAAAATAATTTTTATTTTTTAAGGTCATTTGGAAATTTTGGTGGTGGAAGTTTAATGGTGTGGGGAGCTTTTAATTCCCGTGAAATTTCGCCTCTGTCTTTTCCATCTTGCAGAATAAATTTTGCAGAGTGTATTCGTATATTAAAAAATATTTTATTACCGTTTGTGGATAATAATGAAAACTTAGAGCTTGTTTTCCAACAAGACAATGCACCGATACATTCTAGTCGAGAAGCAAAAAATTGGTTTCCTGAAAATGATATTAAAGTTTTGATTTAGCCTGCGTGTTCCCCAGACAATTAACTCTACTGAAAATCTTTGGGGTATTCTTGTTCGCAAAATTTAAGTCAACAACAAACAATATAGCTCTGTTGGAGAGTTGCAAAATGCAGTATTGCAAGCATAGCGTGAAATTGAGCCAGATACTATTCAGAATTTAGTTGCTAGTATGGAAAGTCGCATTTTTGAACTTATTCAAGCAAATGGAGAAAATACAAAGTATTCAAATGTAATTAAAGTTCAATCAATTTATTAAAATAAAAAAAAATTTCATGTTTTCAACTGTGAAACAATATTTTAAATAGTTAAATTTGTGATTTTTAAAAGTGTTTATATAGTTACGAGACGGCAAATATTGTAATTATTTATTTTTTTAAATAAAGTTAATAAATACATTATTTTTATGCCTTATAAGGCTTTATACCAATAAAGTTCGTCAGAATTATTCATTTATAAGATGTAAAAACAAGTTTTACCGAGATATGCACCTTTTTGCAACACATAAAGTACTTATGACATATGACAATAGGGTGTTTCTATAGTTATGAGATGCACTGTAGATTATCTGAATCTTTCAAATATGTTATTTTTATGCGTTGCTTGGACAGGAATTGCTGTTAATTAATTGAAAAATGGGAAAACGGTACACAACATGCAAATTAAGGTTTAACTCAATAGAAGATAACAAATTAAAAAAAGTACAAATAATAATATGGAATAAAATATTCATGACATTAAAATATGCTTTTGAAGCAGTTGACCGTTTCTTTCAAGATTTATGTGATGTAAAAGAAATGTTCGGTGGTAAAATATTACTTATATAAGGGAATTTTAGACAAACATTACCAGTTGTAAGTCATGGCAGTCGCACTGAAGTCCTAGAAAAGTCTGTCAAGAACAATTATTTGTGGCCAAAATTTAGACGTATTATAGATGTCACTGATCGAATTTTTTTTTTCTTCTAGGTCATAAAAATACCTTCCAATATGCTTATAAAAAATGAAATTTACCTCATAGAATGCTCGAAAATATGTTTTTTCCTTGCTACAGCGTATAGTGTTGGGTGTAAAAATGAAAATTAAAAAATTGAAAATGAACCTCAATTTTCAAATTACCGTAGCTCCGTCAATTTTTGACCTTTTTACACGTTCTTATTGGACGATCCCTCTGAGTTATTCATGAAAAACCGTAAAAAGCGATTTTTTTCAAACGCAATTTTCTCAAAAACTATATTTTTTTTGAAATTTTTGTGTTTATGTACAGTGATTTAGTTTCTAAAATTGTGTGATTACTCTTTATTTCATATTGATTACTGAAAAAGAATGAGTTGTAAGAATAAATAAATATAAAGACTGTATAAAATACTGTACATAGTCGTAA
Source organism: Anastatus disparis (assembly GCA_017163975.1). Classification (NCBI taxonomy): domain Eukaryota; kingdom Metazoa; phylum Arthropoda; class Insecta; order Hymenoptera; family Eupelmidae; genus Anastatus; species Anastatus disparis. The sequence goes on along the minus strand of JAFFSR010000301.1, from coordinate 4,705,115 downwards.
AAATAAAAATACTTATAGTAGTATCTGAATTTCTAGTACTAGTCTGTTAAAATTCTAAGTGAGGTGTATAAAAATCAGTACTAATGTGAGTCGCTTAAATGTCACTACTGGAATCTATTTAAATCAGCCTACCCCATGTCTTTCTGGTGACTGAGTATAGAAATTTACCGTACTATACTGAGTAGCTGTTTTTACGGTACTCCGGTTTCTCCGTGTGGCTTTTTGCCTCTTTTGTAGGTGCAAACTACCAGGATTTACTTGGCCAAACATGACACTAAATTATTAAAATATTAATTGATTTTTTTTACCAAAAATTTCCCACGTGTCAATAAAACAATATTAAAGGGAATCCTCTTATCGACATAGAGTTCTACCTTATCTACATTTAAATTATGAATTTTAATAAAAATTTAACTATTCATGACTGAAGTTCGTAGGAGAGGCACATTCCTAACATGCCAAAGAATTTATTGCAACGTTAAAAGACAATATAAGGGTAAAAATAAAGGCGAAAACTGTTTAATACGATTAACTTTTCAATGTAGTTATGAATAATCGTATTATGCAGTTTTTGTCTTCATTTTAACTTTTATTCTGTCTTTTGACGTTGCAATAAATTCTTTAGAATGTTAAGAATGTGCCTCTTCTTCTATGAATTTTAGTCAAAAGTGGTTAAATTTTTATTAAAATGCATAATTCAAATGTAGATAAGGTAGATCTCTGTGCCGGTATGAGAACACCCCTTAAGTATAAATTATAAAATTGTTATATACACTAACCAGGAGAGGCTATGAGCTTCGGGTCACAGATTTTGACGAAACTTTGGGATATATTTTTAGGTACCAAAATATGAGTAAAGCCAGAGCGGTACGGTCTAACGCTTCAAAAACTGAAAATATAGACGTTTCTAGTCTTATTTTAAGAAAATTGTAAAAAATAGCTCCTAATTGAAGTGTGAATAATCCAGTCTAGAAAAGTATTTAATAAATCAACAAGAACTAAAATAAAAGTACAGAAATCAAGCTTTAATTTGCCGTTTTCAAAATTAAAAAATAATAATTAGAACCAGAGATATGTTTGTTCAAAGTTAAGAAGCAAGAAAGTACCAAAATTCACAAAATCATTGTCCTTTAGAATTTAGATGATTTTTGGTACTTTCTTGCTTGTTAACTTTAAAATAACATATTTCTGGTTCTAATTATTATTTTTCAATTCTGAAAACGGCAAATTAAAGCTTGTTTTCTATACTTTTATTTTAATCCCTGTTGATTAATTAAAGACTTTCTAGACTGGATTATTCACACTTCAATTAGGAGCTATTTTTTACATTTTTCTTAAAATAAGACTGGAATTGTCTATAATTTCAATTTTTCGAAGCGTTAGACCGTACCGCTCTGGCTGTACTCATATTTTGGTACCTAAAAATATATCATAAAGTTTCGTTAAGATCTGTGACCCGAAGCTCATAAGCCTCTCCTGGTAAGTGTTATAAGTGTGAAATTATTAATAAGTGCGAAAAATTAATGCGAAGCGCACTGAGAAAAGAGAAAGTTCAAAAATTTTAAAGACAAAGAAAATTCACGAAAGAAATTTTATTTAAAAGAAGTTTCATTTTATACAACCGAAAATTCTAGAATAAACGCGAGGTGACTATTCAAGGTTGTTAGGAGACCAAAAGCCATTAGAACGCGACTTCTTATGTTTTAAAAAGTATAGTAGTTAGTCGAATAGCGTAAACAAGACGCGTTAGGCTCAAATTTTATCTCGTAAACAAAGTGAGAATTTTATACTAGGGAACAGAATAATCTTATTGTGATTTTATTGTTATAAGTACACAGTTGTATATACGGGCGCAGTCGTTATTTATTTATTATTAATTTGATTAGTATTTAAATTCGTGTACCGTTATTTATTTATTTGATTGTACATAGTTTGTTTAAATTCATGTAGCATTATTTATTTATTTCATGCCGTGAATAATTTATTTATTTGTACATAGATTGTTCATAAATTGTTTACTAGTTGTAAATAATTTGTGTATTTCCTGTTATAATTTATTTATATTGTATATAATTTTAACTTTTCGTATTGAGTATTTATTTATTTATTAAAATCGTGTATTGTCAATTATTTTTTTTTAACCGTTCGTGTTGCAATTGCGTATTTAACTATTTATTATTAGTATTATTTAATTTTTTTGAATCGATCAATTATTTTGACAGACCGTTTTCGAGGCGCATTTGTGCATCTTAATTGATGCGTTTTTTCTGATTTATTAAACTAATGGCTCGCACAAAGTCAGCACTAATATGGTTATTGGTAATAAGAGCGCGTTCAATATCACCGAGATTGCTAGGGTAAATAAAGCTATAGATGATAATTTAGAGCACGATTCAATACCGAATTCTTATGATAAATTTGAAGAACAGTTTGATAGCATAAGAATGGGCTTGCAAAAAGTGCAAACTTGCCCGCTTGGGGCAGTAGGTGGAGTCGCGCAAAAAAGCGCAGCTAAAGCGCAAATAGAAAGTAGGTGCGAAGAATTTTTAAAAGCGCAAGATAGAATGTACCGCGAAAGAATGCTTCAATTACGCAATAAATACACAGAAGATAATAAAGCCTTGTTCGCGAAGTTAGAAGAACGCGATAAATTAATAGAAAAAATGCGTGACGAGATCAACGCGTTAAGAGCATGACGAAGCTGTCCGCCTTCTAATAATATTTCCAATCCTAACTTATGAATAAACGATGCGTTTAATCGAGTTTTTTTACTACAAAGAAAAAATTTGTAAGATTAAACTCTAGTGCGGACAATCCAAGAAATCCACCAAAATATTATACATACAAAGTTATAATAAAAACTTTCAATGTATCGTATTTTAAGGTTAGGTTTGTCGAGTTTAATATCTAATTTCCAATCAAGGCTCATAAAAAAATAACAAGTCCAAATGATTTTTTATTTTAACAAAAATTATTGTACTAATATAGCTTTAGTGCGGACAAGTCATTATATTTGTTTAATTTATGAATTTAAAAAGATATTGATGAAATAAAAAAAGCAAAACTCAATTGCTGCAGCTCCGACATGCCGTTAAAGGCAAACGTAAGCATTCCGAACCCCACGAAACCCTATCTCGAGGGTAACCCAATCTCTATGGTCGATAACGTACAGACAGAAGGCAATATCCTATTGGCAGACCTCATACCGACAGTCGATAACCATAGGCGCGTTGACGTCGTAGAGACTCATCAGGAAGTACCCACACCCACACCATGCGTAGGTGGCAGTACACGGAAAGAAGTGGTACGACTGTACAGCCGTGGTGCGATCACAGCAGACAGCAGTGATTTTATTCACCACGAGGCGGCGCGGCATACTGCTTTTCAGCTGTGCTTACACTTCCTACTGCCGTGTTTTCAATCACCTTCTACGACCGTGATTACACAAAGCGGCAAAGTTATTGTCAACGAGATTTCGTTTAGTGCTAAGTATGATAATAGTGACTTCATTCTTTATTACTCATTTTTACGATGGATAACACTGTAAAAAAACTTTTAGAAAGTTGGAATCTTGCTGATTTATTATATTACTTCCACGGTAAGTGACAATTAATTTGAAAGTTTAAGTGAGGTTAACTTTTCATATACATGTTTTTAATTGTATTTTGCAGTTGCTAATGTAAATATTGATAGATTTAAAGAATTAACTGAAGATGATATAAAAAATATTATACCTAACGATATTGAAAGTAAAAAAAATTTTGGAATATATTTCAAGATTTATAAAAGCATGCAACAAAATGCCTTAATTGCAAATACTGCCACTTCGCTTCATAGCTCATCAATAAAAAATTTCTCTTGTGATATCTTAGTTCATAAATATGAAAAGTTAACCTCACTTAAACTTTCAAATTAATTGTCACTTACCGTGGAAGTAATATAATAAATCAGCAAGATTCCAACTTTCTAAAAGTTTTTTTACAGTGTTATCCATCGTAAAAATGAGTAATAAAGAATGAAGTCACTATTATCATACTTAGCACTAAACGAAATCTCGTTGACAATAACTTTGCCGCTTTGTGTAATCACGGTCGTAGAAGGTGATTGAAAACACGGCAGTAGGAAGTGTAAGCACAGCTGAAAAGCAGTATGCCGCGCCGCCTCGTGGTGAATAAAATCACTGCTGTCTGCTGTGATCGCACCACGGCTGTACAGTCGTACCACTTCTTTCCGTGTACTGCCACCTACGCATGGTGTGGGTGTGGGTACTTCCTGATGAGTCTCTACGACGTCAACGCGCTTATGGTTATCGACTGTCGGTATGAGGTCTGCCAATAGGATATTGCCTTCTGTCTGTACGTTATCGACCATAGAGATTGGGTTACCCTCGAGATAGGGTTTCGTGGGGTTCGGAATGCTTACGTTTGCCTTTAACGGCATGTCGGAGCTGCAGCAATTGAGTTTTGCTTTTTTTATTTCATCAATATCTTTTTAAATTCATAAATTAAACAAATATAATGACTTGTCCGCACTAAAGCTATATTAGTACAATAATTTTTGTTAAAATAAAAAATCATTTGGACTTGTTATTTTTTTATGAGCCTTGATTGGAAATTAGATATTAAACTCGACAAACCTAACCTTAAAATACGATACATTGAAAGTTTTTATTATAACTTTGTATGTATAATATTTTGGTGGATTTCTTGGATTGTCCGCACTAGAGTTTAATCTTACAAATTTTTTCTTTGTAGTAAAAAAACTCGATTAAACGCATCGTTTATTCATAAGTTAGGATTGGAAATATTATTAGAAGGCGGACAGCTTCGTCATGCTCTTAACGCGTTGATCTCGTCACGCATTTTTTCTATTAATTTATCGCGTTCTTCTAACTTCGCGAACAAAGAATGTAAGTAATGCAAGTAATAAAGAATGAAGTCACTATTATCATACTTAGCACTAAACGAAATCTCGTTGACAATAACTTTGCCGCTTTGTGTAATCACGGTCGTAGAAGGTGATTGAAAACACGGCAGTAGGAAGTGTAAGCACAGCTGAACAGCAGTATGCCGCGCCGCCTCGTGGTGAATAAAATCACTGCTGTCTGCTGTGATCTCACCACGGCTGTACAGTCGTACCACTTCTTTCCGTGTAACTATAGTTACTATCACGGTATCAAAAGCGTTAACTTAACATCTTGGCAACGCGACCCGGATACGTGGTTTAACATTTTTGAGAGCCAGATAAGCTTGTTCGGGCCGATTGACGATAACGCGAAATTTTACGCGTTAGTTACAAATCTTGACAAAAGCGTAACCTATGAAAAGGCCGAGGTTACTAAATTACTGCTGCTGGGGCGGAGATACGAAAGATTAAAATAACATTAATTAGAAAAATACGGAAGATCCGCCGAAAATGAATTTGAGATCCTTTTCGCTGGTTATAAAATGAGTAATAAAAAACCCTCGTTTTTAAATAAAATGCTAAATATTGCAAGAGGCCAGATTCCGTGGCAGATGGTGCTCGAGGCGTGGAGGTATAACCTTTCGCCAACGATTAAATATTATTTGGCTGGATAAGGTCCAGATACGGACGAAGCGCTACTTGTCAGGCACGCAGACAAAGCTTATAAAAACCCGCAAGAAAGCAAAAAAGAGATAAACGCGGTAGAAAAAGTCAAAGACGACGCGGAAGTAATAGCTAAAATAGAGGTGGTCGTTAAAGATCAGTTAAATAAAAAGCGCAATTACGCGAATGAGAGACGAGCGAGATCCCGCGGTTGCGATGATAGAGATAGGAATAGAAGTAGGTCCGCAAGTAAATTTTGTAAATATCATGCTAGATTTGGCAATAGAGCCTATAAATGTAATAAACTCTGCGCATGGAAAAATTCGGACGTTAAAGATAGAAATATAAAAAGAAGTAACAGTTTTAAGCCGAATGGTAGCACTAGGAGTCCGAGTAGGAAAGAAGAGTCTAAAAAACCGTTAAACTTCAAGACCGACGCGTAGATGAGGCGTGCGCGTCCGGTATCGAGTCAATACGTCTCCACATTAAAGTTTGAGTCTCGGGAAAAACATTTTTAATAGATTCGGGTGCGAAAGTTTCACTTGTTTCAAAAAACGAAGGTCAACGCGAGCAACCAGTCAAGTTCCAATTGTATGCCGCTAACAATACACGAATAAGCACATACGGTACAATCCATATGCAATTAGACCTAGGGTTTAAAAATAAATGATTCGGTTGGACATTCATTGTGGCAGACGTGCCATAGGCAATTTTAGGCGATGATATGCTCAAACAGTACCATTTGCTACCAGATATTACGAGAAAAAGACTGGTAGATGGTGAGACGCGAGAAAGGGTTCAATAAAACCGCCACTTTAGTTCAAGTATCGATCATAAACCCGGGCAATAAATACGCTAAATTATTAAGCCAGTATCCTTCAATAGTTGGTACAGAAGATCCCTTCCGTGAGATCAGTGTGTATGATTCTGGCGAATTTCTGGTAGAATTTAAGGAGTACAAGAGGCAAGTTAAGCCAGTACCCGCTGCACATCATTGTGCAATCAAGCCGTTTGTGTTTAAAGAACTGAGTCGCTGCACCCACGTTTTCGAAAGAGTAAAAGTGGTTAAACTACCCCTCGTGCATCCATACACAGGATGTCACAAAGTTATATCGAGGCAAGATGGTGGTAGTGATTATACCATAGAAAAAAAAAGTAGAAACGTGATTGTATCGACCGATAGATAAGAACCAGCTTTCTTTTTAAGAAGCGAAGAACAGTAGACACTGGTCGAGCAGCCAGTGCAAGAGAATGCACCAGATAAGGAGCATTCGCTTACACCGCCATCCTACAATAATAACGCCTCGCAAAACTCGGCACAAGAAGAACGAACGCTGGTCGAGGTGGAAGTCTACCGTAGCGCAGATGTGCAAGGGACAGTTGAAGAGCGGTCAGATGAAGTCTCAGACGGAATTGATCCAGTAGACAAGGCAACCCTGACCGAAGTAGACCAGCAAAATCGTCACTTAGATGAGCCGACAATGGTCAGTCAGACAGACACTGCCAATATTGCACAGAGTGACGAAGGCAGGAGCATTGAAAACCCAAGTACGGTCCCTCAAAGGCCAAAGAAGGATAGATTTATGCCTAACATTTTAATAAGAAGAAAAAGAACCAACAACATCTTTAAAAAGGATTATAAAGAGGCTGCAACTAGATAAGTAGGTAGGTTCGATGTTAGCGCTAATGTGGGGAACTATGCTCCGCCCGCTTTTGTAAATAGGTTAAAGTATCGTAGGAAAGTAAAGAATGATTGAAGTATGAATAAGGACGTAACACTGATTATATTACATTAATTTATCATTTTTTTCCTTTTTAATTTTTATGTATATATGCTACTTATTATATGTATTAATGTTCATATTTTTTCTTTTTTTTTCATTAAGGTAGCTTTGGTGCATTCCTATTGGACTGAGTCCCTCTTTTATAGAAACACCCACTATGACCCTATTTCTGAAAAACTGTAGTGTGCTTCCTTCCTCAATTTTAGTGTATCTGTGTTCTACAACGATGTAAGACGTCATTAAAATCAAGGATGACCTCTCTCGCCATATCCTGGCAACAACGGATATGGTATACCGACATCAGTTAAGACTAGCAGAGATTGCTTTCGAGGAGTTCAAAGAGCAGTTCAAGGGTACTTTACTCATCGCGAGAACGCGATACGAAAGGCAGCGCAACACAATATGATGGCAGCGCACGAAAAAGTAGAGTATCGCTTACCCACCTTGTTCGTCGATGACCAGCCACTTAAAGACCTTTTTGTCGACAAACCTTCCTAAGAATACTAGTAAGTCAACGCTCGAAATCTTAGAGATGAAGAAAGACTATAAAACTCAGTGTAGTGATAGCGTGTATGCGTGTGAGAGTGCAAATATGAGTGTGACTAACGTCAGAAAGGTGTGAGTGCAAATATATGTTATATAAATAATTTTGTATGGTTGGCAACAACAAATTATAAGATTTAAATTGGTATTCAGCGCATTTAGCGCAAGTAACATATGTTTTCATAGTGTGTAAATAATGTATAATTGTATGAGCGTATTAAACGCATAAATATTGTAATAAAAACTGTGAAGTTATTGTAAAAAGTTATTTTAAAAAATCTGAGCGTATTAATTGCACAAAATAACAATTAAAAATGTATTAAAAATTAAATGTTCGCACACGCAGTGTATTGTTAAAAGCTTGAGTGCATTAATAGATTTTGTATAAAATTATTGAAAAGTGTAAAATTAATTTTATCTTATATGTATTTAAAATGTATGAAAGCATGTATATAAATAAATTAGACATATAAATGTGTATAGATGAAATTAAGCTCAAAATGATGTATATGTAAGTGCAAGTTAGCATTTAGAGTTATATACGTATGTAACTGCGATTAAGCACAGCAAGGATAAGTGCAATTAAGCACGGAGTGCAATGATAAATATTAATCAAGCATTGTAATGCGTATCAGGAATATTCAATGGTAAACCATGGAAATGTAAAATAATTTTATTCAGCTACGTGTTGAAACAAAAATATCTAAAGTTGTATTAACAATGTAAAATGCAAAATGTAAAATGTATGAAGTCAGACAAAATCTTTTTAATAGCTAATTTTATACATATAGTTACGCACAAAATGAATAAGAGTACGTAAGTGCTAGAGTACAATGTATGTAATCGACCAGGTTCAATTAAATTATTATAATAATAGTGGCACAAGTAAGTGCAATTGTAAATTGAATAAATAATTTAAAAAAAAGAGAGGGAGTATTGTAGGGATATGTATGTGTTAAGTAGTATAAGTAACCGATCATGTACTATACAGACGATCCTATCCCCTAGGGACGAGTTAACGTGTTAGCATGCGAGCGTTCACTCTCTCATTCGATTACTGACTGTTTCCCTGGTCTCAGCTAATACAACGCTCAAACCATATTTTTCGTGTACTCATTTATGACCTCAACACCTTATACTTCCATCTCATCTATACTGTGCTGGGTTCTGATTGGAGTCCCGGACCCATCAGTGTTACTATATTTAAAAGGCCAATCAAACTTGAAGAAGAAAAAACCTATACATCCATAAATACACAGAGAGATATTTGGGTATGAAAAATTCGCAACAGTAAAACTAAAGCGAGGTTTTGATCTTAGTGAACACATGATGTGAACGATAGGTTCACATGAGCGTAGTAGCCCGTTACCAAATTTTGTTTACATTACGTTGCTATTCAAACGATGACAACGAAACATTCACATCGCACTGAAATAAAACTTAAAATGTTTATCTATACTGTGAGATTCTCATTTTGAAAAAAGAATCTATTCATTAATCCAATAGATTATAGTATAGTTCGCAATCTACGAATGATATTTGGTGTCAATATAGGATAGCCAAATGTCTCTCCATGTAGTTACTTATAATGACAAATAATCATATACGATGAAATATTATTATAAAATAAATTTTATTAATATTGAAATTCTAGTGTTCATAGAAAATCATATGCATTAATACGTATTTCTGTATAGTTAGGCTTCTTCATATTTATTCATTTAGAATTAATATGCAGGGACAATATTTGTATAGTAATATAAACTGCCGTGTGAGGAAATATCGGGATATGTCGACTTATACATAATTCTATATAAATTATATATTATTATATGTAAACTATACATAATTATATATATATATATATATAATTACATATAAACTATTTTTATTCGAATATTTTGGCACGATTGCTTGTCAGCAAATGTTAAAATGATACTTAATTAAAAACTCTATTTAACGTCTTTCTAGAATTTTCGAATAAATACCATTTTAACATACGTTGACCAGTAATAGTGCCCAGAACATAGTTAATTTTCTACCAAGGATTGGTTATTAGTCATCCTTGTAACAAATGAATCACTGGTGTATCGGGTTTATCGGTTTGCAACAAATTATAAAAATCATTATTTTTAATACAACCCCAGCGAAAAAAAATGGGAGTAACTGGGAATATTTGTAAACAACTGCAAATAACTGGAAATAACTGGGAAAAATTGGAAATAACTGTTATTAATACTTTCAATTTTTTAAATTATTTTTATAACAGAACTGGATATAATTGGATATAACTGGAAATAATTGATGCTAACTATTATTCCTGTCTCAAACTGAACAGTTTATAATAGTTATTTCCAGATTCGATTTCTATTAGGGTGAAATCAAATGGAGCGGAAAATAGGCGACGGAACGTCACAGAACCTCAATTCCGCATCTTTGTATTCCGCCAACGGAGTAAAGACGACGTAATAGACGACATCAATTTTTATTTTGTTTAAAAAAATTATTAGTGCTTCAATAACCTCACGTAATATTTTTAATTTGCTTTCCATAGCTGTACTTTTAATTTCAATCAAACTTTTAAATTCTATTTTGGTTAACTATTTGTTTAAACAATTTCAAAAAGTCTGTGACGCTTCTATTATCCCGTCAAATTTGTTTCCCTATATTCACATGGAGCGGAATAGAAGTTCTGTGACGTTGATTAGCAATTTTATAATTAAAAAATAATGATGTTAATTGAAATATTTGGTTATAATAACAAACTATATTTTATTTTTATAAAAAAAGAATCTCATTACAATAACAATAGGTGATTATTTCCAACTTTTTTAACATTTTTGTTGTTAATTTAAAATTCGCGGATACATTTGTATGCTATTTTTAACAATTTTTCAGCTACATTCCGCGCCATGTGAATATAGGGAAAAAATTTGACGGAAAACAAGGCGACGGAATGAATGTTTTGTGACGTTCCGTCATCTATTTTCCGCTCCATCTGATTTCACCCTTAGGGAAATTTTAAGATGTTCTGATTCGATCCATTTTACATAGGGCTACACCGCCTTTATAATATTCTACATGCGAAAATTGGAAAAATAAAAGTATTATTTTCAGAAATAAATATATATTTATGACAAATATAAAGGTAAACTTTTACGTGAGATATTTTTAAATACCCTCGTCCTCCCTATGTAAGAGATCATAAGGTATTTGGTCACCCCCCGTTCCCTACCACCCTAAAGTAATTTGTACACAGCCCTTATATATCAACTGAAAAACTAACAATAATTGACTACTAGCAAAATATACCTCGCTCTTGACGTCGCTCGGTTGCATTTTCATTTATTATATTATTATATATAAATTTGCTTATTTCAATGACAGTATTTTAATATAAAATATGTATTTAATTTTTTTTCCAACTTTGAATATTGAAATCATAAATATGTTATTCGTTGTACTGAATTTAACGATCATTTTTTAATCACTGATAAAATGATACTATCTATATGTATAAAAAATAAGTATCCTTTTATCGAATCATATTGTATGAATAAATATGAAATTTTGTTATGTCTGAGCACTTAAAATACTGGTATGTGATTATAATTTATAATAATTGTTCTCATTTAAAATTATTTTACATTTATTTTTAAAAATGTATATTCCCATCGATAAAGATCTGCAAAATTATGGGTAAATGTATGAATATAAAAAAAAATTGAAGCGAACTATGAGCGTTTCGGAAAACAGAAATAAAACCATTTATTGAATATATATTTTTTATTCCACACACACACACACACACAAACTTTTACGCAATTCACCAACATGAACTTCTTCACTGCAATGAACACATACTTACGGACACCAATATATGCACCAACACACAAAAAACATACACCTACTGACAATAATGAAGTACGAATCACTTCTTAGTTGACACGAACCTTTTCACTGGAACAAAATTGTACAGGCACGCAACATATAGACACTCTTATCAACACGTATACTTATAGACGCAGACAAACTAACCAATACGCACAATAAAACATATACCGCAGCACGAATACAATATGACACTCTTTTTAACTGACATTAACATTTTCACTAATACACATACACACCATACATACGCACACATATACACGCACAGACATACACACACATACCAGACATACATAGACAAACCCACTTACACACACAAAAACATGCACCTAGAGCTACAAATATCATACAAGACACTTTTTAAACGAGATGAACCCTTTATCGATAAATACTTTTACACCATACATTTACAAACACATACTTGAACGCACATACACATACATATACACGCACACACAAACATACATGTACACACACATACATATGCTTAAACGCCGGCGCTTGTACACACACACACACACACACACACATACACACACACACACACACACACAGACATACACACTTACACACACAGACATAGACACTTACCCACACACACACACAGACATACAAACACACATAAATTCATACGCAATTTACCAACATAAACTTTTTTACTGCTATTGAAATATACTTACAGCAACGACAAACCCACAACACCCATAAAAACATACACATACGTAACAATAATACACAATACGGCTCACTTTTTAGCTGACACGGACATTTTCTCGAGTATACTATCATACAGGCGCACTACATATAGCGCCCTTATCAACTTATATACTTATAGACAAAGACGAACCAACTAATTCGCAAACAGAAACATACACAGCGACACAAAAACAAAATGACACACTTTTTAACTGACGTAAACTTTTTCACTAATACACATACACACGATATATACGCACACAGAAACATACACAGTGGAACGAATACAAAACGAAATACTTTTTAATTGACGTAAACACTTTTACTAATACACATACACACGATATATATACGCGCGCGCACACACACACACACACACACATACACACACACACACACACACACACACATACACGCAGACACATTTACGTACACACACAAACACGTGCGCGTACACACACACACACACCAACTTACACGCAATTTACCAACATAAACTTCTTCACTGCTATGAATATATACTTATGCACACCTAAGAACACACCAATATATAAAAACATAAACATACGTGATAATAAAACAGTACGACTTACTTTTTAGCTGACACGAACATACACATACACGTATGCGCTTCAACTTACATACACATACACGCACCTATACATAAATGATCGTATGCGCGCACTGCTCAAATACACAAATTTATACCAATTCACAAAAACACCATAACATACACGTACACCAATTCGTATCAATACGCATATTCACTGACAAAACACTACACGCATGACACACCTACACACATCATGATCGTTAACACCGAAACTCACACACAAACACGCGCGCGTGTACTGCAAATTCATGTGTGTTAATTCACACACTGATAGTAAGTACTTTTACACATTTTAGTGAGTAAATACTATTATGTGTGTAAAAAAACGCACTTATGTATCAGTATACACATTTTATGTGTAATTTTACACACATGATAAGTTTAGTGTGAAAATTTACACACATAAATGCGTAAGTCTACACATCTATGTGTTTAAAATTTATATTTGTACACTAATACATTTACTGTAATTCATTTTTATTTTACATTAGTAAAGTAGATAAATTTTCAGGTAATCACAGTACAACATTAATAATTTTTAATTAAAGTTTTTCTAAAAATATATATTTTAATATTAAATTGTATTAGAACTACAATATTCATCATTTCAAATTTTATATAGTCTTTTATTTTAATTGCTTTAAGTAATTGATGATAATATTTTATTATTTAATAAGAAGTTTCGTTAAAATTTTTCATATGAAAAAAAATAATTTTATTGAATTGAATGCATCTATTAAATTAATAATATAAAATTCAGTAATCAATATTAACCTTATCAAATAAATTATTTAATAATAAATTTTTCATATACGTTTATTTTTTTGTAAAAAAATAATTGTTTATTTGATGAAAAATTAAATTTTTAATAAATAAGGAATTAGATATTTTTTTGACAAAAAATTATTTTCATCATACAAGAAAAATTATTCTACTGATCTTTATTTCTTTTTTATTAGTATTAATTACTCATGATTATTATTATTTATTTTATTTAAATTTAGAAGTGTTTAAAAATAATGAAATTTTTATATTAATAAACTATAAATATAAGAAATTGTCATGATTCACAACAAGCGTTCCGTAGCGTAATAGGTAGCGTCGATGCCTCGCATCCCGTAGGTCGTGAGTTCGCGCCCGAGTCAGGTCGAAAATTTTTAAAGCGTTTTTATAGGTGATATAATTTTAATAGGTTAATTCTTAAAGTAATTGCACATTAAAATTAAAAAATTCCAACACAAAAAATTTGAAATGCCCATAAAAATAATTTTAATTTTTAATGTATTTCAATCTATTACACGTTTTATACGTTTGAATTTACGCGTTTACGTGTGTTAAATTAAACATCTAACATGAGTTATGGATTTAACACACAAAAAAGTGTGTAAAAATGGCGACAGCCGAATTACACACGTAAGTGTATTAAAATGACACACTTAAATTTGCAGTGTGCGCATACACCAATGACACATTTACACTCTAATTATAATTCAATTTTGTTTAATATTATAATGTTAAAACGTAATATTAATAAATTAAATTATGTGAAAACGGTTATTAATCACAATGGGTGATGTATTTTATAAAATATCTGAATCTAAATAAATAAAACTATTCTCATTTAATATATAAAATAATAATTGAATTAATTGTTGACAATCACTTTACACAAATACATATTTGATCATATATATTTATGTGAGTATTTGTATTTAAACAGAAAGTAATTACTTTGAAATTGTTTAAAAAATTAATTAAACGTTAACATTGTAATATATTACTGATGTTTGATCTAAAGAATAATTATGATCATTTTTAAAAATTTAAATCAATAAATTTTTATTTTAACGCTATTTTATATTGATCAATAAAAGTTATATCTTTGAATGTTCTAATAAATAAATAAATTTATCAAATGTTAAGAAATGGAATTGCCTAATTTATGGGCTATTCAAAAAAACTTTATACGAAGTACACATTACACTTGAATAAAATTCCATGTAATATAAATTAATTAATATTTTTAATTGATAATTATTTTATTTATTTATTTTTTTTTAATAATACACATATACAGAATAAATATATATATATAGATATATAGATATAGTTGTAAAATCAGGATTTAAGCTACTTCCACCCCCCTTGGCCCCCTAGCCCTCCCTCGATATAGCCACTCTTCAATTAACATTGTAATTCTTCTTCTTTTTTTTTTATTCAACGTCGCTGTATTTTATGCTAGCGCTGCGATGCTTATTAGCGACGGATGGTCGTCAGTGTTTTTGTGAACAAGGCACATAAAACGTACAATGGTGCTTGTATCATTCGGCCGAGAGCGGGAATCGAACTTAGAGCCTTGAGATTACGAATCCATCGCTCTACCGAATGAGCCACTAAAGACCTCTAATTCTTCTTCTAAATTGTTATTTGAGTAAATCCATGGAACTTTTAAAATTCCTGTTACTGAAGTACATCTACTATAATCAACGCTTATGGTGAGGTGGACAACATGTATTTTCTTAAAATTGAGGAAAATAATGATATGACTTTTGATAATAGATCCCTATCAATCATTAAAAATATGCATTATAAAGAAAATACCATAATTTCAGTAGATGCTTAGGTGTTACTAGCCGATTTTGAATTTTTCTGTATGCAACAAAAAAAAGAATATTGCTGCAAAAACTTTCTGCGACACATGAAAATTTTCTTTTTACTTTATATTTTTCGAAAATCAAAGTCAAGTACGTGTGCCTGCTACTTGCAATTGTATATAACCTTGTAAGTTAGCGTAACCACTAATTTTAAAATTCTTTTTTTTTTATGTAAATCGTTATAAAAAAAATAACGTTTTTCCATTCATTCTCTTTAACACGTAAAAATTTTCCTTTTTTTTCATAGAATCGAAATTTTTTTAGAAAATTGATGTGCCAGGTATTTCAATGATTTTAGATAACTTTGAAAATCAACATATCAAGCGTAACTCGATAAAAAAATGCTGCCAAGTGCTTTGGCGGAATGCTTTCTCATAGAGCTCTTTGAGTTTCATTAATTTTTTTATATTTATTTAAATGTGATTTTAATATTAAAAAATTGTCTAACATTAATATTTACTCATATTGTACTTTATAAATTTCGAACATATATGCTAGCTGTTTGCTTTTCATAAATTTTCAAGAGTTACTCAGAAATTAAAAGAAGTGATCAAAAAGCTACGTTAAGAAAATTATTTTTTTTAAACTTGGTTTATAAAGACAGTAGCAAATAACTTGTATACAAATTTTAGAGCAAATCTATCGAGTACTTTACGTAAAATGGAAAAAAACTGAAATATGAAAATTTTTTAAGAAAATTTTAAATTTTCTAAAATGGAAACTACGCTAAGAAGATCGGTTTATAAAAGTTATTCGTCTTTTGGCAGATGCAAATTATTCCCATGGAAATCTCAAAGCAAATTCTTCGAGTAGTTTACGTAAAATACAAAAAAAATTAAGAATCGAAAATTTTTTCAAATTCTTAAAATGGCTCTATAAAAAAAAACTACACTATGTATACCCATTTTCAATAGCTTCCCGTCTAGTTATACAAAAACATAGATGGTATACAAAATTTGAAGCAAATCCATCGAGTAATTTTCGAGATCTAACTGGTTAAATAAACAACATTTTCTTTTCAAAATTTCTTTTTCAAAATTTTAAAAATGCTCTAAAATTAAAACTACGCTATAAAAATCAATTTTTGAAAATTTCCCTTCTTTTGGCAGTCGCAAATAATTTACCTGCAATTTTTAGAACAAATCTATCGAGTACTTTACGTAGAATAAAAAAAAATAAGAAAAGAAGAATCTAAATTTTTTTTTAAATCTTTGAAATTCTCTAAAATTGTAACCACGCTAAGAAAATTAGTTTTCAAAAGCTTATTTTTTTCAGACAATAGCGAATTAATTGTATAAAAATTTTGGAGAAAATTTATAGTATGGTTTACGCAAAATAGAAAATAAATAAAAAATAAAAATTTTTTTGAAAATTTTCAAAGTGCTCTAAAATTAAAACTGCGCTGAGAAAATTAGTTTTCCAAAGCTTGTTTTCTTCAGACAGTACCGAGTTAATTGCATACAAATTTTGGAGCAAATCTATCAAATAGTTTTCGTAAAATATAAAAAAATTAAAAATAAAAATTTTTAAAAAAATTTTTAAAATGCTCTAAAATTAAAAGTGCGCTAAGAAAATTAGTTTACAAAATTTTTTATACTTTTGGCAGTCGAAATAAAGTTCCATACAAATTTTTAAACGAATTCTTCGAGTCGTTTACGTAAAATACAAAAAAAATGAAAAATCGAAATTTTTTAAAAATTCTTAAAATGATTCTAAAAAAAAACTGCGCTAAGAAAACCAATTCCCAATAGCTTCCGCAGCAGTTCATCAAAAAATTGAATTGTATGGAAAATTTGAAGTAAATCCATCGAGTAGTTTTTAAGATTTTATTGGCTTAATAAATAGAAACATTTTTTTCAAAAATTTCAAAATGCTCTAAAATTAAAACTGAGCTAAGAAAATCAGTTTTTAAAAATTTATTTTATCCGGGCAATCAGAAATAAATTCCATGCAAATTTTGAAGCAAATTCATCGAGTAGTAAACAAAAAAAAACCAAAAAACGAAAAATCGAATTTTTTTTTTTTTTTTTTTTAAACTTTAAAATGAAAACTACGCTGGAAGAACCAAATTATCAATAGCTTCCCAGCAAGTTAGTCACAAAACTATATTCCATGCAAAATTAGAAGCAAATCCATCGAGTAGTTCTCGAGATACAGTTTACTAACTGAATTCATACATCCACACACACACACACACATACATACAGACATTTTCTGGAAACCACTTTTTTCGACTCACCGAGTTCAAATATGTACAAATTAATGAAAAAATAGAAAAAAATTTTTTTTACCGATACAATGCTTTCTCTATGAGAAAGCAAAAATGCTGTTAATGATTGGCACATCAATATGATGCAAAAATATTAATGCTTTTATGCTGTGAACAATGTATATTATTTATGTTTAAAAGATAATCACTATGTTAAAGTGACAGGATAAGACAAAAGTATAAAAAAGCGATGAGAAAAATCATAATGATTTTTTATAAAAGTAATAAAATTTGAATAAATAAAATTTTTAATTATTTTTTATTGTGTTCTCACATTTTGTTAATTCATTTATAATGATTTTACATATGTAAAATATATTTAATAAATGAAAAACATAATTTGATGATTCGTGATATTACATTTCAACATCGACACATTTTGCGTATAGTTACATACATATAGTATTTATTAATAATATTGTGATCATACCACTGATAGTTTGATGAATTCTTAGAATTTTCAAACGAAATATAAAATTTATTTTATTTTGAAAAGATAGAGCTTAACCGTTTAGTGTACTGTGAGATTTCGTTCAGCTATAATTGATTTTCAAAAATCACAAGTTTAAATATTATAACAAATTTTTTATTTCTAGCATTTTACTGATTTTTATAAAATAAAAATTGTAGATTATTGATACATTCGAAATGTTAGATATCTATAATAATAGTATTTTAATAATAAAAACAATGATAATAATAATATTAATAATAGTGATAATGATAATAATAATCAATTTTTTAGTAAATTGCGGAAAAAAGAAAAATTGAAAATGAAAAAAAAAGACTAAATCGAGACCGATTATGCAAATATAACGAACAAAAGAAGAATGCAAAAAAACGAAGGAAAGAAAACGCAGTAAGTGTTTGTTACTTTAATAATTATTTCACGTAAATTGTTGCACTGTTATTTATTATATAGTGTAAAAAAATTCAATAAAAAATATAAAAGTATACAAAAAAAAGTTGAAAATATTGTGGATCAATAAAGAATATAATAAAGTTAATACTAAAATTTCATGTCATAAATTGTTAAAATAATAAAAAATCTCACAAAAATTACAATTAAATTTATATTATTCGTTTATTTTAACCCTTTGATTACGATACGCTTCCAGTGTTGGAAAACATCCCTCACGAAATTTCGTCAGTAGATACAACTATCCAAGCACGATCGGGGTAAGGGACACAGGTACTTAGTATCAGTCATGTAAATTATTGTACTGTTATTTCTTGCAACCTGTTTTAAAATTAATAAAATCAACAGTGCCCAATATTGAAGCGATTCATTTTCAAAGTGATGGCCCAACAACGCAGTACAAAAATAAGACCAATTTTCAACTGTTTCGTTATTTTTATGAAAAAATGGAGCTACGTATAGCTTCTTGGATTATTACTGCTCCTGGACACGAAAAAGATAGCGCTGATGCTACAGGGGGTACAACGAAACGAATGTGTGACCAATTCAGTTTCATGCGGTAAAAATATTATTTTTGTTAATGATATGCTGCAAGTTATAAGAAGCTTCAAAAATGAAAAAATTCAGATTTTCTCTGTGACCTTAATTGAAATTGAAAATGTTGAAAAATTGGTAGATAATAAAATTCAATCAGCGCCACAATCTCAAAAAATTTTTCAACTGGTATGGAATGAAAAGAATCCTGAAAAATTATATCTTAATTCTCTTTCATGTTTCGATTGTTTGAGTAAGCCAGCATGTAGTTATTTTTCCCTAGTAAAGGATGGTAGGATTCCTAATAATAATAGTAATATAAATAAAGGAAAAAGAAAATCATCCACGACGAAAAAACAAAAAGGAAAAGCTACATTGAAAAAACAAAAAAATTAAATAATCATAAAGTTTAATTTGTATTATATTGTTTGGTATTTTGTTATATTTTGATATACTCTATTTATTAATTATTTTTTATATGTCCCATTGATCTGTTAATGTTTAATATTTTGTTACAAGCTAAAAAAAACTGTTATTTGTAATTTTTTTCATTTATTACGAATAAAAATATAACTTTAATAAAATATGAATAACGCAAGTTTTTTTACGTTTTTTATTGGATAAATAATGAGAAAATTACACTAATAAAAGTGCGCCTAAACTTTAAGAAAAAAAATTTTTTTTATTTTTAATTTTAAAGGTATGATGGATTTACTAATTTACGTTATTTGAAACAAAAAGGCGCCCCTTTTTCCAATCCCCTGAAACCTCACAACCACCCCCTTTGATTTATGTGCCCCCCCCCCCTCGGCTCCATCTCACACCTTTCTGTTACTTTAATATTCTGTTATAATAATGATATAATAATCATTTTTATTTACATTTCATTATTGTGATTAAAATTATAACTATTTAATACTGCATGATTATAATTAAAACTCATAGATAATACAAACCTTCTTCTCTCAATTACATGTTAGTCTAATATTACATTACAAAAATAAATATTTTATTAATATGATTACAATTACGATTAATTAATAATATTCAGCTTCCTCTCTTCATTTACTTAACTTATATAAATGTAGTGATATTCATATCTTTTACATTAACATTTGTCTTAACATTTATCTTACTTACATTTATATAATTTATTTGCATTAGATTCGCATAAAATTAAATTTTTAGCAAAATGTTGACTTAATTGTTGTCCTGTGATATACAAGTATGCTCTTGCGCTAAAAATTACTATTCTAACGATTTTATTGTTGGTTACCAGAAGCAATGAATTTGTTGTTGTACGAGATGAATTATCATTTTTAACAGTCTAATCATCTTTTACTTATTAAAAATGAGAAACGAAAATCCATTTTTTAATAAACGCTATAGCTTTTACATAGGAAAATATGGTCACGATATTAATTGACAACGATTGAACTAATTGAGTCTATACTCCAGAAACTACATAATTATTTAGGACATATTTCAAAAACTTCTACAATATGTTGTGAAATTAGTTTGACTGCAGTTCCAAAGAATAAATATAAAAAACAATTACTGCTATTATATTAAAGTGAAGAATTAGGATTTTTTTCTTTCTTACGTGAATATCTTTTGCATCATTCTCACATACATACATACACATACATACGTGCACCTTTAATATACACATAGACTCATACATATACATACATACACATACACACATAAACACATATCCATACACATAAAATTACTCATATACACATGCACACATAAACAATATCCGCCACTCCATCCCCGTCTCTCCGTCTCCATATTTCCTTCCCGTTTCTTCATCTCTACCACTTCTACTTCGCCGCTCCGTCTCCATCTCTTCATCTCCGTCTCTCCGTCTCTGTCTTTCCGTCACCGTCTCTCCGTCTCCGTTATTACTTTATTATATTACTTATATATAATCTTATATTATATTACTATCATTATATTAATGTGAAGAATTAAGCCTTTTTTCTCCCTGGAATATCATTTGCATGATTGTCACATATATATGGGTGAAATTAAAAAATTTGTCAAAATCATGTTTTTTAAAAACTAAAAAAAAATTCCTAAATTTTACTTGATATTTTTTAATATGTTTATCAATACTATAAATAAGAAGAAAACAATAATGGGCGAGCTGTATTTCAATTTTGGAAATATAACAAGTGTAAAAGTAAACTTATAATTATAAAAATAAACTTATAAAGTGTGACACGAGGACTTTTTTTTTCTTTTGTACACGTTAAAAGTGATTACTTGGCGAGTAATATATATAATAACAAATATATATCACAGTTAATTTAAAGCTCTTAAAGCCTAATTTCTTTTCACGTAGTTCAAATCCTGATTAGATTTTTTTTTCGTTAACAAAATTAGCGTTACACGAAGACATTAGAAAAGGTACGTTTTTTTATGGTTTGATTTAAATATATTTTCTCACCATATATAAAACCTTTTACATTTATAATTCTTTTAATTTCTAAAATACATATCAATTTTTATATTTGACGATATTGAGCTCTAATTATTTGATTTTTTAAATAATTTTCACGATAAACTATTAAAAGTGTGACACGAGGACGAAAAAATTGTCGTAACTTTGACGTCAGTTTTGAATACATTTTATTAAGTTATTGTATTTCTACACCCCACCATTAGATTCTTTATTTAAAAATCTTCAAAAATCATTACAGTAAAATTTTAATAACTATGTATTTAGATACTTTTTATTTTGAAAACAAAATACTTGTACGCTCCGGACGCGTGACACAAGAACATTTTTGTTTATTTTTCTTATTTATTCCTTTGGATTAGTCATTTATTCAAAATTTTAATGGTTGAACAAGTTGATTAGGATTGTTACTAGCTAACTGTTGGGTTTAAACACGTACATATTATTTACATAAAAAGTTATTATGTATAAAAACCTATTTTCAATTTTTTGAATTTCACCCATATACACTAATACACTTGCACCTACACATATGCACACATACACATTCACATACGCACGTTCACATGCATGCACACACATAAACTTGCTTACATACATATACACACATACATATATATGTAAATATATATTCCTATGTACATTTTCACATATACATGACACATAAACACATACACATATAAACATATGCACGTACACATACAGAATGTTTGCCTCTCACTCTCCATCTCCATCTCTTTGTCTCCGTCTCTCCATCTCAGTCACTCCGTCTCTCCGTTTCTCCATCTTCGTCTCTTTGTCTCCGTATCTCCGTCCCTATGTCTATGTATCTCCGTCTCTGCTTCTCTGTCTCTGCCTCTCCGTCTCCGGCCCTACATCCATGTCTCTCTGCCTCCGTTCCTACGACTCCTTATTTTTGTCTTTGTTTCTGTTTCTGTCTCTCCGTTTTCGTCTCTCCGTCTCTCTGTCTATGTCTCTTCGTCTCCGTCCCTCCATTTTCGTCTATCCGTTTATGACTCTCTGTCTCCGTCTCTGTGTCTTCGTCTCTACTTCTCCATTCCTAGGTCTTCGTTTTTTCATCTCCGTCCCTCTGTTTGAAATACATGAATAAAAAGACTGAATTTCTATCATATTTTTTCATTAATTTGAATAAAATTGAGTAAAACAAATTTTTAATTTATCATGATGATATGATATGTATTTAAAAAATTTTGATTCATATTAAAACTTTAATTAATTCTTTTTTTTCAAATGTATAAAAACTGAATTAATAAAAAAACTGCAATATAAAAATTTATAAATTAAGGCAATTGTTTCTATTTTGAAACTGGCTAATTCATACATATTAATATAAAATATGAAAATTTAACCGAGCGACATCAGGAGCGAGGTAAATTAAGCTCATATAGTTTAAAATAAAAAAAAAATTGCAGCGAAGAAAAGATTTTGGTCAGATGTTTTATCATTAATTGATTCTATAAATATTTAATTTTATGAAAAATAATTTTTAGAAGAAATGTTTATATAAGAACAAAAAAATAAACAAAACAAAATGAACGAACTAACAAAAAAAACTTAAGTTTAAAACTTCAAATGAACCATTTTTAATGATGAACATTGAACTTTGTTTTTATGATGTTTACGTTTTTTTATGTTCATGTATTTAAAAGGTGGTAATTTATTAAAATTTTAAGAATAATTATCAATCAGAATTTTTAATTATCTATATAAATAACATTTAAAATTTTTATTTCAGAATTTTTCATAGTTCTTCAAAAGTATTTGAAATTCTTATATTAAATAATTTCAATTCAAAAGTACACAAAAATTTATTATTTTCATAGAATGAATTTAATCAAATTTTGAATAATTATACAAATTTTTCAATGTAACCAACAATATTTTACAAACTCTACTGAAAAAAATGACATGGGATCTCACGATTGAAAATGAAACTAGATCTCATATGAGAACTCATATGAGATCTCACGTGAGATCTCATGTGCCGCGAAATTTTATTTTTCCTGATGCCCGATCTCACGTGAGATCTCATGTGAGATCTCATGTGCAAAAAAATTAATTTTCCCGTTACCCAGTCTCACATAAGATCTCATGTGCAAAACAATTTCTTTTCCCGATACCCGATCTCATATAAGATCTCACATGAGATTTGATGTGCAAAACAATTTTATTTTTTTCTACACTTACAGTTGTAATCAATGTCAAAAAATCTAAAATCTAAATTTTGGTCTATAATTCAATTTATTTATACATATTAATAAAATTACGATTAAATAATTCTACACTACATCTACAAAACAATCGTTATCTAAAGCATGCGATGATGGATTATGATTTTAAACTATATTCGAGCGTAATTATACTTGGCGATTGAATAATAATAGAATCAAATTTTTTAAGAAGATTTAGACGTTATTTACAAGTAATAGTTAAGATACTAGTCACTAGAATTATGCAAATCGCCTTTTACACTCGAGTAGTCAATCACTTTTCAGTGAGGTCTGGAGCGACGCCGTTCGTATACAAAGGTTTGTACAGAATTTGTGTATTCACAAATTGAGTTATTTATTTCATATCGCAGACGAAATCATGTTTACGAGGCTCGGGGTCAGTTCACTCATTAATGACAGTTTTCCTAATCAATAGGTAGTGTCGTTCTATAACGCACGCTACATCTGGTTTAGATTTACGGCATAACACATCTTACCAATTGTTACACAATTTGCATGTCACCGTAAAAATAGTTGCAGCTTTATTTATGTCTTGGAACATTATGACAAACTACCTTCAATGAACTGACAGTGATTTAGTACTTAATATCTTTTTTTTATCATACTGATGAATTACACAGGCCCACAAAATGAAAAAAAATGTCTGAACTTTTGACCGGACATACATATTCCCATGTATTTTTCGACGCTGAATCCGAATCTGTAATAAAAATATAGGGTTTTCCTACCTTTTCTCAGAGTTTTATTGAAAAAACCTCATTTTTTACGTTTTTTTTGCGGTTTTTCGAGTCTAGAAAAAACAAATCATGAGATACGGTTAATTGGACTTCAAAATCGAATTCTACGGGAAAAAATACACGGGAAACCATACCTTCAAATTTTTTTAACGCGATTCTAGTCCTCTGTATGGGGCTGAAAAGATGAGGAAATCGGTAAAAGTCGAAATTTTGCCTAAAATGGATTTATACAATATTAAAATTTAATCATGCGTCTTTTGAAGAGTCGATAAACATTGGAAATACTATCCTGGGGGTTTTTCAGATTGCTGATCATGAATTTGAAGTCAGATTGTGTAAAAACTACTTCTAGAGGGCGGTGACAAGAACTGTATATGGTAAATTTATCGATTTTTTAAAAATTTTACGTCTGAAATACTAATTTTAGAGTCTTTCACAGCATTGACTGTAAATTCAAGATATTAACTTAGCCTATTGTGTACGTTAAACTTAACATTTTGTCTATGTTTGTCTCTCTCTCTCTCTCTCTCTCTCTCTTCCGATGTTTTTTTTAAATTGGTTTACGCTTACGTACACGTTTCTCTTCGAATGACCGATGTAGTGGATTTCTGACACGTTTTTGTCCTTTTTTCGCAGCTGTTTCTCTTTTTATCATCCAGCAGTAATCTGCTAACATGTTGATACCCCAGTTTCCTTGAAATCTACGTTCAAACTCCTTTAAATCTTGGTGAAATCGTTCACCATGCTCTTCACTAAAGTCTCCGTTATTTTCAGGAAACTGATCAACGTGTGAATCAAGAAAATGAAGTTTTAAGTTCATTAGACAACCCAATTTTTCAAAATTACGTACCATTCTTTTCACAATAGCTTTATAATTCGTGTCTTTGGCATTACCCAAAAATTTCGTCGATACCTCTTTAAAACTTAACCATGCTGCCTTTTCAACATCAGTCATGCTTTGTTCAAAGTTTTCGTCTCTAAATAAAGTTCGGATTTCAGGACCATCAAAAATACCTTCATTTAATTTAGCATCAGATTTATGGGGAAATACTTTGCTTATATATTGGAAGCATTGACCGTCCTTGTCCAAAGCTTTAACTAATTGCTTTATCAATCCAAGCTTTATATGCAGAGGCGGTATCAAAATTTTCGAAGGATTAACGAGTGGATCTTTTATAACATTCTGTTTTCCAGGTTCAAACGATTCTCTTGATGGCCAAATTTTCTTTTTATAGTGTTTTTCTCTATCTCTGCTATCAAACATGCATAAATAACATGGGTACTTCGTAAATCCAGATTGTTGTCCAAGTATCATAGATAAAATCTTTAAATCGCCACATATTTGCCATTTATGTTCTCTATATTTTATTTTCGTTAAAAGTAGTTCAAGATTGGAATACTCTTCTTTAAGTACTGTTGAATGTGCTAATGGTATAGGAGCATATTTATTTGTGATATTGAGGAGTACTGCTTTAAGGCTGCGCTTTGATGAATCAATGAATAGTCGCCAATTTTCAGGTTTGTATATGTTGGGTTTCAATTCACCAATAAGACCTTTCACGTCCGTGCAATAAACCATATTAGAATCATTCTTGAAATAATTTCTAAAGCGCTCTTCTCGATTACGATATGCACATACTTTAGTACCCTTTATCAACATATTTCGTCTCTTAAACTCTGAAGCCATAAACTCTGATTGTTCCTTAGATAAACCACTCTTTCTAAATAAATCGTTCAGACTTTTTTGATCAAACTTTTCAACAGTTCGTTCTTCACCCTTAGGAATATACTCTTCATCACTATCCAGAGAATGTTCTTCAGGTGAACTTAGATCTTCTTCATTTGATGAATCCTGTTCCGATCGCAGGTGAGTCCGCCGTCCTAGGGGTGATAACTCTCATACCTCCCCAGGCCTAAGTATGAGAGCTTTCCGACTTTGACGAGGACAATGTCAACTCGTCGTCGGACACACTACGGCATCATTCTCACATCCTAGTGCTCCCCTGCAGGACAGCGCGCCTTCGCTGGGTTCGTTACTGCAAAGTATTGAGTACACCGAATCATTCTACACATCCCATTTTCAGGGCAGTTGTCATCGTGACCAATACTTCGCAGCAGCAGGTTTTTTTTAGGTACCCTTATAGAGTACTGATATATATATATATATATATATATATATATATATATATAGCTTTGGAAAAAGATCATAAGTCCCATTCGTTTATAAACAATGCTTTAAGATCAATGACAGTGTACAACAGTGATTAACTGAACGGAGCTTTAAAATGAAACCGAATTCATTTTTAAACAACAGTACCCAGTTTTACAACAGAATAAGTATAAATAAAAAATTGACAGATCAAATTGTCTCTGACACAAACACACCAAATGAAGAAGATCTAAGTTCACCTGAAGAACATTCTCTGGATAGTGATGAAGAGTATATTCCTAAGGGTGAAGAACGAACTGTTGAAAAGTTTGATCAAAAAAGTCTGAACGATTTATTTAGAAAGAGTGGTTTATCTAAGGAACAATCAGAGTTTATGGCTTCAGAGTTTAAGAGACGAAATATGTTGATAAAGGGTACTAAAGTATGTGCATATCGTAATCGAGAAGAGCGCTTTAGAAATTATTTCAAGAATGATTCTAATATGGTTTATTGCACGGACGTGAAAGGTCTTATTGGTGAATTGAAACCCAACATATACAAACCTGAAAATTGGCGACTATTCATTGATTCATCAAAGCGCAGCCTTAAAGCAGTACTCCTCAATATCACAAATAAATATGCTCCTATACCATTAGCACATTCAACAGTACTTAAAGAAGAGTATTCCAATCTTGAACTACTTTTAACGAAAATAAAATATAGAGAACATAAATGGCAAATATGTGGCGATTTAAAGATTTTATCTATGATACTTGGACAACAATCTGGATTTACGAAGTACCCATGTTATTTATGCATGTTTGATAGCAGAGATAGAGAAAAACACTATAAAAAGAAAATTTGGCCATCAAGAGAATCGTTTGAACCTGGAAAACAGAATGTTATAAAAGATCCACTCGTTAATCCTTCGAAAATTTTGATACCGCCTCTGCATATAAAGCTTGGATTGATAAAGCAATTAGTTAAAGCTTTGGACAAGGACGGTCAATGCTTCCAATATATAAGCAAAGTATTTCCCCATAAATCTGATGCTAAATTAAATGAAGGTATTTTTGATGGTCCTGAAATCCGAACTTTATTTAGAGACGAAAACTTTGAACAAAGCATGACTGATGTTGAAAAGGCAGCATGGTTAAGTTTTAAAGAGGTATCGACGAAATTTTTTGGATAATGCCAAAGACACGAATTATAAAGCTATTGTGAAAAGAATGGTACGTAATTTTGAAAAATTGGGATGTCTAATGAACTTAAAACTTCATTTTCTTGATTCACACGTTGATCAGTTTCCTGAAAATAACGGAGACTTTAGTGAAGAGCATGGTGAACGATTTCACCAAGATTTAAAGGAGTTTGAACGTAGATTTCAAGGAAACTGGGGTATCAACATGTTAGCAGATTACTGCTGGATGATAAAAAGAGAAACAGCTGCGAAAAAAGGACAAAAACGTGTCAGAAATCCACTACATCGGTCATTCGAAGAGAAACGTGTACGTAAGCGTAAACCAATTTAAAAAAACATCGGAAGAGAGAGAGAGAGAGAGAGAGAGAGATAAACATAGACAAAATGTTAAGTTTAACGTACACAATAGGCTAAGTTAATATCTTGAATTTACAGTCAATGCTGTGAAAGACTCTAAAATTAGTATTTCAGACGTAAAATTTTTAAAAATCGATAAATTTACCATATACAGTTCTTGTCACCGCCCTCTAGAAGTAGTTTTTACACAATCTGACTTCAAATTCATGATCAGCAATCTGAAAAACCCCCAGGATAGTATTTCCAATGTTTATCGACTCTTCAAAAGACGCATGATTAAATTTTAATATTGTTTAAATCCATTTTAGGCAAAATTTCGACTTTTACCGATTTCCTCATCTTTTCAGCCCCATACAGAGGACTAGAATCGCGTTAAAAAAATTTGAAGGTATGGTTTCCCGTGTATTTTTTCCCGTAGAATTCGATTTTGAAGTCCAATTAACCGTATCTCATGATTTGTTTTTTCTAGACTCGAAAAACCGCAAAAAAACCGTAAAAAATGAGGTTTTTTCAATAAAACTCTGAGAAAAGGTAGGAAAACCCTATATTTTTATTACAGATTCGGATTCAGCGTCGAAAAATACATGGGAATATGTATGTCCGGTCAAAAGTTCAGACATTTTTTTTCATTTTGTGGGCCTGTGTTATTTTTACATATCATTTACAATAGCGTCTTACAGATTTAAATAATATAGGTTTTTCTGACTCAAGAATATTTTATTTTACTTTTATTTTAGAGTATTATCGCAATCTTATTGCTCGTTTTTCTAATTCAGTCGTGAATCTACCGTAATCTGAAAATTTTCTAAAATCTTGCTCGAATATAATTTTAAACCATGATATATAATCATATTCATACAGACTATTCACATAGTTTTCATAATAAGAATTATATTTGTATGCAATATAAGTCTAAATGTTAAAAGTAAGGTAATACATATATTTTAGTATTATACTATTTGACATGTTAAAGGTCAGTTTTAGACGAGGTTTTTGGCATTTTTTACTTATCGAAAGTAGCTGAAAAAGTAATTTAATTTATTTTATATAAAAATACATATCAGAATTGCTTTCACTTGTAAATATCTATTCATTTTAACATATGAGAAACGGAAGCGTGTACATTTGTCAAAATTCTTTTCTAACTATTTTCGATCAGTAAAGTTAGTCGAAAGCTGATGCTTAATTGGAAAGTGACGCCATGAAATACCATGCAAAAACGATGTGGCCAAAATTAGAACTACTAACCCCGGGCAAGATACATTGGGTATTATGGCTCTACTAAATTTATTGAATATGATGATGTTCTAGTGTGTGAATACGTATTTATAATATTAGTGTAATTATATAAATTAAGGGCATGGTGATGCTTCCCCCTTCTGATAATATTTCTGATCCAAGATTATGTTTCACTTCGATAAAAAAATTAGTAGGATTCAACTTGAGTGCGAACAACCAAAGAAATCTATCAATGCTTAAAAAGTTATATACAAATTAGCAATTTATAGTATTTCGGGGTTAGGTTTGGCAA
This sequence comes from Anastatus disparis, assembly GCA_017163975.1. Lineage (NCBI taxonomy): Eukaryota > Metazoa > Arthropoda > Insecta > Hymenoptera > Eupelmidae > Anastatus > Anastatus disparis. Next base: position 4,674,947 of record JAFFSR010000301.1, on the reverse strand, counting down.
CTTTAATATATAATTTGCGATTCAAGTTTATAATAAAATAACAGCTCTAAAGAATTTTTTCATTCTAACTAAAATAATGGTATTAATATAGCTAATGTCAAAATTTGTCAAAATTTAAAGAACAAGCCGAAAAAATAAAAAAGTAATAAATATCTTTTTTAAATTTTTTAAATTGAATAAAATATATGAGATCCGATGTGAGATTGCATATGAGATGTTACATGAAATTGCCTATGAGATCGCATATGAAATCAAATGTATATTCGTTAAATTTTTAAAATAAAATAAATATATGTGCAATCTGACATAAGATCTCTCATATATTTATTTTCTTTCAAAATTAAACGAATATATATGAGATTTCATAGACGATTTTATATGAGATCTCACATGAGAGTTCATACAATATTTTCAGTAGGGATGATTTTTCTCGGCTTGTTTTTAAAATTTATACATATTTACACTCTTCTGATTCTCATTTATTTAAAATAAGTTCATACCTATAAGTAGAATCGGTTGTAGCGCAAGGACTAAGGCTCTCGACTCATGCTGTAGTAGACCGGAGTTTAATCCCTGGGAAAATTTCGGAAAAGTTTTTCTGAATTTTTCTCTGTGAAATAGAACCAGGAGACCGGGAAAAACCAATTACAAATTCTCTCTGGCCAATAAAAATTGCATGAGTAAGGTAAAATCACGGGTCTTAGTCCACAGCGATCAAGAGACCCACTGGCAATAAAATAGAGGAGAAGATGATATCTCCAATCCTTAGTGGATACATAAAATGTGCATTACTGTTTGAAATAGTTTGGAATTATTCAAAACTGTTTAAAACTGTTCAAAATAGTTTATAAATGTGAAATTTGGGACATTTAAAACAGTTGTAAACAGTTTTAAACATTTTTGAACAGTATTGAACAATACAGAATAATTTGAAACTAAAGTGAACATTTCCTTGTATATGGGGATATCCGTGGAACTTTTTAATTTTGAGAGGTCGACTTCACAATAATCCAAAATCTATAATACAAGTTTCTGGAGTGGCACACACTTTAATAAGGGCTTAAATTACTCGTTTCTGTGAGTAGAATATGTAATTAAATTTTGGTATTGATTGAAAAATCGGTCATCACGGTACATAATTTTATCTAATTCACCTAAAAATCTCACCTACATTAAAAATAGTCAAACAGCTACCTAAAGAGGGGCACATGTACCAGGGTAGGCATAAACTGTTGTTTTTACTATATTCATTATGCTCAGAAAATTTGAGAACGATCGAAAGTACGGTCATTTTTTTATAGCTCAAGAAACACGCGTAGAAAAATATAAAAAAAGTATCATTTTTGGCGTATAAAATTATATACCTTGATGACCGATTTTTCAATCAACACCAAAATTTAATTACATATTATATTCACAGAAACGAGTAATTTAAGCCCTTATTGAAGTGTGTGCCACTCCAGAAACTTGTATTATGGACTTTTGAATTGTTGTGAAGTTGACCTCTCAAAATTAAAAAGTTCCACGGATATCCCCATATATTATATAAATTTTAATATATATAAGAAAATTTTTACAAACACAAAATTATGAAACACTGTTTGAAATCATTTCGAACTTTTCAAAACTTTTTAAAACTGTTTAAAACTGTTCAAGTTAATAAAAAATAGTTCATATTGATTTAAAATTGTTTTGAAATATTTTGAATATTTAAAACAATCTATAACTTTTTAACATAAAAAATTCAAAACTATTAAACACCCCTGGTAGAAATTTGAACATTAAAAATGGTGTAAACAACAATTTATGACCATCGTCAATAGTAATATTTTGTCATGTCAATATTGGCGAATAAATGGCAATTTTTTGCTGAATCTGCAGAGCTCAAATTTTTTGGTATATTGGTTAGCATCTTATAGGCAAAAAATGCTAATATAAAAATGTTGTTCAAAATTTTTGTATTTAGCCAAAAAAATACGCATTTTAAGTAAACGGAGAGAAAAAATCAGTAACAGCTATCTAAAAATTAGGTAAACTGTGGACAACTTTTTTTGACTAGTTATATAACTTTTTAGTAATGAGTCCTTAATTTTTCAGATCATAGGTAAAATCATAACCTCACTTTTGCCACGTGGCGAGAAAATATAGATTAGTATTTATTCACATTCCTTCGTCAATGTTTATTTTTATTGGAATTTATAAAAATAAAAATAATATTAAATTTTATTAAAATAAAAATATGAAACGCAGTACGAAACGAGTATAAAAATATCGTTTTTTAAAAAATTAAATGGAAAATTTTATTAATCGTTTAAAAATAACCTCTAACAATCCGATCACAACTCAAAATATACGCGCGAATATATTAACAAAAGTGATTCTATTAATGATTAATGATAACTTTCAAGAAAAAACCTTAAATGATTCTTAATAGTAATCAATTAGAGCACAATTTGATAGACTCTACTGTTAACTATCTATATTCAAATAATAGTGGATCAGACTCAACATTTTATTAGCATTTTTTAGCACTATGAAGGTTGAAAAAAACGTTTCATATTAGTTCAAATAATGGCCATAAAACATTCCCATTTTCTGCTCTTCACTTTAAAGAAATGGCCATAAAATGGTAGAAAAAGCGTTTCATTTTCTACCAGGGACCGTTTGAAATCATTTCGAACTTTTCAAAACGTTTTGGAAGTGTTTGAAAATGTTTAAAACTGTTTATAACTGTTTTAAATGCCCTAAACTTCGCACTTATAAACAGTTTCAAACAGTTTTGAACAATTTTAAACATTTTTAAACAATTTATATTGCCGCTAGGGATTACAAACAATTCTGATATTTATTCATATGAAAAAAAACGAAACTTGTTTTTAAACTATATTTGATCGATAAAGCAACCCCTTAAAAATTTTGTTTTGTAATAGGTCATTTATTTTTGACCTTTTCTAATCTAGATCTCAATTTTATTATATATTGTATCATGAAACGAACTTTGAAATTAGTGTTATTCAAAAACTAAATAGTAATAAAAGGATATAATTTTTTTATAAATTATTGATTTTTTCAATAATATAGCATAAAAGAAAAAAATAATTTGACATTAGTGAGTAATAAAATAATCAATGATTGTTAATCAAAAACATGTATTATTTGTAAGATATTAAAAGAAAACAGGCACGTTTGTTCTGAATTTATCCTAGAGCAAGTGGCCCATCTTTGTCCTTTCATATTAACGAAATGAAATTTCATTTTTAACCGCAGAATATTAAGAAAAAGGAAGCCTTATTTTTCACCATGAAAATAGTTATTATACATTGTTTTGAAATGATTAAATTAGTATGTAAAAATGTTCCTTTTATCACGGAATTTCACGCAAAATTTGTAACTACACAGGGTAAAAAGTTTTTTTAAGAGGCGGTCGGGTCTATTCGCCGCTACATATAGGGTGGCGCTGTGGTCAGGTGAGAGAAATCTATTAAATATTTTTTATACAGCTATTTACAATTTTTTGAGACGACAATATACTTTTAATGTTGTCATTTCCTCTAGCCATATATACGTAGAATAATTATTAATACTTATCTCGTTTGAATAATCTAAAATATTGTTATAAAGCGAAAAATGCAATGCAATGTAGGACTGATGTAAACATGCGTGCACCTTCCTTTAGTGCGACAGAGAGAGCAATACTAAAGAATGATGTATACTAATGTTTACGTCGGCTCTACCTCACGCCGCATTTTTCGCTTTATAACAATATTTTAGGCTTTTCAAACAAGATTAATATTAATAATTATTCTGCATATATATGGCTAGAGGAAATGACAAAATTAAAAGTATATTATTGTTTCAGAAATTTTAAAATTGCTGTATAAAAAATAAAAGAAATACGATGCAAAGAAATGAATTTCTTTGAGTCAAAGAAAAATCATTTTTGAATTCATAAAATAATTTTAAAAATAAAAAAAAAACTTTAAATATTTTTTAGTAAAATATTATATTCAAAAAAAAATGTTTGAATTTAGAAAAATATCTTATTAACTTTAAGAAATTAGTTACTTTCAAAATAATGTTGAAAGTCGGTAAAATTTTCTTAAAAACAATGCTATATTTTTTTATTGAAAAAATGTAATATTTATTTGAAATAATTTTTATATAAAAATGAAAAAAATATCTTACATCAAATAATTTTTCAATTCAAAGACATCATTTTTAAATTCAACAAATTAGTTCATGACTTCGATAAACCTATATCTTTTCAACAATAGAATGTTTATTGGTGCAAAAAAGCGGTGTAATTAATTACATTTCTTTAAATTACAAAGAGGATTTTGAATTGAAAAAAATAATTGTCAGAATGAAGAAAATATATCTCTACGCCTTGTAGAAGCTACGCTGTCGAGTTGATATTCGAGAAAGGAGCAGGTTGATGGCAGGTGCTCGAAAGAAAGAAAGAGATTTCTTTTATTATAACAGAATGTGCGTTTATTACCTAAGGATGACAGGCTACTTATCTTATGAGAAGTCAAGAACGCTCTTATGACTCTCTTCGCTCTCGCGTAACACATAGCTTACGCTTTTAGTCGCTTGTTTGCGCACCGCAGGTTGCGCGTGACACTTACATGCCTACCTACTCATACACACACACTCTCTATGCCCGTGTACCCACAGTACTCCCCCCTAAATAACCATCCATGGTTATTTACATCAAAAGGAATTAACTTTTATTTTACATAAACAGTGGGTACTTTTATTTTACATATGATCTCTTTTATATAAAAGAGATCATATGAATTACTCACGCAATTACATTTGTTCTTATGCGCTTATTCTCGCCCATACAATTCACACCTGCGGTCATTCCATACCTACATTTCTACATGCATTTACATGCTCGTTTTTACTTTACAATTTATATGCGTTTATTCTCACACATGCGCTCGTATGATTGTATTCATTCCACAATTAAATTATGCAATTATTTTTACACATACACTCGCGTGCTTATGTTATTTTACATTTGTGTAATTACTCACATAATTATTCATACTTTTCGCTTATGCAATTACTCATGCTACACTTTTACATAATTGTATTTATACATACGTAGTTCTAGTTACACTTACATCAGCATACATTATTTACATATATTTTCTTGTGCGTTCTTCATCGCGTTCTTCTCACCGGCTCTGCTGGCAGCATTAATCGTACCCATACATTGCTGTGTATATGGATCTATGAACTCATACAAATAAACCTCCGCTAATCTGTACTCAGCTTTCTTTGTGAGATCATGCGTCTCATTGATTTTGCACAATAGGCCTCTGGCCAATTCTTCCAAGAAAAACATTCTGGCTCGGCTGACGGTACTCTTTAGCGATATAAATATCAGAGGAGAGCCCAATCAGCTTCACCTATATATAACAAAAAAACAAACATTATTAATATAACGAATTACAATATTGCCTAAAATTAATCATATTTCTCTTTAAAATGAGAAACTGTTGTACAAAATCTAACTTTCTTAATACCCTTCTCATTCTTTTTACAATTATTTTTTTTATTTAACATTATGCTATCTATTTTTCTACGCCTCAAAATGTTGGATACAAACCTCTCTCTCTTTTTACCATTTCCCTTATCTTTTTCGCTACCTATCGTTTCGTGCTCTACCCTGTTACCGGTTTCTATTTCTTTGTCATTTGTTAGGTTACCTGTTTTATTACACGTATCCGTAATGTCTACTTGTTCATTATTGAGCTCGTCGAATTCGCTATTATCTGCTTCGTTACGGTTATATTCTGGTACCTCCTGTGTCGGGTTACCTTCGTCCAATGCTTCATATTCCTCACCACTTGCGGGTGGAACTTCGTCATGAATCTGAGCTTCCATTACTATGACGTTTTCTTCCTCTGTTCTATTATTAATTTCGCCCAGTTCTCTGTTGCTACTATTCGTTTGGCTACTACTCTGAGGTGCCACTCCCCTGCCTACTTCGCTTTCTTGTGGCTCAATTTCATTAGCTAGAAAATAGGCTGGTTTCAACCTTTCTACATTCACCGTTACGTCTTTATCTCCTTTTCTTATGACGTAATTACGGCCATTTTCATGCCTAGAGATGACATAAGGCCCTGAATACGGTTGCACAAGAGGTGCTTTATCTTTTCTAACACATGAGTACAGTTTGCCAAATCCTTGAATACAAATGTTTTCCCTGAGTGGTTATGTACCACAGGTACGGGTTTGACCTGTCTCATGTACTCTCTAAGCTCTGCCAAAAATAAATCTTGTTCTCTAGCATCTGTCTCTCTGAACTCGCACATGTCACCTGGTATGGTGAGCGTTGTTCCGTAAAGAAATTCCGCTGGGCTGGCCGCCGTGTCTTTTCTTAAACGCGTTCTTAACCCTAATAAAACAGTCGAGAGGGTTCTAGTCCAATCCCGACCTTCCATATGGCACATCAATGCTGCCTTAAGATCACGGTGCCATCGCTCAACCATGCCGTTCGCGGCTGGATGGTATGCCGTAGTACGTATTCTCTTACATCCTATCAGCTGCAGTAGTGCCTGAAACATGCCGGACTCAAACTGTCTGCCTTGATCTGTAGTGATGATGACAGGTGCACCAAAACGAGACACCCACGTGTCATAAAAAGCGCGTGCGACAGAAGGAGCCGATGCATCGTATATGGGCACCGCCTCCGGCCACCTAGTATACCTGTCTATCATGGTCACAAGATATCTGTAACCTTCGCTAGGCGGCAACGGGCCAACTAAGTCGACATGCACGTGGGCGAACCGTTCATCTGGTTCGCTAAACTTCATAGGTAAAAACTTGTTTTTCCTAGTAACTTTCGATCGTTGGCACTCCATGCATGCTCTGCACCAAGATGTTATCTGTCTATTCATATTTGGCCATACGTACTGCTTTCTTATCATCTTACTAGTTGATCTAGCAGATGGATGTGCTTTGATGTGGAAGAGTTCAAAGATGACTGCTCTCAGCGCCTCCGGTATATACGGCCTGAGGGAGTCTTGTGCTATTTCGCAATAAAATAGCGTGTTTTCTACACCAGATTGCAATTTTACCAGCTTAAGTTGATGCTGCGGATTACTTATTATGTCCTGCAGCTGTTGATCTTCCCTTTGTTGTTTAGCTATCTCATCTAGTGAGAATATTGTCGGAAATTGGAAGTCATCAACTCTTGATAGTGCATCAGCCACCACGTTATTCTCTCCTGGTAGATAGCAGATTTTCACGTTATATTCTCCAATATACGTCAACTTCCTTGCTTGCAGTGCTGTGCAACTATCTAAGCTTTTGCCTAGCGCATACACCAATGGTTTATGGTCTGTGCATACCGTAAACTCTCTACCTTCCAAGTGGTAACCAAAATATTTGATAGCCTCGTAAATAGCCATCAATTCACGATCGTACGTTCCGTAATTCGATTGTGCGGGGGTAAATTTTTTCGAAAAGAAAGCCAGCGGCTTCCACTCATTTCCTATTCTCTGTTCTAACGCTGCGCCCATCGCGAAATTCGACGCATCCGTAACTAACCTAATCTCCGCATTCTTAGCCGGAAATGCAAGATACGCAATATTCGCTAATTCTTCTTTTATTATCTTGAATGCTCGTTCTGCTTCATCGGTCCATTCCGTGGGTCTTTTATCCTTTTTCTTAATATCCTTTATCATAGCTACTAGGTGTCTCTGTACCTCCGCGGCTCTTGATATGCTTTTTCTATAAAAGTTTACTATTCCCAGAAATCGACGCATCTCGTCTTTTGTCTGGGGCTTCTTAAAGGCTTGTATCGCCTCGACCTTAGATGGATCTGGTTTGAATCCATTTCCGTCGATGAGATGGCCCAAGAAGATAAGTTTATCGACTCCAAATTGACATTTATATGTTCAGTTTGAGGTGAAACTTCTCCAACCTCTCTAGGACGACTCTAAGATGTTCTTGGTGCTCCTCGTCTGATGAAGATGCAACCAAGATATCATCAACGAATGCGAATACAAAGTCCAGGTCACCCACGGCCTGGTTTATGTATCGCTGAAATGTCTGCGCAGCATTTCGAAATCCGAATGTCATCACTAGGAACTCATAAAGTCCGAATGGAGTTGTCACCGCTGTCTTTGGTACATCCTCTGGGAATATAGGAATCTGCAAGAATGCCTTTTCCAAATCGAGTGCGGAAAAAATAGTTTTTTCTTCTAAATTATATGCGAAGTCCTGGAGATTGGGAATTGGGTACTTATCTGGCACCGTGACTGTGTTTAACTTTCTATAGTCGCCACAGATCCTCCACTCACCATTTTTCTTGGGGATCATATGGATAGGTGTAGCCCAAGGGCTTTTTGAAGGTTGGCAAATGCCTTCCTTACACCACCTCTTAAACTCCTGCTTTGCCGCCTGCAGCTTATCAGGTGCCAATCTGCGCGGTTTCTGCGCTACTGGCGGTCCCACTGTGGTGATGTGGTGGTACACATCTATTTTTCTTTTAATTTTTGGCTTTTTAAGCCCAAGCACCGATGGAAATTCTTTTATTATATGTGCGTACCTATTCCTCGGGTCTATTAACGACACTTGCACATACGTTACTTTCTTTGCCATGCCTGCGACTGACTCACCCGTTTTTGCATCCACGAGCTCTCGTCGGGTCAGATCTGGGAGTAAATGGTAGTGCTGAATGACGTCGCCACCTAGTATCGCATATGGTACGTCTGCTACAATGAACGCCCATTTGATCTTATTCTTAAACCCGAAGTCTAATTCCCTATATATTACGCCATATGTGTTTATTTGCGTATTATTTGCTGCGTATAATTTAACGCGCGTTGCTTTCTTTTTACTATTCTTTCCTTTCGGAACTAATGATACTTCCGCACCCGTATCTACCAAAAAGGTTTCATTTACTAATTTATCTATGACGTGGAGGCGTATTCCTTCCGTGTCCGACGAGGTTGCCCCCTCTACCCGCCGGTTCGAAAGTTTAAATGTTCTCTATCTCTACTATTACTTCGCGTTTGGTTCTTTTCTTTTCCAACGCTATTGCTTCTTGCTACTCCGCGGTTGGGTGATTTAGACTCTTGCCTTTTTCTATCAATAGTAGGTGGAACGGACTCCTGACTCTTCTCGTAATTAATCCAATCACAGGGCTCTAAACATTTATACGCATTTTTTCCGTATTTCGCATGGTATACGCAACAACGTTTACTGTTATTTCGATTGTTGGTTCGCGAGCGTCCTCTGCCTCTAAACTCGTTCACTACTTTACCGAGCGTCTTTTTGATTACTGCTTCGATATGAGCTTTAATACCTACATTATCCGTGTACGGTCTATCATTTTCTTTTTTACCATGATTTACTATGCTAACCATTTTACCGACCTCTTCTTCGCATTTATTCTTATATATTTCATCCGCGTTTTTTACCACGATTCCTTCGTTTCTTAAATTTATTTTTCCCACCAGGTGCGATTTAATGCTGGGTGGAAGATTATATTTCCATACCCTTAAGATAACCTCGCGTTCTATTATACCGTCTGTCACGTCGAGCAATTCTCTTAAATATTCCGATGGCTTTTCTCCGTGCGCCCGACATTTTCTGAATAATTTATTAAACCTCTCTTCTTGTGACTGTCATAAGTCTCCATGAGGTATTTCTTCAACCCGTTATATCTATTTCCCGGCTTTAAAGTTTTTACTAAGTTCGATATTTCGCGAATTACGTCACTATCTAAATTATTTATGAGTAATACGAACGCTACGCTCTCGTCCGTAACATTTTGCATTTTAGCCTGGGCTTCAAATAAGTCAAACCACGTTTCCGGATTATGCTTCCAGAAGGGAAAATTAATTTGACGGTTTTGCATGAGGTTACTGGGTACTACTATGTTAGCGCGTTGTCCGCCTAACCTAAATTTGTTTTGCACGTCGTCAATATTCTCTTTATTTGCGTGCGTCGGTATTTGCTCATTGTCATGCACATCGTGTGCTTCTAACCTTTCTCCCGGTTTATTTCCGTCTAACTCGAGCATTTCTATTCTTTTTATTAAAAATCCCATATTCGTTTCATAATGTTTCTTTATTTCTAATAACTGTTTTTTATAATATTCTTCTACTTTTCTCGTACCGCTCGCTCCTAGTATACTACTACTATTCATTGTCTCTTGATCCGCAAGAGCTCTGTTATTATCTACCTGATTCCTAAACGCGTCTCGTTCCCTATTATTAGGCGTGCTATTATATACACTAGCTACAGCGTCGTCAGTTCCGCCATTTAACATTTCGTTCTGTAGCGTATTTCCGGTAGCCATTTTGTGATTCGAGGTTTTATACAATACAAAACAGTCCTCGCTATAAATTTTAACCGACCTTGATCGATATTACTCAGTCTTACGTTGACTAGATTCAATAAATACTACACGCAATGAATAAATAAATAAATTAATAAGACATTAAAATAAATAAATAAATAGCTTACACGAACGATCAAATAAATGTTCACGATAATACAAATAAATAAACAAATAATACACGTTACACGGCCGTTAAAATAAATAATCACGAAACACAATGTTTAAATACGTAAATAAACAATTGCTTAAAATTATCGACCAAGGTTGATTGCGATAGGTGTAAAAGGCCTACGCAAAATACAACTCAAATAAAATCACAGAAAACTATTTACAATTTTAAAATCGTCGTTAATTCGTCCCGTGTGCGCGGCAATATAATTCTTATTTACTTTTCGCGTCTTTACCGGCATGCGCGACCTCCGCATGACCCCTTGAGAACACTTAAGAGCTACACAAATGTATGAGTTAGAATGTATCTCTCAAGGTCATACATCGATCCATAACATGCCAACAATCATACTTTTAACTCTTTGTTCGTTATACTTACGAAAATTTTTGTCCCCCACGCGCACACGCGACTCACCCACGAATCACCTCTATCTAACCTTAAAATAACCGTCGCGTCTCGGCTTTTCTACGCGTTTCTCGCTAGCCGCTGTACTTTACCCGCACAATCGAATCACTTTTTTCTTTTTTTGCACTTTTATTTTCTTCTTACTCTGTTTTTTTTTTCACTATTGACAGTTTTACCCTTTTCTAATATTTTTTTTTGTACTTATATTCATGTCTTTGCACAGATTTTCTTATTTCTTATTTCTTTACGTATAACTTCCCCCTTTCTTTTCTATGAAGGAAGAGAGAGAGATTTCCTATACTCCCCCCAGTCTACACGTTTTATCTCTTATTACAAAAAAGAAAGAAGAAAAATTTATACAAGGCATATGACTGCCGGCAACCGACGCAGCCACGACTCGTGGACAAAGAGACGAACAAATTCGATGGTTTGCACCACGTGCCGAGTCTACACCGGCACCAACCATCCCCTTAAGAACATTAAAACCATCAAAAGAAAAAAAATATCCACTATTCTCTCTCACACGTGCAGCTGGAGAAAGCCAGTCTCTCACTTACTGTGCTATATCAATTCTGTTAGTACATGTATATATATATATATATATATATATATATATATATATACATATATCTTTCCGAGCGAACAATTACTTTACTTTATGTTAATACTATATGTGTAGAGAAAAAAATAATCTCTGCTGTAATTTCCAAGATAAATTTTTGTTAGTTATAATTCAATATATGTTTTAAAATTTTTGTTTTTACTTTAAGATAAGTATTTACAACGCGCTCGCGAAATTCTAATTCTAACCTTTAAAATGTATTTCCGGCGAGACGATAGCAACCTTTGCTCGGACCCTTGCTGGCCAACGACTTTTGCTCAGGCGTCCTTCTAGCTGCTGCATTGTCCTGTCTCCCCTAACGGTTGTCGGGGTCACCAATGTTAGCCTCTACAAAGTCCTTTCAATCGTCTGACATAAAAGACACAAGAGTGCGCACACCGTATTCGCAAAATGTATATACATATATATATATATATATATATGTGTGTGTGTGTATATATATATATATCGCAAGCATTTGGAACAAAGCCCATGTATTACTAATGTATTATATATATATATATATATATATATATATATATATATATATATATATATATGTATGCATCGTATGGATGCGTTCACAGACTTTTCATTGTCTTGCTTGGGAAATTACGTTCGCATAAAAATGGCTGTGTTAAACACGCTTTTTGAAGTTGCGCACCAGTAATGCTTAGTATATTGCTGTGTCCGAAAATATACTGCACACACTAGGGGTTCCTTTATAGATAAGCTGTGTCAACCAATCAGAAAGCTTTTTTAGAGCTATTTAACGCGTGATAAATTTTGTTAATACGGCGTGCGCAACCCCGAGCAGCATTTGAAACAAAGCCGATGTATAAGAAGAGTATGAAAAAAAATACTCTTGTGTCTTTTGTGTCAGACGATTGTGAGGACTTTGATAATAACGGATTTCACTTCGTTAAAAATAATCACCGTCCAGTTCACTGTAATCCTTCAAGTCACAAAGGCGAATATTCGAGAGCCAACATTTTATTTCTTGCAGGTAAGATAAAAATATTTAATCCTTTACTATGAATTTTATAAATTGAAATTATTTTCATTATTTGAATGAGATTAAAAGTATTTCAAAAATTTTATTTCTAAATAAATTAAAAGTATTATTTTGATTGTTAAAATATATTAGAATAAATTGTTCCGTTTTTAATAAAATTTATTATTATTGAAAATAGACTAGAAAATAAATAAGAGAAAATTTTTTTCCGATCAACTTATTTTTTCTTAATGAAGAAAATAGTATTTGTTATTTAATCTATTTTGAATATATATTCCAACCATATAAATTTTCATTATCATAGACGATCTTAGACTCCTATTCCAATACCTAATTCGAGTAGTGGTTTTTACTTGAACCTAACTCTGTCTTTATCGCCACATGATGAGAATAAATGATAGATGATAAAACCGTTACTTGAAATCTAATAGCTACAGTGGAAAAAAAATTTCTTTGTAACGAAAAAAATTTTATTGTATCGAATAGATTCTTTCTGGAAATAGGTGAAACACTTTTTGTATCAATATCATTTATTCCGTCAGTGAAAATAACATTTTTAAATATCAATAAAATATTGCTCAACATAAATAAGATATTTCTTTAACTTAAAAATATCTCATACTGAAAATTATTAATTTTATTTTAAATTAATATTTCGTAATAAAAATAAAATTTTTTTCCTCCAATAAAATATTTTTACGTATCTAAAAAATATTTCAAATTAATTAATTTCTTCGTACCAAATATTGGCCAGGGGGAATTTTCAATTGGTTTTTCCTAGTCTCCGAGTTCTATTCCATAGAGAAAAATTCAGAAAAACTTTTCCGAAATTTTCCCGGGGATTAAACTCCGGTCTACTACAGCATGAGCCAAGAGCGTTAGCCCCTCCGCTACCACCGTTTCTACTTATAGGTATGAACTTATTTTAAATAAATAAGAATCGGAAGAGTGTAAATATGTATAAGTTTAAAGAACAATCCGAGAAAAATCATCCCTACTGAAAATATTGTATGAACTCTCATGTCAGATATCATATGAAATCGCCTATGAAATTTTATATATATTCGTTGAATTTTGAAAATAAAATAAATATATGTGAGATCTCATGTCAAATCGCACATATATTTATTTTATTTTAAAAATTTAAGAAATATACATACGATTTCATGTGTGATCTCATAGGTGATTTCATATGACATCTCATATGCAATCTCATGTGCGATCTCATATGTGATCTCACATGGGATCTCTTATATATTTTATTCAATTTAAAAAATTTGAAAAAAATATTTATTACTTTTTTATTTTTTTTGGCTTGTTCTTTAAATTTTGACAAATTTTGACATTAGCTATATTAATACTATTATTTTAGTTAAAATAAAAAATCCTTTGGAGCTGTTATTTTTTTATGAACTTAGATTGCAAATTAGACATCAAAGTTGACAAACCTAACCTCAAAATACTATAAATTGAAAACTTGTATATAACTTTTCAAATATAAGATTTCGGTAGATTTCTTTAGTTGTCCGTACTCAAGTTGAATCCTACTACTTTTTTTCTTGAAGTGAAAAAACCCGATTTAATTCTCCATTTACTCATAAAGTTGGATAACAAATAGTATCAGAAGGGGGAGCTTTATTATGTTTTCAATGTATTTACTTATATTAATATTATAAATACGTATTCAAATACAGAACATCATCATATTCTATAAATTTAGTAGAGCTACAAGACCCAATGCATCTTGCCCGAAGTTAGTATTCCTTATTTTAGCCACTTCATTTAATTTGCATTGTATTTCATGGTGTCACTTTCCACTTCGGATTAGCTTTTGACTAACTTTACCAAATGAAAATAGCTAAAAAAGATATTTTGTTTTTATTTATTTTTTTCGGCTTATTCTTTGAATTTGGACAAATTTACGCGCTTTCGCTCCTCATTTGTTAAAATAAATAGATATTTACAAGTGAAAAAATTTTGATATATATTTTTATCAAAAATAAACAAAATTAATTATTTAGCTACTTTCGATAGGTAAAAAAGGTCTAAACCTCATCTTCAAGAGTGAGCTGGAGCAAATGTGGTTACCGACCAAGAAGTAAAAATGTTATATAATCCTAAATGAAATAAATATACTGTTTTCAAAAGAAATTGTTATCGAGCGCAATTTTACATACATGATTGTATAATAGATGTTATTTTCATAATATTCATCATATTTTAGACAAAAAGTAAGTAACCGTACTTACAGTTCAATAAACAGTTGTAGTATAAAATTTTTTAATTTTTAAAATTTTCTTCAATTATTTTGGTGAGTGTAATAGAGAAATCAATTTTGTAAATATATTTGAAATTTTAATTCATTCCACTACGTTTAGTAGTAGAAAATTAAATAACAGATGTTCAATTCTCGGTCGGTATCGAATCTGCTCCGACTAGCTCTTGACGAATAGCATAATAATAAGATAAATTTATCATCTTACTTTTAATGTTTGGACTTAAATTGCATGCAAATATAATTTTTATTATGAAAACTATGTGAATAGTCTGTATGAATATGATTATTTATCATGGTTTAAAATTATATTCGAGCACAATTTAAAAATTTTTCAGATTACGGTAGATTTACGACTGAATTAAGAAAACAAGCAATAAGATTGCGATTATACTCTAAAATAAAAGTAAAATTAATAATTCTTGAATTAGAAAAACCTATATTATTTAAATCTGTAAGACGCTATTATAAATAATATGTAAAAATAATTTATCAGTATGATAAAAAAAAAAATATTAAGTACTAAGTCGCTGTCAGTTCATTGAAGGTAGTTTGTCATAATGTTCTAAGACATAAATAAAGCTGCAACTGTTTTTACGGCGACATGCAAATTGTGTAACAATTGGCAAGACGTGTTATGCCGTAAATCTAAACCAGATGCAGCGTGCGTCATAGAATGACACTACCTATTGATTAAAAAAACTGTCATTAATCAGTGAACTGACCACGAGCCTCGTATTCATGATTTCGTCTACGATATGAAATAAGTATCTCAATTTGTGAATACACAAATTCTGTACAAACCATTGTATAAGAACGGCATCGCTCCAGACCTCACTAAAAAGTGATGGCCTTCTCAAGTGTAAAAGGCGATATGCATAATTGTAATCATAGTGAGTAGTATCTTAACTATTACTTGTAAATAACGTCTCAATCTTCGTAAAAAATTTGTTTCTATTATTATTTAATCACCAAGTATAATTACGCTCGAATATAGTTTAAAACCATAATTCATAATAGCATGCTTTAGATAACGATTGTTTTGTAGATGTAGTGTAGAATCATTGAATTGTAATTTTATTAATATGTATAAATAAATTGAATTATAGACCAAAATTTAGATTTTAGATTTGTTGACATTGATTACAACTATAAGTGTAGGAAAAAATCAAATTCTTTTGCACATGAGATCTCACGTGAGATCTCATGTGAGATATCATGTGAGATCGGGTATCGGAAAAAAAAAATTTTTTTGCACATGAGATCTCACGTGAGATCGGGCATCAGGAAAAATAAAATTTTACGGCAAATGAGATCTCACGTGAGATCTCAAATGAGTTCTCATATGAGATCTCGTTCCATTTTCAATCGTGAGATCTCGTGTCATTTTTTTCAGTAGGGAAGGCCCGAAAATATTAATCCATTTCCATTAAATCAAGTTTACCTACAAATACTTTTCTCCAGAAATCGGCATTTTGGTCTCTGGATTTGTATCTATTATTCACAAAATGTAATTTTCGTTCATGATAGTTTAAATATTAATGGATTAAATGATGAACAAAAAAATGACATTAATAAACTATTTCCAATTTGTGAAAACTTACAAATGTGTTTTGAAAAAGTTCGATTTCAGATTAGTCCTTTTGATTGTGGCATTTTTTCAATAGCGTTCGCAACAGCAATTGTTAATAATTTGTGTCTTTGTGAAATAGAATTTGATATCGAAAAAATGCGTGGACATTTGCTAACTATGTATGAAACAAATTCAATTGTCATATTTCCATTAGTAAAGAACAATTATACCAACGAAGATAGACGCTTATAGAAGCGTACTTCTGGGTTAAATTTTTCGTCCGATACGCTGGGTAACACTTTAACATTGTTTGTATATCTATACATATAAAAAATTTGATATATATAGATATAAAAATACATGGGATCTAGTGGCGCCCTCAGTAGCTGGGTAACTCATTTTTCGCAGAAATTTCCCATTTAAGAGTACGCTTCTATAAGCGTCTATCTTCGTTGATTATACTAATATCACTCATTAAGCGACATCCAGAAATCAGCAAATTGTACATCACAAGGAATTGTCAACGAGGAAATTGAATTGTCAAAATATAAATTTTGATTATCTTGAAGAAAAAAGGTTATAAGAATTGGCACTACAACAATTACATTTATTAGATAACATAAAATGTTTAGAGGCAACAAATTATAAACTAAAAACTTATCTACAGAAAATTTACCAAAACAGTAATAGAAAAAAATCAAAACTAACTTAAGAAAAAATACAATAACATTGAAGAATCTGAAAATGATATTAAACAAGAACCAATTCTGACATTTAAAAATAAATTTAAAGATAAAAAATTATCAAAATTAACAAAAGTTTTGATTGAGAAATTAAAAAATTTAAATATAACGCAACATGAAAATAAAATGGATTCTCTACACATTAATGTAATTATGAAACTTGGAAATAATTTCAAGAGGGATGAAAATTTAAAAAAATTCTAAAAGTTGCAATTAAAAAATTTAAAATTATTAATATATTGCAACAGAAAAATCAAATTTCCAAACAAAATGAATTTATAAAAAAAAACTAAGAATATTCAAACAAAAATAAGAATTTGACATATCAACAAAATCACAACTATGATAGACGCATTCATGACAAATCGTATTATAAATATAATTAAGATAAAGTTTTAGAAAAAAATTTTTTTAACAAAAAACAAAACCGACTTCAAAAAAATGCACTAAAAAGTTACAAATAATTTATAATCTTTAATAATTATACGCATAATACGCGTCTAACTCAACACATGTGTTGCAAACATATTATAGATTATCTAATTATTTGTAAACAGCACAAACAAATTATATTATTGTTTAATTCACGAAAAAATATTTTCGAAGTCAGCGTCAAGTTGTTGAATCGTTCTGCACAGATGTAGAATTTGACGCCGACTTCAATAATATTTTTTCGTGAATTAAACAATAATATAATTTGTTTGTGCTGTTTACAAATAATTAGATAATCTATAATATGTTTGCAACACATGTGTTGAGTTAGATGCGTACTATGCGTATAATTATTCTTTTTTTTTTTATTTTATTTTTTTTTTTTTTTAAAAAGTTAATTATATAGAGGATATTATTATCCTCTATATAATTAACTTTTTTCATATGATAATATCAGATAGATTCTAGCCCGGAACCGTTTAACACATTACATCAGGCTAGCCCATCTGATACACCATACCGAAATCTTTGACTGCCGATCGATGGTCAGTCACATTTTTTGTGACCAACAATCAATCGATACCCAATGAAATCGGATTTTGTAAGAGTCACGTGATATGATTAGCACATACACTAATTTTTCTTTAGAAAAAAAAGTCAGAGGTACCTGGCCAGGATTCGAACTCATGCCCACCGCGTTGAAGGCAAGAGCTCTATCCGTTACGCCACCGCGCTCTCAAGCGTATAATTATTAAAGATTATAAATTATTTGTAACTTTTTAGTGCATTTTTTTGAAGTCGGTTTTGTTTTTTGTTAAAAAAATTTTTTTTTGTAATTGTTTAGTGCATTTTTTTGAAATTGGTTTCGTTAAAAAATTTTTTAGTGTATCCCCCTACTAAAAGCGCAAATATAGGTAGACCTACTAATTATGCCTAACTTCCATTATCAATTCATAACGCATGCATTAGTACATTATACCAAGCAATGTATAGGAGGAAAGAGAGAAGGCCCAACGGCACAGTGTCGTTGTGTGTGCATGTATACATACTGAAGCTTAGGTAAGAGAGGGAGAGCGAGAGGGAGAGAGAGAGAAAACAAAACTCCCAGTTTTCTTAATTTGATAATTGGGTCATACAAACCGAGTATTGGCCCAATAATTATAGGACACGTATGGGACCTTCCTGCAGACATTCTCTATCAGATAAGAAAAAGTTTTTTCGAATCGGTTAAGAAATGACGGAGTTATGAGGTAACAGACATAAAAAAAAAAAATCCAGTCGAATTGAGAACCTCTTTCTTTTTGAAGTCGGTTAAAAATAGAAAACAATATTAATGGAAAAACAAACAAAAAAAATTGAAACGATCAAATGAATCTTGTGAAAAAACATTACAAAAAAGATGATAATTTAATTACTTCAGTAAAAAATAAAAATTATTATGAAAAAAACAAAGATAAATTTAAAACAAAAGAAAATCAAAATGATATAAATTATTACCAAATAGCTAAAGATACATTGACCAATCATAATGAAACTTATATCATGGAAAATAATATTGGTGATTTAAATTTTATTTGTAATTTTCGTGGTGCTAGACATTTTGCATTCGAAACGTCAAGCAATAAGAAATTTACATCATGTTGTAAAAAAGGAAATATAACATCAGAAGAAGACCCCGAATATCCTGAAGAGATTAAGAAATTACTTATGGGAAATTCTATAATAAGTAATAATTTTAAAAAATGCATAAGATCATATAATAACGCCTTAGCCGTATTAATAATGCCGTATTTATAACGAAGCCGCAAATAAATGCCGCATAGAAAACGATCTGAATCGTTCTTATGAATTATTGAATACATTAGATTCTATAATTGGGAGAAACAATCCTTGCGCAGCAGCTTATAGAATGATGCACGAAGTAGAAATTGAAGAAAATAATCGTTTTATTTAAAATGGAACTATACCTAGGGATGTTAAAATGTTTATAAGACGAAACGATAACTTTGATAAGCATCGATATAATGAAGCGAAATGTAATGAAGTAGCAGTAGTTTTGGTAGGAAATGAATTACCTATTGAAAGAGATATGGGTAATTTTCAAAAACTTCATTCATTTTGGTCACTCGATTTTTAACAATTCAAAAGTCTATAATGCAAGTTCCTGGGGTGGCACACACTTCAATGAGGGCTTAAATTATTAGTTTTTTAAAGTAGAATATGTAATTAAATTTCGGTATCGATTGGAAAATTACCCTTCGCGGTATATAATTTCATACGTCAAAAATGATACTTTTTTTATATTTTCCTACGTATGTTTCTTGAGCTATAAAAAAAGGTGCATACTTTCGATCATTCTCAAATTTTTAGATCATAATAAATACGGTAAATACAAAAGTTTAAGCCTATCCTGGTACATGTGCCCTTCTTTATAAAGCTGTTTGACTATTTTTAATGTAGGTGTAATTTTAGGTGAAAATTACGCTTGAAAATGGGAGAGACTGAGACAGACAGACGCAAACGGAGAAACGGAGACTGAGGAACTGAGACAGATAGACTTAACCCGAAAAACGGAGACGGGGAGACGGAGACGAAGACGGAAACAGACAAACGGAGACTTCCAGACGAAGATGGAGAAATGGAGACGGAGAGAAGGTGACGAAGAGACGGAAACAGAGAAACGGAAACGGAGGGACAGACACGGAGAGACTGAGACAGACAGACTTAGACGGAGAAACGGAGACAGATAGATGGAAACGGAGAAATGGCAACGGAGAGACGGAGACGGATATTGTGTATGTGTATATGAGTAAGTGTATGTGTATGGGTATGTGTATATGTACACTTGGCGGAAAGGATATTTTTCCGAATGTTAACCTCAAATGGCAACATCGCATATTTTACCACAGGCATAAGAAAATTCCAAACTATAGAGCAAATTTCGCATCATCGTTACTCATTACTTAATGACATAATTTTAGTAAACAAACAATATTACTTTCTTTTTTCATGATTCGAATTATTATTTTATTAAATAAAATTTTTATTTCTTAGTTCAATAATCATATAGAATTTAATATTGTGAATTTAAATTATATGAGCAATAAAATTTAAATTGTTATCATTTGAATTTTGCATGAATAACCTATAAGAAAAAACAAAATAATCATGATGCGAAACTCAATGCATAATTCGAAGTTTTCTTATGTCTGTGGTAAAATATGCGGCGCTGCCATTTGAGGTACACATTCGAAAAAATATCCTTTCCGCCAAATGTATGTATGTGTGTATGTGTATGTTAAAGATGCTCGTGTGTATATGTATGTATGCATGTGACAATAATGCAAAAGATATCCATGTAAGAAATAAAAAAGTTTTAATTCTTCACTTTAATATAAGAAAATATAATAGTAATGATTTCTTTTACAGTGTAATATTCAACAGTAAAATGATATGAAGGGTCTAAGGAAAAAAGGGAGTTTCATTTTTTGACAATTTTAAGTTTGATACTAATTTATATATTTTTGGATTCGTAAATCAGTTGAAACTACTTTACCCTGCTTTAAAAATTTGTTTTTCTATTTTTTCAGAGCCTTTAATCTCAAGCTTCACTTGTATTGAATAAGAATAAAATTAAATAAATTTACATTTTCTGATATATGAAATTCCAACGATCCCGCTTTTTTCCCTGGATTGTTCATATGTTTTTAAATAATATCCTCGTTAATTCCAATTGGAAATTCATAATGGAATTCCAATGAGAATTTTAGAGATCCAACGTAAACTTATGAACATTTCTAAGCGATTAAAATATTTTTTTTATATAAAATTTTATTCGTGTTTTGATTGCGACTTATAAAAATATCTCTGTTCATTGAGTAAAATAGAACGTGAGAAAGCAGGCCGAATGATCGTCGTTTTAGACCAAATAAATCAGCTTATAAGTTCTAAACTCTTTTATTTTTTTCGTGCGCATTTGCTTGCCATAAGAAAGTCAATAGATAGAAAGCGTGGTAGCCGCCTGGCGGTTAATTCGACCTGCTTTCTCACGTTCTATTTTACTCAATGATCAGAGATATTTTTATAAGTCGCAATGAAAACATAAATAAAATTTTATATAAAAAAAATATTTCAATCGCTTAAAAATGTCCATAAATTTACATTGGATTTTTAAAATTCTCATTGGAATTCCATTATTAATTTCCAATTAGAATTTCATCATAGAATTCTAATTGGAATTCCAATTGGAATTGATTGGAATTGATTGGGATTCCAATTGGATTTCCAACAAAATCTATTTGTAAATCCAATTGGATTTTTTCAACGGGGATAAAAGAATGTATATAAGAATAATATTACAATTTTATTAAGACTATGAAAGAAATAGCTCAAAATGATGAACCAAAATATTTTTTACAAGGAATTCAGTTAAATTTTTTATGATAATTTACTAAAGACTTCTTGAATTATAGTTATAACTTTCTTGAGTAATCTGTGTGGCAATCAAAGCATCACCACTATCATAATCGTATTTATTTTTAATCGTAATATACTTAATCAAGTACATTAACAGATAAATCTATAAAAAACAAATTTTTAGTGTTACTGTAATCAACAACAAGTTGTGCAAAAAGTAGAGAACACCTTTAAGAAGATTTAAATAAATCCTAAATGCAAAACAAGTAATAGAGGTATTCAAATACCAAAAACATGTAAAAAAAATATTATAATCAATTTCTAGAAAAGAAGGCCTAGTTAAATTAAATAAATAAACCACAAATTTTAAATTGCGGCGACATTTATGTAGCTGTGTTAGCTGAACTCATGTAATAATCTTAAATTATAATGTTTCAATGAGCAAACTCAGTGGTCAATTAATATCAACTTATTATTTATTTTTATTTAATTTAATCAGACCTTCCCTCCCAGAGATTAACCATATTTATTTATCTATGTGACAGAGAGTGTATATATCAACAAAATATCTGAAGCTAACAGTTAAAAGAACAATTACAGATTTTTCATTGAATTGTATAATAGTCTACCAAGAAATTTCAAAAGGACTGATGTAAGCCAAAATTCTTACAATATAAAACTAAAATGATTGATTGGATTATTTAAACTAATAAGAGACATATATGTACATAATGATATGAATATTTTTGAAATATTGTTATGATTGTAATTCAAAGATAAGAAAATTAGATTATCTGAATATATCGACCTGTATACAACCAATCAAGTCTATATCTTGGAGATTATTTTGTATCAATATATATATATATATATATATATATATATATATATATATATATATATATATATATATATATATATATATTATGATTATTTAAATGAATAAATTAATTAATTATACTTCCTTATAAACTATACATTATATAATTTTAAAAATTTTTGTTAACCATTGTTATTTTTATGTATCTCAAGTTCAGAACATTCGTAAGTAATGCTCCTATATAAGTTTCTATGCATATTCTATAATAGAGATAGTTTTCTGCTATTTTTTAAATTTGCAGGACAAATTTTGAACTAAAAATGGTTTATATTATATAATTTGCCGATGCCCATGCTTCTAATGTTTCTAAAATTTTGGAATTTACCTTAGGAGGGTTATTTACAAATGTTCCGAACTTTAGATTCATTTATTTTTCAAATAAATAATAAATATATAGTACATATAAAGATCTTAGTTGACAACACAAAAATATCTGATAAATCATCAGCTATAAATTAAATATTTTTAAAGAAAATAAATTTCTAAACCATTTTTAGCAATGTTCCAATATGAAGTGATTTGCAGCTACTTTTTAGAAAAAATACAATAGTTTAAAGACACTGATTATTATTTTTTGCCTTTCACACTTTAATTTAATAAATGTAATAAAGTATGAAGAGTTTGCAATATATAAATGTAACAAACTCCAGTATTTTAACATATAAAAGTTTCTCACTCTGATTATCATTAAGGAGTAACTGATTGTTTTAATCCACCTGTGCAACTTTATATACTACATGCTAATTTTTATTTTTCTTAGATTTTCCATTAAAAAAAAAAATGAGTCATTAAAAAGAAAATAAGTTCAAACATCTGTTTATGATATATGTCATAATTAAATAAAAACTACTTGAAATATAATTTTGAAATCAAATACATAAAAACTTGAAAGTTTCTTTTTACCTTATCAGAAACCAATCATATATAATACTGAATGTTTTCCAGATTTGATTGTTTCTGGTTTTCGCATATGATAGTTGATTACCAAAGTGATATAAACTATAATAACACGGAGTGAATACCAAATTACAACAATGTACAAAATAGAAAAGTGATATTAGGAAAATATTAAAATTTATTGAAATTGACTAGTTGTGGATCATACTTCGAATACTAAAATCTACTAATGAAAATATTATTAAGCAGATTTAAAATATAACCTGAAATGTACGAAATATATATTGTAAATATTTCATATCACAATTTTTTATTAAAAATTTGTACATTGTATATTCATAAAAAATTTTTTGTTGACATTTAGGGTTTACATAAAAAAATAACCATAAAAAAAAGAATAATGAAGGTGTCACGAAAAACTCCATTTCTTCATGGATGTTCGATGTTCCTTGTAACACGTTACTCCTGTTCAGGAAGTAGCTGACCAAATTATTTTTTCGCCATTCTACCTAAAAATCGCAATTTTGTTGCTCTTTTATGGCCCTCATGGCAAAAAATATAGTCTGCAAATAGTATAAAAAAATTTTTTACAAAACTCGTTACGACCAGGGTTGGTTTTTGAAAGGCTCTACGCTCACAGTTCATGACTGTAAGCTTGAAGATAGTAGGTTGTAGTAGTTAACAAATAAGTCGTCGCAGCGCTATAAACACTAAATCTCTACACTGACAGTCATGAAATGTGAGCGTAGAACCTTTCAGAAACCAACCCTGGTTACGACCCTCACTTTCAGCTCGGGGGCCGTATTCTGTAAGCATGAGTGTAATTAGGGTAAAATCAGAAAGTGCGGAAAATATGCGCGGGAACGTCGCAGAACATTCATTCCATCGCATTGTTTTCCGTTTGTTTTCCATATATTTACATGGAGCAGAGTAGAAGTTATATGACGTTGATTAGCAATATTATAATTAAAAAATTATGTTGGTAATCGAAATATTTGGTTATAATAACAAAATATATTTTATTTTTACAAGAAAAGAATCTCATTAGAATAACATAGAGTGATGATTTCCAACTTTTTTAACATTTTTGTTGTTAATTTAAAATTCGCGGACACAATTGTAGGCTATTTTAACAGTTTTTCAGCTAAATTCCGCTCCATGTGAATATAGGAAAAAAATTTGACGGAATGAATGTTCTGTGACGTTCCGTCGCATACTTTCTGCTCCATCTAAGGGTGAAATCTAATGGAGCGGAAAATAGGCGACGGAACGTCACAGAACCTCAATTCCGCATCTTTGTATTCCGCCAACGGAGTAAAGACGACGTAATAGACGACATCAATTTTTATTTTGTTTAAAAAAATTATTAGTGCTTCAATAACCTCACGTAATATTTTTAATTTGCTTTCCATAGCTGTACTTTTAATTTCAATCAAACTTTTAAATTCTATTTTGGTTAACTATTTGTTTAAACAATTTCAAAAAGTCTGTGACGCTTCTATTATCCCGTCAAATTTGTTTCCCTATATTCACATGGAGCGGAATAGAAGTTCTGTGGCGTTGATTAGCAATTTTGTAATTAAAAAATAATGATGTTAATTGAAATATTTGGTTATAATAACAAACTCTATTTTATTTTTATAAAAAAAGAATCTCATTATAATAACAATAGGTGATTATTTCCAACTTTTTTAACATTTTTGTTGTTAATTTAAAATTCGCGGATACATTTGTATGCTATTTTTAACAATTTTTCAGCTACATTCCGCGCCATGTGAACATAGGGAAAAAATTTGACGGAAAACAAGGCGACGGAATGAATGTTATGTGACGTTCCGTCGTCTATTTTCCGCTCCATCTGATTTCACCCTAACGCTGTCGTTATACTAACTTTTGACACTACTGCATATGTGTAGAAACCAATTTTCGTATTTAACGACTTGTATAACGCTGCGATAAAGTTACAGAATTAGGCTCCAAGCCGAAATCGTAAACTTTTCGTTTCGTAACTAAAGTCTTTCCTGTCAAAAAAAACCACGTGGGTCCCCATGTTTGTACACCCACCGTTAATGGATTCTTTCCGAATGTTTTGAAATCCTGAACTTTCATTGGACAATTCCGTTGTTTCCTTTGTTTCTATTGGAACATTTTGAAAAATTCGGAAAGAATCAATTAACGTTGGGTGTACCTACGCCAGAAATAATAAATGTCTAGATGGATATCGACATGGATGATCCAAGTAGATATCCATGTGGATGATATTTTTGATTAAAAATATCTTTCTTTGTGAACAACAAATTCACCTACCTCAAAATCTACGTTATTTCATCCAAATTTGTTGTTAATAATGAAAGATACCCCGTTAAAAAAGTCCAATTAGATTTCCGATTAGAATTTTAGAAATCCAACGTAAATTTATGGATAATTTCAAGTAACTAAATATTTTTTTTAAATAAAATTTTTTTATGTTTTTTATTGCGACTTATAAAAATATCTATTATGTTCATTGAATAAAATAGAACGTGAGAAAGCAGGCCGAATGATCGTCGTTTCAGACCAAATGAAACTGTCAGTTTATAAGCTCTAAACTCTTTTATTCTTTCCATGAGCATTCGCTTGCCATAAGAAAGTCGATAGATAGAAAACGTGGTGGCCCACTGGTGCCTATCATCGAATATGAATATACACATTTATGGCTCAAATTTAGGTTCGAATTTATAGTTGATACTCAACACTCAGCACTCAGTTCTCGACCCTCAGATATTGAAGTTCGATTGTTCCGTGTTCTCTATATGGGTGAAATTCAAAAAGTTGTCAAAATCATGTTTTTTAAAAACTAAAATAAATTCCTAAATTTTACTTGATATTTTTTAATATGTTTATCAATACTATAAATAAGAAGAAAACAATAATGGGCGAGCTGTATTTCAATTTTGGAAATATAACATGTGTAAATGTAAATAAACTTATAAAGTGTGACACAAGGACATTTTTTTTCTTTTGTATACATTAAAAGTGATTATTTGGCGAGTATTATATATAATAACAAATATATTTCACAATCAATTTAAAGCTCTTAAAGCCTACTTTCTTTTCCCCCATAGTCCAAATCCTGATTAGATTTTTTTTTCGTTAAGAAAATTAGCGTTACACGAAGAC
The DNA here is from genome assembly GCA_017163975.1 of Anastatus disparis. NCBI lineage: Eukaryota > Metazoa > Arthropoda > Insecta > Hymenoptera > Eupelmidae > Anastatus > Anastatus disparis. Next base: position 4,648,013 of record JAFFSR010000301.1, on the reverse strand, counting down.
ATTAGAAAAGGTACGTTTTTTTATGGTTTGATTTAAATATATTTTCTCACCATATATAAAACCTTTTACATTAATAACTCTTTTAATTACTAAAATACATATTAATTTTTATATTTGACGATATTTAGCTCTAATTATTTAACTTCTTAAATGATTTTCACGATAAACTATTAAAAGTGTGACACGAGGACAAAAAAATTGTCGTAACTTTGACGTCGGTTTTGAATACATTTTATTAAGTTATTGTATTTCTACACCCCAACATTAGATTCTTTATTTAGAAATCTTCAAAAATTATTACAGTAAAATTTTAATAACTATGTATTTAGGTACTTTTTATTTTGAAAACAAAATACTTGTACGCTCCGGACGCGTGACAGGAGGACATTTTTGTTTATTTTTCTTATTTATTCCTTTGGATTAGTCATTTAATTAAAATTCTAATGGTTGAACAAATTGATTAGGATTGTTACTAGCTAACTATTGGGTTTAGACACGTACATATTATTTACATAAAAAGTTATTATGTATTAACACCTATTTTCAATTTTTTGAATTTCACCGATATAAACGTGTGTCTACAGCTCGAATTTATAGTCGACACTCAACACTCAGGGGCATTATTCTAAAATAATTTTTTTCAATAAATCGTTTTATCACCTCGATAAAATGTATGGATAGATGCGTTACATGTAATTAGCGAGTATTTTATCACCGATTATAGTCACTTTTGTAGGATGGTTAGTAGCCATTATAGGAAAATCTAGTAATTTTTATTTCAAGCTATAAAGTGATCATGAAATGAATCGATAAACGGTTAAAAACGCCTTGATGAATTTTATTTTTATGTCTTCTCTTTTATCAACGCATAAGATTAATTTGTTTATCGATGTATTATAAGAATGGTCTTAAACTTTTGTATGGATGTTCGCATTATTTATATGATTATATATATATATATATATATATATATATATATATATATATATATATATATATATATATATATATATATATACAGTGGAGTCCAATAAAAAAGAGCCACCATTGAGAAAAAAAGTACTAATTAAAAAATTTTGTATCTTAACAAATAAGGGTCGTACAGAACTCTACGACCACTCATTTGAAACGCATTTGTGAGGAATTTTTAATGGTGTATTGGCAATTTAATTTTGAGTACTTGTCTGGGAAATATTACGACTCAAAAATAGAAAAAAAAAATTTTTTTATTCGCCTGTGCTTAAATTTAAATCATTTTTCGGAAAATGATGGTAGAAAAATTTTACACAACTAGTTTTAAAGGTATTTTGCTTGACTTGAAATTTATATTTTAGTTTTTTTTCTAGGTTCAAAATTGACCAAGATTTAGCGATTTTTGTTAAAAAAAAGGGTCTTTTTTATTTTTCCGATATCTGCTTAATGAGAGGAGATATATTTTTTATTTGGCATTTTTCTATGTCTCCTCTCATTAAGCAGATATCGGAAAAATAAAAAAGACCCTTTTTTTTAACAAAAATCGCTAAATCTTGGTCAATTTTGAACCTAGAAAAAAAACTAAAATATAAATTTCAAGTCAAGCAAAATACCTTTAAAACTAGTTGTGTAAAATTTTTCTACCATCATTTTCCGAAAAATGATTTAAATTTAAACACAGGCGAATAAAAAAATTTTTTTTTCTATTTTTAAGTCGTAATATTTCCCAGACAAGTACTCAAAATTAAATTGCCAATACACCATTAAAAATTCCTCACAAATGCGTTTCAAATGAGTGGTCGTAGAGTTCTGTACGACCCTTATTTGTTGAGATACAAAATTTTTTAATTAGTACTTTTTTTCTCAAGGGTGGCTCTTTTTATTGGACCCCACTGAATATATATATATTTTATAATGAAAATAAATATTAATTATTTAATCTATAACTTAATATATAGATTATTATTAATAATTGTTCAATTACATTTAATCACAATTAAATTTTTTTTCAATTTCTTAATAATTATTGTTTAAAATTTAATTGAATACAATGCAATTTGATAATAACATATATATACACATCGCGCGAATATATCATTAAGGAGACATGCGCACGCATCATGCACATAGAAGATATCGAGAAAGAAAACAGAGAGAAGAACATCATCGCATTGTCAACTCGGTTTGCCTTTTTTTTTCTTCTTAAAGAATCTCTATAATTTTGAAGTAACTTATTAATTTATTGTTGCAATAATTTTATATAGTGATAAAACATAATCATAGATAGATAAACATAAAAATATCTTAATTAAAACAAATTAGTTAATTTTTTTCTAACTTGAATTTCTCGCCTACATACTAACTTCTCAAAAAGCATTAGACATTCTAGTAATTTTTTCGATACTTTTCATTGCAGCACATTTGGTGATAAAACTGTCCTCGAGATACGATAAAACTGTTTGGGATAAAATGATATATCGAAAAAAATTATTTCAGAATAAGGCCCCAGCACTCAGTTCTCAACCCTCAGATCTTGAAATTATATTGTTATGTGTTCCCTATAAACGTAGACACACGTTTATAGGGAACACGAAACAATGAAACTTCAAGATCTGAGTGCTGAGTGTTGAGTGTCGACTATAAATTTGAGCCTATATAATAGTACTGATGATGAACCACCAGGGGGCTACCACGCTTTCTATCTACTGACTTTCTTATGGCAAGAGAATGCGCACGGAAAGAATAAAAGAGTTAAGAGCTTATAAACTGGCAGTTTCATTTGGTCTATAACATTGGGAACGGAGTTCTCAAAATTCTTCCCCGTAAACACATCGTCGCCATCACCAACAATCTCAAGTATAGTCCCCGAATTTCAACATGGATTCCGTGGAAAACATGGCTGAGTTCACTAACTTCTCTGTGTGTCGGAGTTTATAGCCGACAACCTCAACAAGAGAAAACATATCAGCATGCTCTTACTAGATGTAAAACAAGCCTTTGACAGAGTCTGGCACGAAGGTCTGATCTACAAACTCATTAAACTAGAATTTCCCCACTACCTGATAGGCATCATCAAATCCTATCTCACTGATAGGACCACTCGGGTCCGCGTGGGTAAGTCTCTCTCTTCTCCTAGTGGAAATCGGTTTTGCTAATAACTGTTAATAATTAAAAATAATTGCTAATAACTGCAAATAACTGCTAAAAGCTGCTAATAACAGTTATAAATAGTTTAGTTTGAGACAGAAATAGTGGTTATTTGCAGTTAATAGCAGTTATCATCAGTTATTAGCAGTTATTAGCAATTATTAACATTCATAAGCAATTATTTGCTATTTCATTGACAGTTATTAGCAGTTATTTGCGTTTATTTACGGCTATTTGCAATTTCTTGCAATTATTTACAGTTATTAACAATTATACGCTTTTTAAAAAATTTTTTAATTTTTTATATATAGGAAAAAATTTCCAAGATAATAAATTTTTATGAATAACTATTATTAACTATAAATAACTGCAAGTTTCTGCAAATAACTACAAAAATCAGAAAATAATTGCAAATAACTGCAAGAATCCGCAAATAACGGTAAATAACTACAAAAATAAAAAAATAACTGTTACTATTATCTTAATTTTTAAAAATTGCATTGTACAACATTGTTGTGCTTATAAATGTTAATAACTGTTAATAACTGCAAATAATTACTATTAACTGCAAATAACCGCTACTTCTGTCTCAAACTAAACTATTTATAACAGTTATTAGCAGTTGTTTGCTGTTATTAGCAAAACTGGTATCCACTAGGGTCCCAGACCCATAACTGCAGGGGTCTCCTAAGGTTCGAAAATCTATCCTCCTCTCTTTAATATCTTCTCTTACGACTACCCCAAGGACAATAAAGTCCTAGTTGCTCAATATGCCGACGACTCTGCCCTCATTTATACTTCAAAAATCATCACTCATTGTTCTTCCGTACTAAACAAATTCACTTCAGAAGCGGTAAGATGGTACCACACTTGGAGAGCAGCAATCAACGAATCCAAATCTATAGCCATATTATTCTCTCGACAGAATCGTACTCCTTCAAATCTCATAGTTAACAACCATCGTGTAGACTGGAGCTCTTCAGCAAAATACCTGGGTGTTACCTTTGATCGTAAACTCACATGGCAAAAACAAATCTAGTCAGTCCGAGCCAAATGCCGTGGTGCTTATGCTGCCTTAAAGCCTTTTTTCAATAATAAATCACTAACTAAAAAAACAAAAGCCCGCGAATTTAATGCCATTATCCGCAGTGTTTGCACCTACGCGATCGCAATATGGGGATCCACAAACTCTAAGGGTGAAATCAGATGGAGCGGAAAATAGACGACGGAACGTCTCAAAACATTCATTCCGTCGCCTTGTTCTCCGTCAAATTTTTTCCCTATGTTCACATGGCGCGGAATGTAGCTGAAAAATTGTTAAAAATAGCATACAAATGTATCCGCGAATTTTAAATTAACAACAAAAATGTTAAAAAAGTTGGAAATAATCACCTATTGTTATTGTAATAAGATTCTTTTTTTATAAAAATAAAATAAAGTTTGTTATTATAACCAAATATTTCAATTAACATCATTATTTTTTAATTACAAAATTGCTAATCAACGTCACAGAACTTCTATTCCGCTCCATGTGAATATAGGGAAACAAATTTGACGGTATAATAGAAGCGTCACAGACTTTTTGAAATTGTTTAAACAAATAGTTAACCAAAATAGAATTTAAAAGTTTGATTGAAATTAAAAGTACAACCAACGAATATAGACGCTTATAGAAGCGTACTCTTAAATGGGAAATTTCTGCCAAAAATGAGTTACCCAGCTACTGAGGGCGCCACTAGATCCCATGTATTTTTATATCTATATATATCAAATTTTTCATATGTATAGATATACAAACAATGTTAAAGTGTTACCCAGCGTATCGGACGAAAAATTTAACCGAGAAGTACGCTTCTATAAGCGTCTATCTTCGTTGGTACAACTATGAAAAGCAAATTAAAAATATTACGTGAGGTTATTGAAGCACTAATAATTTTTTTAAACAAAATAAAAATTGATGTCGTCTATTACGTCGTCTTTACTCCGTTGGCGGAATACAAAGATGCGGAATTGAGGTTCTGTGACGTTCCGTCGCCTATTTTCCGCTCCATCTGATTTCACCCTAACGGTATAGCTAAACTCCAAGGCACCTACATGCGCCTCCTACGCTCCCTCTTTCAGATCCCCTGGTTTATTCAAAATAATCAAATCCTAAAAGGAACCGGAATCGACTCAATTCCAGAAGCAGCGTACAAACACGCTGCGAATCTCCGTTTCTATGTCTCTAAACATAGCAATTCTAGCATAAAATTTCTTGAAAATTACCGTCGTAAATCCAACGATCGATTCAGAAGGCCACGCTCTCTGATTCGATCTCCATAACCCTTCTTCTCTAACTGACTTTAAACAGTCTATTTTCGTGTTTCGCAAATTGCGCGAGTGCCATACAGCCCCCGCTGTATGAGCCACCATTGTCTCTCAATTTTCTTCTTCTCAGGGTTCATAACTATTTGGTTGGTAATCTACGGGAAGGCAGTTTTAGTCGGTAGGCACCTGCGGGTGAATCCGACACTACCCTTACGGGGATGTCTTTTGAAGATTTCCCCTCCTCGACCCTTCAAACAAAAAAAAAAAAAAAAAATTGGTATATAACGACGATCATTTAGTCTGCTTTCTCACGTTCTATTTTATTCAATAAACAGAGATATTTTTATAAGTCACAATGAAAAACAAAAACTTTAATTTTAAAACAATATTTAGGGTGAAATCAGATTGAGCGAAAAATATGCGTCGGAACGTTGCAGAACATTCATTCCGTCGCAGTTTTCCGTCAAATTTTTTCCCTATATTCACATGGAGCGGAGTAGAAGTTCTATGACGTTGATTAGCAATATTATAATTAAAAAATTATGTTGGTAATCGAAATATTTGGTTATAATAACAAAACATATTTCATTTTTACAAGAAAAAAATCTCATTAGAATAACATTGAGTGATAATTCCCAATTTTTTTAACATTTTTGTTGTCTGTTTAAAAAAAACCATATGGTTTTACCACATGTTTTAAGTATGTGGTCATTTATGACCACATGCTCTTTGTTAACAATACGGTTTTTATCATGAAATTTTTTAACTATATATTATAAGAATAATAATAAGTTAGGATAAGAATTCTATTCCAGTAATTAAGCAGAAGAAAAGTTCTTTACTCTTGCCAAATTTAATTTCTTCAAAAATAAGCGGTCAAAAAGTACTTTTCTCCCGCAAATTAAATTTCTCCTGCATTAAGCGGGAGAAAAGTACTTTTCTCTCGCAAATTCACACTGACAGAAATGATTTCTAGTGGGGAAACAAATAGTCCACTTGATTAGGGTTTCTCCACGTAAAGGGAAATCTACTAAACGCTAGTAGAATTATGCATTCTTACAAATGACACCGATCATGTTGTTAGAAGAAAAATCGCTTCCCGCTAGAAGAAATCCACTATTCTGGAGAGGAAATCTGATTGATTGTATTTTCACTTATATAACACAACATTATTACGCGGCATTATTTTACATCCTTCTTTTGTATGTTAAGATATATCATTTAATACTTCAAATAAAAATTAACTTAGCATTTTTCAAGCATTTTTCTACTAGACACAAGAACACCCTACAGTAAATTTTATTCTTTGCCCAAGTGGAAATATACTAGAGAATAATAAAAATACTTTCTACTGCCGGCTAGTGGATTACACTTGCCTCAAGAAATCATTTCTGTCAGTGCAGAAGACAAAAAGTTCTTTACTCCCGCCACATTTAATTCCTCCTAAATTAAGCGGGAGAGAAGCATTTTTCTTTCGCAAGTTCAGAGGGCAAAAAATTTTTTACTCCCGCCAAATTTATTTTATCTTAATATATTGGGCGGAAAATATTTTCTCCCGCAAACTAATTTTCTCTTGAACTAAATGGGAGAAAAGTACTTTTCCCTCGCAAATTCAGAGGGCGAAAAGTTCTTTACTCCCGCCAAATTTAATTTCTCTAAAGATAAGTGGGCATAAAGTACTTTCCTTTCGCAAATTCAGAGGGTGAAAGTTCTTTACTCCCGCCACATTTAATTCCCTAAAAATAAGCGGGCGAAAAGTACTTTTCTCCCACAAATTAAATTTCTCTTAAATTAAGCGAAAGAAAAGTACTTTCCTCTCGCGAATTCCGAAGACGAAAAATTCTTCACTAGAAATTCAATTTTCCGGAAAAAAGTACTTTTCGCCTGTTTATTTTTAGAGAAATTAAATGTGGTGGGAGTAAAGAACTTTTCACCCTCTGAATTTGCTTAATTTGAGAAAAATTTAATTTGCGGGAGGAAAGTACTTTTCGCCCGCTTATTTTTGGAAAAATTAAATTTTGTGGCAGTAAAGAACTTTTCTCCCGCTTGATTACTCAAATAGGATTCTTATCCTATTATATTATTATTCTGATTATACATAATTAATAAATTTCATAAGAAAAGCCATATGTTAAAAAAAGTCCATGTGGTCATAAATGATCATATAGTTAAACGATGTAGTAAAACCATATGGTTTTTTTAACAGGGAATATATATATATATATGTATGTGTATATACATATATCGATACTTTACGAGACTTTTGAGAATTTTGCGCGTTTGCCTTTATATGGGAAATAAGGTTAAACGAAAAAATCCTCGAATTGCCAGGCAATTTGAGGATTTTTTAAGCGATTAAGGCGCGTTCACATGTCGGATTTCGATATATATAGATATACAGAAGTATTATTTCTTTGGATGTGGCAACGTCGCAATCCTCAAAAGAACAATTGGGTGGCGATATATATATCCTCAAAAGAACAATTGGGTGGCAATATATATGTATATATCTTCCTATATTATATAGACGTAAGCCTCAAAAAATAGCATTCTTGCGTCCTCCCCACTCCCCCCCCTTTTCCCCCAGCCTCACATTTTAAAATTTTTTTAACGTAAATATAGGTTTTTTTTCAGCCTCTGTGAGATGCCTCCCTACTCCTCCCCCAGCCTCCCTCTCCTCCCTCCTCCTCGACCTGCCTCTGACATCGCCTCAACGTTTGTCGCCTCATATTACCTCATAGGTCTCCTCAAAGACTCCTCAGAGACGCCTCAGGTAAGCCTTAGGAATTCCTCGAAACGCTTCAAGTTTGTGAGAATGATATTTTTTAAAATTTTCAAAAATAACGTAAAAATAGTTACCGATGCCTCAGTGCTTCCTCATCTCCTCCTCTTACAATGCCTCAGGGTACGCCTCAGAGATGAGGCATTTTTTTTTGTCTCTTGTCCCGCCTTACACATCGCCTTAGAGACGCCTCAATGTTTCCTCATCCCCTCCTCTTACAACGCCTCAGGGTACGCCTCAGAGATGAGGCATTTATACGTATGTATACACAAGAATAAGTACATCACAAATTGGGGGGCTGGCGAGCAGGGCGAGCAGGGGGGTACCCCCCTAGTATATATATATATATATATTCAATTTACTTTACTTGGCTCATAGTTATGATATTTTATCTAGTTTATCATTTCAACTCACAAGATAGTTCTCATTTAACAAAAATCTTAAAATTAAGCTTTTATTATTTTTTTATTAAATATAGTTTTGCGCTCGCAGTTAATAAGAATTACGTTCGATACTAATCCTCAATGCAGATGTTCCTTGCATGCGTCCTGATCTTAAATAACACACATGCGGAAAACACCTATTTTGCGTACTTGGGTTGGAAATAGCTATTTTTTAATTTATATTAGAATATCTATTGGATGTGGATAAACGAAAATGATGCATAGCACCATCAAACACTCCCGGTTGAAAATAATAATCTGGATCCAGGTAGATTATCCACTTGAATAGAGTTGGATATCACTCTGATCTTCATTCACCTGGATCCATTTGGATATTTTTCACGTAAAGTAATAATTATGAATTTTATAAGCATCTATATAACATAATAATACTAAAAATAAAAGAAAATTCAAAATTTCAATCAAATTAAAATAATCTAGGAGGATTATTATCTTGGATATTCATTTGGAGTAATAAAAACGACAAATTAAAAAGTACGCATTCCAGTAAATTATTTGATAAAATTATTGTTAAAATTAGCGAGAGGTGGCTTGAATGAAATAAACGCAATTAGTTGGTAATAAATAATTTACTATAAAAACACGAAATTTAAATACATCTTGACTACCTAACAGTCACCTACGGAATGAATTAATGCATCTGGCGTTCATCAAACATAACCCGTCTTACGGTGGCGCCACAGACTACACACACACGATTAAGCGTGTCTATATTTCTAACACTCCCTCTCGCGCTCAATATTATTTATTATACACAAATAATATTTTATTAGAATACATAAGTCAAAATATATAAAAAGAAATGAAATTTTTAAGTTTTTTAATCTTGATATGAAGATGACTGCTGTTTACTCTGTAGCTTGTTGTTTAATTTAGGACCTGTAATACATACAAAGTAAAGAATATTAAAATGAAAGGAGTGTAAACATGTGTATGTTTTTAAATTTTTGTCAGTCTTATCATCGTTCAATATTAACTTTGACAGTTGTTCATGCAGTTCAAATGCCAGCGGTTTTGTGAATACATCAGCTATCTGATGTTTAGAAGAAACCCAGCTTACGTTTATCAGACTTCTTTTTACATACTTTTTACATAGTGTCCCTTCATTTATGTCATATGTCGTAATATCGTTCTACAACTTGTAAACAGTCGTACTGTACTTTATATCTGAATTCAAATTCTTTCGTTCCTTTTAGGTATCTAAATACTCTTTTAACTGACTGCCAGTCATCTTCAGTGGAGTCGATTTGTTGTATGCTTAGAATATTAACAGCATAGGCAATATTTGACCTGATTTCATTGATTTATCAATTTCTTCACGCTGTTTTCTCTTGCTATTGTCCACTTTATTGGTTACTATAGATATTCGTTGAGAAGGTAGCTGATCAAAACTAAACTTCTTCAATATTTTGTTTATGAATTCTTCTTGCTTAAAGCTTAGTATCCTTTTCTTTCTGTCTCGCTTTATTTCTAAGCTTAAGAGCAGGCCGGATTCGCTGTCCTTGTCTAATTGGCATTTTTGTTATTTACTCAAGTATTAATCGGTGTATCTGCAAATTGAAGGTTATGCGCAATAGATATTATTATTACAAATATTTATGCACAAGAAAAAAAAAATCTATCGCTTTGTTTTTGAGAAAAGTAAGGAACGCGAAAATATTATAAACATAATCTTTTACTTCGGCGTTCCTTACTTTTCTCAAAAACAAATCGGTAGATTTTTTTTTTCTTGTGCATAGATATTCATAATAATAATATCTATTGCGATCAACCATTATTTTGAAGATACACCGATTAATACTTGAGTAAATAACAAACAACTCAATTGTTACTCGGTCGGTATCAGGTTCTACTCCGGCCTGCCGTTAAGAAACTTTTAGGCTCAACAACTTCTGTCATTTCAAATTCTTTGTTAAAATTTGTTTTTTTATTCTTTCAAGCATCTGTACATTATTGCAAACTAGCAGAATATACTAAGTCTATATTTCTTTACTGCCGCTTTAAATCTTTGATTCCAACAGTTAAGACTGACTTTCAAATGATATAAGACCTTATTCAATTTAAAAATCTTGTTTTGTTTGATCTTTTCAGAAACAGTCATCCCTTCAGGAATTTCCATGTATACTTCACTGTTTAAATATCCATTTAGAAAATTTATTTTCACGTCCATCTGACATATTTCTAAATTCAGGTTGTTTTCCATTGCCAGTATAGATCTGATTAAAGTGAATCCGGTGCATATGTTTCTTGCAGATCATATTCATTTCTGTCTTTGAAACTACGAATTATTAATCTGGTTTCATATCTTATTTTACTGTCTTCTATCTTTCTTTTAAATACCCATCTTGGATGTTTAATGTTTGATCTTTTCATTACTAATTTTTATACATTATTCTTATACATAGATTCTAACCCTTCATTGATAGTTACGGTCCTTTTTTTGTTTATCTTTTGACTTTATGGCTTTCAAGTATGTACTCGGGTCACTATTTATTTCAGTTCATAAAACATGAGTTTCTTCATCTATCTTATTTTCTGCACTTATTCGGGTTTCCATTGGTAATTTAATTTGTCGTTATGTTTTCTCCCACTCTGATTCTTGCACTTCATATTCAGTATTTTTCTTAACTTTTGTCGGTCGTCCTACTAATTTTTTTATTTTCTCTCCCTCCAATCCTTGTTACTTTTTATCAGTCTTATTATTTTTGTTTCTTGGTCGTCTAACTGGTATTTTGACTTTCTCTCCCTCCGGTCTTTGTATTCGTGTTTCATTTTCTCTGTCTTACTATACAAAATTCACAAATCATTTAGTTTTATCTGTTCATAAATTTGTTTCAAGTCTTGTATGTCAGTTGTTGCATATATGTCCTTGTAGACGAATTTTTTTGTTGAATCGTACATCTCTGCTTTCGTATGGTTTTTATTAAACCCATTGTGCCTGAATGTGTTATTTGCAAAGGTTCAATCGTCCTATGCCTGACTGTCTTAAATGGCAATTTGTTAGGCTTTGCAATCATAAAATCTTTCAACGTATCATCAAATACAGCCTGTTTTAAAGTTTTGATATTAGGAAATTTTAATTGTAATTTTCTTAAATAATGAACTGATGCATGGCCCATTCGACCTTTCCACAATATAGCGTAGTTGTTTATATTTATTTTCTCTGTCGCTTTTCTATTTTCAAGCTAATATTGAGATTCTTCACTGACTTCAATCTCATGTGATTCATGAATATTTTTGTCTGTAATCTAAATATTTTCTTCTTTCACTGTCTGATTATTTTATTATTATATCTATTATTTTATTGTCTAAGTAAATACTTAGACCATTATCTGCAAACTTACGTAAGGATAAAAGATTTTCATTTAAGTTTTCCGCGTGGATTATTTTCTCCAAAGTAGTACATTTTCTATCAGTCGTATTTATTTGCACGCTTTCTTCTCCCTTAGATTCAACATTTGCGCTGTTGTCTTTATTTGCGCATTGGATTTCATCCAGTTGTTTAATAAACGTCTTGAAAATCAACTTCGAATTTGTCAAATGTTCTATTGTACCACTGTCAGCACTCTGTTCATCAGTCTTCTCGTTTCTAGATTGTTATTGGTTAGAACAGCCTCCTTTTTGATATTTTCCTCTGTTGTATAGTACATAATTTTCTTGTCTTCTTTTGTTGCCAGATTTCGTTCGTTTGGATTGTCATTATTAAATGGATTAGTTATCTTACGTTTGAATGCTGTCCAACTTGTATTTTCTTTATGGTTATTATTAAAAAATTTTGTTTCATACTTTTTTCGGTCGTTCTGTAATGAGTGTCCCTGACGCTTTGGACATGTTGAAATCACATGGTCCTGGGTAAATCTCTGACAGAAGAAACATTCCTTTATGCTAGTTCTGTGGCATGAGCAGTCGCTGGAATAGTGTCCATAACCGTCGCATTCAAAACATCACACTTTCCGTATCACCCCTGACTTGGTCGTCATAGCTGTCATTGTATGTTTGTCTGCAGTTTAGTGGCTCTTAAACTACATAATAAGTAACTTCAGTTTATCATGAGATAACCCTTTCCCCGTCACACTATCTGTCATAAAATCTATTCCTTCTATTTGTTGTACTTTGCTTATGATAAAGTTATAGAAAAAATCCCTTTTGTCTTTATAAAACAACAATTTAACTTTTGGCATTTCTTCAAATCTGTCTATAAAATTGACTGCCTTTTCTTTCGCTGGATTATACTTTATAGTGTACAATTTTTCTTTATACTAGATGGAGTTACATTTGCTTTGCTTGATTTAATTTCTTTAAATTCTTTTCAATAATTTAACTGGATCTTTAATTTCCATAAACCTAGCATTATAGTATTTATCTATTCTATTTATTAAAATATCATGAATTTTATATATATATTTTTTTGATTCCAGAGTTTGGTTGTTAAGGATTTGCATAGCGATTCTTTCTTTTATCATCAAATCGTCATTTCTTTTCTGCTCTATTCTTCTTCTCTTCTTATATTCACAATAGACTGTTTGATGCTCTTGCGGGTGGTAATGTCTGGAAGGGGACTTGAATGGATATACACAAGGGGATTTGAATGGATTCACTCCGGATGAGCTTAATGCGCACTTTGCTGGGGTGTCAGTCTCGCTGCAGAAGGATAGTGAAGAGCGATTGAGAATTCTTTTTCAATGCAATGAAAGTGGGTTTACCGTTAAACCAATTAGTTTTAATGATATTGTTCTTGCAATTTCACATTTATCCTCACAGGTTTGTGGTTAGGATGGCATTCCGCAAAGCGTGATAGTTAAAGCTTTACCATTTATTGGTGAACATCTTGTGACTCTGTTCAACTCCTCTTTTGCACGGGGGATCTTCCCTTGCCGTTGGAAGCAAGCACGTATTATACTATTGAAAAAGTGTGCTGCACCTAAGCAGCCAAAAGATTTTAGGCCTATAGTCATCCTATGTTTTCTTTCAAAGGTTCTTGAGAAGATCGCCCATGACCAACTGCAGGAGTACATTACATCCAAAAAATTGCTCGATCCTATGCAAACGGGCTTCAGGAAAAACCATTCTACGCAGACTGCTGTACTTAAGCTTACAGACGATATAAGGTCAGGTCTAGACAGAAAACTTGTTACGTTACTACTACTTTTTGACTTTAGTAAGGCATTCGACACAATCTCTCCCTCCAAACTTCTTGCGAGGCTTAGATCGATGGGGTTCTCTAGGGCCGCACTTGGATGAATTAACTCCTATTTATCAGGTAGAAAACAAATGGTTTCCACACATTTAAAGGAGGAATCGAATTGGCTAACAACCAATCTAGGAGTACCTCAGGGTTCGGTGCTGAGGCCTCTGTTGTTTTGTCTTTACATAAATGACGTACGTGACGCACTGGACTCTGGTTGCGTTGGGCATCTCCTGTATGCGGATGATCTTCAAATTTATACGCAGATCCCTTATGATGATGTGGATGAGGGGATTCGTATTTTACAGAGGGTGGCCAGGGTGGTGTCGTGGTGGGCTACTGGTGTTTCTCTTACTTTGAATGCTAGTAAAGCAAAGGCAATCGTCTTTGGAAGTAATCGTTTTATTAAAAATTTTTATTTGGGTGAGCCAAAGACGATTGACCTGGTGAGCGGTATCGGTATTCCTTTCTCTGACACCGTTACGAGCCTTGGTGTTGTACTCTACTCTAAACTGTCGTGGGAACCGCATATTAATATGTTGACTAAAAAATTCAATAGAGTGACTTATGGCCTGCGGTTTTTCCGTCGGTACACCACTGAGGCTCTGCGTAAGCAGCTCGCAACCACCCTGCTGTTTCCACATCTTGATTACTGCTCAGTGGTTTTGCTCGATGCTTCACAGCAGTTACAAAAATCTTCCATCAATCAGCAGGTTTAAAGCCGCTCTGAGGAGGTATTTACTCAACCTCGATTAAACAGTATTATTTTCGGACTATATCATATGTGTTAATTTATTATGTGATGTACCTTTTATAGATTTGAAGCATGATTGTATTTATTGGCGTGATTGTAGGATGTGCGTGCATAGAGTGAATGATTATATTTTTATCAGATTGACTTGTATATTACTGTACATTTAACTTTGCTGTGATTTTAACTTACTGTATACTGCTGATATTTCGACTGCGCTCTTTACACGCTTGATTTTATGTAATTGTTTTGACTGATAGATATTTAAAACTGATTTTTAACTATATTATTTATACTCTTTGCGTATATTTATTCGTATTATCTGTGATATCACTTTTTTATTGACTTACTATTACAGTATTACTATCTCTAATATGTTTTATGACTATGATATCATACTGTACTACTTTAATTTTATATATGCAAGGCTATTTCAAGTATTTTATGAATTTTTAACTTTATTTGTAATTAAGGGGCTTCAGTGGCGTAACCGGCTAAGGCGCACGACCTATACGGTCTCTACACTTTCGCTTCGACTCTAAACTTTTACTTCAGCGTTCTTTTCAGAAAAACAAAGTGGTAGATTTTTTTTTCTTGTGCATATATATTTATAATAATAATATCTATTGCGCTCAACCTTTAATATGAAGATACACCCATTAATACTTGAGTAAATAACAAAAAACTCAATTTTTACTTGGATGATATCAGATTCTACTACGGCCTGGCCTTGACTGAATTAAGCTTATCTGTTACCTAGTCCAATTTTTCAGATAGATCTAAATCAAAATTTTCATTATAATAATCATGCTCTCGTCGTCAATTTTTCAGTCATAATTTTCCATTTGTTTTAATGATGATTTTATTTTTAACTTTTTTATTCAAATTTTCTATTATTTGTTTACCTGCCAGTTTTGCTTCAGTCGTTTCATTCGTTCTGTTTCTGTCACTGTCTTTATTTCTGCCTTTTCAGTCTTATTGTAATGTTCATCCGTCTCTTCTCTGTCTTTAGCTCTATCTTTGCTCTCATTTTCATCTGTTTTTTCGTCGTATTCAATTTTGCTGTCAAACCTCTAATTAATTTTTGTCTTTCCTTATCTGTCGCTATTTGACCTCTTTTAGTTAGTCACTTTATTCTGTCTTCTGTTCTGTCTCTTTATATAGTCCCCCTTCCGTCTTCCCGGTCTCATTGCTGTCGTTAGTTCTATTCTTTCTTTCTTTCTTATCAGTCATAGTGTGGCCACCTGTCGGACAATAGGGCATATATAATCTATCTCCATCTCTGTAACTGTCCTCATCACCAGGTCAAATTCTTCACTCGTAACGTACTTCTCAACTATAAAGCAATGGTAAACCAATATAAATAAAATTCTTATGATTTTGCCGAACACAAGCAAAACTAGATAATTTACTTTAGAGTTAATTATATATATTATAAGCTTTATAGACCGAACACAAGCCCTTTGAGCTCAGTATATCTATCAAAATAAAGAGAATCAACCTAGTATGTCAAATGCAAGCAATATTAGGTCATTCATATTTATGACAGAATCAATAAGAGAATGAATCTAACATGCCGAACACAAGCAATGTTAAATGATTCAACTTAATCCTTTTAATCTTAAATGATTCCAATTCGTCAGCTATTTATGTATGTTTTTATATTTATAATTATACATATGTGCTAATATCCCCATACACAATATACTGAATACAATTATTATTATGTGTGTGAAAGCAGCAACTATGATTGATCAATATTATTTTAAAACCATAGATATATTTTTAAAATTTTTCATATATGTCCTAATTGTATTCAATTTTTGTCATAGTTTTGAATACCATGCTGTCTTAGATGACTGTCGCATACATTTCATGAGAATGTATCCATATAAAATAATTTACCGTCTCTTGAGTTTTGAGAAATAGCAATAAGCTTCTTTCCTCTGTACAATGATAATTTCAGATTAATATTTTAAAATATATTTTTCTTCCAATTTATTTTATATACACTCGTTCGTATTGATCTCTTGTGATGTTCATCCCTAAGAAAAATTTGGGTTCACCTTAATCTTTCATTCTGAATACAGAACTCAATTTAGTTTTGATTTCATCCATTTTGAATCTGTTGCTTCTGACCAATATCACGTCGTCTCCATGCAATATTATAAAAAAAACTTGTCCATCTCTTCTTCAGGTAAAGAGACAAGGTTTTTTGCCATTCTTTTCCAAATCCAGTTTCTAAGCTTCTTCTGAAAATCTTTTGTTCCATCTTTTTGGACTTACTTTTAGTCCGTATAAGGACTTGTATAATTTACATTCTTTGGTGCATTTAGTCGCATCATTGCATTCAAGCCTACCTGGAATCTTCATGTAAATGTCTCCTTCTACGGTTCCATGTAGAAACGCTGTTTTGACGTCCAGCTGTGTAGCTTCCAAGTCGTATTTGTTGATGATACATCCCTATCGAAAATAATCACGTGATAATCACATGATTACCACGTGACGTTAACGAGCGAAATGTCATGTGATATATACGTGATAATCACGTGATTTGGAAAAAAAACAAAAATACCTATCTGAAAATAATCACGTGATTATCAAGAAATCATCACATAGCAATCACGTTATTCGTAAAAAAATACCTCATTGAAAATAATTACGTGATTATTCTCTAATAATGTGATGATCACATGATTATCACGTAATTATCACATGATAATCAACAAAAAAAATATTCCAATGAAAATGATTTAATAAGAAAATGTCCCTGCTCAAAATAATCACGTGATTTAAAAAAAAAATTGCAGTTATAATTACGTGATAATCATATTATTCATAAGGAAAATATAAAAAAATATAAAATTATTGCAATCAATAATCACGTGATAATCACGTGAATTATCACCCTATTATCCTATTTTTTTCTCTTAATCACATAATAATTTCGTGATTTCTTTCATATTTCTTTTTAAATCACGTAATTATCACGTAATTATCATATGAAAATTTCGCAATTATTTTCAGCAGAATATTTTTTTTCCTAATCACGTGATTACCATGTGATAATTACGTAATAATCATGCGATCATTACGTTATTATCACATGATGACCACGTGATTATTTTCAGTAGGGTATTTTTTTCAAATTACGTAATTATCATGTGATAATTTCGTGATAATCATGTGATTATTTTAAGTGAGATATTTGCTCGTTGACGTCACGTGATAATCATGTAATAATCACGTGATAGTTGTATGAAAATTACGTGATAATCACGTGATTATTTTCGATGAAAATTACGTGACAATCACGTCATTATTTTATTAGGGATAGGACTAATTTAATCAAAGACGCTGGAGCATACGTTTCACTCAGACTGTATTCTGTCTTGTCTTTGAATTCTCTGACGATTAAACTAGCTTTATAGACAGTTAAGCCCATTTCATCAATTTTCTTATTAAACACCCATCTGGAGTCTATTATGTTTATTCTCTTTCCTTCTAAATTGTTGTTCGGAGTATCTCCCGGTGAAAAGAAAATCAAATGATAAATCACCTGATTTCTCATCATTACATGATGTTTTAGCATGATGGATCTTTGGTTATCACAAGTTTCAAACCATGCTTAGTCAATTCAGAAGTTTTTGACAAATTTTACAAAAAAATTTCCAAGTTTAAAAATTTCAAAAATTTTCAAAAATTGTGCTGAATTGACTAAGCATGGTTAGAAAGTGTGTAAACAAAAAAAATCGTTACATAATGTTTTGACATGATAAATCACTTGAGAAAACAGGTGATTTTTGACCTGATTTTTTTTACCAGGGCTACCATTCCCTAAACTTCGTTTTCTTTCATAGAACGCAGTTCTTCTTCCACTGCGCTCTGCGATTCATTCCTTTCTGTTGAAGACATAGTCTTCTTCGAATCTTTTGGATCCTTGTTGATTTCAGCTAACGTAGCGTGGGATGACTCATCATTTATAGACTTGTCTTGCTGCACTTCTCTTGCTCTTATATTGAGTTTCCAGTTAGTTTTGGCTACTTTTTCAGGTCACTTAACTTTCTTTTCGACTGGTTTGTATTTGTACTGTACATCTGAATGTCTCTTCTTAGGTCTTCCTCTTTTGGGTTTGTCTGTGATTTTCGTATTTTTATCTAAAGTTTCTGAATTGGAATTTAAATCATCTGAATGTTCTTCTGATTCTCTGGTATTAGTTTCACTACTCTCTTTTACATCTGAAATTTCAACCTTTCCAAAGTCTTATAGTGTTCGCTTGAACACGTCTTTGTGTGATAATTTCTCATTAAATCTGACATTTCTGGAGTTGATAAACTTTCTTGTTTTAGGATGCGACAAGATGTGGCCTGTTGTGGTATCCTACTTTTCAATAAGTTTCTCATAGCTTCGAGAAATTTTTCTAAGCAGTCTCTTGCCTCATTCTTGTGTTTAATAGAATAGGCTTTGGCAAACCTGGAGCAAATGCCTATAAATACCACTATAAACTTATTTTCTCCAGGATAAGATAGTGGTTTTATAGGACCCATAATATCTGTATGAATTTATTATAGACATCTCGTTGCTCTGTCTCTTGTTTCTCAGAAAGAAAGACTTTCCATTTTTCTCAGTATACACGATTCGCAGTCTAGTATGTTATCTCAGAATTTGACCTCCTTTAAGAAGTCAATTGATTTATTTAGATGTTTTAAATGGCTAAGAGACATGTCCCCTAGTCTCACATGCCATAGCATACCTTCATCTAATTCACTACTGTTGACCTTTGAATTTCCATTTGTTTTTAGTAGATCGTCTAATATTTGTGAGTCAGTTATATTGTATAAGTCAGTAATTTTTCCTTTTAGAAAATCTTCTGAATTTGTTGCCTGTATCTCTTCATTTCCGTGGCCTTCATTCTCTATATTCTCCCTTTCAATCTCAGCCAGGGCCTCTGAGACCTGGTCCAAGTTAAACAGTTCTCGGACTGAGATTGTTATATGAAGTCATCCACGGAAATTATCCGTGCTTCACACACGTACTCTTTATGATTTTCTTGACGTTTATCTTCATTTTTAGTTACAATGTCCAAAGAAACTAATTTGGTTTTACATATTTTCCTGTCAAATATCTGACTCTAGTATATTTGTCAAATATTTATAATATTTTGTCATCTAGATAAATACCTAGACCAACATCTGTGAATTTTCTTAGTAAAATTAGATTGTGTGAGACCTCTGAAGCTGCTAATACATTTGTTAGTTTAAACACATCTAAATTGTTTCTATTTGAAACCCAGTATAAGATTACCTTCTCAATCTATAGTAATGTCAGCTGTTTTATTTTTATTTGAGCTTTTTATGACTCTTCCCGAGCCTTTCTTAAAATTACTCAGAATTAAACGTTTCTTTACTATATATCCTGTGGCTCCTGAATCTGATAAAAATGTTATTCTTTGATTATTGGTATTTGTTATGTTGTTATTCTCTGTTGAAAAAACTTTAGCAGTTTTCTTTTTTTTTAAAAACCTCACTTCTAAATTTATTAGAGTTCTCTGTTCTACTCTTTTTTTTAGTATTCTTACTTTTACCACCTTTTTTATTGTTATGGTAATTACTCTGTACATATCCTCCTCTGGATGGTTCAGCAACTGAGCCTGATGTACTGCTTTCCCTCTGAAAACATACAGTACCTCTATGTCTGTTACTTTATTACAATAGTGACAGAAACACAAATGATATTGAATAAGCAAGCACTCAGCTTGAGGATGTCCTGTATTGTTGCATCTGTGGCATTTTATTGGATAAATCCTTCTTTGAGCTGCATTGTACTGCACCTCTGAATTTTCATCCTTCTCTTTCTCAGCTTCCAGCTGTAATAAAATACTTTTTAGTTTTTCAATGGTCATTTCTTTTTGATTAGTCTGCCTTCTTATCAACATGGCTGATCTTAACTCTAGATAACATCCTTAAACTGCCAAGTAGAAGCCAGATCTCTTTTCCTCTGTAGAGAGCTTCTCCTCTGGATTACTGTTCTCATAATCCCTATCATCATTGTCTCAAACCGATCAACAAACGACTCAATAATTTTCCTCTGGTTTTATCTTTAACTTATACATTTTTGCTCCTTCAGATGTTGCTACTACATTCATTAATATTCTTTCGCTTTTTAAAAATTTTTTTACAGTATCATTAGGATTTTTTAAATTTAATATCTTTTTATGGTAATATACATCTAGTCTATTAATACAACACTGAAATACTAAAAAAGGATTGCTGTATTATTATTTAAAATCATTCACGTCTATATTGCGTTAAACAACCAAGAAATGTTTCATGTAGTATTTTCGTAATATTTCGGAGATATTTCATAAATTATTCAAGAAAATTAATGAAAACAACATTGAAATATTGAAGAAATACTGCTGCATTATAAATTTATACAATCTTATTCAATATTGCGTAAATTTTTTAAGAAACATTTAATAAAATATTTGAAAAAAATTTATTCATATAACACTGAAATATTAAAGAAATATTGATGCATTATTTCTTAAATTAGTTTGAATCAATATTGTGTAAATATTTCAAGAATCATTTCATGAAATACTTCTGCGATGTTCCAGAAATATTTCATGAATTACTCGAGATAATTTATGAATAAAACACTGAAATATTGAAGAAATATTGCTGCATCATTTTATGAATTAATTCGAATCAGTATTGTGCAAATCCTTTAAGAAATATTCAATGCAATATTTCTTTAATAGTACAAAAACATTTCATGAAATATTCGAAAAAATTTATGAATACAACACTCAAATATTAAAGTAATATTGCTGTATTATTTCTTGAAATAATTCAAACCAATATTGCGCAAATCTTTCAAAAAACTTTTCATGAAATATTTCAGTAATATTTCAGAAATAATTCATGAATCATTTGATAAAATTTTTAAACACAACACTGAAATATTAGAGAAGAATTGTGGCATTATTTCTTAAAATAATTAAATCAATATCGACATAATTTTTCAAGAAACATTTCATAAAATATTTCTACAATATTTCAGAAACATTACATGCTATATTGTAAAAAAATGTATAAATATAACAGTGGAATATTGAAGAAATATTGCTGCATTATTTCTTGAAATAATTTAAAGCTATATTGCGTAAATCTTTCAAGAAACATTCCATAAAATATTTGTATAATATTCCAAAAATCTTTCACGAATCAATAAAAAATTTATAAATACAACACTAAATAATTGATAAAATATGACTGCGTTATTTTTAAAAATAATTCAAAATATGAAATATTGAAATAATATTGCTGGATTATTTCTTGAAATGATTCAAATTCATATTGCGTAAAGCTTTGAAGAAACATTTCATGAAAAATTTCTGTAATATTCCAGAAATATTTCGTGAAACATGCAAAAAAATTATTAGTACATCACTGAAATATTAGAAAAGAATTATAACTTGAAATAATTCACGTCAATATTGCTTTAATCTTTCAAGAGATATTTTATGTAATACTCCAGTTATATTTCGAAAATATTTCATAAATTATTCGAAAAAATTTATATAGAAAACACTATAGTATATTAAGATACAAGTGGCTAAAATAGCCCATTATTTAACGGCGTGAGATTAGCAGCCTCGCTACCTGCGTAAAAAAAATTCGTCTTGCCAAGATATTGGTGAAACAATATCCAATATTTTGCATTTATTTAAAAATCTCTTGGCAAATTTTTTCCAATATTTCGCCGACATTTATCATTTATCAATCCCTAGGGCCAAAACCCACATTATTCCCACATATTGGCAATATATTGGATATTGCTGATATATTGGATATTGCTATATCAATATGTATAATGATAAATAATTTCAAATAAAAAATCAAAGTTTTACCACATTTAATTGAAAACTTTTCAACTTTTTTTTATATCATATCTATAAAGTATACAATATAGGTGATATTAAAATCTTTAATATAATATATAAAAATAAAAAATTCGTAAATTAAATTCAGAAATCTTTTTTTGCAAAACAAAAAACATATTTAATAAAATGATTTTTCAAGTCAAATTTTACGAATATAAATATAACAAAAAATCCATTATACTAAATGTATATTTCCATTACAATTTGGTTGAAATAATTTCTGAGTAACAGAATAATTAAATCAAATGTAATGAACACAAATCGACTTTTGTCATTTTTGTAAATAAGAAAAAGATTAAATCATTTTTAATTTTAATAAATACAACTTAAAGAAAATAATTCATATATTTTATTGTTCAAAATTTAATCGCCCAAAAAAGTACCATTTACAGCTTACTTATGTACAGTCCCTGGCTTCGCAGGTCAGCGCGCGGGTGCGCGTATACAGTACTTTTTGAGCGATTAATGGGTAATGTACTCATTATAAATACTGTCGCTTATGTCATTTTTGTTTAACAAGAAAAAGATTAAATCATTTTTAATTTTAATAAATACAACTTAAAGAAAACAATTCATACATTTTATTGTTCAAAATGTTTCATTAATTTGAATAATGAAGATTCTTTATGTTTTCAATATAATAATAATTTATTTAATTATTTTCTTGAAATTTCTTTAATTTCATAATTAAAAACATTATACAAATACCTTATTTTTACGAAAAAATAATTAAATGTCCTAGAAATCAGTCACTTCAAGCTCAAAAAATTTTTTTTCACACTCAGGACGTGAAATTCAATTTTTGATGTCTATTCTTAGAGGCTAAATTAGCTCTTTTTTACCCAAGGGCAAAATAGTATATTACGATACATGTGACTTAAGTGGCCCATTATTGCACGACGTGAAGTTATCGCCCTCGCTACGCTCGGGCGATAATCACGTCGTTGCAATGGGCCACTTAAATCTCAAGTATCGTATACTATTTTATAGCACAAGTCTCATAAATCCGCCGCATTACATGAGTACTCTTAATAATCAATAATTAACAAAAACTATGCACTCCACGAATGATAATTTGTAAAATAAAAACGAAAATTGTAAAAGAACAAATACTAGGCATTCCGTGAATGATGAATCGAGAAAGGAAAACAAAAACTATAAATAAAAAAAATTTAAACATTTCATGAATGATAAATCAAAACAGAAAAATTTTAAAACTGTAATTTCAAATATTTACTTAAATCGTATAATAATGATAATACTAAATCTTCGTTTTATATGTTAACTTTAGTTTTACTCGATCCCACGTTCTTATTATTGTTATTTAATATAAAAAGTGTACCGGCACATTGGTGGGGTTACGGAACTGCACCACAGTCGATCGGCGAAGTTAAGCAGCATTGGGCGCGGTTATTACTTGGATGGGTGACCGCTGCCCATGTAACTTCATTGATCGATTAGGTGTTTTTTCTTTGTCAACAATGTGTGAATAGGTAAGAGATAAATGTTTTTGGTCTTTAAACCAACGGAATGTGACATAATCACCGAAAACAATTTTCGATTACTGGGTGATGTTATAACAGATCACGGCCTGAGATAGAGATCTGGTTATAAAGGTCCGCTCGGAAGACTCGTAATTATCAATAGTCATAGATTTCTCATGAAAATTAATAGTAGCTCATTATTGTATAGCATAAAGTTTGACGAACATGGTGTCCAATAATAGGCTACTTAATTCATAGGTAGCTGTGTGTCTAAATGCGGATTTAGGACACAGTGTGCTATAAAAATTGTTTTCTAATAAGCGTGATTGATTTTTGCCAATAAGAAATTTACTTTTCGTGTCTTAGAGTTATATTGAATGGTGGATGAGTCGATGTATAAACTGAGTAATGACTGCGTGGTTTAATGAATTCATGGGTGGATTCATGGGACGATAAAATGACGGCTCAATGGTTCGATGGACAGATCGATAAATATAACGATGGGTCGATGGGCGGATAAATAATTACGTCGATGGGTCGATAAATGAATATGTCGATGGGTTGATGAATCGATGGGTTGATGGACTGATTGGCGGATGGATGAATTTGTCGATGGGTTGATTGGGCGGATAGATGAATTTATCGATGGGTTGATTGGGCGGATAGATGAATTTGTCGATGGGTTGATAAGCTGATGGGCGGAATTTGTTGATGAGTGGGAAAAAGAATTCGTTGATGGGTTAATAGATGGATGGATGAATTTTTTGGTGGGTGTCAGAAGTTGAATGGGTCGATGAGTTGATAGGTCTATTGATTGATGGATTCATGGGTAAATGGGTTAATTAGTCAATAAATCAATGGGTCGATAGGTTCATGGTTCAATACATTGATGGTTGCATGGGTAGATGGGTCAAAGGGTACGTGGATCGGCAGGATGATGGGTCAATGGATTCATGGGTCGAAGGGTCATTGGTTTTGATGAGTTGATCTGTCGATAGGCTGATGGGCTTCGCCTCCCGAACTCCCTGGCGCTGCTCTGCTCCCTGATCTCCATGAGGGGCTCCATTCTGAACTCCGTCCTCCTGTCGTACCCAACTGCTTCTTGCCCAGGCAAATTCGACAGTCTTATTTTCTCATTTTCATTTTAATTTTATCATCTATTAATGCCGTTATTTTATGTATTATTTATGAATTTATTTTCAATGTGGCTAAATTTGACGCCTCTTGTGTATGAAAAAGTAATATGTTATCCACGGAAGTAAAGATGTTTTTGCCCTCGTCTTTATTGTCACCCTCGCTTCGCTCAGGCGTCAAACTTGACTCTGGCAAAAATCACCTATTTTACTCCCTTGGTTAACAATGTACTATTCTGATATTTATGATGGTTTGCTGTATCAAGAAAAGCTCTTTCCAAATAAAATATTAAGTGATTCCAACGATATATATTTCACGTGGTATTCTGATGGCGTTAGAATTTTTAAATCTTCCAAATACAATATTTGGACGTTTTACTTAACAATTAATGAATTTCCTTACAAAGAACGACACAATATTGAAAATGTGTTGTTAATTGGCTTGTGGTTTAGAAAACTGAAACCTAAAGTTAATCTCTTTTTAAGTTCCTTAAAAAATTCATTAAAAAAATTGTATAAAGGTATAGATTTTGAAGTACCCAACGTAGATAAACCTATTAATGTTGAAGGTATAATTTTAAATGGCACGTGCAATTTGCCAGCTAAAGCGATTTTTCGAAATATGTGTCAATACAACGATAAATTCAGTTGTCAAATATGCAAACAGGAAAGCATTTTAATTGACAAATCAAAAGTATACCCTTTTGAAAAGAAATTAACTTTGCGAACTGATAGCGAAACCATTCTGCACGATCAACAAACTTATGTTAGTAATATTAAAGTTTGCAATGTTAAGGGACCAACAATGCTCTAAAATTGTACCAAAATTGATTACATCAACCGGTGGTCCAGGGGCAAACTACAGAAGTCGTGGCCGGCCGAGGTTCTCGATTCTAATCAGGTTTTTTTTTATATATTTCGACATGCCGATTTCGAATTTTTTGGGTAAAAAGTTTGAAAATGGCGCATTTAATAATTATTAACAATTTTTATAAGCAAATTATAGAAATGCGTTTTTTCTGGGAAAAAAATTTTATCATATTTTTAGGTTATTTTGAGCAAAAAAGATTCTTATGAATATATTGCTAGAATGCACTAAATCGGCAGAAAAAAATCGCAGTTTGAAAAAACACGATTTTTCAAAAGTTTGACAGCTTATAGCTTAGCTTCTACTGCTTTAATTTTAGCTTACAATAGCTTAAATTGTTTGTTAAAATATAAACTTAAAGATTACATTAGTTGGCGACAGTATTTATAATGAGTACATTACCCATTAATCGCTCAAAAAGTACTGTATACGCGCACCCGCGCGCTGACCTGCGAAGCCAGGGACTGTACATAAGTAAGCTGTAAATGGTACTTTTTTGGGCGATTAAATTTTGAACAATAAAATATATGAATTATTTTCTTTAAGTTGTATTTATTAAAATTAAAAATGATTTAATCTTTTTCTTATTTACAAAAATGACAAAAGTCGATTTGTGTTCATTACATTTGATTTAATTATTCTGTTACTCAGAAATTATTTCAACCAAATTGTAATGGAAATATACATTTAGTATAATGGATTTTTTGTTATATTTATATTCGTAAAATTTGACTTGAAAAATCATTTTATTAAATATGTTTTTTGTTTTGCAAAAAAAGATTTCTGAATTTAATTTACGAATTTTTTATTTTTATATATTATATTAAAGATTTTAATATCACCTATATTGTATACTTTATAGATATGATATAAAAAAAAGTTAAAAAGTTTTCAATTAAGGTGGATCATCCGTTCCCAATGATATTTTGTAAACCTAAAAGTTTTTGATGAAACTTTACTATAATAATCTTGAAATACCCATCTTTTCATTAGTATAATAAAAACATAAGGTAAACCATCAAAATTTCAAGTAATCAATTTCTGAAAAAAAGATATTATACACACGCGTAAATGGAAAAAATGATGATTTATGCATAAAGTTGATAATAACTTTTTTGTTACTTAAAAGTTTTTGATAAAAAAAGTATGGAAGATAGACGATTTAATAACGATTATAATATGATCGAGGAAAAAGGGAGTAAACGGTGTAAATAAAGAGAAATTAAGTGTAAAAGTTGAAAATACTTGATTAACGTAGAATCGAGTAAATCAGCTGGTATATACTGCGCATGCGTGATAATCCTAAGACGCTTAGAATGCATGTATACATATTACGAAGTCAACTGTATAGTGCCGTATATAAGTAAATAATCACAAGGGGCTTTTCAAGAAAAAAAAAATTATTCTACGCATTCGCTTATGCAATGATTTTTGTTTTCAAAATAATAATAGTTATAATTGAGACATATAGAGTGTATTAATTTATAAAAATTTGCAATAATACAAACACCACCACGGGACCCAAAACATGATACGGTCTTACATGCATGATCCACCTTAAATGTGGTAAAACTTTGATTTTTTATTTGAAATTATTTATCATTATACATATTGATATAGCAATATCCAATATATCAGCAATATCCAATATATTGCCAATATGTGGGAATAATGTGGGTTTTGGCCCTAGGGATTGATAAATGATAAATGTTGGCGAAATATTGGAAAAATTTTGCCAAGAGATTTTTAAATAAATGCAAAATATTGGATATTGTTTCACCAATATCTTGGCAATACGAATTTTTTTTACGCGGGTAGCGAGGCTGATAAGCACCGTGAAATAATGAAACATTGAAGCCACGAGTATCTTATACTATTTTATAGCTCGAGTGATATAAATTCGCCGTATGAAATCTGTACTAATGAAAAACAATAACAAACAAAAACTATGCACTTTACGAATGGTAATTCAAAAAATAAGAACGAAAATTTTAAAAAAGCAAGTTCTAGGCGTTCCGTGAATGATAAATTAAAAAAAGAAGCGAAAACTATATATGAGTCAAAACTAAACACTCCCCCACACAGCATGAAAGGTTGCCGCAAAGTTTCAGTAATCATCATTTCATTACTGAAACCTTGCAGCAACCTTACATGCTGTGTGGGCCGTGAAAGATGAATCAAAAAAGATTTTAAAAAATTATAATTTCAAAAATATACTTAAAATGTGTAATAGTAATTAATTTTAATCAATATAATTGATATTATGTGAAATTGTTTGTTGAAATCATCTTCTATAAAGTCATGAAGGGTACCCCCCGTTAAGATAGTCAAAATTGCCCTGTTCCTGAAATTTTTGTTTGACCTGGTAACTTTGTTTTAGATAAAAAATAAATAGTTTTTGTCATATTTGCAGACCGCGACCCTCTCCCCCTGTCCACAGCATGAAAAAAATGACTTTTTCACTATTTATTTTTTTTCTTCGAATCTAGTCGGTAAAAAAACCCCAAGAAAATCGTGCTTATAGTTCAAATGTTTACAAATCTTGTAGAATTTTTCTATAAAGATTTGATGCTGCTATATAACCTAAAAGGATAAAAAAAAATTAAAACCCTTTTTATTATCACGGGGAATGCGGTACAGTGCCGATTCTTGCAAAAAACTTGTATTTTGTTTAAAAGTACTTGCCTGAATTTTTTAAGATATTTCCTGGAGGTCCGCCATAATTAAAAATGCAAAAACCTCATTTTTTGGACGTTTTTGGCTGATTTTAGTTTATTTGCAGACTTAGTGTTATTATTTATATTATGAAATTGTATTTTAGAACTTTATTAATGAATTCAATTATGCAATCAAGTCAGAAAAATAAGATTTACAAATATTGGCATCATATTTTTGCACGAATCCACAATTTAGATTAGGTATTTAAACACTGCTTTCATGATTTTGTTGATATTTTACTACGTTACATGTGATAAAATTTTTTAAATATTATATTACTTTAATAAAAGAAAATGTTTTGATAAATAAGACATTTTACAGGTACAGTTATATCAAGTACGGTCAAAATATCAACTTGAGATTACATATGAGTTAATGAATTTATATTTCGTAAGTAAAACTTATCAATACACACATTAGAATTATCATTTAATAATATGAACCTTAACTTTGGCATTTTTAACACTATGTAATCTAAATCTGCACTTAAGTCACACTTTTGCGAGAGCTATGTGGTCTATTTGTATACTGTGTTAAAAAATGTGAGCATGCGAGTACATTGAAATCTTGTTTACATGTCTCATATTAATATTACAATATTAAATATATTTTTGTTAAAAAGCGCATATTATTCGAAATTATTTTATGACATTTGCAATCGTTTTAAAGATCATAAATAAAGTTTGCACTTGCGTCATGTATTGTATTATATCATCTCCATTGACATAGGTACGAATTCACTAACGTAACTCAAGTAACAGCCATTAGGCTGGAAGTTATAGCCTTTACTTAGTTCTCAGATATTCTATCTACGTTCTTCTCACCCTTTTTCCATAAGATGAACAAGCATAGAATATTTGAGAACTGAGTAATGACTATAACTTCTAGCCTTAGACTTGAGTTATTTCTAAGTTTTAATTTTTTAGTGCAAATATAAAAAGGTTAACATCATTTCATTTTTAAAGTAAGAATGAAAATTTATTTATATAAAATAATCAATTTTTTTAAATTTTAATTTGCTCATGGACTCTTTTTCCTATAAAATTTCAATCAGATTTTATACTTTTATAAATTCATCTTAAGTTATTAAAGATGAATTTATATCAATAATTCAATGTTGAGAAAAATGCTGATTTTTGAAAATAATAATTATATGTATACAAATATAGGTACATTTCAAACACATAGATTTATAAATTATTATATACTTAAGTTTCTATTTAGTGTATGTAAAGATTTAATTGTAAAGATTATTAACTGATTTCATCAAAGCAAAAAAGTCTACTATTATAAACTAATAAAACTACGTACTTGTAACTAGTAGAAATTGTTATAGCCAATATTGATATATGAGTTTGAATATAAAAGTATTGTTACTGATTAATAGGATCATTTAATTAATAAGTAAGTGTATTAGAAATATTGAATTTTCATAAAAAGTAAATTATCATTTTATTTGTTGATTTTATTCTTCAATGAATCCTTACCTAGTATACCCACACAGAAATGAAATATTGCAGTGAAACTTTCACTGAAATATTGTGCTGAAATATTGTCACAAGATTGCAGCAATCTTGTCTTAACATTGCTAAGAGGTTTCATGAAACATTTCAGTGTGATATTGCTGCAAACTTGCTACAAGGTTACAGAAAATAATTCAAGCAATATTGCAAGGAACCTTTCATGAAAGGTTGCAGCGAGGTTTCTGCAAGGTTTTATAAAATATTTCATGAAATATTGCAAGAAAACTTTCACGAAAGGTTGCAGCGAGGTTTTCAGCACGATCAAGAAAGTATTTCATGGAATATTGCAAGGAACCTTTCATGAAAGGTTGCAGCGAGGTTTCTACAAGATTTTAGAAATATTTCATGAAATATTGCTAGAAACCTTTCATGAAAGGTTGCAGCGAGGTCTCTGTAAGATTTTAGAAAACATTTCATGGAATATTGCAAGGAACCTTTCATGGAAGGTTGCAGCAAAATTTCAGCAAGATTTTAGAAATATTTCATGAAATATTGCAAGAAACCTTTCATGAAAGGTTGCAGCGCGGTTTCTGTAAGACCTTAAAAACATTTCATGAAATATTGCAAGAAAACTTTTATTACATGTTTCAGCGGAATTTCCAGTAAGATTTAGACAACATTTTGATGGAATATTGCATCGAACCTTCTATGAAAGATTGCAGCGAGCTTCCTGCAAGATTTTAGAAACATTTTATAAAATATTGCAAGAAACCTTTCACGAAAGGTTGCAGCGAGGTTTCTGCAAGATTCTAAAAACATTTCATGAAATATTGCAAGAAACCTTTCACGAAAGGTTTCAGCGAGTTTTCCAGCAAGATTTGGGGAACTTTTCATGGAATATTGCAAGAAACCTTTCATGAAAGATTGCAGCGAGGTTCCTGCAAGATTTTAGAAACATTTTATGAAATATTGCAAGAAACCTTTCATGAAAGGTTTCAGTGAGGTTCCTAGCAAGATTTGGGGAAAATTTTACGAAATATCGCAAGAGACCTTTGATGAAAGGTTGCAGCAAGGTTCGTGCAAGATTTTAGAAGCATTTTATGAAATATTGCAAGAAACCTTTCATGAAAGGTTTCAGTGAGGTTCCTAGCAAGATTTGGGGAACATTTTACGAAATATTGCAAGATACCTTTTATGAAAGGTTTCAACGAGGTTTTCAGCAAAATTTGATGAATATTTTATGAAATATTACGAGGTATCTTTTGTTAAAAGTTGCAGAAAGATTTCTGCAAGGTTTTTGACAAGATTTCTAAGATATCACAAAAAATATTGTTATGTGCATTTCGCCAATGATTATTACCATATTTTTGGCA
The DNA here is from genome assembly GCA_017163975.1 of Anastatus disparis. Lineage (NCBI taxonomy): Eukaryota > Metazoa > Arthropoda > Insecta > Hymenoptera > Eupelmidae > Anastatus > Anastatus disparis. Next base: position 4,616,417 of record JAFFSR010000301.1, on the reverse strand, counting down.
ATCTTTATAAAATATTCCAGAAAAGCGTTTCATAAAAAGTATCAGCAAAGTTTCATGAATAATTTCAAAATGAAATTGCAGCAAACCTTTCATAAACAGTTTCAGCAATAATTCCGCAAGTTTTTATAAAAGATTCTACGAGCAGTCCAGATTCGCTGTTCTTGCCTTATATTTGGTTTCCTGTTATTTACTCAAGTATTTATTGCTGTAGTTGTATTGTAAACGGGAAGTTGAGCGCAATAAGTATGCTATTATTATAAATATTTATGCGTAGGGTAAAAAAATCCATCGAATTGTTATTGAAAAAAGTGAAGAACGCATAAATATTAGAAACGAAACCTTTTATTTCAATATTCTCTACTTTTCTCAAAAACGATGCTGAGGAATTTTTTCTTCTTGTGCACAAATATTGATAATAATACTATTGCGCTCAACTAGTAATTTATAGATAGAACGATTGATACATAAGCAAATAAGAAAAACTTTATCACACAAGGATAGAAAATCCTGCCTACTAGTAAATATTACTGCAGCAAGCTTTTGGCAAGATTTAAGAAATATTTTACAAAATATTGCAGGAAACCATAAGGAAAGGTATGAGCGTTGTTCGCGGCAAAATTTGGGAAAAATTTCATGAAATATTACGAGAAACCTTTCATGAAAGATTGCTGCAAGGTTTCTTGAAATGTTGCTGCGAGGTTTTCATGAAAGGTTGCTGCAAGGTTTTTAGAAATATTTCAACCGGGTTCTAGCGCGGACATATAAATGTTGCTGCAATATCTCATAAAAGGTTGCTACGAGGTTTTCTGCAAGGTTACGGCGAGATTTTCTGAAAAATTGCTGCGAGGTTTCCTGCAAGGTTGCAGCGAGGTGTTCTAAAAGATTGCTGCAAGGTTTCTTGAAATGTTTCTGTTACATTTCCTGAAATATTGCTGTGAGGTTTTCATGAAAGGTTGCTGCGAGGTTTTCTGAAAGATTGCTGCGAGGTTTTTAGGAATATTTCAACCGGGTTCTAGCGTGGACATATAAATGTTGCTGCAATCTTTCATGAAAGGTTGCTGGGAAGTTTCGAAACTTTTATGAAACCTTGCAGCAACCTTGCAGCAATCTTTCATGCTGTGTGGGATATAAAATTAATAAATATAAGATTTTATTTTTTATACTAATATTCGTAGTACTGTTTCAATACTAATATTCTTTATTTTATTTACAAAATATTTTACATGTTACTTTTCTTTAGTGATGAAATAGCGTTTAACATAATGTTTTTTTATGGCTCGAATTCATAGACCCAACTCAAGTCTAAGGCTAGAAGTTATAGTCATTACTCAATTCTCAAATATACTATCCTTGTTTATCTTATGAAAAAGGGTAAGAAGAACTTAGATAGAATATCTAAGAACTGAGTAAAGACTATAACTTCCAGCCTAACGATTGTTACTTGAGTTACGTTACTGAATACGTACCTATGTCAATGAAGATAATCTAATACAATACATGACATAAGTGTAAACTTTATTTATAATCTTTAAAACGAATGCAGATGTCATAAAATAATTGTGAATAATATGCGCTTTTTAACAAAAATATAATATTAATATGAGACATGTGAACAAGATTTCAATGTACTCGCATGCTCACATTTTTTAACACAGTATAAAAATAGACTACATAGCTCTCGCAAAAGTGTGACTTAAGTGCAGATTTAGATTACATAGTGTTAAAAATGCCAAAGTTAAGGTTCATATTATTAAATCATAATTCTAATGTTTGTATTAATAAGTTTTACTTACGAAATATAAATTCATCAACTCATATGTAATCTCAAGTTGATATTTTGACCGTACTTGATATAACTGTACCTGTAAAATGTCTTATTTATCAAAACATTTTCTTTTATTAAAGTAATATAATATTTAAAAAATTTTATCACATGTAACGTAGTAAAATATCAACAAAATCATGAAAGAAGTGTTTAAATACCTAATCTAAATTGTGGATTCGTGCAAAAATATGATGCCAATATTTGTAAATCTTATTTTTCTGACTTGATTGCATAATTGAATTCATTAATAAAGTTCTAGAATACAATTTCATCATATAAATAATGACACAACGTCTGCAAATTAACTAAAATCAGCCAAAAACGTCCAAAAAATGAGGTTTTTGCATTTTTAATAATGACGGACCTCCAGGAAATATCTTAAAAAATTCAGGCAAGTACTTTTAAACAAAATACAAGTTTTTTCGCAAGAATCCGCACTGTACCACATTCCCCGTGATAATAGAAAGGGTTTTAATTTTTTTTTATCCTTTAAGGTTATATAGCAGCATCAAATCTTTATGGAAAAATTCTACAAGATCTGTAAACATTTAAACTATAAGCACGATTTTCTTGGGGTTTTTTTACCGACTAGATTCGAAGAAAAAAAATAAATAGTGAAAAAGTCATTTTTTTCATGCTGTGGACGGGGGGAGAGGGTCGCGGTCTGCAAATATGACAAAAACTATTTATTTTTTATCCAAAACAAGTTACCAGGTCAAACAAAAATTTCAGGAACAGGGCAATTTTGACTATCTTAACGGAGGTTACCCTTTAAATTTTGTTTCACGTATGAATTAGCGTCATAGAAGTGATGAGGAGGTAACTTATGTATAGTATAGCAATAGCAATCGTGCGTAGTAATAGGGGGTTTCCCGAAGCATTTTATAATATAATGCCGAAATGATTATACCTCTTCGCTTTACATGTTACGCTAGTATTAACTTTCGTTTTGTTCATATTTTACGTGCTTATAATTATTATTCAATTTTAAAATTGTTAAATAAATGAGTTGCAATAATCTATACCTTATAATTATCGATGAAAATTCTATAAAATAATCAAGATATCAAATTATTGCTTATTATACCGACGTTTCTTGTTGATCAAGTGTTAAGGCACATCTAAAATTAGTTTTTCTTTATTAAACCGTATAAAAAAGTGAGAAATTTTTCACAGTTCTTTTTTTTCACTGTTAAAAATAGGATATTTTTTCCCCGGGAAAGCGTGGAAAAAGTGCGTATTTATTTCATGTAGTGCTATAAAATAGTTTATGAAACACTGCTGCATTATTTCTGATTACATTTCAAAGTAATATTGCGTAAGTCTTTCAAGAAACATTTCATGAAACATTCCTGTAATATTTCAAAAATATTTTCTGAATTATTTAATACAACACTGAAATATTAAAGGAATCTTTCCGCATTATTCCTTAAAATAATGCAAATTAATATTGCGCAATTCTTTTAAGAAACATTTAATAAAATATCCCTGTAATATTTCCAAAATATTTCATGAATTATACAAAAAATTTTTTAAATATAACACTAAAATATTTAAAAAATATTTTTTTCCCTTTATTTTACCCTGCGGCCCACGGCTAACTATCTTACAGTTATGCGCAGTCACCTCTACCACCTTTGTGTGGTGGTGCTCCTATCTCTCCTTTTACCGATACAACATTTTTTTTCGTGCAATAATTCATTTTTTTTTAAACTAATTATATACTTAATTAATTAGTTCCCACGTCCCCGAGAAACCTCGGACTGCTACGTTCCAGAGCAGTCATTAAGGTAGATTTCTATGGTCAGTTCAAGCATTTACCTTGTAACCTTTTCTCCTATTATTTGCTTGATTATTTATTCTAATAATTATTTTATTCATTGAGAGCGCAGCTGTCTTATTATAAATTATAATCCGTTTTAGAGAATCGTTACAAGCTAGCGCGCCATGCCTAGCTTGTGCAGACTCTTTGTGTTTTTAGTGTTTGGTAAAGTCATATTGTTTAAGAAGGGGCCGAACTATCTGTCTTTGTCTAATAGCGTTTTTCATCATTTATATAAACACTATCCGGTATAGCAAGAAAAAAATAGCAGCCCCCGCTAGATATTAGTATGATAAGTAAATTTTGTAATAAAAATCAAATTTTTTACCGCATAGTTTTTGACTAATTAGAGACCTACTAGCAATCTAGAATATAACCTATCTTTTTTTGGTAGGTCTCTAATTATTCAAAAACTACGCAGTAAAAAAATTTGTTTGTTATTACAAAATTTACTAATTATACTAATATCTAGCGGGGGCTGCTATTTTTTTCTTGTTATAAAGGATAGTGTTTATATAAATGATGAAAAACGCTATTAGACAGAGACAGATAGTTCGGCCCCTTCTTAAGAGGACGCTGGATCTCTCTATCCTTTTCTAATTAAAAAATGTAAATTTTTGGGAAAACTAGTTATTATTGATAGAAATTAAGGGTTGTCCGCAACTTCTATAGCGAAAAACAATATTTTGTCTGATGAGAGCAAATTAATTTTGTTGCTTTTTTTTCAAGTAAAGTTTGACATACTTAAATAACGTATTCTCTAGCCTAATTTAGGATTTTTTAAGTATGTCAAACTTTACTTGAAAAAAAAGCAACAAAATTAATTTGTTCTCATCAGACAAAATATTGTTTTTCACTATAGAAGTTGCGGACAACCCTTAATTTCTATCAATAATAACTAGTTTTCCCAAAAATTTACATTTTTCAATTAGAAAAGGATAGAGAGATACAGCGTCCCCTTAAGTAGTTTATAGCTAACGCGTCTTGCTTAGCTATAGCGGGCTTTTTTGATAAATATTTGTTAATAATATTTGAGTTAACTATGTGTCAGCCCGTTATTATGAAGGACCAAATGCCTTAATATTTGGGGCTTTGCACCGGGTTAATAGGAGAAGGATGTGGGATCTTGGATTGGCTTTTTATTGATTAATTAAATCCAATAAATTTACAGTATAAAATACTACAATAATCTAGCGCTTAACAAAGAATTACTTGCTTGTAGCAAGTGTTAGGCCATTCACCACTTGTGCTACGAGCAAGCGTGTCTCGATGCTGAGAGAGTTAATCCAAGAGTGACGAGAGTCACAAGCTCCTCGCACTGCATGCATCAACTTTCTCAGGTCTCTCTCCCACTCTTCTAACTTAGTAGAAGAGAGGGAGAGCCGCCGCTGTATACTTTCAGCGGTACCTACACATGCAAGTGCGTGTACATACATACGCGCGCTTGCATGTTCAACAACTTTGGTCTTTTTGGATGTTTGCGCGTGCATCTTCCAGTACCGTACGGTTTCAGGGCCGTACATACACGGGCGCCCACAACCTAGGTCAAGGACCTGTGACGTAGAAAAAACTCCCCCAGGAGGAAATCACGCCAGAAACATATACCCAACGCACTCAAAGATTTTTCTTCCATGAAAAACACGAGAAAAAATTTTAAGTGTTTTTACCGCCCTATTGAGATAATGACGTCTTTTTATAACTTCATAAAATGACGTCATGATTTCAGACATAAAATGACGTCATAGTTGAGAAAATTACGTTGTCTTCGAAAAAAAAATTTTTGTTGAAAAAAGTACTTTTTGGCATGACTACTATTTTTTTTAACAAAATCAACGTCTTTTTCTCAACTTTGACGTCATTTTTCGTCCGAAATCATGACACACCAAATAACGTTATTAAATGACGTAATATAATAACGTTATAAAAAGACATTATTATTTTCAATAGGGTGGGAACCGAAGTTGCGACCGCTCCGAGCAAATGTGTAGAGACCGTATAAAGCTTGCGTCTTAGCCGGTTACGCCGCAGACGCTCTTTTTTGAAGAAATATTGCTGCATTATTTCTTGAAACAATTCAAATCAATTTTGCACATATCTTGGAGGAAACATTTCATAAAATATTCCTATAATATTTCGGCAATATTTCATAAATACTTCAAGATTATTTATGAATACAATTCTGAATATTAAGGAATGATAGGTATATTATTTTTTTGAATAATTTGAATTAATATCTTACTAATCTTCCAACCCTATTAGAAAACCGCACTTGCGATCGCATATGCGATCTTACGTCCGTTCGCATGGCTGACCGCATGTCAGTGCGCATACCCATTCGTACGTCAGTTCGCACTATAATTCGCAGGTGATGATTTCAAACGCCTTGGCGCATGTGCGAACGTACATGCGAAGCCAAATTTGGGCACACGAAACTGTTCGTATGTGCGAAATAATTCCAAACAAGTGTATCTAATTCTCTCGCCCAAACAGAGGTGCGAAATGCGAACGCACATGCGAACTCATATGCGAAACAAGATTCGGACATACGAAACTGTTCGTATGTGCGGAATCATTGTAAACCAGTTGTATCTAATTATCTTGTCCGAACGGAGGTGCGAAATAGGATTCGCACGTACGAAAAGATTCGTATGTACGAAATAATTCTAAATAAAATATATTAAATTCGGATGTACGAACTGACATGCGAAATCATTACAAAATATAATTTTAAGATTCGGACGTAAGAAAATAGTTACAATTTTCACGAGAAAATGAATTTGAAAAATAATATATTAATGTGTTATTATTAGTTCAATTCAGTTATTAGTTTTAAAACAAAATTATAATTAATTATAATACACAGGAGTAAAATACATTAAATCATATACATGAATTGCTGATTTTATAATAATATAGAAATAATTTTTACTTAAATATTTTTTTGTAATGATACGAAAAAAAGTCTATTAGATATTTTTAAATTTATTTATTAGCATACGTTGAATTAAGGCAATCTCGGAGTTTGGGTCAAATTTCATATTTTAATTTTTCAAATAACGTTATTAATATATGAGATTTTTGAGATATTTTAATTTTCCACCGTTTTTTAAAACTCATAGAATGGCGGAAAACTTAAAAATTACTAAAATCAGAGATTAGTAGAGATTGCCAATAAGCATAGGCGAGAGCGTGCCCGTTAAAATTCAATGTAAACTACTGCCGCCACATGGATAAATGCCCGAACTATACGCGCAAAGCTACGGAAGCCTGTACGAGTCACCACCATGTGTGTCGCTAGCGATGCCTGCGCAAGTCACATGTGACATGCGCGCACCTGTTGTAACAAGAAATAAAAAATGTTTTTTTACTCTTTAAATGTGATATTTTCACCGCAACTAAGTATTCATTTACCATTGTCATAAAGAGGTAAAATTTATTAATATTAATCTTTAAATTAATATTTAAAAAAAAATATATATATAAATTTTAGTGCGACATATATTTGTTTTGTATATAATAATGTTAATATAATATTTATTAAAGTAAGGTTAAGTTTTAAAATCTACATGATTAAAAATTTATTTCATAAAAATTCTAATTTAACAAGTATTTTTAATCTATGATATAATTTACTTTTGTTCAGATATATTTTATATTAAAAGTGAAAATGGATCAATTAGTTAGGATCCAAGGACAGAACTTGTCAATGAAATTAAAATCATCAGATAATAAAATAAGTCTTGATTACGTACAAACAATTTTTCCTGAATGTACTAGTTTAACGTACATAGATTCAGATGGTGATAAATGTGCCCTGGAGATTATCAATGGTGAAATACAATTGATTCCTGGTGTCGTTGATTATCATGCCTTCTACCAAAAAACTATTAGTAAGCTTATTTTAAAAAATATATTATTTGAAACGAAATTGAACAAGCTAGTAAATAATTATGAATCATTGTATGATACAATTTTTGATAGTTTATTCATTTTTACAGCACCTAAGTTTTCTAATGTTAATGAAAAAAAACGTTTTGACCAAATTATGGCAGTTTTAGAAGATGATATATATCCTCCAGCTAAACTTAAGAAAAAAGAACAGGTTATTAATTATAATGTTAATTTTAACTCACTTTATTTTTAAAAAATCATCTTATTTTTAAGTGTTAACATATTATTTTTAATGCAATATAGGATAAATCTAAATGCACGATAAAAAGTTAGCAGTAGGTTGGAAACACAGGATCGATAATCTACAAAAGACTTATATTCAAATGAAGGAACCAGTAGGAGGGATTAAAACTGTTGAACTTGATTTGGATAAAAGTTATTCATATCAAGAAATAAAACATATGTGTCTGTCAGTAATGAAGAATATCGACAATCAGACCTATTTTGAAGGATCTAAAGTTGAATTAGGAAGTTTCAGTGGAGATGTTTATAAAAATTTTACTGATGATAATGGTAAAATGTGTGATTTTTGGCAATTCACAACTAAATTAAAAACTAAAGGTCATGGATTGAGAATCTATTTACTATCAACGAAATCTTTTATACTCCCTATGTACGAAAGCACACTTTTAGAATATTCAAATATTCCATCAAAACAAGCAGTTACACATGAAGTAAAATCAAAAAGAGAATTATTAACTGATTCCCAAAAAAATGTTGAATATGATGCTAATAGTATTGATACAAAAGTTTCTACTGAAAAAAAGTCAAGCAATTCAGGTGAAAGATTTGTTTTAAAAAATAGTAATGTAAATAGGATCTCAAAAGTTGTAAATAGTAAAGTAACAGTGCAATCGAGTTATAAGAATGAAAAAAAAAATGTATATAGTTTTCCAGAAATAGATACTTATAAACAAACAGAACCATCACAACAAAATTCTTTAATAAAAAATAAAGTTGATGGCGATATTTTTTTAAAACCAAATTTTGATAATGATGCAGCTTTAAAACAAGAATTTTCAAATTTAAATTTAGGAATACCTTTTATAGAAAAATCAGAAATCAAAGATTTAGGAAAAATTGTTGGTAAAGGTTCTTTTGGAACTGTACAGATGGCAAAATGGAGGTACACTCAAGTAGCTCTCAAGAAAGTCGAAGTAGCAGCTAGAAGACATAGAAAATTTGTAAAAAGAGAAATTAGTATTATGAATCGAATCAGACATCCTAATGTTGTTTCGCTGATGGCTTTATGTTTAGAACTTCCAGAAAGCATTATAGTTATGGAATTTTTTGATGCATCCAACTTGAAAAATATATTATTCGATGAAAATATTAAAAAGATGTATCGATTGCAATTCAAAGACAAGATTTTTATTGCCATTCAATTTTGTACAGCTGTAGCATTTTTGCATGCGTGCAAACCAAGTGTTGTACATGAAGATATTAAGCCTGATAATATTTTAGTGCAATCAAATACATTCATTACTAAAATCTGTGATTTAGGTTTGAGTAAGAGTGAAAATTTGGATATTGATTTGCTTAGTACGGCTGGTGTAAGTTTTAAAGGTACTGCTAAATACATGGCACCTGAGATTTTATTTCATAAGGAACATGCTACTACATCTACGGATATTTGGTCAGTAGGTTGTGTCTTATTTGAATTATTCACTAATGAAGAACCATGGAAACTTTCATATTCTCCATTGGGTATGATAAATCAGATTCAAGAACAAATAAAAAAATTAAAATATCCAAATTTAGAATTGTTACCATCATCGCTTAAATATATAATAAAATTATGTTTTGAGCATGAAGCAATCTCAAGACCTGCAGCGGCTACTGTTCTCAGCTCCTTAGAAAAAGTCAAATCCTCAATTGATTACGAAAAGTATTAGTTGGTTAATGTTCATTAGAAAATAAGTTCTATCGATTAAAATTAAAAATATAAAAAAATAATTGAAAAGAGATTGCAAAACTTATTAGATTATATTGTCAGAATATATATTAAATAAAAATACAAAATATCTTTTGGGTGAGAGAAAGAACTAAATGCATATGTATTTAGGTAAACAAATATATATTCTTGTTAAAGATACAGCATCATTGCTAGAAAAGAGTGAAGATAAAACTCATTTTGTAATTACAATTACCATAACTTCCTTATATAAGTAAATTCCTCTTAGATAAGTTATCGGTTTATTAATTAAATTATTACTTATTTGAATGTAAAATTTATTTGTTTGAAATAAAATTCATATTGTTAATTTTAAGCATTATAGTTACAAACTTGATAAATTGCAAAATGAAATTTAAAAAATAAAATAATGCATATAAAGTACAAAGAACCCCGGAAGATTCTTATGGATTTCTGGGTCCCGGTGAAATTTGATAATAGTATGACCAAATTGTAGCTTTTTTTTCTGAACATAAGTCTTCATGGGCTCAAGTCCCGAAAATGCATAGATTTTAAGTAAATAATGATTAAAGTCGTTGATTTCTGGAAAGGTTAGCGTGACCGAAGGCGTAACTTCAATTGTTCGATATGCTCATTATATAGTTGTTATTACAATAATTTATTAAAATAATTTTATGTTTAATAAACTTAGAATTATATAATATATAATTTTTTAAAATAATTTTAAAAAAACTTGGAACATAAAATTATTACACTATTATTATATACAATAAAATAATAATTTTTCTAATATTTTATAATAAGCAAAAATATCATTTGATGTGTTTATGGTTCATGGGTTTATAATTTTTTGGTTTATGGGTTTATGGTTCATGGTTAATGGGTTTATGGTTTATGGGTAGATGGTTTATGTGGATATGGTTTATGGGTTTATAGTTCATGGTCTATGGGTATATGGTTTATGGGTATATGAGTTTATGGTTTATAGGTTTATGGGTTTATGGTTTATGGGTTTATGGGTTTATGTGTTTGTGGTTTATGGGTTTATGGGTTTATGGGTTTATGATTCATGGGGAAATGGGTTAATGGTTTATCGTTCTTAGATTTGGGTTTATGCTTTATGGGTTTATAGTTTATGGGTATATCGTTTATAGGGATATGGTTTATAGGTTTATAGTTCATGGTCTATGGGTATATGGGTTTATAGGTTTATGGTTCATGGGTTTATGGGTTTATGGCTTTACGATTTATGGGTTTATAAGTTTACGGTTTATGGGTTCATAGTTTATGGGTTTATGGCTTTACAATTTATGGGTTTATTGTTTATGGGTTTAGGGTTTATGGGTTTATCCATTTATGAGTTAACGATTTATTGGTTTATGGATTTATGGTATATGGGTTTATGGTTCATAGTTTATAGGTTTATGGATTTATTGTATATAGGTTTATGGTTCATAGTTTATAGGTTTATGATATATGGGTTTATGTTTCCTAGTTTATGGGTTTATGGGCTCATGGTTTATGGTTTTTAGGTTTATGGGTTTATGGTTTATGGGTTTATAATTTATGGGTTTATGGTTTATAGGTTTATGGTTTATGGGTTTATGGTTTATGGGTTTACGGTTTATGGGTTTATGGTTTATGGGCTTATGCTTCAAGGGTCTATGGGTTTATGGTTTATGGGTTTATGGCTCATGGGTTTACGGTTTATAGGTCTATGATTTATGGGTTTATGCTTTAAGGGTCTATGGGTTTATGGGTTTATGAGGTTCTGGTTCTTGGATTTAGGTTTTTGGTTCATGGGTTTATGGTTTACGGGTTTATGGGTTTATGGGTTTATAGTTTATGGCTTATGGGTTTATGGTTTATGGGTTTATCCATTTATGAGTTTACGATTTATTGGTTTATGGTTTTATGGTATATGAGTTTATGGTTCATAGTTTACGGGTTTATGGTATATGGGTTTATGGTTCATAGTTTATGGGTTTATGGTTTATGGGTTTATGCTTTAAGGGTCTATGGGTTTATGGTTTATGGGTTTATGGCTCATGGGATTATGGTTCATAGTTTATGGATTTATGGTATATGGATTTATAGTTCATAGTTTATGGGTTTATGGGTTCGTGGTTTATGGTTTTAAGGTTTATGGGTTTATGGGTTTATGGTTTATGCGTAAAATAAATGTAATAATTATGAGTGCGAGTATTCGATTCTATGAACAACTCAAATAAATCACTCGACTCTACGAGTTCGTGTCTGAAATTGATCGAGTTACTCGAGAAAAATATGAATCACTCGAATTTTTTGTAAAAATATGAGCTACTTAGAGTACTTAAATGAATCGAATTATTCAAAAAAATATGAATTACTTCAATAACTCAAGTTACTCAAAAATATAGGTGGTTTTTTTATTAATATTTTTTGTAGAAACTAGTTTATCTTTCATTTATTTTTTGGAGCGGGGGCTTCCCCTTCCCGCCAACTTCGGTAGGTGCTTTGCCACATTTTTATTTTCATGTTATCATATATTAATGCCGCTACTTCACGTATTATTAACAAATGTATACTCAATGCAGCTGAATATGACGCCCGTCGTGTATGAAACAGTAATATATTGACCACGGAAGTGAAGGTGTTTTTGACCTCGTCTTTATTGTCGCGTCTCAAGCATAAATCACCTATTCTACTGCCTTGGTTAACAATGTAATATTCTCCTATTTCCTTAATATCGACATTTCTTTTGACTCGGAAAATATTTTGCTAATATAAGTTGTTTAAGATTGTACAGTTTAACGATTTGATTATAATTATCACTACGTAACTATATGACTGTAATGACATATAATCATCCCAACAGTTTTACATTAATTATCGTTATTACTACGTAACAATAGTAATGACTATAATCACGTATAATCATCATTACAAATTTATTATCAATCATAGTTATTATACGTAACTGTAGTATTGACTATAATCACCAATAATCATCACCACAGATTTATAATCGATTGTAGTTATTACCACGAAACTATAGTAATGACTACAGTCACCTATAATCATCACTACAATTATATTATCAATTAGTGATTATAATTAATGATTATATTCACCTATAATCATTACAACAATTTTATAATCAATTATACTTATTACCACAAAATTATAGTTGAGACTATAATCACCTACGATCATCACTACAGTCATACATTCATTTTCAGTTATTGCTACGTAACTATAGTAATGATTCTAATCACGTATTATCATCAATACAGTTTCATAATCAATCATAGTTATTACTACGTAAGTATAGTATTGACTGTAATCAATAAGCAACAATAATCATCACCACAGTTTTATAATCAATTGTAGTTATTACCACGAAACTATAGTAATGACTATAATCACCTATAATCATCACTACAATTATATAATTAATTAGAGTTATTATTATTACCAAAAAATTATATTAATGATTACATTTACCTATAATCAGTACAACAGTTTTATAATCAATTTTAGTTATTACCACAAAATTATAGTTAAGACTATAATCACCAACAATCATCACCATAGTCTTACATTCATTTTTAGTTATTGCTACGTAACTATAGTAATTACTATAATCACGTATAATCATCATTACAGTTTTATAATCAATCATAGTTATTATTACCCTACTATAGTATTGACTATAATCACCAATAATCATCACCACAGTTCGTGCGTTTCTTTTAGCATACGCTATATTCAGCACACGCTAATTTTTCCCATTTCACGCTAGATTTAGCACTCGCTTATTTTAGCAGAATCTAGTCTTAGCGCACGCTGGATTTGGCGAACGCTAATTTCAGCAGACGCTAATTTCAGAAGATGCTATATTTAGCACCGGCTAATATTGCTAGTTATTGCTAGATTAAGCGCACGCTAATATTCCCATTTAACGCTGGATTAAGCGGCCGTTAATTTTAGCTGACGCTAATTTCAGAAAATTCTATATTTAGCACTAGCTAATATTGCTCGTTATCGCTAGATTAGACGCACCCTAATTTTAGCAGACTCAAGAATTAGCACACGCTAATTCTGCTGAAAAAATTTCAATTTAGCGCACGCTAGTATTAGTAGACTCTAGTTTTAGCACACGCTAACATCGCAAGCTTACGCTAGTTTAGCGTGTGCTTCTTTTAGCATACGCTGTATTCAGCACACGCTAATCTTTCCGTTTCGCGCTAGATTTAGCACACGCTAATTTTGCTAATGTGTGCTAGATTTAACGCACGCTAGTTCTAGCAGACTCTCGTTTTTGCGCACGCTAACATCGCAAGCCTATGCTGGTTTTAGCGTGCGCTTCTTTTAGCATACGCTATATTCAGCACACGCTAATTTTTTCATTTCGCGCTAGATTTAGCACACGCTAATTTTGCTAATGTGTGCTAGATTTAGCGCACGCAAGTTCTAGCAGACTCTTGTTTCTGCGCACGCTAACATTGCAAGCCTACACTGGTTTTAGCGTGCGCTTCTTTTAGCATACGCTATATTCAGCACACGCTAATTTTTCTATTACATGCTAGCTTCAGCACACGCTAATTTCAGCAGAATCCAGCCTTAGCGCCCGCTGGATTTAGCAAACGCCAGTTCCAGCAGACGCTAATTTCAGAAAATGCTATATTTAGCACCGGCTAATATTGCTAGTTATTGCTAGATTTAACGCATGCTAATATTCTTATTTCATGCTGGATTCAGCGATCGTGAATTAAAGTGGACCCAAGCTCAGCGCACATCATTTTCGGAAATGAATGCTAATTTAAGCACACGCTAACATCGCAAGCTTACGCTAGTTTTAGCGTGTGCTTCTTCTAGCATACGCTATATTCAGCACACCCTAATTTTTCCATTTCGCGCTAGATTCAGCACATGCTAATTTTGCTAATGTGTGCTAGATTTAGCGGACGCTACTTCTAGCAGACTCTCGTTTTCGCGCACGCTAACATTGCAAGCCTACGCTGGTTTTGGCGTGCACTTCTTTTAGCATACGCTATATTCAGCACACGCTAATTTTTCTATTACATGCTAGATTTAGTACACGCTAATTTTAGCAGAATCCAGCCTTAGCGCCCGCTGGATTTAGCAAACGCTAATTTCAGAAGATGCTATATTTAGCACCGGCTAATATTGCTAGTTATTGCTAGATTCAGCACGAGCTAATATTCCCATTTCACGCTGGATATAGCAAACGCTAATTCCAGCAGACGATAATTTCAGAAGATGCTATATTTAGCACCAGCTAATATTGCTAGTTATTGCTAGATTTAGCGCACGCTAATATTCTCATTTCATGCTGGATTCAGCGATCGTGAATTAAAGCGGACTCAAGCTTAGCGCACGTTATTTTCGCAAATAAATGCTAGTTTTAGCACACGCTAACATTGCAAGCCTACGCTAGTTTTAGCGTGTGCTTCTCCTAGCATACGCTATATTCAGATCACCCTAATTTTTCCATTTCACGCTAGATTAGGCACACGTTAATTTTGCTAATGTGTGCGAGATTTAGCGTACGCTAGTTCTAGCAGACTCTCTTTTTTGCGCACGCTAACATTGCAAGCCTACGCTGGTATTAGCGTGCGTTTTTTTTAGCATACGCTATATTCAGTACACGCTAATTTTTCTATTACATGCTAGATTTAGCAGTCGCTAATTTTAGCAGAATCCAGCCTTAGCGCCCGCTGGATTTAGTGAACGCTAATTCCAGCAGACGCTAATTTCAGATCATGCTATATTTAGCACCAGCTAATATTGCTAGTTATTGCTAGATTTAGCGCATGCTAATATTCTTATTTCATGCTGGATTCAGCGATCGTAAATTAAAGCGGACCCAAGCTCAGCGCACATCATTTTCGGAAATGAATGCTAGTTTAAGCACACGCTAACATCGCAAGCTTACGCTAGTTTTAGCGTGTGCTTCTTCTAGCATACGCTATATTCAGCACACCCTAATTTTTCCATTTCGCGCTAGATTCAGCACATGCTAATTTTGCTAATGTGTGCTAGATTTAGCGGACGCTACTTCTAGCAGACTCTCGTTTTCGCGCACGCTAACATTGCAAGCCTACGCTGGTTTTGGCGTGCGCTTCTTTTAGCATACGCTATATTCAGCACACGCTAATTTTTCTATTACATGCTAGATTTAGCACACGCTAATTTTAGCAGAATCCAGCCTTAGCGCCCGCTGGATTTAGCAAACGCCAGTTCCAGCAGACGCTAATTTCAGAAAATGCTATATTTAGCACCGGCTAATATTGCTAGTTATTGCTAGATTTAACGCATGCTAATATTCTTATTTCATGCTGGATTCAGCGATCGTGAATTAAAGTGGACCCAAGCTCAGCGCACATCATTTTCGGAAATGAATGCTAATTTAAGCACACGCTAACATCGCAAGCTTACGCTAGTTTTAGCGTGTGCTTCTTCTAGCATACGCTATATTCAGCACACCCTAATTTTTCCATTTCGCGCTAGATTCAGCACATGCTAATTTTGCTAATGTGTGCTAGATTTAGCGGACGCTACTTCTAGCAGACTCTCGTTTTCGCGCACGCTAACATTGCAAGCCTACGCTGGTTTTGGCGTGCACTTCTTTTAGCATACGCTATATTCAGCACACGCTAATTTTTCTATTACATGCTAGATTTAGTACACGCTAATTTTAGCAGAATCCAGCCTTAGCGCCCGCTGGATTTAGCAAACGCTAATTTCAGAAGATGCTATATTTAGCACCGGCTAATATTGCTAGTTATTGCTAGATTCAGCACGAGCTAATATTCCCATTTCACGCTGGATATAGCAAACGCTAATTCCAGCAGACGATAATTTCAGAAGATGCTATATTTAGCACCAGCTAATATTGCTAGTTATTGCTAGATTTAGCGCACGCTAATATTCTCATTTCATGCTGGATTCAGCGATCGTGAATTAAAGCGGACTCAAGCTTAGCGCACGTTATTTTCGCAAATAAATGCTAGTTTTAGCACACGCTAACATTGCAAGCCTACGCTAGTTTTAGCGTGTGCTTCTCCTAGCATACGCTATATTCAGATCACCCTAATTTTTCCATTTCACGCTAGATTAGGCACACGTTAATTTTGCTAATGTGTGCGAGATTTAGCGTACGCTAGTTCTAGCAGACTCTCTTTTTCGCACGCTAACATTGCAAGCCTACGCTGGTATTAGCGTGCGTTTTTTTTAGCATACGCTATATTCAGTACACGCTAATTTTTCTATTACATGCTAGATTTAGCAGTCGCTAATTTTAGCAGAATCCAGCCTTAGCGCCCGCTGGATTTAGTGAACGCTAATTCCAGCAGACGCTAATTTCGGATCATGCTATATTTAGCACCAGCTAATATTGCTAGTTATTGCTAGATTTAGCGCATGCTAATATTCTTATTTCATGCTGGATTCAGCGATCGTAAATTAAAGCGGACCCAAGCTCAGCGCACATCATTTTCGGAAATGAATGCTAGTTTAAGCACACGCTAACATCGCAAGCTTACGCTAGTTTTAGCGTGTGCTTCTTCTAGCATACGCTATATTCAGCACACCCTAATTTTTCCATTTCGCGCTAGATTCAGCACATGCTAATTTTGCTAATGTGTGCTAGATTTAGCAGACGCTACTTCTAGCAGACTCTCGTTTTCGCGCACGCTAACATTGCAAGCCTACGCTGGTTTTGGCGTGCGCTTCTTTTAGCATACGCTATATTCAGCACACGCTAATTTTTCTATTACATGCTAGATTTAGCAGTCGCTAATTTTAGCAGAATCCAGCCTTAGCGCCCGCTGGATTTAGTGAACGCTAATTCCAGCAGACGCTAATTTCGGATCATGCTATATTTAGCACCAGCTAATATTGCTAGTTATTGCTAGATTTAGCGCATGCTAATATTCTTATTTCATGCTGGATTCAGCGATCGTAAATTAAAGCGGACCCAAGCTCAGCGCACATCATTTTCGGAAATGAATGCTAGTTTAAGCACACGCTAACATCGCAAGCTTACGCTAGTTTTAGCGTGTGCTTCTTCTAGCATACGCTATATTCAGCACACCCTAATTTTTCCATTTCGCGCTAGATTCAGCACATGCTAATTTTGCTAATGTGTGCTAGATTTAGCGGACGCTACTTCTAGCAGACTCTCGTTTTCGCGCACGCTAACATTGCAAGCCTACGCTGGTTTTGGCGTGCGCTTCTTTTAGCATACGCTATATTCAGCACACGCTAATTTTTTCTATTACATGCTAGATTTAGCACACGCTAATTTTAGCAGAATCCAGCCTTAGCGCCCGCTGGATTTAGCAAACGCTAATTCCAGCAGACGCTAATTTCAGAAGATGCTATATTTAGCACCGGCTAATATTGCTAGTTATTGCTAGATTCAGCACGAGCTAATATTCCCATTTCACGCTGGATATAGCAAACGCTAATTCCAGCAGACGATAATTTCAGAAGATGCTATATTTAGCACCAGCTAATATTGCTAGTTATTGCTAGATTTAGCGCATGCTAATATTCTTATTTCATGCTGGATTCAGCGATCGTGAATTAAAGCGGACCCAAGCTCAGCGCACATCATTTTCGGAAATGAATGCTTGTTTAAGCACACGCTAACATCGCAAGCTTACGCTAGTTTTAGCGTGTGCTTCTTCTAGCATACGCTATATTCAGCACACCCTAATTTTTCCATTTCGCGCTAGATTCAGCACACGTTAATTTTGCTAATGTGTGCGAGATTTAGCGTACGCTAGTTCTAGCAGACTCTCTTTTTTGCGCACGCTAACATTGCAAGCCTACGCTGGTATTAGCGTGCGTTTTTTTTAGCATACGCTATATTCAGTACACGCTAATTTTTCTATTACATGCTAGATTTAGCAGTCGCTAATTTTAGCAGAATCCAGCCTTAGCGCCCGCTGGATTTAGTGAACGCTAATTCCAGCAGACGCTAATTTCGGATCATGCTATATTTAGCACCAGCTAATATTGCTAGTTATTGCTAGATTTAGCGCATGCTAATATTCTTATTTCATGCTGGATTCAGCGATCGTAAATTAAAGCGGACCCAAGCTCAGCGCACATCATTTTCGGAAATGAATGCTAGTTTAAGCACACGCTAACATCGCAAGCTTACGCTAGTTTTAGCGTGTGCTTCTTCTAGCATACGCTATATTCAGCACACCCTAATTTTTCCATTTCGCGCTAGATTCAGCACATGCTAATTTTGCTAATGTGTGCTAGATTTAGCCGACGCTACTTCTAGCAGACTCTCGTTTTCGCGCACGCTAACATTGCAAGCCTACGCTGGTTTTGGCGTGCGCTTCTTTTAGCATACGCTATATTCAGCACACGCTAATTTTTCTATTACATGCTAGATTTAGCACACGCTAATTTTAGCAGAATCCAGCCTTAGCGCCCGCTGGATTTAGCAAACGCTAATTCCAGCAGACGCTAATTTCAGAAGATGCTATATTTAGCACCGGCTAATATTGCTAGTTATTGCTAGATTCAGCACGAGCTAATATTCCCATTTCACGCTGGATATAGCAAACGCTAATTCCAGCAGACGATAATTTCAGAAGATGCTATATTTAGCACCAGCTAATATTGCTAGTTATTGCTAGATTTAGCGCATGCTAATATTCTTATTTCATGCTGGATTCAGCGATCGTGAATTAAAGCGGACCCAAGCTCAGCGCACATCATTTTCGGAAATGAATGCTTGTTTAAGCACACGCTAACATCGCAAGCTTACGCTAGTTTTAGCGTGTGCTTCTTCTAGCATACGCTATATTCAGCACACCCTAATTTTTCCATTTCGCGCTAGATTCAGCACATGCTAATTTTGCTAATGTGTGCTAGATTTAGCGGACGCTACTTCTAGCAGACTCTCGTTTTCGCGCACGCTAACATTGCAAGCCTACGCTGGTTTTGGCGTGCGCTTCTTTTAGCATACGCTATATTCAGCACACGCTAATTTTTCTATTACATGCTAGATTTAGCACACGCTAATTTTAGCAGAATCCAGCCTTAGCGCCCGCTGGATTTAGCAAACGCTAATTTCAGCAGACGCTAATTTCAGAAGATGCTATATTTAGCACCGGCTAATATTGCTAGTTATTGCTAGATTCAGCACGAGCTAATATTCCCATTTCACGCTGGATATAGCAAACGCTAATTCCAGCAGACGATAATTTCAGAAGATGCTATATTTAGCACCAGCTAATATTGCTAGTTATTGCTAGATTTAGCGCACGCTAATTTTCTCATTTCATGCTGGATTCAGCGATCGTGAATTAAAGCGGACTCAAGCTTAGCGCACGTTATTTTCGCAAATAAATGCTAGTTTTAGCACACGCTAACATCGCAAGCTTACGCTAGTTTTAGCGTGTGCTTCTTAGCATGCGCTACATTCAGATCACCCTAATTTTTCCATTTCGCGCTAGATTAGGCACACGTTAATTTTGCTAATGTGTGCGAGATTTAGCGTACGCTAGTTCTAGCAGACTCTCGTTTTTGCGCACGCTAACATTGCAAGCCTACGCTGGTATTAGCGTGCGTTTCTTTTAGCATACGCTATATTCAGTACACGCTAATATTTTGTGCTAGAACTAGCATTTATTTGCGGAAATAACGTGCACTAAACTGTGATTATAAAATTATAAACCCATAAACAAAAAACCCAAATTCAAGAACCAGAAATCCATAAACCCATAAACCAGAAATCCATAAACCGTAAACCGATGAACCATAAACTCATAAACCAGAAACCCATAGACCCTTAGAGCATAAACCCATAAGCCTATAAACCCATCAACTATGAACCCATAAACTGTAAACTTATAAACCAAAAACCCATAAACCATGAACTCATAAACTCATAAACCATAAACCCATAAACTATAAACCCATGAACCATAAACTCATAAACCATAAACCCATAAACCATAAACCATAACCCATAAACCATGAACCCTAAACCCATAAACCTTAAAACCATAAACCATGAACCCATAAACCCATAAACTATGAACCATAAACCCATAAACTATGCACCATAAACCCATATACCATAAAACCATAAACCAATAAATCGTAAACTCATAAATGGATAAACCCATAAACCATAAACCCATAAACCCATAGACCATAAACCTATAAACCATAAACCCATAAACCATAATTCCATAAACCATAAACTTATAAATCAGAAACCCGTAAACTATAAACCCATAAACCAAAAACCTAAATCCAAGAACCAGAACCCCATAAACCCATAAACCATAAACCCATAGACCCTTAAAGCATAAACCCATAAGCCCATAAACCCATCAACTATGAGCCCATAAACTGTAAACTTATAAACCATAAACCCATTAACCATGAACTCATAAACTCATAAACCATAAACCCATAAACCATAAACCCATAAACCCATAAACCATCAACCCATAAGCCATGAACCCATAAACCATAGACCCATAAACCATAACCCATAAACCATAAACCCTAAACCCATAAACCTTAAAACCATAAACCATGAACCCATAAACCAATAAACTATGAACCATAAACCCATAAACTATGCACCATAGACCCATATACCATAAAACCATAAACCAATAAATCGTAAACTCATTAATGGATAAACTCATAAAC
The DNA here is from genome assembly GCA_017163975.1 of Anastatus disparis. Lineage (NCBI taxonomy): Eukaryota > Metazoa > Arthropoda > Insecta > Hymenoptera > Eupelmidae > Anastatus > Anastatus disparis. The sequence continues at coordinate 4,595,201 of JAFFSR010000301.1, read as the reverse complement.
CATGATCCCATAAACCCATAAACCATAAACCCGTAAACCATAAACCCATAAACCACAAACCCATAAACCCATAAACCATAAACCCATAAACCTATAAATCATAAACCCATAAACCATAAACCCGTAAACCCAAATCCAAGAACCATAAACACATAAACCACAAACCAATAAAGCCTTAAAGCATGAACCCATAAACCATAAACTCATAAACTATAAACCCGTGAACCCAAATCCAAGAACCATAAACTCATAAACCATAAACTCATAAACTCTCAAAGCATAAACCCATAAACCATAAACCCATAAACTTATAAATCCATAAATAATAAAACCATAAATAATAAACCCATAAATAGTTAAGCCATAAACCCATAAATCATGAGCCCATAAACCCTTAACTCATAAACCATAAACCCATAAACCATAAACACATAAACCATAAACCCATAAACCATAAATCCATAAACCATAAACCCATAAACCAATAAATCGTAAACTCATAAATGGATAAACCCATAAACCATAAACCCATAAACCCATAAACCATAAACCTATAAACCATAAACCCATAAACCATAAATCCATAAACCATAAACTTATAAATCATAAACCCGTAAACTATAAACCCATAAACCAAAAACCTAAATCCAAGAACCAGAACCCCATAAACCCATAAACCATAAACCCATAGACCCTTAAAGCATAAACCCATAAGTCCATAAACCCATTAACTATGAACCCATAAACTGTAAACTTATAAACCATAAACCCATTAACCTGAACCCATAAACTCATAAACCTTAAACCCATAAACCATAAACCCATAAACCCATAAACCATCAACCCATAAGCCATAAACCTTAAAACCATAAACCATGAACCCATAAACCCATAAACTATGAACCATAAACCCATAAACTATGCACCATAAACCCATATACCATAAAACCATAAACCAATAAATCGTAAACTCATGAATGGATAAACTCATAAACCATAATCCCATAAACCCATAAACCATAAACCTATAAACCATAAACCCATAAACCATAAACCCATAAACCATAAACTTATAAATCATAAACCCGTAAACTATAAACCCATAAACTAAAAACCTAAATCCAAGAACCAGAACCCCATAAACCCATAAACCAAAAACCTAAATCCAAGAACCAGAACCCCATAAACCCATAAACTATAAACCCATAGACCCCTAAAGCATAAACCCATAAATCATAGACCTATAAACCGTAAACCCATGAGCCATAAACCCATAGACCCTTAAAGCATAAACCCATAAACCATGAACCCATAAACCGTAAACCTTTAAACCCATAAACCATAAGCCCATAAACCCATAAATCGTAGACCTATAAACCGTAAACCTATGAGCCATAAACCCATAAACCCATAAACCATGAACTATAAACCCATAAACCATATCCCCATAAACCATAAACGCATCAACCATGAACCATAAACCCATAAACTATATACCCATAAATCATAAACCCATTAACCATGAACTATAAACCCATAAACCAAAAAATTATAAACCCATGAACTATAAACCCATAAACCAAAGAATTATAAGCTCATGAACTATAAACCCATAAACCAAAAAATTATAAACCCATGAACCATAAACACATCAAATGATATTTTTTCTTATTATAAAATATTTGAAAAATAATTATTTTATTGTATATAATAATAGTGTAATAATTCTATGTTCCAAGTTTTTTAAAAATATATTTTAAAAAAATATATTTTATATAATTCTAAGTTTATTAAACATAAAATCATTTTAATAAATTATTGTAATAACAACTATATAATGAGCATATCGAACAATTGAAGTTACGCCTTCGGTCACGCTAACCTTTCTAGAAATCAACGACTTTAATCATTATTTACTTAAAATCTGTGCATTTTCGGGACTTGACCCCATGGAGACTAATGTTCAGAAAAAAATAAGCTACAATTTGGTCATACTATTATCAAATTTCACCGGGACCCAGAAACCCATAAGAATCTTCCGGGGTCCTTTACAACTGTGAAAAAAGTGATAAAATATTAAAAAGTGATATAATGAATATTAAGAAGATTGATAATTAAAGATACTATATAGATAGATAGATATATAACTAAAGTACAAATAATAATTATTTTGTTGATGATTGATTATAATTTATATTTTCAATGTGAATTTTAAAAAATTATATTAAATATTGTGAAAGTTGTTTATATTTTCTTACAGTTATCAGAATTTAATAAATTATTCTAAAAAATGAAAGTTTAAGTAAGAGTAATTTCTTTTTTGTGCTAATATAAGATATGTATTTATATAATAATGTATATGCTAAAATTTTGTAATTGTAAGTGTTTCTTAGCATTTGGTCTTGTTTGTAAAATGTTTTTAAATAAAAGTTTACACAAAAAAATTCTCAATAGTACATATTAATTATATACAAATACTAAAAATAATTTATGATATAATTTTATTAAAGCATATATCCTTTGAATTAATTATTATACAAAAGTACATATTTGTATGTTTAACTTGTAGAGTACTTTCAATATTTATATAAGGATAATATAAATGATATGTGATTTGATAAAATGAAATTATATACAATTTTTCTTTTATTCCAAAAAATTAATTTATTAAAAGTTTATAAAATGTATTACAATATGTAGAACGATTGCAAATTATAAATCATTATTTTTATAATAACTTATTAACTGTAATATATTTTTATATAGATCTAAAGCCTCTTTAGGTGTAACTGGTACAACAACGTCTTTTATAATCAAATGTACTAATTCACTGAACAAGGGATCAATTAAAGTCGGTTCTACACAAAACTGTTCTATTAATCTATCGATATTATTAGTATTTACAACTTTTTTGTAATCACAAGCGTTAAATCGCTTGGGTAAGTTATACATAATAAAAGGTTTTCCAGAGATATTATTTCTTGCTGGCTGTTTCCTAATAGTGTGTTCATTCCAATATATTTTTGTAGAATTCAAATCTTGTTTTATTAGATGAGCAAAACAAAATCTCAAACACAAAATATGTAACTTGCTACCATTAAAAAGATTCTTTTCTTGCATACATTTAAATAGTTGAATATAATAATCCATTGAATGCTTTCTCATCTGTCCCCAAAAAGATTCTATTCTCTGATTTCTAACACTTCTTCCCTTAATAAAACTTTTCATACCAGCAAAATTATCATCATGATCCATTCTTAAACAAATTTGGAGAGATTCAATCAATGTATTTTCTGATCCTTTATCTGACCTTATCATTGTAGGGAGTAGATTGAGATTTTTGACTGTATTTAAAAAATAAAATGCTGTTACTCGAGGATCATTATTTGTACTTGCTACTTCTAACCATAGAATGTTTCTTGAGTAACCATCGATACACCCATGGATAGCAAATCCAAAAGGTTTTAATTTGTCGTAACCATCTATATGCCACAGAAAGTTTGGACCTGGGCTTAAATATTGTCTGCGACGAAGCTTATTACCAAAACGTTCTGCAACTCCTTCCGGATCAGCTATTTTCAGTATTTTATAAACTGTATCTCTTTTTACACTTAATTTATATTTTTTTTTCAATCTTAACCATAAGGCACGATAACCTAAATTGTATCCACTTTGCAATATTTCTTGAACTATAGCTGCAACTATTTCTTTATAACTAGATTCTTTAATATTTTTTCTTTTCAATCCAAGCAAACACAACGTTCTTTGTAGAGTACTTAAAGATATTTTGATACAATGTTTTTCCAGTAATAATCCTCTGATTTCCTCACGGGTGCAATGTTTGTGAAAATAAAACTTGATTAATTCATTCTGCATTTAGGTTTTTCTCTTTATAATAAGAATTCTAATTCACAACCTGTAAAATATATTAATTTTGAACATATAATAGTGTATTAAAAAAAAAAAAATTATTTAGAATTTTTTCAGGTTATAAATTTTCAAACTTAATGGTACTTTAATAAATATTTTATTAAAATTAATTTAATATAAAAAATATTTATATTACACTATAAAATATATATTCACACAAAAATTAAATTTAAAAATAAGTTTTACCTATTTTTTACTGTAATAATTTTTTTTTTCGTACACGAAAAAGCGTTGTATGCTATTTCAAACTCCAAAAATGAATATTAATTTTTGTTGATTATTATTACAACAGGTGCGCGCATGTCACATGTGACTTGCGCAGGCATCGCTAGCGACACACATGATGGTGACTCGTACAGGCTTCCGTACAAAGCCCCTCCACATCTATACGCGCGTAGAGAAGCAAGCGAGAGGGGAGGAGACAAACACACGAGACACGCGACTCCCAGTGGCGTAGGTAAACTTACGGCAAACTCGCTTTAGCTCGTTTTCGCCGCGGCACGTTATAGCTTTATTTAAATGTGATTAACCGTCCCGAAAATTCGTTGATTAATCACATATTTTTATTTGAAACATAAATATATTTTTTAATAATAAAAATCGTTAAGGTATAATCAAATTAATAATAATAAATAAAATCTTTTGGGGGGCGATGAACATATGTAACTTTTTACCCTGTTCAACTAATGTATGCGTTGGCTCTGGTCACTAAGTGCTAACGCACCTCGCTATGATCCTAATTTTGCCAAGTTCGAACCGAATGTTTGTGTTTTTTTGTTTTATTTTTAAATATTATATATTTTTATAATCAATTTTTATAGTGGAAAAAAGTAAAATTGAAAATTTATTTAACACCTTAAATTCTATTTTATTTCAAAAATATAAAAAAATATATTTACAGATAGGGATAGAAAAAAAATTTTAATGTCAAGATTACATCGATATATAACTTATATCAATATGAAATAAAAACCTAGCTGGTTCTGTAATTTTTTCCTGCTAAATAAAAGATGTTAAAGATTGAAAATAAATTATTATAAATTAAGTTGTTTTTTCATTCTCACACAATTGCGAATAATAAAACCTTTTTTGTTTCTTAAAAAAAGGACCTTTTCTAAATTTATATAAATGTGTGACATTTTTAACTAATTTAATAAAAATAGAAAATAAATATAAATAATTCTAATTTTATTTTAGATAAGTGAAATAATAAATTTACCTGAAAAAATAAATAATTTTACGAATTTAAACTTTATTAAAGCGCATTTTAAATAAAAATTACATTGAATATCATTAATATTTTTAAAAATTGGACTTTTTCTTTTTTTTTATTAAATATCATATCTTTATAATATCATTAACTTTTATTCCCTAAATAAAAAAATTGATAATTTTCTTTAACGAACGTAATAATTTTCAGTTTTTACTAAACAAAATTTTGACTAAACTTTGAATGGTTGAATTATTTTTGTCCGTTAAAAAAGTGACATTTTATAAAGTTATATAGGGGAATGATAACATTCTTTTAAATTAATTTTTAAAAAATAACATTTTATTTTAACAGCTACAAAATTTAAAAGGCGAAAATTCTCAATTTTTCAAAAATTACACAAACAGTTTTAAAATTTAAGTTACACAGAGATTAATTATTTAAGAAAATTGAAAATTCTTTCAGAAAAATAACTATTTTGCATTTTATCTGATTGCTCGTTCTGTTAATTATTATTTTGTAATAAAATTACTTTAAAAAATTTAAGATGTCATGCAAATTAGTATTTTAATAATAAAGAGCTGAACGGTTCTTCAAGCTGAAATTATATGAATTTTAAATGAACACACAATACTGATTTTATTAATTAATATTTTATTGAGACCCAAAGTGATCATACTTTAGATGAGATTATCTTAAAGAAATGATCGGTGAGGCTATTTGAAAATTTACAGTAATAATATATGAAATAAAAACCCATTTAAAGTTTCAAAAGAGTATCCGCCTTTTTAATAAACAACAAATTATAGCTGATGGAGGAGCTATCTGACTATTAAGGGGATGTAATACGGTATATGATTTCAACATAGTTACCGACATTGCAGTTTTCAAAATTTTTAATCTTTATTCCAAAATTTTCAAAAATATCTCTCAATTAGGCTTTTTATTAGTAAAAATAGAAGGCAGTAATATAGACATATTGTAAAAATTTCTAGATTAAGAATAAAAAATTTAGAAAACTGTAATGTCGGTATTTTACATTCCCTTAACAAAATGTATACAATTTTTAAATCTTTGAAACTTTATGAGAAAAATATTGAGGATGACAGATAAAGGAAAACATCTCTTCCAATTAAAAAATATTAAAGAATTATGAAATGTATCTTAAAATATCAATTTCGAATTGGTTATTATTTGTTTAAATGGTTTATTATAGTTATGTAAATTAAATATTTTTATTATATATTTTTTATTTTTGATTTAACAAAAATTTAACTTAAATTGAATAAAAGAATAATAAAAGAATAATAAAAGAATAAATAAAAGAATTAAGGAATATACTTTGATAAAACATATTTTTTAAAAAGTGTTGTCAACTTCATCGAAGTGCATTAAATAAAAATGACGCTAAATACCATTGGTGTTAAAAAAACATTTATTAAAAAAATTGTTTAGTTTTTATAATTACAAAAAGTTTAATTACAATGGTCTGAAACGGAAAAACAATTGAATTCGATAACTGTTTTTCCGTTTCAGACCTCACTCGAAAACTATTAAAAATTTTATATTTTTTCATAGAATAGGATCGTTTGCTCGTTCTGAAATCTATTGGGCTATGCCCTTACTTTTGTACAACAATATTTAATTTATTAATAATAACGAAAATTTAGATTAGACAAGGACAGAACTATACGGCCTCCTCTTAAATTAATATATTTAAGTACTTTCTTTGATCTATCACACATTTTCTAGTTTGAATTTTAGCTGTTCGGCTATTCAAGTTCCGATAAGCGTTTCTTTTCACTATATTTTTGATGAAATATCGGTATTTTTATATCCAAAACCTTTTTTCATTTCATTTTTTTTTCATAAAAAATCAGATTCTGTAGTTTCAACTAAATTTGTTTTCCGAAGATAGAGACCTTTCTTCTCCTTGTTCATTTGAAAAATATTCATTCAAATTAAATTTTGTAATTATTTTTGTAAGATTTTTGTGAACTTAATTTAAACTTTATATAATGTTTATTCTAAATTTTGAAATTGCCAAATTTTGAACTTTATTCAAGAACATTTTTTTATTTTATGATATTTTAGATTTATTATTAATGTCTTAAACATTTTTATTTAATTATTATGTTTTAATACTTTCTATTTAACATTTTCTATTATGAAACATGTTTCTCATAAGGTTCAATTTTCAAATTATATACTCTTTTTAAGTACATTATTAATTTATTTATGTTTAGAGTTTAATTAATATTTTATCAATTCTTTTAAAATGTTATGCATAAATTTATTTGATCTATTCTTAAATTATATTTATAAACGTATTATCTTTAAAATATATAAAATACAATAATGTTATTATTACTTCATAAAAATCAAAATAAATGAGCTTTGGCTACAATTATAAAAGAAAATCTGTGAGAATAATTAAATCTACAAATTACTTATATAAAATGGATCTATAAAATAAAGAAGAATTTAAAAAGAGAAGATTAAATAAATATCAAATAGAAATTTTTATTACATTCAAATTAAGAAAATAATCTAGATTTAAAAAAAAAACGTTTTTAAAATTTTTATTGCTAATATTTCTTATTAAAAAAATTTTTTTATTTCAAATTTTTTTTGTATACAAATTCTGCATTTAACTGCATTTGAGGATTTGAAAAAAGCTTTAATTTTTTTATACTAGCGATGCAAAGAACAGTAAGTCTGAATTACAAATTTTATGTTTAAAAAAGCGTTAATTAGCACATGCTTAGAAAATGCTTGCAGTTAACGGTTATTTTATTTTAAACGGCTGTATTGTAGGTCAATATTTTTTGTCAAAAATTTTTGTTATTGTATTGTAATAAATTTTATTTGTAAGCATATTATTAATTTTTTTTTTAATAAAAAAAGACAAAGCATAAGATTTCAACTTAAAAACAAATTTTAATTGTTGTAACGTACCCTAAAACTTAGCCAACACAGCTATTGTACGTTTTTATTTAAACCAAATAACATATTTTTATCGCTTTCTCGCCCCAAACTTAATTTTTTTTAATTATCTAAACAGTCTTCATTATTAAATAACAAAATTAATAAAATGAGCATTTTAAGGACAAACACGTTGCATGCTGCACATCGTTTTTATGATTAAATTTTTTTTATTTGAATAGTAGATTTCTTCAGTTTTTTGGAATATTGTATTTAAATACATTTTTTATTATAATAAACCCGGTTGAAAACAAACACATAGTTTTATTACATGATTTTATCATATGGTTTTATTATGTGGTTTTATCATATGGTTTTATTATGTGGTTTTATCATATGGTTTTATTACATGTTTTTTGGTTTCAATTTATCATATGATGAAAGTATATGATAAAATCATATAATATAACCCTATGATGAAATCGTATAGTAAAACTATATGGTGAAGACAAAATAAAACCATATTCACGGAGAGAAGAAACAGTTAACAGCTACTCAAAAAATTTGGAATCATTACTAACTTTGTTCGGCAATAATTAAAGGTAAAGGACAAAATACAAATCTATAATTTAGCGCCACGCAATAAAAGTAAGGTTATGATTTTACAAATGATCTGAGAAAACTAAGGACTGATTACTAAAGAGTTAGATAGCTAGTCATAAAAAGTTAAATGAAGAGTCAAACTGAGAATTATTGTCTGCAGTCTGCCCATAGGCAAACTACAGACGATAATTCTCAGTTTGACTCTTCATTTAACTTTTTATGACTAGCTACCTAACTCTTTAGTAATCAGAGGGGCTATTCAAGTAGTGCGATAGTTGTCGACAAGAGAATAAAAAGTCTGCGCGCGCATAGAATTCGCGTAATACATCCATGTGTATCACTATACACATGGATGTATTACGCGAATTCTATGCGCGCGCAGACAGATCATTTGTAAAATCGTAACCTTACTTTTGTCGCGTGGCGCAAAAATATAGATTAGTATTTATTCCCATTCCTTTAATTACTGTCGAACAAAGTTAGTAATGATTCCAAATTTTTTGAGTAGCTGTTAACTGCTTTTTCTCTCCGTGTGTATGGTTTTATTTTGTCTTCACCATACAGTTTCACTATACGATTTCATCATAGGGTTATATTATATGATTTTATCATATACTTTCATCATATGATAAATTGAAACCAAAAAACATGTAATAAAACCATATGATAAAACCACATAATAAAACCATATGATAAAATCATGTGATAAAACTATGTGTTTTTTTCAACCGGGAAGTATTAACGCATTTTATTACATTTATCCCAAATAACAGTAGAAAATATACTTTAAAAAGATATAATAAACGTCAAAACATTAGAAAATATATATTTAATAAATAAACTGCTATTTTTAAAAATTAACAACATAGATAAAATGTTTTCCTAATTAATTGTAAAACTGAAAAAATTTTTAAATGCTTTTCATATCATGGTTCAAAGTTTAGAATGATTTTAATAAATACAAAAAAAACATTGAAATCGATTTTTTTAATTTTTGGAAATGTTAGAATTCTATGTAAAATTTTTAAAAATAAAATAGAAACGCTCTCGTGAAATTTGCAAGGTTTTGTAAAGTTTTATTTTTCCTAAATCAAACTATCGACATTATAAATTTATATTAAGTTAATTCAATAAAAAGACATTTAAAACCTGATGTCAAGATATTTGCCACTATACTACTATATTACTGATATTAAAAAGATATACTTTTAATAAAAGCATTTCTTCATTTTTTTGTGTCTAAAATAAATTGCTGTTTATCAACATTTTATGTTGAATTTTTATTTAATGAATGAAAAATAATGTTATCATGCTCCTATATAAGTTTAGATTTAAAATATAGTGGAAATTTTATTTAATATGTCTTGTAAAAACTTAAATTATTATGTTTGTTAAATTAATTTTTTTGTTTTGAAAATCATAATAACTATTCTTTTATTATTCTTTTATTCATTTTAAGTTAAATTTTTGTTAAATCAAAAAAAAAAAATATAATAAAAATGTTTAATTTACATAACCATAATAAACCATTTAAACAAATAATAACCAATTCGCAATTAATATTTTAAGATACATTTCATAATTCTTTAATATTTTTTAATTGGAAGAGATGTTTTCCTTTATCTGTCATCCTCAATATTTTTCTCATAAAGTTTCAAAGATTTAAAAATTGTATACATTTTGTTAATAGTCAGATAGCTCCTCCATCAGCTATAATTTGTTGTTTATTAAAAAGACGGATAATCTTTTGAAACTTTAAATGGGTTTTTATTTCATATATTATTACTGTAAATTTTCAAATAGCCTCACCGGTCATTTCTTTAAGATAATCTCATCTAAAGTATGATCACTTTGGGTCTCAATAAACTATTAATTAATCACTGCATCAGTGATGGATTTCCAGGATGCTTTATACATTTATGTATATCTATATATTAGGATATCCTTTAGCCAACTTCAGAGTATACCGTAGAATTAGAGTATAAGCAGAATATATTATTCTGTAGTATATACTCTGAAGTTGGCTGTTGGATATCATATAAGCATCTTCGAAATCCATCACTGCACGGCATTGGCAATCTCTACTTATCTCTGCTAAAATTTTATGAACTTTTCTTTATCTTCTATTGGCCTTTGGACTTTTCATCATCCATCAGCAATTTTTTTTGTTCCGAGGAACTCTCTATTTTGTATTTTTTTTGCGTTCTTCGGGTTCTCTTCCCCACGGAAAACTACGAAAATTGTTTTTCCCGATTTTCCCAGGGAGTCAAACCCCGATTCGCTAGGACGCAAGCCAGCTGCCTTAAGCAACTGAGTTACTTTTCGTCCTTTAACGATGGAGCTCGAAAGTGTGTTCATAAGAACAAAGCACATGTAACAGAGGTGCTTGCTTGAAAAACAGCCGCGAGCGGGATTCGATCCACGGTCCCCCGAGAATACGAATCCAATGCTCTTACCGACTGTGCCACAGCCCGGCTCAATTTTATGAACTAAAAGCATAATTTGTTAACTACGAAATGGATATTTAGACAAACCTCCGAAGTCGCCTGAAGAGCACAAAGTAACGTATTTACAAAACATAATTACTAGTGGAAAATTGGCCTTATGCAAATGGAGAAAAATAATTCATAAGAAAATTATAAAATTTTCGTTAAAATTACTATTTTTCATTTTAACTAAGAGACGTATTTGATGTATATGTCATACATATAAAAATTTACTTATGAGTCTTTTCTACTATAAAAATTATGGTTACAATATAGTAATTTTTTTTATAGAATTTTTCTTTCTCTAATGTTAAAATATGTTCAATGCGTAGATACGCATCACGAATTAATAATCTTTGCTTCAAGTATCTTCATCAAATACTATACGTCTTCTTGCATTTTTCTGATTAACTTTGAGCTTCATCTGTGAAAGTGTATCCCGTATTAAATATTTTAATATTGAATTTGATGTTCTTAAATATTCCAACCTTTGCTTTTCTAACATGGATGTCTCTTGCAGATATATACTGAAAATACCTGCAACAGAATATTTAATTCATTTAAAATAATGGTTTCACTTATATATTATTATACTGATTTAAATGTAAATATATTATCAATTTAAAATTGTTATCATTATTAGATAAAAATCAGTATATATCGTCAAAAATATATAAATTTTTTTATGAAAACGTTTTAATCGTTATAACATATACTTTCAATTGAATAATAATTTCAAATCAATTACTTAATTATGTACTTTATATTATTATTAAGAAAACATATTTCTCAAAAAAGGAAAAATTATGTATTTATCTTCTTCTTTTCAATAAACTTATGATAAAAAATCTTTTAATAATTTCCATTGCATACACAGTTGATTGCATAAACTTTAATGTTATTAATAGTAAAAATACAATTAATACTTACGTTGAATGATATTCAACCTTCATGGAGTCATGACCTTTCTTCGTGATCTACCCCTAAATTGTATAAAAGTTTTCTTATCATCAAGACATCTATTCGCCAATTTGTATCTGGAATAATGAAATCTTACAAGGCAACGATAAAAGGATTTGGGCTTCTTTTTTTTAGCTATAACATAAATATCTTTGTCAATATATTTGCCTAGTCCGATATAAACCTAAAACAAAAATTAAACATTAAAACACTTAAATATAAAACATCAATAAAACTACAAATGATGAGGCAAGTTTACTTGTTTCCTTTTGTTGTCAAGTATTCGTTCATGTAATAATTGAATTGAATCATTTTTTCCATAATATTTTAATAAAGCCTCTTCTTCACCTACTACATATGTTATGCTTACAATTACTTTTTCCAACTTAAGATTGAATTATTTATAACTAATTTCATTTTGCAAATAATTGACCTTGATTACATAAGTACTCCGCACTTGGTAAAAATGATCCTATTGATAACTGATTTTGGGTATGGTATGGTGTATCTTGTAAGGCAGCAACCTTTACCTCATTGTTTGCCGCTTTAAAAAAATAAATTATAAATATTCTAACATTTTTTAAGTTAAAATAATAATAAAATATTAACTTATGCAAGTACATGAAATAAAATTGGATAAATTTAAAAATAAAAATCTATTAATTGAAATGTTGATGAACGATTAATTTTAAATTCTTATAAATAACATTAATTTTATCTATAATATAAATCTAAAAAATATTTTACTTAAACTTTTCTGCATACCTTCTAATTGTCGAGGCTGAAATTTCCCTCTAGGATCTGTAACAACTGTAGGTTTCTTTGTACTAAATGATCGATTAAGTATATATATATAATATGTTTATTTCGGCCTAACTGGCCCAGAAATGGACTTGGTTGCTACAATCTAATTTACATTCATTCCCACGCTTTTACAAATACATTGTACATTATAGAATAAAATCTGTGTTACAAACTTCCATATATAATTACACGCATTAGTTTTTTGGTTACACTATATCACCTTTTTCGCTACTTTTATCACATACTTTCTTTTTTGCTTCATTCCCCCCCTTTTTTTTCTCTTATATTTCTTACATTTTTTTATACATTTTTATTTTTTTTACATTTTTATCGCTTATAAAATTACACTCATTCCTCCATACCGAAGCGTCTCTGCTGCGCCATACATTTTTTTTTTTTATCTCAATCTCAATTTTCTTTACTACCTTTGCAATATTTCTATCACCTTCCCCCTTTACTAATTTCTCGAACTTTTTATATTTCTCCCCCGGTAAGTTAATGGTCCAGTCATATGTTTTTTCGCATTCTTCCAAATAATGGTTGAATTTCCCCCAATCTTTTTCGCATAATATACATAATCTATCACTATCACCTAACCAGTATTTGTTTACGTTCTCAAAGTTGCCACATCTAACCCTAGCTATTATCGATATATTTTTTCCATTTATCCCGCTTGATAGGTATCTCGGTAAGTTATTATACATAATATTTTTATATTTTACATTTTATTTAGCCTCGTTTATTTTCGCTTCTAACATTTGATTCTCTATATCTATTTTTCTTTTATATACTTCCTCTTCTACCTTATCTCCGTTATGTATTTTATCCAAAATATATTCGTAACTAAAACCTGCGTCATTATAAAATTTTTCTCTCTCATTAATGTATACATCTTCGCAATTTTTTTCCTTTTCTCTCTTCCCAACATAGCTTTAAAATTCTATTACCCTCTAAACGCGCAATTTTTTCCTCAAATCTGATTGCTCTAGCCCCCATTTTACCTTTAGTTTTTTATTATTTGTTTCTTTATACAAGATGTATGTCGGTGTACATCTATCTAACCTTAGTACCCACCTAATATAGTTCGTTTTAATTTTTTCTAATTCTTTTTTTTCCTGCCATCCCCAAATCTCTACTCCGTATTCCATCACGCTCCTAACCAGATATTCAAATAACATCATTCTTCTGTTAAAATTTCCCTTACAATTTCTTTCCCCCAGTCCCCAAGTTATTTTTGCCGCGGCAATACCTTTCTTTCTTAAGTCATCTATATGATGTTTGTAGCTACTATCCTTATTAAACGTGAAACCTAAATATTTAAAAACGCTAACCTCTTCTATTTCCCTCCTATCCCATCTCCATCTCTCTTTTTTACTATTTTTACCTTTATTAAACACCATGATTTTTGTCTTTTCCGTACTAAGTATCAACTCCCTTTTTTTCAAAAACTTTTTCAGAATATCACTCATATCAATTAAGGCCTCTCTATTTTCTGCTAGCAAAACTAAATCATCCGCGTAAGCTAAGGACCAAATTCTCTGACCTCCTATCCTAACTCCTCCTACATTCCTTTCCCTAAATTCATCTTCTAAACCCGCGATATAAATGCAGAAGAGAATGGGACTCAGCGCACACCCCTGTCTTAAGCCTTTGTTTGTCCAAAATTCTTTAGAGTTTCCTGATGCCAATCTAATTCTCACCTTCGTTTCTTCATATATACCCTTAACTCTTTCTATTAAATATTCACTGATTCCTTGTTTTCTCATCACGTTCCATAATGTTTTCTGATTGACAGTGTCAAAAGCGGCTTTTAAATCAACAAACATTGAGTAAATGCGATTTTTTGTTTTTTTTTGCCCTCTGCGTTATATGGTTCAGGATATATATATTATCTGAAGTCGATCTTCCTTTTCTAAATCCTGCCTGTCCCTCTGGTAATATTTTTAAATTGTCGACTTCCTTTTCTACTCTATTTCTGATTACCTCTGTATAAATTTTATAAGCCGTTGGTAAAAGTGATATCCCTCTGTAATTTTTTGCCTCGTTTATATCTCCTTTCTTGTAAAGTGGTACCACCACTGCCGTTTTCCAGTCTTCTGGTATATCTTCACCGTCCCAAATTTTTCCAATTATGCCAATCAATTTGTTTGTAATACCCTCACCATCATGAATCCACACTTCATTAGGTATACCGTCTATACCGGCTGCTTTTTTCTTTTTTAGCGAGTACCATGCTCTTTTTATTTCTGCTGCCGTTATTTTATGTTCCTCGTTTTTTTTATTTTCCTTTACTCTTTTTTCCCCCGTCTGTTTTTCTTCCGATCCTTGTAGTAGTTCTTTAAAATGTTTTATCCATTCTTCTTCTTTTATGTTATTGTTTATATTTTCTCGTTTTTTTCTTTTTTTGTTTAGAAATTTCCATACCTCTTTTTCGTGTTTTAAACTTCTTAATTGTGCCTCTTCTAATTTTTTCATTTCTTTTTCTTTTTCCCAACACATTTTCTTCCACTCTTTTCTTTTTTCTATATATGCTTCTTTCTTTATTTTTCCGGTTTTCCATTCTTTGTACTTTCTTTTTACTTCTGTTTTCATTTTCTTGCAGTTCTTGTCCCACCAATTCTTCTTACCTATTTTCCATTCTTTTATTTTTATTTTTTCTTTTTCGCAGCTTTGTCTATCATTTTTTTTACCTGGCTCCACCTAAGTTCTACACTATCTTCTTCTTTCTCTTCTTCTTCCAATATGTCTGTTTTTGCCTTGAATTCATTGATATCCTCTTCACTCCAGGAGAAGATTTCTTTTTCTTTTAAATTGTTATTCGTACTGTCATCTACCGAGTTTTCTAACGAGGGATCTGTTACTTTTTTTCCGTCGTTGTACATAACCAGGCAGACAGGGGCATGATCCGAGTCTACCCTCTCTCCTACCTCAAATTTATTTATATTTTCCCAAGTTTTTTCATTAACAATAATGTAATCTATAACCGAACTTCCTCTGGGTCCTAAAAACGTAAATTCTCCCTCCCTATCTCCTGATATATTCCCATTTAATATAGTCCATCCTTTATTCTGTATAAATTCTATCATTCTTTTACCCCCATTACTAATTACTTTGTCTTTGCTAAACCTTTTACAACTATCTCCGTTGTTATCTAGTCCTACACGTCCCCCTTCTTCTCCTATTCTAATGTTGAAGTCCCCTCCTATAATTGTATTCCCTTCTTCTAAAAATTCCCACTCTTCTAAATTTTTCCATATTTTCTCTATGTTCCCTGCATTGTATATCGATCATATAGTTGTGTTTTTCTTCCCTTCTTTTATAACCGATTTTATTAATCCGTTTTCTATAACTAACCCAATTTCTTCATTTTTGTTTACGAGTTCTTTTTTTACCCCTATAAGTAAACCGCCTTTGGCTCTCCCTTTTTTAAAATCCCCCTCTGCCGGGATTTGTACCCATTTAAAATTTTTTGCTAATAATTTTTCAAGTTTTTCCATATCTTTTTTTTCCACCCATGTTTCTACTAAACTTATAAAATCAAAACTTTCTATATATTTCCAAAAATCCCTATCCTTATTATACAGCCCTGCTATGTTCCAAAAAATAATTTTTCTTAAGCCCTCTTTCCCTTGCTTTCGATTTTTTTTGTTACTGTTTTTATTGTACTTTTCTCTTTTATTAACCTTTTTACTTATTTTCCATTTCTGTTTTATGCAAAATTTGCTTTATTTCCCTCTTTGTGCACGTTATCACTCTCCTTTTCTTCTTTTCTATTTTCCCCCACGTTATTTATTTTTCCCTCATCTGCTAATCTTTTTTCTAGCTGATCTATATCCTGCCATCTATACCAAACGTTATTGTAAAATACTTTACCGAATCCGACCTTGACCTGTATACCCATTTCTCTTTTTTCTTTTGCCCACAAAATCAGATCGTCGTGTCTTTTTCTTTCTTCGTACCCTCTATAGTTTTCAATAAAAATTCTCGTACCCGCAAGCTTATTTTTGTTTTTCATAATTTTTTCTTTATCTTCTATATTTTTTAGCTTTACAACGATTACTTTCCCTCTTATTTTAATTTCTTTCAACTCTATATCTAATTTTAATTTATCTTTTAAGAATCGTGTAACCCTGTTTTCTGTACTTTCTGCCGCTTCACCGAATGCTAAACCTTTAATAATTATCACATTAATATTATCCTGTTTTTCCCTCTCTTCTATTAATCTTTTCATTTGCGCGACATCTCTATCAGTAAAGCTACGCCTGCTCATACGACTGACTGTACTCCAGCTACTTTTAATGCTCGCGGCTTGGCTATACTTCGATCCGCATGTCGACATATCTGATGTTGATCCCCCGTTCGACGCGCCCTCTCTCGCGCTGCCTAGCCTATTCTCATATTCCTCATGCCATGTATTCTCCCTCTTTTTTATATATTCCTCCATATCTACTAGCCTTTTTTCTAATCTATCCATTTTTTCATTAACATCTACCATGAACGCTTTTATATCTACCCTCATTTTTTCAATTTCAACTGCCTCCTGTCTAATCTTTTTTACTTCCGCGGTAATTTTTTCCCTAAACTCTTTGCTATTTTCCTCGAACGCGACCTTTTTCTGTATCTTACCGTCAAGCGTAGCTTGTTTTTTTTCTGACACTCTTTGGTTTGTCATTGTCCTTATTGCTTTTTTCTTCATTGTTATCGTTTTTACCGTCTTCTTTATTCACCTTTGATCTGGTCGACATTTTTCTTCAGCCCTCTTATTCACCTTTGTCACAAACTCGTTCTGTCCTTGTTTCACACTGCCGCTCTAACAAAGCTATCTAACCTAACTTTTAGCGCCTGGCCTATTTTGCTTTTATACGCCTTTATTACAAACAACTAGTTATAACTTTATTGATTTTATATTAAAACCCACTTTGCTTAACGTAATACAACACTTTTAACTGTTCATAACTCTTTCCAATATTATAAAAAATACGAATAATTGCAGAGACGCTTCACACGCGTGCACACGCTACAACGCCCTCCAACCAAGTCCAATGATCGATTAAGTCTTGGATCCATGTTAAATGCATCAGGATATTTTACTGGACTGATAGTTCTATTAAGTCTTGGATCGCTATCAGATATGTTTGAAAAGACAATGGGACTGATGGCTTTATTTATTCTTAGATTTCTTCCAGATATACCTATAGATTTTACAGGACTAAAGGGTTTGTTTAATCTTGAATCTTCTTCAGATGAGTTTATAAATTTTATTGGATTAATATCTCTGTTTAATTTTGGTTTTTGATTTATAACATGTGGAGAACTGAAAGGACCAGGATGTCTTGATGAATTTAATTCACGTTTTAAAATTAGCGGTTGTTGAGTTCGCTGATGTTGTAATCTATCTCTCATATACAAAAAACTCAAATTATTTTGAATGTTTCTTGCTATAGTAGATTTCAAGCTTAGTCTTGATCGAATATTTCTTTTCAATACTGGCAATGGTTTTGATGAACTTTCCACATAATTTTCATTTGAATTGTTGTCAAAAGCATTTCGCATTTTCAAGCCTCAAAACTAAATAATGTTTTAAAATATTTACATCACTAAATTTATTTTCTCAGTAATATTAATTTTCATATAAAAGTAAAAATTTTGCAATTTTTAATATTGTTAATAGATATGAAAGAAGATATAAATAAATTTTGATCTACATAATTCTTAAAAAATTTTTTTTTTATATCAATAGATATTGCATAAATATTTATATTTTTTCCTGTATCTTTCATTTGTTCACATGAAACAAGTTTTTCTCTTTTAGTATCATGATGTTCTGATGGATCTCCTTTATACAGATGATTTGCATATATCTTGGCAAAGATCAAATGTTTCTTCAATACTTTTACGAGAGAGTACAGGAGTTTTCAGACGTTTAGTATCAAAATTTGGAACTTTTAACTTGAAATTTATTAATTTATTAGCAGGTGTTATAATCTCATTTTGGATATTGATGATGCTATTTGTGGCCCCATTATATTCTAATTTTTGTTTTAGGTTTATATCGGACTAGGCAAATATATTGACAAAGATATTTATGTTTTAGCTAAAAAAAAGAAGCCCAAATCCTTTTATGGTTGCCTTGTAAGATTTCATTATTCCAGATAATAATTGGCGAATAGATGTTTTGATGATAAGAAAACTTTTATACAATTTAGGGGTAGATCACGAAGAAAGGTCATGACTCCATGAAGGTTGAATATCATTCAACGTAAGTATTAATTGTATTTTTACTATTAATAACATTAAAGTTTATGCAATCAACTGTGTATGCAATGAAAATTATTAAAAGATTTTTTATCATAAGTTTATTGAAAAGAAGAAGATAAATACATAATTTTTCCTTTTTTGAGAAATATGTTTTCTTAATAATAATATAAAGTACATAATTAAGTAATTGATTTGAAATTATTATTCAATTGAAAGTATATGTTATAACGATTAAAACGTTTTCATAAAAAAATTTATATATATGCTTGACGATATATACTGATTTTTATCTAATAATGATAACAATTTTAAATTGATAATATATTTACATTTAAATCAGTATAATAATATATAAGTGAAACCATTATTTTAAATGAATTAAATATTCTGTTGCAGGTATTTTCAGTATATATCTGCAAGAGACATCCATGTTAGAAAAGCAAAGGTTGGAATATTTAAGAACATTAAATTCAATATTAAAATATTTAATACGGGATACACTTTCACAGATGAAACTCAAAGTTAATCAGAAAAATGCAAGAAGACGTATAGTATTTGATGAAGATACTTGAAACAAAGATTATTAATTCGTAATGCGTATCTAAGCATTGAACATATTTTAACATTAGAGAAAGAAAAATTTTATAAGAGAAATTACTATATTGTAACCATAATTTTTATAGTAAAAAATTTAAAAAAACATTTTAAAAACACGCTTTTCAAGAATCACAAATAGCAAAAAAGCGTGTAAAAATACACTAAAAAGTATTGAATAAATTAATTTACTTCCTTGAAATTACTTTTATACAGTTCATTGCAATAATTAAGAAAAAATTTTACAACAAAAATTTAAAAAGAAAAGTGTGGGCGCTGAAATTAAAAAAAAAATCTCTTTTTCAATAAATTATTAAAGATAGTATTGAAATGGTGATTGAATTTACTGAAAATTAGCGCCCACACTTTTCTTTTTAAATTTTTGTTGTAAAATTTTCTCTTAATTATTGCAATGAACTGTATAAAAGTAATTTCAAGGAAGTAAATTAATTTATTTAATACTTTTTAGTGTATTTTTACACGCTTTTTTCCATTTGTGATTCTTGAAAAGCGTGTTTTTAAAATGTTTTTTTTTTTAATTTTTATTTTCTACTTTTTAGTTAAAATTGAATTTTCTATAAGTAATTTGTTTTTAAAAGCTTGTATTTAATATTTTTTATTATTTTTTAATAATTTCTAATTTTCAGTTATAATTTTTAATTTAATATAAACGTCGAGTCTGATTCGCTTTGCATTACAATCTTGATTATTCCTTTTGTGTACGGTATTTATCCCGAGCTTTCTTCAACAGTCGTTTACATTAAGTGGCCGCCTCTCTCATTATTACAGATAATTCTTTAGTATACTGTAAACACAATAATAGTTTTTAATAGTTTTTCAGAAATCTTCTAAACAAAAAATTATTAAAGATAGTATTGAAATGATTATTAGATTTCGTACACCAAATATATCCACGTTATTAAATCGAACTAGAATTAATTATTTTAGAGAACACGTGATCGCATGCTAAGTTTTCCACCATTTTGACGATAATGACGCCATTGGAAATTTTACCAAGATTTATTGTTTTATGCATTGTTGGACCACAAAATCGATAAAATACGGTCTTAAATTTTGCATGTGCAATGCAAAATGCTATAATTTATATCTATGTACGGTATATGACAAGTTAAAGAATTTCAAAAATTTTCGAAGATTATTAGACATTAATGTTAAAAGTATACCTATATATAAAATCTTCAATTTTTCAATTTTTCAAACATCCTCGCATATAATTAAGTATATCAATATATGAATCGGTACAAATATATAAATTTGATAGTATTATCCAACAGTGTGTGTCTGTGTCTGCGCGCGCGTGTGTGTGTGTGCATGAGTGTGTGCATTTTGTACAAGTATCAACTGAACAAGAACCTATTAACTCGTCTTGACCCAGAGGAAGCCTCCCCACTTGTACTTCCTCGGAGATGAGTTTGTACACCTGTCATCGCCGACCTGGACAGCAGATTATTGTATTGTCATCGGAGACCAAGGTTTGTGCCAAATTTCAGAAATTTCCATCGACAAAAAGTGTCTCAAATCAAGCGTGCAAGATTTGTTGCAGACAGATAGACAGACAGACAGACGTGAAAGCAAGCTTAAGAAAAGCGTGTAATAATAATAAAAAATACTCATAAGTACATTTTTATATGTATGACATATACATCAAATACGTCTCTTAGTTAAAATGAAAAATAGTAATTTTAACAAAAATTTTATAATTTTCTTATGAATTATTTTTCTCCATTTGCATAAGGCCAATTTTCCACTAGTAATTATGTTTTGTAAATACGTTACTTTGTGCTCTTAAGGCGACTTCGGAGGTTTGGCTAAATATTCATTTCGTAGTTTACAAATTATGCTTTTAGTTCATAAAATTTTATCAATTTTTGAATTTTTCGCCATTCTATGAGTTTTAAAAAACGGTAGTAAATTAAAATATCTCAAAAATCTCATATATTAAGAACGTTATTTGAAAAATTAAAATATGAAAGAGTACAGCCGAATAAGCCTGTAAAAATGGCCTTAAGAAGGGGCCGAACTATCTGTCTCTGTCTAATAGCGTTTTTCATTATTTATATAAACACTATCCTTTATAACAAGAAAAAAATAGCAGCCCCCGCTAGATATTAGTATAATTAGTAAATTTTGTAATAACAAACAAATTTTTTTACTGCGTAGTTTTTGAATAATAAGAGACCTATCAAAAAAGATAGGTTATATTCTAGATTGCTAGTAGGTCTCTAATTAGTCAAAAACTATGCAGTAAAAAATTTGATTTTTATTACAAAATTTACCTATTATACTAATATCTAGCGGGGGCTGCTATTTTTTTCTTGTTGTACCGTATAGTGTTTATATAAATGATGAAAAACGCTACTAGACAAAGACAGATAGTTCGGCCCCTTCTTAACTTAGATTTCCCTGAAACTTTGCTTATTTTTTTATCTTGACAAAAAACTAAAATCCTGGAAGTTTCAGATCCCTATGGTCAAAATTGGCTTCATAACCTCAAAAAACGTATTTTTCGGTTTTTTTGCTATAATTAGGTGAATTCTTGATGGATCTTCAAAATTCGAAATCAAGGTGAAAGAAGACGATGAAACGCATATATTGAGTAACTATATAAAACCTTACGAGTCTCAAACATAACCTAAAAATCAATTTCAAAATTTCAAAATGGCCTGTACATTAACGGTATGAATGCATACTTATTTTTGACTTTTAGAAACTTTAATTTTCATAAAATCTATCATTCATATTTTCTGCAGATTTTTGTAGGAATGGTGGAAAGTACCTGAAATATCAAAAAACTGAAAATTTTATAGATTTATAGCATTTTAGAAGCTCTATTGCATTCTGATCATGGAAATAACACAAAATACACGTTCAGCGACCAAAAAAATCTCCAAAATATCGATATTCAGTCAGATTTATATCATATGTATCCATAAAATATGAGCATATACTTTCAAAAAATCGTTTTTTGACCAAAAAGACTCCTGTAATCTTTTTATTACCATTTTAAACTATAATTTACCACGTATCTTCAAAGTAACCTTAGAAATTTATTCACTGACCAATAGCTCTCTTGGTACTGATTTTTAATCTCATTCAGTACAATTTTTGGCCAAAAGATATGAAATTAACCTCAAAAATGCATATAGTGACTAAAAATGACCTCAACTATCATTTTTCTGACGTATTCGAGACAATTCTTTGTATGATTTCTTTGAAATAACCTCAAAAACATATCGATGGATTCTAAGAGCTTCTTACTGAGATTGTTTATATTGTTCAGTGCGATGTTTTGTCAAGCACCACCAAAATATCGCCAAATAATGCGCCTAGCCAGCAGAAATATTTCATATTGTGCTACAGCAAGATTTAAAAGTAATTAACATCAAAATAGTAATGTAATATCAGAGATTAGTAGAGATTGCCAATGCTGTGTTAATGAAACGTGCTGAATTCGATCATGACGATCCTTGCGGCGCTTCTGGAACTATACGCGCAAAGCCCCTACACGTTTACACGCGCGTAGAGAAGCAAACGAAAGGGGAGGAGACAAACACACGAAACACGCGGCTTCCAGTGGCGTAGGCAAACTTACGGCAAACCCGCTTTAGCTTGTTTTCGCCGCGATACTTTATAGCTTTATTTCAATGCGATTAACCGTCCTGAAAATTTGTTGATTAATTACATATTTTTATTTAAAATAGATACATATTTCAATAATAAAAATTATTAAAGTAATCAAACAAATAAATAATAATGAATAAAATCTTTTGGGGGGCGATAAACATATGTAACTTTTTATCCTATTTAAGAAACAAATGCGGTGGCTGTGGTCACTAAGTTTTTACGCATACCGCTCTCTAATTTTGCCAAGTTCGAACCCGATGTTCCACCTATTTTTTTTTTTGTTTTATTTTCAAATATCATATGTTTTTGTAATCAATTTTCATAGCGGAAAAAATAAAATAAAAAATTTATTTAACACCTTAAATTCTATTTTATTTCAAAAATATAAAAAAATATATTTACAGATAGGGGTAGAAAAAAGTTTTAATGTCAATATTACATGGCTATTTAACTTATAATAATATGAAATAAAAACGAAGCTAGTTCTGAATTTTTTTCCTACTAAATAAAAGAGTGTTGAAAATATAGACACGCTCAATCATGTATATGTGTAGTGTGGCGCCGCCATAAGGCGGAGTATGTTTGATGAGCGCGATGCGCGCTTAGTTCACTCCTTGGACGACTGTTAGACAGATAAGTTGTATTGGGGTGCGGGTGTGTTTTATAATAAATAGTTTATTTTAATATAATTACTTTTGTTTTCATTCAGGTCAATCCTCGATAATATTAACAGGTTATGGGCTCAGCGTAACTTTAACTGCGCATTTTTCTTATTAAGGGCTTGTAAAGGTTTAAAGCGGCTATTGTGTGGATGAGTCATTTTCTGTGAGCATCTTTGTTTATCTCCTGGAGAAAGCGGCACGGATGGCGAGCCAGAGAAATGAGAGACGGAGCGAAGGATATGTAAGGCCGTAATGGCGTCGCACGCTCGCTTACAGAAAGAAAGAGAAAGACAGAAGAAGATAGCGTCATGCGTTCGTCTGCAGAGAGAGAGACAGAGAGAGAAATAGAATGAGTCGCCATGTTGGGTGAAATGACGCAATGTGTGTGAGTATCACAGATTCATGCGTGCATGAGAAAATTTGTTATGCTTTGTGTGTGTGTATGTATATAGAACGAGAGAAAAGACCATGCACGCACGAAATAAGATTGACAGACTAAATAAACGACAACACGAAGTGAAGAAGGCTTTTACGTATGTGTATGTGTGTATATGTATATATATATTTGTATGTGTATATATATATATGTATGTATAGTGGATGCACGTGCGGGGTCTGAACAGATTTATGACGGTATAGACAGAAATAAATGAAAACCGGTTAAAAACTAATATTTGCAAAAAGTGCCGCTTGGATTTGGTTAAATTTCGCTATAATTAAAAATAAATGTAAAAACGGACACGTTTTTATGTTGAAATACTAAGTATGATTGCTTGAAGGAAGAAAGGCGTTTGCCTGACTTCCGCAAACTGAAAGAGAATAATGCACACAAACATGGCGGCCATAGGCCCAAGTCGAGTTGATGAAAAGACGTCGACGCCGTGTACAATAAAAAGACCGTGAAGACGTGCGCGCACAATTAGAAAAAGACAGAAAGACGGTAACTACTAAAAGGCGAGAATAAACTCGCAGGTATATAGATATACATATGTACGTACAACATGGTTATAGCATAAAGAAAAGAGACAGTATATAAGTGTGATCGTATATGTATAGGAGTGTGCGCATCGTCGCGATAAAAATGACAGATTAAGAAAGAGACAGAATTAGTGAAGCGAAACGAACTAAATCAAAGCGGACAAAAATAAAGTTTACGTAAATGTATACAAAAGACCGATTAAAAAAGAAAAAAACAGAAAAGAACGACTTTAAGAAAAATATATCTAAGAATATTTAATTAATTGAAATTATCATTATACAGAGGAAAAAAGTTTATTGCAACCTCACAAAACATCCTCATGAGAATATGTATATGACAGTTGTTGAAGGCAGCATTGTATTCAAAATTATGACAAATTGAATACAAATTAGGTAATGAATAATGATTATTTCAAATTACAAATTTTATTTTATTAAGCTTGAACGTACGTATATAAAAATATTTTTTAATAAATATATCCATGGTTTTAAAAATAATATTGATCGATCATAGTTGCTGCTTTCACATACATAATAATACTTGTGTTCAGTATATTGTGTATGGGAATAATAGCACATTTGTATAATTATAAATATAAAAATATACATAAATAACTGGCAAATTTGATTGATTTAACATTGGTTGTGTTCGGCATGTTAGATTGATTCTCTTAAATTGTCATAAATATGAATTACCTAATATTGCTTGTGTTCGGCATACTAGGTTGATTCACTTTATTTTGATAGATATATTGAGCTTGAAGGGCTTGTGTTCGGTCTATTAAGCTCATAATATATATATATATATATATATATATATATAATTAACTCTAACGTAAATTATCTAGTTTTGCTTGTGTTCGGCAAAATTATATGAATTTTATTTATATTGGTTTACTATTCCTTTATAGTTGACAAGTACGTTACGAGTGAAGGATTTGACCTGGTGATAAGGACAGTCACAGAGATGAAGACAGAGTGAAGACAGATTATATATGCCTTATTGTACGACAGGTGGCCACAGTATGACTGATAAGAAAGAGAGAAAAGACTGAATTAACGACAGCAATGAGACTAAGAAGACGGAGGGGCTATATAACGAGACAAAACAGAAAGTAGAATAAAGTGACGGTTTGGAAGACGGCTCTGTGAAAAATGTAGTTAAAGTAACCGCAGGAGGTCAAATAGCGACAGATAAGGAAAGCAAAAACAAATCAAAGGTTTGACAGCAAAATTGAATGATGTATTGGAAAAATATATATACGACGGAAAAAAAGCAGATGAAAATAAGAACGAAGACGGAGCCAAAGACAGAGAAGAGACATATGGACATTACAATACGACTGAAACGACAGAAATAAAGACAGAGACAGAAAACAGAATGAATGAAATGACTGAAGCAAAATTGGCAGACCTATCTGACAAATTGGACAAGATAATGGATAAACTCAATACAGTTAAGGCAGAAATGGCAAAGAGCAAGAGAGGCGAAGAAAAGAAAAGAAAAATAGAGCAAAAAAAAAGAGATGACGATTTGTTGGCTTTGATGGTGAAGGAGGGAAGCGCCATGTGGGTCTTTGACGGCCAGGCTCTGAACGCAATGAGGGAGGAATTTGAACAGGGAAAGGAGGATGACTACAGGTAACGAGTCAGAAAGGACAGATAAATCTAAAGACCACAAAACGACACATAAGGTAAACAATGATTTTGAAAAATTATACACTTAACGCAGAAGGTTTCGGGAAATCGACAGTCTTGGACGAATTCTTAGGACCGATAAATAAATTGAAAATATCGCGTTCAATACAATTAAAGGTTGATAAAAGACTTAATAAAGAAAACGACAGTATTTTATACGTTTTTAAACAATTGACAGAAATTATCAAAACCGGACTAACTAGAAAAGACGGACCTGTAAAACGCTATTATAAATTAACGACTCAAATTAAATTTGAAAACTTTGGATTATTTTATGTCTGAATTAAGTTCGCTGGACTTATTGTATGTTGTAGATAGTACTATTGTAACAAATGAAAGTTCGTGATATTTTAATAAATAGAATAGAATAAAGACTATCATGCTAGAGTTATGAAAATTAAAGATCCAGTTGAATTGTTGAATAGAATTAAAGAAATTAAATGAAGCGAGGTAAATGTAACTCCATTTAATATATATATAAAAAAAAAAAAAAACATACAGTATAATCCAGCGAAAGAAAAGGCAGTTAATTTTATAGACAGATTTGAAGAAATAGTAAGAGGTTATAATAACATGCCAAAAGTTAAATCGTTGCCTGAAGAAGACGAAAGAGATTTCTTTTATAATACTATCATAAGCAAAGTACATCAAGTAGAAGGAATAAGTTTTATGACAGAAAGTGTTACAGTGAAAGGGTTATCTTATGATAAACTAAAGTTACTTATTATACAGGTTAAAAGCTATCAAACGACAGCTATGACGGTCAAATCAAGAGCGATACAGAAAGTGCGATGTTTTGAATGCGACAGTTATGGGTACTGTGCCAGCGACTGCCCACGACAGGGAAATAGCATAAAGAAGTGTTACTTTTGTCAGAGATTTACCCGTGACCACGTGATCTCAACATGTCCAAAGCGTCAGGGACACTCGAGACAGAAAGACAGAAAAAGGTATGAATCGAAATATTATAATGATAAAAGTAAAGAAAGTACAGGTCGGACAGCATTCACAAGTAAGATAGCTAATCTAATTAATAATGTCAATTAAAAACGAGCAAAATCTGTCAATAAAAGGAGACAAGAAAATTATGTAAAATATAACAGAGGAAAATATCAAAAAGGAGGCAGTTTTAAACCAATTAGAATCTAGAAACGAGAAGACTAATGAACCGAGTGCTGACAGTGGTGCGACAGAAGATTGACAAATTCAAAGTTGATTTTCAAGACATTTATTAAACAACTGGACGGAGTCCAATGCGCAAATAAAGACTGCAGCGCAAATCTTAAATCTAAGGTAGAAGGAAGCGTGCAAACAAATACAACTGATGGAAAATTTATTATTTTAGACAGAGTAATCTGCACGGAAGACTTAAATGAAGATTTTTCATCCTTACCAATATATAATCAGCAATATTGGTTGATTGAATTTGAATGAGATGCGACAGAAAATAATTTAAAACAAAGACTGGTTCTAGTATATGTAACGACAAGTAGAATGAACGAAGAACAGAATATTGAAGAAAATAATCAATTTAATGAAAAGGAAGAAAATCAGACAGTCAAAGAAGAAAAATATTGAGATTGCAGACAGAAATATTTATAAATCACATGAGATTGAAGTCAGTGAAGAATCTCAATGTGAGATTGAAAATACAAAAGCGACAGAGAAAATAAATACAAACAACTACGCTAATTTGTGGCATTTTCGAATGGGCCATGCATCAGTTGATTATTTAAGAAAATTACAATTGAAATTTTCTAATATCAAAACTTTAAAACAGGCTGTATTTGATGATACGTTGAAAGACTGTGAAGTGTGTATGATTGCAAAGTTTAACAAATTGCCATTTAAGACAGTAAAGCATAGAACAATTGAACCTTTGCAAATAATGAATTCAGACACAATGGGTTTTATGTAAACTATACGAAAGCAGAGATGTACGATTCAACGAAAAATTAGTCTACAAGGACAGATATGCAACAACTGATATACAAGACTGGAAACAAATTGATGAAAAGATAAAGATACATGGTTTGTGAATTTTGTATTAGAAGACAGAGAAAATGAAACACGAATACAAAAACCGGAGGGAGAGAAATGCAAAAGACCAGTTAGACGACCAAGAAACAAAAATAATAAGACTGATAAAAAGTAACAAGGATTGGAGGGAGAGAAAATAAAAAAATTAGTAGGACGACCGATAAAAGTTAAGAAAAATACTGAAGAATATGAAGTGCAAGAATCGGAGGGAGAGAAAACAAAACGACAGATTGAATTACCAATGGAAACACAAACAAGTACAGAAAATAAGATAAATAAAGAAACTCATGTTTTATTAGCAGAAATAAATAATGACCTGAGTACACTCTTGGAAGCTATGAAGTCAAAAGATAAACAAAAAATGGACCAAAACTATTATTGAAGAATTAGAATCTATGTATAAGAATAATGCATGAAAATTAGTTGACAGATCAATTGTAATGAATGATAGAAAAAGATCAAACCTTTCATATTCAAGATGGGTATTTAAAAGAAAGAAGACAGTAAAATAAGATATAAAGCCAGACTAGTAATTTGTAGTTTGAAAAACAGAAATGAGTATGATATTCAAGAAACATATGCACCGGTTTCACGATTACATTTAATCAGATCTATACTGGCAATGGCAAACAAACTGGATTCAGAAATATGCCAGATGGACGTGAAGACAGCTTTTCTAAATGGATATTGAAACAGTGAGATATATATGGAAATACCTGAAGGGATGACTGCTTATGAAAGGATCAAACAAAACAAGATGTGTATATTGGAAAATGCTTTATACGATTTGAAAGTCAGTTTAAAATGTTGGAATGAAAGATTTAAAAAGACAGTAAACAAATGTGGACTTAGATCATTCAACAATGAGCCTTGTCTATTTACTCAGCAAGAAAAAGACGGATTTCTTATCTTGATTTAGTATGCAGATGACATTCTGCTAGTTTGTAACAATGTAAAGATGATTGAAAAAAATGAAGACAAATGTAAAGGAAGTATTTAAAATGACAGAAACTGGCAAGACTAAAAGTTCTTTAGGCTCAGAAATAAAATAAGACAGAAAAAAAAGGATACTGAGCATTAAGCAAGAACAATAAATAAACAAAATGCTAAAGAAGTTTAGTTTCAATCAATCACCACCGCAACAAACACCTATGATAATCAATCAGAAAGAACCAATAGGAAGAGAAGACAGCGTGAAGAAAAGGAGAAACCAATGCAAGCAGGCCAGAAATTGCATATGAGGTGAATACTCTGAGCAGACACCAAATCAACTTTACTGAAAATGACTGGTAGAAGGTTGAAAGAGTATTTGAATACTTAAGAGGAACAAAAGACTTTGAACTTAGATACAAAGGACAGAACGACTGTTTACAAGGATTTACAGATGCAAGTTTTGACGACTGCAAAGATTTTCTTACGACCAGTAGCTATGGGATTCAGTTTTTCGAAGACACAATATCCTGAATAACTCATAGACAGAAATATGTTTCTATAAGCGAATGTGCTTAAGAATTGATATCCAAGAATTAGCACCAATTCTATTATGGTGTGATAACAAGGTAGCTGAGTCAAGTGTAAAAAACAGGTTGCAGAACAATTTTAAGGCATACAACAGAAATAAAGGAACACTGTGTAGAAACAGGTTTGATAAATGTCAGCTGGATTCCTTCTAAACATTAGATAGCTAAGACTGATAAAATTTAACAGTATATATATTCGTTTATTTAAATTTTATTTTAATATTCTTCACTATGTATGTATTACAGGTCCTGAATAAAACAACAAACGACAGAGCAAACAGCAATCATCTTCAAATCAAGATTAAAAATTTTAAAATGCCATTTTTTTAAATATTTGTTCATTCATGTGTTTTAGTAAAAATCATTTATGTATAATTAGGTAATATTGAGCGTGGGAGGGAGTGTTGAAAATATAGACACGCTCAATCATGTATATGTGTAGTGTGGCGCCGCCATAAGGCGGAGTATGTTTGATGAGCGCGATGCGCGTTTAGTTCACTCCTTGGATGACTGTTAGACAGATAAGTTGTATTGGGGTGCGGGTGTGTTTTATAATAAATAGTTTATTTTAATATAATTACTTTTGTTTTCATTCAGGTCAATCCTCGATAATATTAACAAAGAGATTAAAGATTGAAAAAAAAATTATTTAAAATTATAGTTGTTTTTTCATTCTCACTCAATTGCAAATAATAAAACCTTTGTTGTTCCTTAAAAAAAGGACCTTTTCTAAATTTATATAAATTTATGACATTTTTAACTAATTTAATAAAAATAGAAAATAAATATAAATAATTCTAGTTTTATTTTAGATAAATGAAATAATAAATTTACCTGAAAAAATAAATAATTTTACGAATTTAAACTTGATTAAAGCGCATTTAAAATAAAAATAACATTGAATATCATTAATATTTTTAAAAATTGGACTTTTTCTTCTTTCTTTTATTAAAAATATTTTTATAATATTATCAATTATTATTTTCAAAACGAAAAAAATGATTTAACAAATATAATAATTTAAGTTCTCACAAGACATATTAAATAAAATTTTCGCTACATTTTAAATAGCCTAAATTCTGTTAATCTCTTAAAAACTGGCATTTTCTAAACTTATATAGGAACATAATAATATTGCTTTTTCATAGAGAAAGCATTGTATCGATAAAAAAATTTTTTTTCTATTTTTTCATTAATTTGTTTATATTTGAACTCGGTGAGTCGAAAAAAGTGGTTTCCAAAAAATGTCTGTATGTGTGTGTGTGTGTGTGTGTGTGTGTGTGTGTGTGTGTGTGTGTGTGTGTGTGTGTGTGTGTGTGTGTGTGAATGTATGATTTCAGTTAGTAAATTGTATCTCGAGAACTACTCGATGGATTTGCTTCTAATTTTGCATGGAATTTAGTTTTTTGACTGACTTGCTGGGAAGCTATTAATAGTTGGTTCTTCTAGCGTAGTTTTCATTTTAGAGTTGTTAAAAAAAAAAAAAAAATTCGATTTTTCAGTTTTTTGTTTTTTTTTGTTTACTACTCGATGAATTTGCTTCAAAATTTGCACGCGAATTATTTGTGATTGCCCAAATAAAATAAATTTTAAAAAACTGGTTTTCTTAGCTTAGTTTTAATTTTAGAGCATTTTGAAATTTTTCTATTTATTAGGCCAATAAAATCTTAAAGCTACTCGATGGATTTACTTGAAATTTTCCTTACAATTCAATTTTTCGGTCAACTGGTGCGGAAGCTATTGAGAATAGGTTTTCTTAGCGTAGTTTTTTTTTTAGAGTCATTTTAAGAATTTTAAAAAACTTTCGATTTTTTATTTTTTTTGTATTTTACGTAAACTCCTCAAAGAATTTGTTTGAAAATTTGTATGGAACTTAATTTCGAATGCCAAAAGTAGAAAAACTTTTGAAAACTGATTTTCTTAGCGTACTTTTAATTTTAGAGCATTTTTTAAATATTTTAAAAAATTTTTAGTTTTAATTTATTTCTATTTTACGAAAACCATTTGATAGATTTGCTGCAAAATTGAAATGCAAGTTATTCGCTACTGTCTGAAAAAAACAAGCTTTGGAAAACATATTTTCTCAGAGCAGTTTTAATTTTAGAGGATTTTGAAAATAAAAAAAAAAATTTTTATTTTTCATTTATCTTCTATCTTGTGTAAACGATACTATAAATTTTCTCCAAAATTTTTGTACAATCAATTCGATATTGTCTGAAAAAAATAAGCTTTTAAAAACTAATTTCCTTAGAGTGGTTACAATTTTAGAGAATTTTAAAGATTCAAAAAAAAAATTTCGATTTTTTATTCCTTATTTTTATTTTACGTAAAGTACTCGATAGATTTGTTCTAAAATTTGCAGGGAAATCATTTACAACTGCCGAAGAAGGGAAATTTTCAAAAATTGATTTTCATAGGGTAGTTTTAATTTTAGAGCATTTTTAAAATTTTGAAAAAGAAATTTTGAAAAGAAAATGTTATTTATTCAGCCAATTAGATCTCGAAAATTACTTGATGGGTTTGCTTCAAATTCCACATACTATCTATGTTTTTGTATAAGTAGACGGGAAGCTATTGAAAATTGGTATTCATAGAGTAGTTTTTTTTATAGAGCCATAAACATGAACTGTATTTATATATAAATATGATTGCATTTTATAAAGATTGGAAATTTTGTTGTCATCATTCTTTTTATTACTACATTATATCATTTTTTCAATGGAACAAATTTTTTTTGTATTACTTGATGATTTAAAATAAATTATAAATGTTGAAAAAGCAAACAGCTAGCATATATGTTCGAAATTTATAAAGTACAATATGAGTAAATACCCTGGTAGAAATTTACTTATTTAAAATGGTTATAAGCCAAGAAATAGCATTAAATCCATTTTCACTAGGAATTAACTAGCCATTAAATGGAATCATTTCTACCAGGGTATTAATGTTAGACAACTTTTTAATATTAAAATCACATTTAAATAAATATAAAAAAATTAATGAAACTTAAAGAGCTCTATGAGAAAGCATTCCGCCAAAGCACTTGGCAGCGTTTTTTAATTCATTTAATAAAAATTCAACATAAAATGTTGATAAAGATCATTTTATTTTAGACACATAAAAGAATTAAAAAAATGCTTTTATTGAAAGTATATCCTTTTTAGTATCAGTAATATAGCAATATAGTAGCAAATATTTTGATATCAGGTTTTAAATTTCTTTTTATTGAATTAACTTAATATAAATTTATAATGTCGATGATTTGATTTAAGAAAAATGAAACTTCACGAGACCTTGCAAATTTCACAAAAGCGTCTTTTCAATGAAAATGACTTTAAATTCTATTTTATTTTTAAAAAATTTACATAAAATTTTAACATTTCCAAAAATTAAAAAAAAATAGATTTCAATGTTTTCTTTGTAATTATTACAATGGTTCCAAACTTTGAACCATGATATGAAAAGCATTTAAAATTTTTTTCAGTTTGACAATTAATTAGGAAAAAATTTTATCCATATTGTTAATTTTTAAAAATAGCATTTATGTATGAAATATATATTTTTTTATGTTTTGACGTTTATTGTATCTTTTTAAAGTATATTTTTTACTGTTATTTGGGATGAATATAATAAAATGCGTGAATACTTTATTTTTCATAAAAAATGTATTTAAATACAATATTTCAAAAAACAATGAAGAAATTTATTATTCAAATAAAAAGAATTTAATCATAAAAACGATGTGCAGCATGCAACGTATTTGTCCTTAAAATGCTAATTTTATTAATTTTGTTATTAAATAATGAAAATTGTTTAGTTAACGGGATGTCGGAGCTGCAACAATCGAGTTTGGCTTTTCTTATTTTATTAATATCTTTTCCAATTTATGAATTAAACATATATAATGACTTGTCCGCACTTAAGCTATGTTAATACAATAATTTTTGTTAAAATAAAAAATCATTTGGACTTGTTATTTTTTTATGAGCTTGGATTTGAAATTAGATATCAATCTCAACAAACCTAACCTTAAAATACGATACATTGAAAGTTTGTAGTATAACTTTTTATGTATAGTATTTTGGTGGATTTTTTGAGTTGTCCGCACTAGAGTTTAATTATACAAATTTTTTCTTTGTAGTAAAAAAACTCGATTAAACGCATCGTTTATTCATAAGTTAGAATTGGAAAAATTATCAAGAGGCGCGCAGCTTCGTCATGCTCTTAATTAAAAAAAATTAAGTTCGGGGTGAGGAAATGATAAAAATATGCAATTTGGTTTAAATAAAAAACGTACAATAGCTGTGTTGGCTAAGTTTTAGGATATGTTGTAGCAATTAAAAAAATTTTCAAATTCAAATCTTAGGCTTTGTCTTTTTTTAATATGTTTACAAATAAAATTTGTTACAATACAATGAAAAAATTTTTTGACAAAAAAATTTGACCTACAATACAGCCATTTAAAATAAAATAACCGTTAACTGTGCAAGCATTTTCTAAGCATATGCTAATTAACGCT
This sequence comes from Anastatus disparis, assembly GCA_017163975.1. Classification (NCBI taxonomy): domain Eukaryota; kingdom Metazoa; phylum Arthropoda; class Insecta; order Hymenoptera; family Eupelmidae; genus Anastatus; species Anastatus disparis. Next base: position 4,560,369 of record JAFFSR010000301.1, on the reverse strand, counting down.
TTTTTAAATATAAAATTTTTAATTCAGACTTTCTGTTCTTTGCATCGCTAGTATAAAAAAATTAAAACTTTTTTCGAATCCTCAAACGCAGTTTAATGCAGAATTTGTATCCAAAAAATAATTTGAAATAAAAAAATTTTTTTAATAAGAAATGTTGGAAATCAAAATTTTAAAAACGTTTTTTTTAAATATAGATAATTTTCTTAATTTGAATGTAATAAAAATTTTTATTTGATATCTAGTCTTCTCTTTTTAAATTCTTCTTTACTTTATAGATCTATTTTATATAAGTAATTTGTAAAATTAATTATTCTGGCAGATTTTCTTTTATAATTGTAGCCAAAGCTCATTTATTTTGATTTTTATGAAGTGATAGTAACATTATTGTATTTTAAATATTTTAAAGATAATATGTTTATAAATATTATTTATAAATAGATCAAATAAATTTATACATAACATTTAAAAAGAATTGATAAAATATTAATTAAATTTTGAACATAAATAATTTAAAAATGTACTTAAAAAGAGTATATCATTTGAAAATTGTTTGAAACCTTATGAGAAATATGTTTGATAATAGAAAATGTTAAATGGAAAGTATTAAAACATAATAATGAAATAAAAATGTTTAAGACATTAATAATAAATCTAAAATATCATAAAATAAATAAATGTTCTTGAATAAAGTTCAAAATTTTGCAATTTTTAACGAAAGGGATAATATTTTAAATAAACATAATATAAAGTTTAAATATACAAGTAGAAATAGAGTAAAAAATTTATTGTATATTATATGCTAAAACTATTAACAAATATGTAATAATTTTCAATTAAGCATAACTTTTTAATAGCATTGAGTTTTTTTAAGCTAATAAGGCTTAAATTAAAGTATTTAACTTGTACTTTTTTAATATTTAATACATTTTTCTGTAAGATTTTTAGTTGTCCGATCATTCAAGTTCTTACAACAACTTCTTTTCATTATATTATTGAAAAATATGTATAACTTTGTCTCTAAAATTTATTTAAACAAAAGAAAAAATACGGGTTAATTTTTTTCATTACCAAATCATATCTTGTAGTTTTAACCAAATTTGTTTCTCGAAGGTGGAGATGATCTTTCCTTATAAGTAGGCTTTGATCATTAGTTATATATGAAAAAAATATTTATACTCAAGATATGATTGTCTAATTAATTATTACAAGTACTTTAAATAAACTTTAAGTTTAAAATTTCAAAATTTTTTTTTTGGTTTTATATTTGTTAGCAAAAATTTGTAGTATTGGAAAAATTTCAAATTTAGTAAATTTTTAGGTACAATATCAATATAATTAACATTTTATTTTAAAAAATACAACAATATAACATTTACCACATACATTTAAAACTGTTTTAATAATAAAATTATTAATAAATTATTTTTTTTACACAACGTTGGCTTGGACTACAATTTGACTACTTTAAAAAAGTTCTTGTGTAAATTTTAAAATGGAAATTTCAATAAAAAGTTTATAAAGAATATTAATTTTTTTAACAATGAAGAACATATAAATTTGACAAAAAAATTTTTTTTTTCAAAGCATAAAAAAATTTTACGTTAATTTTCAGTACTTATGTGTAAAATTTTGATACGATTTCCTATGAAAATAATTTTCACAAATTACACAAAACAGTGCAATACTATCAAATACATTACTTTTCAAATTTTATTGAATCATACTTGAAAAGTGATTAAACAAATACATTTTTTTTTAATTAAATGGATACATTTTATTTTTCAGTTAACTTTATAGTATGATAAGAAGCTTTGAAAAAATGTAATGCATTCTTTTTAGTGAATACATTAAAATACCTACTTTTATTTAATTTTCCCACAATATTTCTTTCTAAATATGCGATAGTTTTTTTGCATCAGGTTTTTTTTAGTTCTATATTTAGTTCGATAACACATAGCGAATTTATGAGCAGCATTATAATTAAATTATTTTTGTAACTATAAAAATTAAACCATTTTTTTAATAAATGTTTTTTTAATACCAATGGTATTTAACGTGATTTTTATTTAAGAGGAGGTCACGTATTTCTGTCCTTTTCTAATCAAAGATGTCAAAATGTAAGTTTACGAGCGAAATTTGTATCTAATGTAGTTACAAAACTATATTGAGAAATAATTGTAAAAAGTAATCTACAAACAAGCAATATATTGATTGTTTATAGGTTGTTATTCTTAATATAAGCCACTGAAATTTAAGGTTAGGATTTTTTAATCACGCAAAATTTTGTGTAGTATAATTTAATTAATAGTCTTGAATAAAGATTCTGCTTGTAGTGTTACGTTATGTAAACTTTTCTAAGCTAAAATAATTGAGCTCACATCGTTGATTTCAAGTAAATCATACTTTAAAAGTTGGGGAGTATCTCCTACTCTCCAAGGCAGCGTTACTCTGACTCCTATCCCTCTACTCCCCTACTGAGAGTTGGATTTACGCCGATAGGGAGTGAATGCAACTCTCTATGTTTTTCAGTATAAACTAAAGCAATACAATATATGTTTATTCATTTGATTTATAAAAACAGTGTTTATAACTCGTTGGCGTTCATTTTTATTATGGCTATTTCATTTAATTTACATTATATTTCATCGCACCACTTGGATTTAGTTATTTTCATCCTAAGAGAGAGGAAACACTGTTTTATTTCCACTTCATAGACAAAGAAAACAGTACTTTGCACGCACAGAACAAGAAAATCAGATTCAATGTATCATATTTGGAATAATAGATATCTTATTAATATTCCTCTGTTCTTTTACGTTTAAGGAGATGTAATGGGGTATATGATTTAAAAATAGTTACTGTTATTGCAGTTTTCCAAATATTTAATATTTATTAAAAACATTTTCAAAATATCACTATATTAGGCTTTTTATTGGTAAAAATAGAAGGCTGTCATATAGAGATATTTTTAAAACTTTTGGATTAAACATAAAAAATTTGAAAAACTTTAATGTTAGTATTTTACATTCTCTTAAAAAATATATTTTTTACAAAATAAATAGCTATAGACAAATCGAGATAATGCTACTGTATTAGACAGCAATTTTTTCTCTAATGCATTAAATTACCCATGGGAGTAAATTAATTTTATTTCTAAGTAATAAAAACTAAAAATTTTGTTTCCAAGTTAGAAAAACTAAAAAAAAAAAAGAAATTAAAAGTAGGAAATACAGTGTAACCTTTTATTTTCGCTTTAAATTACTTTCTGAAAAAAATACATTTTTTAATTAGAAACTGACAGAGAAAATTGGCAATCACTGAACCTGAGAAATGACAACTTTTAGTGATAACATAGTATAAATTTATTTGAAATTTATGTACATGTATCAAAATATATTATTTTAATTACATCAAGAAGATTTAACTTTGTAAATGTTCATATTCTTCCAGATGTAGATGCAGCTTTTTTCTGAGCTTGAATAAATTCTGGATAATCAATGAAACCGTCTTTATTATTATCATCCATGGCAAGAATCGGATCAATTAATGTAACTAGTTCTTCATCTTTAAATATTTTCTCTCCAACATTAGCACTATTTGGTTCTTTGTTTCCTTCCTCTATTTGCATAAGTTAAAAAAGAAATGAGAATTTTTAAGTCATAAAAATCAAAGATAAATATTCCATATTAGTCTCTCTATTACACATTTTTTTTTATTTTTCGTAAATCAATAATTTATGCACGTAGTAAGTGCATTATTATGATAATGATTATATCTGCATAAAATTTACAATAAATATGATTTTTTTATAAAAACTGTTCTGTAATATACATGAAATATAAAAATATCTAGGGATAATATTAAAATTGTGACGTGATTCACGGATATTTATTTTTTAATTAAAAAGTTTTAATATAATCGCTCTTATTATCGTTATAAAATTAGATATCACAGCTGTTAGTTACAGATTCCCATAAACCACAGATTCCGAAAACACAGTGTTAAATTAATTACAATAAAATTTGATAATTTTTATTTTTTCAAAATCAAGGTGTCTATTTAATATTTAATAGACGCCCTAATCCTCAAGAATTTTACTAAGTAGTTTTTAGATTTATATCAAATTGCGTACTGAATTTCAGGATTTTTGCTTTTGTACAATAAAATAAAACGTCCTTAAGACTGTAAAGGCCATGGGGATCAGGTGGCCGCATAAATATAGCTAAATGTATAGCTAGAAGGAAAATTAATAATTACAATACAAACACACAAAAAAAAGAAATAAGCTGAAATATAGGGAATTTATATATTTTATTAAACTAACACTTAAACACTATCTATACATAAAAAGGTGCCAGTCGCGTGATACGGACGCGACTCTGTGAAGTATCCCAACTATATATAAGAAAACGCGGCAAAAAGAGAGCCAACTATTTACTAAATTAAACGGATGATGTTGAATTAAATCCGAAAGTTAAGAAGGGTAATTAGCTTGAGCGAGAGCTAAAACAAGAAAAATAAAAGCAGTGTCTAGTGCCGCGCACGTGGTCATCAACACACGTGCGCACAACGCAATAAAAAGAAACGATATATGTATCGCAAAGCCAAAAAATATAAAAATTATGAAGCATTTATGCTTTGGGCACTCGCGCTAAAATTTCTACTCCTCCACACACAAAAAACGTAATAGGAAAAGAGCTTTGCTTTTTGTAACACTGCTATGCAGTTCGGGTACAATCGACTTCGACCGACTTGGAGGCTAGCGATAGAAAGAATGAACATCTCAAGATGGATGCTCTTCCTTCTTCACGCGGCGCACTACGCGCGCCACCTTGCTTTTACCTTTTCCGTCTACTTGACTGCTAGAAATATGCTATACGTATACTATACGTTGACTAAGCTTGGCTGTGCTGTAGGTTAATTGTATAGTTATGTAATGTGCACGCGTGTATAGTAGGTGGCTTTGGATTGGCTTTAGGTTGACTTGCGTTGTCTCTCTCTTAACCTTGTGCAAATTCAATGTCTTCCTTATACTGCATATACTATCTTATTATAAGAGTAAGCCTTAAGCAACATGGCGAATTTGCCGTGTTACAAGATAATCATCCCATATAGCAAGAAATATTTCTTTAAAATATTCCAAAACATTTCACACGTTTCAAAGAAAGATTTTATGAAAATCACTTAAATATTTCAAAACAAAATATATTACGAAGATTTTTAGGCTTTCAATGAATGCCGCTTGGTAGCGCTGCAAATAAGAGAAGGATGTGAAATATTTTTTATACACGGATTTACAATTTATTAAGACAATGATATACCTCTAATGTTGTCAATAACTCTTGCCATATATATGTAGAATAATTATCGATGCTATAATCTTGTTTGAAAAGTCTAAAATATTTTTCTAAAGCGAAAAATGCTGCGCGTGATTGAGCCGATGTAAACATGTGTATTTTTTTTAGTGCGACAGAGAAAATAATACTAAAGAATGATGAATAAATATGCTCACGCCGGCTCTATCTCACGCTGCATTTTTTGTTTTACAACAATATTTTAGACTTTTCAAACAAGATTAGCATCAATAATTACTCTACATATATATCGCTAGAGTTATTGACAACATTAGAGGTATATTATTGTTTCAGTAAATTGTAAATCGCTGAGTAAAAATTATTTTACATTTTTCTCTCACCTGACCGCAACACCCCCATGCAGCAAATATTCCCGACCGCCTCTTAAGAAACATCTCAGAATTCAGAATATCGTTAAAAAATTTCACGGAAAACTTTTATGGAATATAATTAAAAGCTTTGCTAAAGATTTTAAATTAGCTATTTATAAATCAAATTGCAAAATATTTATGAAATATTTTATCAAATTTTCTAGAAACTTTTTGACAAAATATAGCATTAAACTTTCAATTTCAACTTTACAATATATGATCAATGTCCCAAGTACTACTAATTTAAAAATGAATGGGACTATAAACAATAAATAAATACATTATAATATGCACGATTTAAATAAAAATAAATTAATGTTCTGAAACAATACTTAAACTATAGAATAATCACAGAATTAGAATATTTTGAAACAATTAATAATTTATTTTAAGGAGATGTAAAGCGGATACTACACCTGTACGGATAAATCTTGACTATCTTTTTATTTTACTGCAAAATTTTAAGAAAAGAAATGCATCAACTTGTAGTATGCAACATGAAGATCATTCAGTTAAATTTTTAAATAAAGGGTACCCCCATTAAGATAGGTAAAATCCCCCCCATCGCGAAATTCAAATTTTCGTCCAAAATTAGTTAATACATACTTAAAAATAAAATTTTAAGCTATGACTTGAATCCCCCTCCCCCTCCACTACTCCTAACCTCAAAAAAACGTGTTTTTTCAAAAATAATTTTTTTTGGCACCATATTAACGAATAGAAGATTGGAAAAAATTTTAACATATTCTATATAAAAATACGCATTTAAGGTAATTTTTTCAGCTATTTTTGGCCTCAAGAACTAAACTAAAAAACACAAAATATTCTTAAAATTGCTCTCGAAACTTGTAAAAAGAGGGTGCCACCTCGAAAATTGGTGAGAAGTTGAGAATTTGTGTCCTTAATCTATACTTTTTTTCAGACTCATTGAAGTAGTGCGCCATATTTAAAAGTCCAAAAAACCTGTTTTTTAGACATTTTTTATTCATTTTTGGCTTTTTTCGCCTTACCGGAAATAATTACAACAAAACTGATGATACCATCGGATTCTACGCCAAAAAATACATAAAAAATATGTGTAATACTTCGTTCTAATATTTTTAGATCACTAGCTAGAAAACGAAAATGGAAAAGAGGCTGCTATGAGTATGTTAGGGCAATTGACTTTTTCTTTGGGATTTGTGAAAAGTTACTTAAGAGTATTAGCAACAATTATTATATGTACTTTAACATATTTTTTGACAAAGAAAATGGTGGCGTAGCTATTTTTTCTATAACTGTCTTTGGTAAGACACCAGAGCCAAGTAAACAGCTTAAAATAGGTATTTTTTAGTAGGTATAACACCTGAAGCATCCGGCAAAAGGAGGATAAATAATTTTTGTTATTTAATTATTAAGAAATAATATTTAAATAAAATAAAAACGTCACAATATATATACATATTGTGACGTTTATATTTTATTCAATAGTATATTATTCACCTAGGGTGTATAAACAAAAAATGTCTTTAATCGTGTGTATATATATCTATATATATATATATATATATATATATATATATATATATATATATATACATATAGAATTTACATATAATTTCACAATTGGGCAACATCGCTTTGGCAAAAAGTCGTTATAGGTACACGATCATATATATATATATATATATATATATATATATATATATATATATATATAAAACACGATTAAAGACATTTTTTGTTTATACACCCTAGGTGAATAATATACTATTGAATAAAATGAAAACGTCACAATATGTATATATGTATATATATATATATATATATATATATATATATATATAGTATCATCAGTATATATGTATATATATATATATGATCGTGTACCTATAACGACTTTTTGCCAAAGCGATGTTGCCCAATTGTGAAATTATATGTAAATTCTATATATATATATATATATATATAGATATATATACACACGATTAAAGACATTTTTTGTTTATACACCATAGGTGAATAATATACTATTGAATAAAATATAAACGTCACAATATGTATATATATTGTGACGTTTTTATTTTATTTAAATATTATTTCTTAATAATTAAATAACAAAAATTATTTATCCTCCTTTTGCCGGACGCTTCAGGTGTTATACCTACTAAAAAATACCTATTTTAAGCTGTTTACTTGGCTCTGGTGTCTTACCAAAGACAGTTATAGAAAAAATAGCTACGCCACCATTTTCTTTGTCAAAAAATATGTAAAAGTACATATAATAATTGTTGCTAATACTCTTAAGTAACTTTTCACAAATCCCAAAGAAAAAGTCAATTGCCCTAACATACTCATAGCAGCCTCTTTTCCATTTTCGTTTTCTAGCTAGTGATCTAAAAATATTAGAACGAAGTATTACACATATTTTTTATGTATTTTTTGGCGTAGAATCCGATGGTATCATCAGTTTTGTTGTAATTATTTCCGGTAAGGCGAAAAAAGCCAAAAATGAATAAAAAATGTGTAAAAAACAGGTTTTTTGGACTTTTAAATATGGCGCACTACTTCAATGAGTCTGAAAAAAAGTATAGATTAAGGACACAAATTCTCAACTTCTCACCAATTTTTGAGGCGGCACCCTCTTTTTACAAGTTTCGAGAGCAATTTTAAGAATATTTTGTGTTTTTTAGTTTAGTTCTTGAGGCCAAAAATAGCTGAAAAAATTACCTTAAATGCGTATTTTTATATAGAATATGTTCAAATTTTTTCAAATCTTCTATTCGTTAATATGGTGCCAAAAAAAATTATTTTTGAAAAAACACGTTTTTTTGAGGTTAGGAGTAGTGGAGGGGGAGGGGGATTCAAGTCATAGCTTAAAATTTTATTTTTAAGTATGTATTAACTAATTTTGGACGAAAATTTAAATTCCGCGATGGGGGGGATTTTACCTATCTTAATGGAGGGTGCCCTTTATTGATTAGTTTTTCAGGATTTTAGATTTTTTGTACAAAATCTAAAAATTTTAATATATAATATTGGAACCTTAAGTTCTGAAAAACTAATAAATTAATTTATTTGAAAATTCAACTGAATGATCTTTATGATAAATACTACAAGCTTCGGCATTTCTTTTCCTCAAGTTTTGCAATAAAATGAAAAGATAACGCCAAATTCATGAGTGTAGTGTCTATTTTACATCCCTTTAATCAATTATCTCGAGTTCTATGAAAAGCACTGCTACCACTCACCCAAAATCTACATACACGTACTACTACTCACTGCTTGTCCTAACTATTGCTCACTCAAAGAGCATTTGTTAAATTACAACTGCTATTGAAATAAGTAATAAAATTAAAAGTAATCATGTAATTAAATATTTTTAATTGAACAAACATTATTAAATAATATAAATATAATTAAGTACATAAATAAAACCAAGAATAAAATAATACAGTTTAAAGTACAAAGATAAACGTAATGACATTATAATTATTAATTTTGTTTATTATCTTCTTTATTTATAATTTTTTTCGGTTTCTTGAGTTCTTTTACTTTTAAGACAAGGTCACGTATCTCTGTCTTTTTCTAATCAAAGAATTAATTTTTTGCAAAAACTAATATCTAATAACTTTAGCAAAACATAAAGAGAAAATCATATCAGAAAAAGCAAAATTTTCTTTGATAAGAAAGAACTAATTTTATTGCTTCGTTTTCAAGAAAACCGTGAAAAATCGAAATGTTTACCCTAACCTTTATGTTTTAAGTTTTTCAAAGTTTTCTTGTAAACGAAGCGATTGAATCAATTCTTCTTCATCAATGAAAATATTCCTTTTTTTATACAAGATGCAACTTTCTCTTTATTTTTTCCTAAAATTATTAGTTTTTGTAAAAAAAAAATCAATTTTTTGATTAGAAAAGGACAGATATACTTGATCTCCTCTTAAGAGGACGCTGGATCTCTCTAACCTTTTTTACTTAAAAATTGTAGGGTTCTGGAAAAACTAGTAATTACTGATAGAAATTAAGAGTTGTCCGCAACTTGTACAGTAAAAAAAAAATATTTTTTCTTATGAGGACACATTAATTTTGATGCTTTGTTTTCAAGAAAAGTTTGACATACTTGAAAAATCATAAGTTAAGCTAGAGATTATGATGTTCAAGTATGTCAAACTTTTCTTGAAAACAAAGCATCAAGCCCTCCCCTCTCTGCCCGTAAGTATTCACTGACACGCGGCTTTGGCTCTGTCTTTTTGTGTTCTAGTATTTTTTATTTCACTCTGCCGAGTGAATCTTTTTACAGAGAATCATCCAGCTGGGGGTCCTCAAGGCTTGGCTTGACTTGCTTGCACTTGTGCATCTGCATCTTTCGGACCCTGGACGTTTTTCTGTCTTTGTCCATCGCTCTACCCAGCATTGTCATTTTTTGTTGTTGTTTGTGCTGCTGCTGCTGATAGTTGAGGAATGGCTGGAGCATTGCTTGTTTGCTGTTTTGACTGTGAGGTGGAGTGTTGAGTGGTGGTGCAGTGGGGGGATGCAGTTGCATCTTTATGGTTTGTGCAGATGTTACATATAGGTTATGCATATGGTACATAACCTACAATATTTTTGACACCAAATTGACTATCTCTTAGGCGAATCTTTCAAGTGCGTCATTAGTAGCACCATCTATGGGTTACCTTGTCTACTGTCTTATCTACTCTATGGATAAGTGACAGGTAATTACCGTACTTAAGGCGCGTTTCCATCTGGCCTTTTGATTTTATATATTTGACGTGCGAATTTTAAACAGCTTATTATGCTGCTTTTTTACTATATTACTTATTTCTTTTATATTTAATTCTAAATGTGATATACCTAGGCGGAGAGTTTTACAGGCCAGCTTTTATCATTATTTTGTTTTGCTTTTAATATTATTTTTATTTCTCTGACGCTGCTCTTGCTACTATCTTTTATTTCTTCTTTATTATATCATAAGTTCTGCTTCGTCTTTGGTTCTCTCACTTCTCTTGACATCATAAGCAGCTTAAACCATGTAACAAAATACCATCAAGGACTGTTGCGCCATCTGCGGTTTTCCCGCTGATAATATAAGAGAGTCGAAAAAATTAATACAGTGCTTTACATGCCGGCAGCGCTGCCATGTAAAATGTATGAAGCGCGTGCCTCATGATAACGATGGTAACTCGAAATATAATTGTGAGAGATGTATAGCTGGCCGACTTATCGCTTCTCCCGCTGCCCCACTCACCGCCACTGGCGCTGGACCACGCAATGCCACTATGCGAGCAGCTTCTATAGCCCGACCTATTGTTGCTTGTACTCCATCTCGAGGATGCTCACCTGTCGCACCGATTACGAAAGCACAAGGACACTCTGTGATTAAGAAGAAGATCAATTCGCGCTGTTCTGCGGTGGTTGGAGGAGAACATAGCATAAGTATTGTAACATTTTTCCCTTTCGGGAGGGGGAAATACGTGTAACTCCTGTTGCCAGACGCTTCAGTGAGTTACCAGGGTAAGATCGGCAGGAGTTGGAGGGATCGGACGGTGGAAAGTAAAGGAAAGTAAGCGGGTTTAACACGTTTGTTTATGCTATGGAGTACCTTGGCTTTATTGTACTCATAAAAACTCATTTACAACGACGATTACAAATATGAGATGATAATAATGTATTAATCAAAACTAAACCTAATGATCTTATATAATGCAAATAATTAACCTAACCTTAACGGAATGTAATGTACAAAAATAATTAAATCGGCCACTTAACGGCTATTCAATAAGTGAAATCAATTAATCAATAATCTTTAAAGAATCGGAATTATAGTTTACTTTGACTAAGTGATTCTACGGCCTGGACGGTTTAGTTTATACCGGCGGCCTTTACCTGCAACAATGTGCAAAACAAAAGAAACAAGTGATTAATAATTAAATATAATTATAATATAACTAGGTGGCGGCATCTAGTAACGCTATACTTAATACTACGGTAATAGTGAAGGTGGGTAGCCGGCTCCCTTAATTATCTAAATTACAAATCTCTATAGGCATGCGGGACCTTTAAGTGACGTAAAGACAATGGGTGGCCGACACCCTTAACTTAATCTAAGTTCTAATATTTACACGCGGTCGGACGGAGTCCTTTAAGCTAACAAAAATATATTGGGTGGACGACACCCTTAATTTATTCTAATGTCTAATGTTTATGCGCGGCTGGACGGAGTCCTTTAAACTAATGCGAATTAAATAATTAGGTGGACGACACCCTTAATATATTCCATAATCACGTGGCGGCGGACGCGACGGCTACGGGTTAACCAGGCGAAATGTGAAATAGAATATAATATTATGGGTGGACGTCACCCTTAAATTCAACGGCGCAAGTTCGGCATTGCGGCGGCGGCAAAAAATTCTAGTGTGCTCTAGGCAGGTAGATTTACGCCTGGGTGCGCCCTTGACGTAACTCTAGCACTGCCAGCATTTGCACAGTAGTGTAGACCTGGGTGCGCCCTTGGTCTGCCCTCATGTGCAAGAGAGAGAAGCTCTGCCTAAGCTGTGGTGCTCCACAAGCCAAGGCAGCCAGCTACTACTTGTCTCATTCTCTCTTAGCCTTGTGTGCTCCCTTAGGTAAAGAGAGGGGAGAGACCGTAGTCTACACTGCTCTGCTTAGCTGTGCTTCTCGGCCTCTTATATACTCCGGCCTCATTTTTCCCGATGCGTGCAACGACGTTTGAAGTTGCCCCCTGGCGGCTGAGCTCAGAACTACTGTTCTATCGTAGCTGGCCGTTAGGCGGGAAATTTGAATGCGCGGGTATGTATACTCGTCGCAGTATTAATTTAATTAATGAAAAATTTAGAGGTGTTACTGCATTGGTCACCCCGGATAACAATATTAGTAAGGTTAAAGATAGTGGTCTAAAGCAGAGTAATGATGGTGCTGATTCTTCCTCAGTACAGGCGGCTGTGTCTGCTTTGAAGAGCGCGCTATCCTGCAGGCTCGAGCTGATTCAAAATGATCTTAAACGACTTCCGGCTCTTGAGAGCCATATTATAAATACTGACAAAGGTCTGCAGGATATCGTGACTAAAATGGAGAGTCAAAATGAAATCATTAAGAATTTATATGCTGGGCAGACGCAGCTGCTAGAGGAGAATCGTAAACTCAGGGGAATGGTAGGTACTTTAGAGAGGGAGCTGTTGTCTACTCTCAATGGCATGCATGAAAAGTTTTTCAAGTCTCTCACGACTAATTTTAAAAATATGCATGAATTTTTAGGTAATGAATTCAGTGGAGTGGACAGCAACTTTTCTCAACTTATGACCGGGGTGGCTGAGGTAGTGCAGATCGTTAGTGATCTCACGGCCCGGGACGAACACTTAATCAACACCAACACCAACACTAACGCTAATATGCCTATAAATTCGAATATAACACAATCATTAGAACGCACAGATACTAGCTCTCATAACACAGTCACTGAAGCACCTATTGATTCGAACGATGTACAAATAGTAAAAACACATACAGATGGTAGCAGAGAGGCATACTGTCATGCTGTGAAGAGGTGTGGTTCTGGGAATAGTGTCTTGGTGATGTCCAGTGGACTGGACTGCTCTGCGGCTAATGTGGGGCTGGAGGATTATGCTTGCGCTGTTCTGGGAAACATACTTCCGACTTTTGATCGTTTAAATATTGTATCTGTTACTAAAATCTCTAATTCTGGAAATAGAAATAAGGACAGGATGTCTGCTGGGCGTGAGATCGTTGGCGGTCCGAGTGTTGCGTTCTCATTGTTGGGTAGACTTTCTGGAGATGACTTGGCGCAGAAGGTATTTATGACTAGGCGTAGATTAACGGGTTTTTCGACAGCGGATCTGGATCCCTCCCTCCTCGGCAGTTTTCCTGACACCAAGCACCATTCACAAATATATATAAATGAGTATCTTGAAAAAGATAAATATATTAAATTAAAAAATTTTAAAAAGTATGCTAAAGGAAAAGGTTGCAAGTTTGTTTGGCATAGAGGTGGTAAATTTATGATGAGAAGGGAGAGAGGCGAGAGAGTACACAGATTTGAAAGTGAACATGATTTAAATGAAATATTAGATAAATCTAAATGGATTGTAAAGAAAAATGTTAACGTAACTGATATTGGGAAACATGATGAATTTCTAACAAATAATGGATCTTCTGATAATGGTAAATTTCAACCTCACAATAGTGAGATGAGCTCGAATCAAGAGTTAATTGAAAATAATGCAATATCGTTAGATAGAGCCTTTCCCCAATGACTGCGCTGGTCCTCTTCGGAGAGTCGAATAGGAAGGAGGGGTGAATTGCGCGCGTGCTTCCTGAATGTGACCTCTTTGAGAGCTCATATTGGGCAAGTGCGTGAACTTTTAGATGGTTATCATTCTTACGATATATTTGGAGTTGCTGAGACCTGGCTGGGTCCGTCTGTATTGGATGACGTCATTCGAGTCGGGGGGTACAAAGTGTTCAGACAGGACAGAAACTTGCGTGGTGGAGGAGTTGCCTTGTATATTAAGGATAATCTAAAATGCACTATTTTGGCCACTTCGGAGACGCAAACTAGTAATAGTAGCGGTAAGCCGGAGGTGCCTAAATATATTTTCTGTTCTGTGCAAGTTGGTGACTCCGAGCCCGTGCTAGTTTCTGTTATTTATCGTCCTCCTGCTGTTTTGTTTATTAGAAACTCAAACTTGTTGAATGATTTAAGAAATTTTTGTTTAGACTATTCTGATAAAATTATAATGGGGGACTTGAATGCCGATCTCCTTTAAGAGAGCAGTGATGCCAGGTTTCTTAGTAAGTTGTCGGCTGAGCTTTCCTTACAGTTGGTCCAGCACGGTGCTACGCACCATACTCCGACGTCTCACACGTGGATTAACCTGATCTTTGTTGATGACAACGACGTGGTGCTTGATGCACGGAACCTACCGGCGAGCTTTCACAATCGGCATAATTTGATTAACGTCTGTTTGCCTTACAACACTATAACATTAGATCGAAAGCCTATCATGTATAGAAACTATAAAAATATTTGCCCAGCTGCATTGAGAGAAAAACTTGCTGGCTGTGATTGGTCGCTGCTTATGACTGACACAGTTGACCCTGAATCTGCACTTGGTTGCCTCTGTGACAATCTCACTACTGCAATCGAGAATTTGGCGCCGTTGAAAGCGCTTATGCCTAATAAGAATAAGTTTTCATGGATAGATGAAGAATTGTCGCAGATGCGGCGTAAGAGAGATGCTAAATATCGTAGATACAAACGGACAAAGGACGAGCAGTATCTCCTTGAATTTTTGCAGTTGCGTAGGGTGGTAGACAAATGCACGGAACATGCTAAGACTACTTATATTCACAATAGACTGTTTGATGCTCTTGCGGGTGGTAATGTCTGGAAGGAGTTGAGAGACCAGGGACTGCTATCCGGACCTCAGAGGGATTTGAATGGATTCACTCCGGATGAGCTCAATGCGCACTTTGCTGGGGTGTCAGTCTCGCCGCAGGAGGATAGTGAAGAGCGATTGAGAATTCTTTCACAATGCAATGAAAGTGGGTTCACCTTTAAACCAATTAATTTTAATGATGTTGTTCTTGCAATTTCAAATTTTTCCTCACAGGTTTGTGGTGAGGATGGCAATCTGCAAAGCGTGATAGTTAAAGCTTTACCATTTATTGGTGAACATCTTGTGACTCTGTTCAACTCCTCTTTTGCACGGGGGGTCTTCCCTTGACGCTGGAAGCAAGCTCGTATTATACCATTGAAAAAGTGTGCTGCACCTAAGCAGCCAAAAGATTTTAGGCCTATAGCCATCTTATGTTTTCTTTCAAAGGTCCTTGAGAAGATCGCCCATGACCAACTGCAGGAGTACATTACATCCAAAAAATTGCTTGATCCTATGCAGACGGGCTTCAGGAAAAACCATTCTACGCAGGCTGCTGTACTTAAGCTTACAGACGATATAAGGTCAGGTCTAGACAGGAAACTTGTCACGTTACTATTACTTTTTGACTTTAGTAAGCCATTCGACACGATCTCTCCCTCCAAACTTCTTGCGAGGCTTAGATTGATGGGGTTCTCCAGGGCTGCACCCGAATGGATTAACTCCTATTTATCAGGTAGGAAACAAATGGTTTCCACGCATTTAAAGGAGGAATCGAATTGGCTAACAACCAATCTCGGAGTACCTCAGGGTTCGGTGCTGGGGCCTCTGTTGTTTTGTCTTTACATAAATGACGTACGTGACGCACTGGACTCTGGTTGCGTCGGGCATCTGCTGTATGCGGATGATTTTCAAATTTACACACAGGTCCCTTATGATGATGTGGATGAGGGGATTCGTATTCTACAGAGGGCGGCCAGGGCGGTGTCGGGGTGGGCTGTTGGTGTTTCTCTGACTTTGAATGCTAGTAAAACAAAGGCGATCGTCTTTGGATGTAATCGTTATATTAAAAATTTGTATTCGGGTGAGCCGAGGACGATTGACCTGGGGAGCGGTATCGGTATTCCTTTCTCTGACACCGTTACGAGCCTTGGTGTTGTGCTCGACTCTAAACTGTCTTGGGAACCGCACATGAATATCCCTAACTGTAGATATTCAAAATCTTTCATCAATCAGCAGGTTTAAAGCCGCTCTGAGGGGGTATTTACTCGACCTTGATTAAACAGTATTATTTTCGGACTATATCATATGTGTTAATTTATTATGTGATGTACCTCTTATAGATTTAAGTCATGATTGTATTTATTGGCGTGATTGTAGAATGTGTGTGCATAGAGTGAATGATTATATTTTTATTAGCTTGACTTGTATATTAACTGTATACTGCTAATATTTCGACTGCGCTCTATACACGCTTGATCTTATGTAATTATTTTGACTGATAGATATTTGAGACTGATTTTTAATTATATTATTTATACTCTTTGCGTATATTTATTTGTATTATCTGTGATATCACTTTTATTTAATTTATTGACTTACTATTACAGTATTATTATGTATATTATGTTTTATGACTGTGATATTATACTGTACTATTTTAATTTTATATCTACAAGGTTATTTCAAGTATTTTATGTATTATAACTTTATTTTTAATTTTACACGCTCTTTTTTTAATTATAATACAAAATAAAACAATATCTAATCCAATCAAAATTAATTTGTCCTCATAAGAAAAAATATTGTTTTTTACTGTACAAGTTACGGACAACTCTTAATTTCTACTAATAATTACTAGTTTTTCCAATATCCTACATTTTTCGATTAGAAAAGGATAGAAAGATCCAACGTCCTCTTAATTTCTCTAATCGTAACTTTTTCTTTTTCTTCTCCTCGTTTTCTTTTCAGTTCGATTCTTTCCTCCTTTCTTTAAGCTACCTTAAGTTTATTTTTTCATTTGTCTCCTTTTTTATTTTCACTTTTTCTATTCTTATTTTTTTCCTTATTGCTATCTCTTCTTCTAGTCCAGCCTACAATTATTAAGTATAACATTATTTTATAATCTATTATTTAATATAAATATATTAATTTCTAGAAAAACTTATTAAATATAAATTATTAGAATCGATTACAAAATATTTTGAATACTTAAAAAATTCATAAATTTGAAACCATTTATAAATATCAAAATAATTAAGAATTTTGTAAATTAAATAATTATTATAATTTTTAAAGAGCTTCAAAAAAAATACTTAAATACTCAATGCTACAGTGTACGTTATAAATACATATTAAATAATATAGTACAATAAAACCAAACATTACGTATAAGTGTAATATTTGTTTGCTAATTTTACCAAATGATCTTCCTTCGCTAAATTCAAATTCAAATGCACATTTAAGTCATCTTCCTTTGCTGGATTCAAATTCAAATAATCTTGCTGCGATGGATTCACCAATTGATAAAATTGGTGCCAAAATGAGAAGAGCTCTTGAAATTTTTCTTTACCAAACCATTTTTCACCATTTTTTACTTTAAAATGTTTAAGAGTCTGAGGACTTATAGATTTTTCTATGCCTTCGAATATAATATTTGTATTCTCATTTTGATGGCTAATGTTTGTATCAACTGTTAATTTAGTTCCATTATTATTTAATAACTTAGAATAGTTGACAGAATCTGTAGAAAATGAAAAGAGTCCACAGCAAGAAAAACCATTTTTTAAACTTTTCTTAACATTTGTTAATTAAAATGCATTATTCAATACTGAGGCGAAGTCAGATTTTTGTAACGATGAACCACAATTCTTCGATCTCGATTGGGTGATTGCTTTCTACTAAGCAATTTTTAATGGTCGAAACAGAGCCACATCCATTGGCTGTGTAACATAAGTGGAGTTTGGTCATAGGGAAATAAGTTAAATTTCGTGTTCTTTACAAAAGTGAGACAATGCTAACGTTGCATGAGAGCTGTGTCTATCCATATACATGATTGCAGAAAATTGAATTTTCTTTTCAATTTATCATGGATAAAATATGTTAGTCACGTACTCGTAGAATGTTTTAGCTGTCATCCAACCATATTCAGAACAGCTTACAGTCCAGCCTTTCGGCGATTTTTCAGCGATAATACTAGGTATTCTTTTGTAAGAATACATAATCATGGGTGGTGTCATTTTACCAGCTGTGTTATCTACAGTCAATTAATTTAACATTAATATTTAATGGTTTCATTATAATTATATTATTTATATTTAATATAGTATAAAAATTATCACTTATAATTCAAACTAACTATTATTTATAATTCAACCTGTAACTAAAGCTGTCAAGCATTCCTTGTCGTTATTCCCAACTAACTAGGAGAGTGTCACACCTCCGGATCACGGATTTTGCGCAAACTTTGGGATAAGTTTTGAGATGATAAAATATGGAAAAAGCTAAAGTTATAGTCACAAACACTCAATATTTCACTAGTTACAGGCAATTAAAGAAAATCACTAAAAAAGTTACTAGATTTTTAAACGCATATAGTTCTTTCGCATTGATGGCTAGAAGCTTGAAACTTTCTTTAAATTAAAGCTGAGCTCAAATCTTTTCGAAGCAGTTGTTACAGCATATCAAAATATTATTTTTTCCCAAAGTTAGAGCGTAATAAAGATTGGACCTAATTCCAGCTTTTATTATTAATTAATGTTTTAAAAAGAAAATTCAGGTCCAATCCTTATTACGCTTCAACTTTGGGAAAAAATAATATTTTGATATGCTGTAACTAATGTTTCAAAAGGATTTGAACTCAGCTTTAATTAAAAAAAAAAGTTTCAAGCTTCTAGCTATCAATGCTTCAGAATTATATGCATTTAAAAATCTAGTAACTTTTTTAGTATTTTTCTTTAATCACCTGTAACTAGGGAAATATTGAGTGTTTGTGACTATAACTTTAGGTTTTTCCATATTTTATCATCTGAAAACTTATCCCGAAGTTTGAGCAAAATCCGTGATCCGGAGGTGTGACACTCTCCTAGTAAGTTGTGTAAAACTTTACTTTTTTATCAATCAGAACTTTATCCCCTTTGGGGTTTAAAACAAAAGCTAATTCATCATCATTGAAAAAACGAGAGTCATCAATATCTAATAAGTTTTTTGATATCAGATAATCTTGAACTTCTTTGAACCATCTATGAAAATTGTCTTCATGGACCTGGGCTCTTTTATTAATATTTTGAGAGGTTCATAATGCTAGTTCTGGATGTCGTTGTTTAAAACTTTCAAACCAGTGCCTCCCTGGTCTACTATCTGTAAATGGGTTTTTTCTTAGCAACTGTTTGACGATTGTTGACAGACTATTTAACAACATTTCTTTGGTTAAAGAAAACCCAACTTCACTGAGAGATTTCATCCATGAAATGAGCTTTTTTTCTTCATTTTCAGTTAATATAATGTTTTGGCCACCTTTTATTTCGTTGGGGTTCTTAAAAAACCATTGCGGGGGGGTAAGAGGGGACCAGGGGGAGTGGGGCTGCTAAACCTTAATTTTTAATATAACTATATAATATAGAAAGATATTTATATATATGTGTTGATATTTATGTATATAAAATTTTATGTCTATATTATTTTTCTTTATATTTTTCCTTATTAAATCAAACATGAAATATTAATCCAGTTATATATTGTTATAATAGTTGGTTATTTATCATTTGTTTCTGATAGATTAAATTGGATAAAAAATCATTAAGTAATTTAACGAAACTTTATTATTTCTTATTCTGACTTTATAACTCTTATCTTACTATCCAGATATTTTACAATATGGTAGTATAATTTTAATAACATTTAAATTTCCATATGTTTTAAGAATATATTATACGGAAATAATCCTCCTCGTATTTAAAAATTCCTCTATATATTTTATTTTTAATTCTTAACATATGAATATAATAATGGCTTACAATAATAATTCCACTCGATATCTTTAGGAGAGAAAGAGAAGTCAGTGAAGATTTCGAATTTCCCGTCCTGGTCGTCTCGACTTGGGATGTCTTAAATTCTACACGTTCAGAATCCGTGGCAAGTTTTATTCACAGTTCGCTCTCTCGATTGCTTGTGCAGTCAGTTCACAATGACACTATTAACCATCGCACAATTTGTCAGTAATCATGATCTTAAATTTTTGAGATCACTTCACTATTTAGTTTAAGAATATAATATTTATTTTTTTCTGAATAATATTTTATAATCATCATTACTATTTAATAAAGTAGTGTTCTAGGCTATCCATTAAATTATATATATATATATATATATATATATATATATATGTATATATGTATATATTTAAAAATTTTATTTTAATTTAATTAACTTATAGTACACTGATTTTTCCAGCAAACCCAGCAGAGCCGACTCTTGCGGATGTTATCTTACTATGACAAAAGGTGTTCGTGTCATCACGGGGGCTGTTTTCATAACTTTGCGCATAGGTGAACGAGAGATTAAACCGCCAATAAGAACTCGACATGTATTCGAAATTTCCAGGACAGCAAATCGTTCGATTATTCTAAGTTCATTAGCTTGCTTACTAATGAATTCTTTTTCCGTTCTTCTCCGTCTCTCCTTTACATTTAGATACAGTTGATGGTTGGGTTTTCGCAATGAGTCGGTATTGGGAAACCGCTGACTCGGGACATTGCATGGAACTAATTTTGGTTGTTAACCGTTTGAGTAGAAATAAAACTAAGATTTATAATTTTTAAATTTAATATATTACATTGATTTGAAGGGCATAGTTCTATGGGATGTCACACCTTACCCCTCAGGTCAATTGTCGTCCCGACAATCAGCATAAGAGTCGCAGAATGGATCGAATCAGGCAGCTGATTTGTAATTAAGATATTACACTGAAAAACTTTTTGCTTGCTAGTTGCCCTTCTCCCTGACTACGCTAGCGCCACGCGTTCGGCGCAAACGGTGTACCGAAAACGACAAAGAAAGTACTGAAAATGAACTGTGCCTGCTTCGATCATTTGTGTGTAACGTTGTTTTGACGAATCGGCGCTCTACATGTGCTCGATTCAGTGTAAGGGAAACTCGAATCTGAGTAGCTGCTACTCCGATCGCGCGTATACCTCGAAACGTAACGAATCAGAGTAGCACATAACCTTGAAGGTTACAGACTGCGCCGATAGTCTTTCAGTGTAGATAATACAATTGATTTTAATTCATGATGTGATAAATGTTTACTTATATTGAAAAACTAATTCCTTCGTTCAACTTTTATTGTAATATTAGAATTGTTGTTTCTTGATAATAAAAACTCAATTTAAGAAAATATATAGTGGAAGACTACTCATACATTGTTCCTAAAAAATTGTTACTCAATGATCTATAGTGAATGTAGTTCTTCAATTAAATGTATATAGTTTTAAAATTAAAAAAAAAAATATTCACTTAAATCTAATCTCTGATTTTGTGATTAGAAAGAATATGAAGTACTTAGAATAAAAATCTGATTTGAAAATTTGAATAACTTGAATTTATAGATAATTCGCTTGAAACAAAAGTATTATTTGCTTAAATGTATATATATTAATACAGTCGACGATCTGAGTCCCGCCACCTTCTCTTCCATCGACTCGCTCGTGCGTTACCCCCACTCGCTGACTAAAAGAATTTGTTTCCAAACATTCTGAGTCCCGCCGCTGCTCTATGCGACTTTTTTACTTGTAAAAATGGGTTTATTAATTTCATTTTTTTGTTTGGAATACAACAAATGTTTATTGAAATAAAAAGTAACAAAGAAATAATACAACATTGCATAATTCTCATTTATATCTATTGAAAAAAATATAAAAATGAAACTAGATATATTTAATCAATCAATAAAATGTTATTTATTTGAAAATTTAACTGATTGCTTTATAAATAAAAGATAAAATAAATCTTATTTCATTTCATTTTCATAATAACAATGAGTATTTAGTTCATCAATAAATAATATATTCTTTAATTTTTAAATTTATGTTACCTATAAATAAAAAAATTTAATTTTTATATTTTTTATAGTAAATATAAATGAGAATTATGCAATATTACAATATTTTTTGTTACCTTTCATTTCAATAAACGTTTATTGTATTCTAAACAAAAAAATTAAACTAATAAATCCATTTTTATAAGCTAAAAAGTCGCATAGAGCAGCGGCGGGACTCAGAATGTTTGGAAACAAATTCTTTTAGTCAGCGAGTGGGGGTAACGCATGAGCTAGTCGATGGAGGAGAAGGCGGCGGGACTCAGATCGTCGACTGTATTACACAGAGTATAAGACAATTATTTACTAAATGAATTCCTTAAATCAAATTTGTTATGATTGAACTTGGTTCGAATTCTTCTTGCTTGGTCGGTTCTTGTAGTAGCTGTAAATTTACTGTTTCTTCCAGATGAAAAAAATTTTGAATTAAATTGTTTCTTCATTGATCTTATATATATTATAGATCTATTCACCAATGTTTCTTTCACAAATTCTTTCACTGACGTTCGCACTCTGTAATTTTCCACTTGCCATTCAATGGTTGGGTGTTGCGTTTGTTTGTAGCTGTATGTTATTTTGTAATTGGCGGTGCAGGTTATTTGTGATATTAATGGGCTTATTGCCTCGTTGTAGTTCTTATCTAGGCTTTCGATCACTTTGGCTACCTTTCTCCATTTGGTGTTTTTTATTTCCTCTAGGAATCCAGCGTTACATTTCTGATCGCTGCATTCGTATGGAAATATTTGAGTTGCAAGATCCCAACTTGCTCCCTCAAAGAGATATCTTGTCACATGTCGGTGACAGTCGTTTAGGTTCTGGTATTCAGGTAAATCCTCCATTTTTCTTATATCCTCGTAGGTATGTTTTAATTGTTCTTTATATTTTGTAAAATTTTCGTTTATATAGCGTACAATGTTGATGAGAGAGAATAACGTCAAGCTTTTTCTTTTCTTCCCCCTTTTTTTTGTATTTAATGCACAACACTAATAACGTGTATACGTTGATGGGTTTCAATATATATATATATATATATATATATATATATATATATATATATTCACTAACACCAAGATTTTAGTTTAGAAGGAAATTTAGTTTAGTATAAAAAAATGAAATTCAATAACTGTACAGTATCAGTTAGTAGAAAATTATGAATTATTAATTATTATTTATAACTGAATATAAGCCGTAAAGAAATTTGATTAGTATTTAAAAGAAGGTAGTTATAGTGGCTAAGTTTTGTGTTGCACTGTAGCTTGGTCGTAGTAGAGTTACAATATTTTTTTTTAATTTTACTAGCTAAGCGTTTTGCTACAATTTTATAAAGTGAAGAATTCGCTGATAGAGGTATTATAGTTTGTTAGTGTGTATCTTAAGTGAAATTTGAAAAAAGAAAAGAAGACCTGTTTTAAACCAAGTGAATTGTTTTTCGTTCGTAAGGAACAGTAACAATCTAGTGTCCAGTGTGATTTGGTACTGTTAGTGAGGGTGAATAAAGTTCATTAAAAAAAAATGGTTTATGTACAGGTAAGATCGTAATACTTTTAAAAAAAAATTTGGGATCAAGGGATAGTAAATTGGTTATAAAAAGAAATTTCTCTTTTTTTTCTAGTTTTATGCGTGGCGTGACCTAAGGTTATTTAGGCGTTATTTAAGGTGCGGGAATGATGCTTTGTTGGAATTCCCTTTCCTGCGTTTCGAGTATGAAGATTTCGTACCGCCGCCACGGTATTATAACTTGAGGCGCATTAATGTAAGTTTATTTTTTTCTTTTTTTTTTATTTAAAATTAGGAGTTGTAGGAATAAAAGAAAAATTTTTTTGTAGTATAATTCTTGGACTGTTCAGCGCCTTTTTCGACGGGTGGATCATTGGGCTAATGATGGGTTCTATTTAGGGAGCGAGGAGTTCGATTTAGATCATATTTTTTTATATAAAGAGTTGGTTTTAATCATTAATGGACTGCTGGTGAAGGCTATAATAATGCAAAATGTGGTGTTGATTTATGCGGGGTGTATAAGATTATATAATTTGGTTTTGTGATTAAGTGTGTATCATAATAAAATTTTATGTAAGTATATTGAATTTTACGAATATATTGAATTTTAATTAATTAATTAATTAATTAATTTATAAGATATATTGAATTTTTTTGAACGGTGTACCCGTGAGGTGGCAGTACAAACTGTTAATGAATGTAACGGTGATGTAACAAGGTGTAATATATGTGCCATTAATTCGGCGAACCAAGACAATCATCACCGCTTGGATCTTTTAGCGAATAATGGTATTCGGTGCGACAGTGTTGATAACCAAGGTGTAATAAACAATGATGAAACGAGCAGTGTGTCTGGTGGCTCTTATTTTCCTGTTTCGTCGCCGGTATCATCTGCTGACTCAGTTGCTGCCAGCGCTTCATTTAAGAATTTGCCGGTCGTCAATTTGGTGGATGTAATTGAAGGGTTTATATTACTACAGGATCCTCCTAAAGGTGTTGTGGAGGAAAAATTAAAAGGGAAGCGGAAGCTAGAATTGACCGAGGAGAAGAAGCCAAAGAAGAGGGAGGCTACAAAGCAGCGTATAAGGCGATTCCGCGACAGACAGCGTTCAGTTCATTCGAAGGTGGATCCTCTTGCCTTGGATAAAGATATGACTACTTCAAGTGTTATCGGCGTTTATTCGGAGTGTTTCAAGGAAATCCCGATTGCGGGTCCGAGTGTGCAGTGTGACTGTGGTGTATATGCACACAGGGCGTGTGTAACAAATTCGCCTCATACCTGTAAGGTCTGTCTTCGGAAAGCTGATAATTAAGGCAAGGTTATGATTTTTGTATTAATTTCAAGCATAAGTTATGCTTTGAAGAGGTAACTCTGCATCGAGTGAGCGAATTAATAGAGATCTTTCGAAGTTTCTATTAGTATGGGTTATGCCTTCGTGGGTATTATTGCTTGGGTTGGGTAATGTGGATATTACAAGGGTGCTATGATTAGTAGGGGCCTGCTGTAAGGGTTGTACTGTGAGGTAGGTAGTGTCGAATTTTGTTTCTGCTTGTTTTTTATTATATTCTTGCAGGTGTATCGGTTTTGTATTTTCACGATGGTTGATTCTTTTCGAGCAATTTGAGGTTTGACATTTCCAAACTAAAAAAATTGTGATTGTTCCTATTATTAGGTTAGTGGTAAAGCCAGCCGCAATATATGTGTGATTGCGATTGCGCTTATGTTGATTGTTAGCTATTTCTCTGAATTTTGATTCAATCTCTTGCAATAAGACAATATTATTGTTCTGCGTCCATTTTTTTAATTGTACCGTGGTTTCAGTTTTTAGAGTTTCTGGTAGGGTGAAGAAGGTTGGAGGTTGTTGGAGAGATAATAGCGGTGGTAGGTCGTATGCTATATTAGGATCGTACACGTAGGTGTCGTTTACGTTTATTGTATTTATTCCATAGAGAGTTATGTCCTGATTATGGGCGGTGCATTGGCCGTGGAATGTGAATAGTCCTGTTTCTGGCAACTGTACGTTTGTACCTGAGTTTCCTTGGCATGTGATATATAAAAGCAACGGCGTCAAAGTTGAGTAAAGCCATTCGTCTGTTGAATCTAACTTTTTCCAGTAGGGTTTAGGGTCAGTTGTGATTAATAAGTTACAAGTTTTTAGAGCTTGCATGGTTGGTTGAGAATATAGTGAATATTCGCAAGTATGCGGGCTTGAGGGAGAGAGTATTGGGTATTTTGGCAGACAAAAATAAGTCTGTTTGTTCCTCAAACAATCTTTTAAGTGAGTGGCGTCAGTAAGGAAATATTTTTGTGAGTCAGGAGTAATTACTAGATTACTGTATTCTGGTTTTATGCTTGCATAACCTGTAAAATTATTATAAATTTCTTTGGGAATTGGTAAGGTGTGGATTTTATAATTTATAAATTTCATATAATCTGTGAGGGGAAAATCTATTATTCAATCTTCCTTGAATTAAAAAGATGTTCGTTTGAGAAAGTGCCAATAATTTTTACAGAGTTATTTTAGAATGATCGAGCGGAAATCTCAGTGTGGTCGTTATTCTATTTGTTTATTACCGTGAGTAAGGTTCGAAACTGATTTTGACTTAAAATTAAGGGGTATAGATGTCCATGTGTGGTGCTTTCTATGGTATCAAGTAAGGTTTTAAGGGAGTCTAAATGGGAATCTAATGATTGCACGAATTATGCTGACTAAATTATCATGGACTGAGTTGCGAGACTTTTATTTTCTACTGATTGTACTGTAGAAGTGGCGTTGAGAAAATTTAACACTCCTTTGTGTAATTTGTTAAGTTCTTCCTTGAAGTGTTTGATGAATGTGGTTCAGGTCAGAACTAACTATGTGTGTTTGGTTTGCTGCTAGTCTAGAAATTGACTCTTGACTCTGGTATAGGGTATTTATTTGTTGATTGATTTGTTCTCTGTCTTCTGCATCCATGGTACCAAACAGTTTTTTGCTTGCCCAACCTATGAATTCTATAGACGCTCCTCTCTTTGTTAGCGTGGGAGATAAATTATTTTCTACGGGGGCCGGGGTGGTAGGAACAAGAATGTTAGTAAGTTCGTCAAATCGTGATTGAAGGTCGTCAAGTTTCTTCTGGTAGTAAGTAATAGGAATATATTCGTCACATCTGTTTTCGAATACCTTTAAACTGTCGTTGTAAGTTTTCTGTGGTTGGCTCCTTTTCCAAGGGATTGGATCCCTTAAGTTTTGTAAATCCAAGTTTATGGGTATTCGGCAGTGGCTGCGTATGAGTTTTATTTCGTCTTGAGCCTCATAGAAGATTCCTGGATTTTTTTGTAAGGGCGTAATGCGATAGATTGGTTCTTCAGGATTCACTACTGACATGAATGCGGCCCATACTACAAAGATGATGATCAAATAGATTATAGCCATTTTTATTTGTTATCTTAACTTTGTTTTATTTCCTGCAACATATAAAATTTTTAAACGTAATTAATATAATTTTACTATTTTTTTTTGTAATTATCTGTAAGCTCTTTTGACTTTGTCCATGTGTCTGATTAAATCGTTTTCCATTAGTGGATTCGATGAGTACGTTATTAGTTTCATAGATTTCTCTCACTATGATTGTATGAGATCATCTCTAGCTGTTTCTCGTAGGTCTCTCAAACATCTAATAAGTTCACATAAGTAATCATTGTAGGTTTCTATATTGAATTCATCGAGTATTATATTTGCAGTTCGTGCGATTCTTTCAAATATGCGTTCAAATGGAGTGCAGCCGATGGATGAGTGAACTCAGGTGTTGTATTCGAACATGGCAAAAGGGATTATTTTGTCCCAATCTTGTTTTTAAGAACCTTGCGTACGTAGATAAACAGCAAGCATAGCATGACTGCGTTCTGATGAGCCGTTGGAAGCGGCATGGAAACTTGTGGTATTTTTAAGTTCGATCTTAAAGATCTTTGATAATTCTTGTAGTAGTTGGCTCTTTAAACTCCTATGATTATTCGACAATATTATTTTTGGTACGCCAAATTGGGCGATGAAGTGTCTAGCCAAGGTATCAGCTATAGTTATAGCTGTCAGATTCGGTATAGGGACGGCTATGGAATATTTTGTAAAGACGCATTGGATGGTTAATATGTGTTTGTTACCAGAAGTAGTAATAGGTAGTGGTCCTACTGTGTCTATGGCTATCTTATAAAAAGGTTCAGAAGGCGTATCTGTTATGATCATTGGCTCTCTAGTTCGGATTCAAGTTAGCTTTTGTTCTTGACAAATGTCACATTTTCTCACAAAATCTTCTATTTCTCTTGTAATTCTCTTCTTGGGTGTCAAGATTGTTACTCGTGGGTTGTTTTGATATAGGTTCTCTACGTACAGAAACTTCTGGAGTTATCATATCAGTTTATAACTCTGATTCTTCTTGATTAGGTTCATGTATTAAATATAATTTATTCCGATCCGACAAGGCCTTCAAATGCGTTGTGAAAGGTGTCGAACGTGCTTTGATTTCCTTAGATTGTGGTTTTAAAGGCGTATTCATGTTGAAATTTTTGCATATCTCGGTACTTTGAAAATTGGTATCAAGACGTTTTGGAAGAGGTTCAAATTTTCTCGCAGGAGTTATTTGTTGGTTGACATTTTTTTTACTTTCATTTCTTTCGTCGCCATCGCTTTGGTTTATAGTTGATAGATGACACAGTTCTAACGGCTGGTGGAGTCATGAAGTGAAAGGAGTGGAGCGTCCTATTGGACCTCGGATCGGTGACTCATGTGTAAGAGCTACGGGTTCCTTATACGCTGGGAATGGAGTTGCATTTTCCTTTACTTGCTCCTTCACCCAGACTGCTATATCTATATCTTTCTCCTCCTTTTCGGTTTCATTACTTGGTGAATTAGGTAAAGATTTTTCTCTTTTTTCAGGAAATATTCTTCCTTGTCCACCCTCCCACTCTATTGTGCCATCATCACTAGAGTCGCTACATTGTTCAATTTTCATTTCTCCTTCCCCCTCGGGTTCTTCGTCGGGATTTCGGAGGTAAGTATTCATGGAAAAATAAGATCCTCCGTCGACTTCATCTAGAAATTGTTTAGCTTCCTCCGGTGTAAATTCGGTTGCTTTTAGTTCTTTCGTTATATCCTTATAATTTTTCTGTTCTTCTTTGGTTGCTAATGATTTCCTTCCTGAATGATGGTCACGTATCATTTTGTTCATGATATATTTTATTCGATCTCGTTTGAGGTCATCGTCAAATTCTTCTTCTTCGTCATCGAACATTTCCTCAGATCCATCGAATTCAAAAGGTACCAAGTCCTGAGGTGGTATTTCAATCTCGACATCGTCTTCTCGAGTGTTGTTAGCCATTACATAACACGTTCTTGATTTGTTATTTACTGCGGCTTCTCCTAGGAATACCCCAGAAGCCGTATTAACTCTAGGTAAATAGGCTTCACCATTAATTGATTGTTTGGTAGTAGGTATTTTAAGTGCTACCTTGCTATGTGGTGGTAGTTGGTGAATGATGTTGCAGCCTACCTTTTTATCTTGGTGATTAATTTTCTTGATGGATTTATTGGACACCTCGTCTTCAGAAAATTGAAACGGTAGTTCTTGAAGGGCGTTTACTTCTTTAAACTCATTTTTGAGATTCAGATTTTTCTTATTTTCAGCTGATGATGTCTGAAGTTTTTCGCTTACGGTTTTTGTATTCTTTTTACCGTCATTAAAATTTAGTCCACGCTCTTGATTATAAAGTGTGATTTTTCTATCCAAAAATGGTATGAAATCAATTGGTCTACTTTTTATGACCAGGGCTTTTAACTCGTAATCAACTTTAGCTGCCTCGTATTCGAAATATGAGGACCCTAAAATTGCTTCGTGGTCAATGGGTGAAGTTGACAGTAAAACATGAAACATGCGTGTTGAACCTAAAATTTCCATGTTTACAGTTCCTACTGTATCTAGGGGTAATGGTGATACTCCAGTTACTGTTATTGCTTCATTTATGATAATCAGTGTATCACCCTTGAGAGCATTTCGTTTTACCGCGTTGATATCAGCGGCTGTGTCTAATATGAAGACACCTTCTTCGTTCTTCAGAGTAGTGACATTTAATCGTACTGTAAGGCACTTTCCTGTGCTCCTTGCACATCGTTGGATTCTTCCGCTCTTATTATATTGATTTGAGCGGGTGAATTGGGTCTTGTTCGCCACTACGTCCATTCGACAAACACCCTGGTAGGTTAAAGAAGCGTTATTTGTGTTAGCATTGGGTCTAAAAGACGAAGTCGGTCTAGATCCGTTATTCGTCTTATCACGTAAGTCATCATTACGTGGTGGGTAATAGGTTCGTGGTTGAGGAGATGTATGAAAATTTTGAGAGTTTGGTGATTTAAATTGTTTGGTATTAAACATTTGTTCCGGAGTTAATCCAGGGTTCATTGGATGATAGGCAGAAGGGTTATAATAGTTGGGATACATAGGTGGGTAGAACGGAGGATACATAGGAAATTGTTGAGGGCCGTAATTATAAAAGTTAGATGGTATTGAAGAACCAGGAGAGATAGCATCTGCAGGTGATTGCGGTCGAGGATTCTTTAGGATACTCACGGGTCGATGAGATTCTGTCTTATTTTGTTGTAAATTGGCCTATAACTTAGTTGTGGAGGAGCAATGATGCGGCCTCCTTCTATTAAAGTGTGTGGAAATTCGACGTCGTTATGATTATAATAATAAAGTATATTCCTATTAAATATTTCCGGATCATTTTTGTTTGAAAATCTAATACCTTTCTTCGTTTCGTCCAATTGTTGTATCAGTCTGATTTGAAGGCGAATGTTGTTAGAAGTTGTGAATTTTTCGGGGTTTTTAGCGACTTCTAAAGCTTCATCTAATGTTTGAGAGTTAGCTATAATAACAGCTGTTCTCCATTCGTCTGGTAGTCCTCTTAAAAAGGCTTCCAATGCTGATACTTGTAGCTGAGGAGTTTGATCGATCCTTCTTTCAACCTCTCCTAAGTCTTCTCTAACAGCGACTTGAGCAAGGTTTACTAAATAGGTCAGACGACCATGATATGCCCGTACGTTATCGTTCTGACCCATACAAGCATTAGCTAGAGTTTGTATATAATAACTGTATGATCTGCTTGGAGCAAATCTATTCTTCAAATGTTCTTTTAATTCATTTATTGTATTAAAGCTTTGTCCTAATATGGAATGTCGAGCTTTAGCTTTTAATTAAGATATTATGGATCTCAAAAGTAATCTCTCTTGAGCTGGAGGAATTAGTTGTTTTCCATTCTCAATATCTTGTATAAAATCCTTCAATGGCGGATTTGTACCGCCGAAATATGGAATACGAACTATAGTTGCCTGAATAGTGAAACTGGTAGCTAACGAGGTCAGTGCATCGTGTGAAGTATTAAGATGCTCTAAAATTTGGATGCTTCTATCCTCATGTTCTTGTGCTTGGAATTCCACTAATGCTCTATTACGTTCCGTAGCATCTTCAATTTGCATTATTTCTTGTATAGTAGCCATATTGTATGATTATTAGAATTATACCTTCCTTAATTTATTATAAAATTAGGTTACTATATAATAAATCAATTAGTGAGTTAAATTAAATACTTATGGATCTAACTACCTTAGTGTAGTGCAGTCTTTATTTAAATTAATATGTGTGTGAATTAAAATTGTATAACTATATATAACTTGTTATTTCACTATATAACAGTTACATATGTCGCAAATATAAAGTTTTCTAAGGTATTAATTTTATAAAGTATTATTATTTTGTTTAATTTAAATTTTATAAAGTATTATTTATTATTATCTAATCAAAGTAAATTATGATTTATAAAATTTATATAAGCCAGTGACAAGTCTTACTGGTTTCCCACAAGGGATGCCATTTGTTAAGACCGAACTTGGTTCGGTCGTTGAGTTCTTAAACAAAAATTATTTATTTTTGTTGGAAACCAGTCTACAGTCCTAGGACTTACCTTGTCACTTTTTTTATCAATGATCTATTAATAAATCATAAAATATATATACATGTATACATATATTTATGTATTTCTATATATATCACGAATATACATATATTTATATAAAAAGATTAAATATTTAAATTCAATAATCAAATCTAATACCGATCAATTTGTTAATGTCAAATAATTTATTTGTTTTATTTATTATAATTTTATACTATTGAAATTTTCAAACTATTAACTAAGTATTACTAAATCGATGATGTGTTACGCCGTGCGCACGTTTAGATGTGTCACATATCACGGTTGGTTATACGTCCGCGCGAGTGATGCTGTGCGCACACTCTCTATTGTCACTTCGTTTAACCAAGTGTGTCACACAAGAGCTTGACTAGTTGTGCGCACACTCTCTTGTGTCACTTCGTTTAACCGAATGTGTCACATAAGAACTTGACGGGCTGTGCGCTTTGTTACGCGTTTCGCGTGGGTGACGCTGTGCGCACACTCTAGTCGTGTCACAGATAGTCAATCTTTCTCTTTAATAAATATCGTTTTAATTATTCTCTTTTTATATTTATTTAGTTTTATTTGAATATGGGTCGTTATATATGTATATTCGTATGCGCTTTCTTATATATGTATATATACACTGCCGCTCAAAAATTTAAGCTCACTTAATAAAAAATATTAAAATCTTTAAAGTTGTATAATTCAGGAACTATATGTCATAAAAGACTTTTATACATCTCATTTAAAAGCTCTTGTGATGCCCTTTCAAAATGTTATAGCTGTTTTTGAGAAAAAATGCCATTTTTCGAAGATGTATTATGTTTTTAATATTATGCATTTTATGAAAAAATGACAGACAAACAGTGTACTTATAGTACACTGATTTTTCCAGCGAACCCAGCAGAGCCGACTCTTGCAGTGATAGCCGACTCTACTATGACAAAAGGCGTTCGTGTCATCACGGGGGCTGTTTTCATAACTTTGCGCATAGGTGAACGAGAGATTAAACCGCCAATAAGAACTCGACATGTATTCGAAATTTCCAGGACAGCAAATCGTTCGATTATTTTAAGTTCATTAGCTTGCTTACTAATGAATTCTTTTTTCGTTCTTCTCCGTCTCTCCTTTACATTTAGATGCAGTTGATGGTTGAGTTTTCGCAATGAGTCAGTATTGGGAAACCGCTGACTCGGGACATCGCATGGAACTAATTTTGGTTGTTAACCTTTTGAGTAGAAATGAAATTAAGATTTATAATTTTTAAATTAAGGAATATTTTAATATATTATATTGATTTGAAGGGCATAGTTCCATGGGATGTCACAGAGTACTATTAATAATTTTATTTTTACTGTTACTAAAGGGTACCCCCCGTTAAGATGGTCAAAAATGCCTTAAATCCGAAAATCATTCTCGCTTTAATTACTGTATTTCTAATATTAAAAAAAGAGTCTTTATCGTATTTTAAACCCCCTGCCCCCTCCGCCTTCACCATACCTTAAAAAAATCGTTTTTTTGCATTTTATTTTTTTTCTCGTATTCTAGTCAATCTACCCTTCTGAAAAAAATCATGGAGGTCAAAAATTAATTCACAAAATATGAGAATTTTTTTGAATGATGATTATTTGATACCAAGTCACCTAAAAAATTTTTTTTTCATCAAAATTTTTCTTATTTTTGTCCAGAGGGAGCTGCAGGGATGAATTTCATGAATTTCATGTATTTTATTGAAAGACACTTCCCTGAATTTTTTCAGAATATTTCCATTAGTGCCGCATCTCTAAAAATGCAAAAAATGTTTGTCATTTTTGACATTTTCCGGGAATTTTCAGGAATAATAAGCATTGAAAATACATATTAGTTACGGTAATACTCTTTATTTATGCAATCTAGGATATACAAGTTTTAAACAAAGAGTATTTTAGTTCAAACAAATATATTTATAATAGCAAAATTAAAATAAAACGATATTCTGATTAGTATCCAATGTTATAAAATGAAAAAGATCAGGGAGCGTGGTAGCGCTCCATACGGCGGGGTTACGAAGCGCTACAGTGAACTTTGTTTACTTTTATTATTTTATCAGTGACCCCTACTAAAAAATCTATTAAAAGTATGCTATAGCTCCCTGGTTATATAATCTTTCTCGTTAGAAAGGCTCGAATTTATAGTCGTTGCTCAAACTCAAGCATTGAATATGTTCCATTCTTAACCTCATTTTGTCCTTGTCTCTCTCATGATAAAATCTCATTCCGTCTTTGTCTGAACATGGAACATGTTCGATGCTTGAGTTTGAGCAACAACTTTTCGCTCCGAAAGTTTACATAGTGGAGGTATGAAAGTCGACTGCTCTTCTGATAGTGGCAACATGTTGAAAAAAAACAGGACGCTTTGTATGTTAGGTAAATGAAAAGATTTTAAAATAATGCCATATAACGACTGTTGCTGTGTAATTAATTGTAAAAACACATTGAGGAATAGTAAAGTGAAGTTCTCTTCTTTTCCCTAATCAAAAAGTAAGTGGTATCGAAGAATCAAATTGATCAATGCAGTTGAAAGTATAAATTGAATTAACTTCAATTTTACTTATTCATAAGTGTATATATGAATCTCATCATACGTTTCATGAAAACCTATTCACTCGAACGATAACATAACCCCATCACCTTATGATTATTTCAATTTAAATTGATTTAAGAACGTCAATAGCAATCATGGAAAATAAAAAGAAACAAATATTGAAAATCTTTATGATTTTCTTTACTATTTGACATCGATCATTTATTATTTTGAACAAAATATTAAAATATAATACAGTCTGCACTTTAATCTATGGTAATACATCCTCATATATTTTGGGGGTATACCACGTGATCTACCGCGTGACCAATAATAATCATAAGATAACAGAGCTCTGCGCATACGTCCATGGCATGGTAGTAAACTCATCACAATTTCGCTGCAATTTCGCAAGCACACAAATTTTTCAGCTATCCAGACACTACCCTCCAGTCACATTTGCCCACCCTACATGAAAATCGATAAAACTTTAAAGTTTTGTGACTCAGTGAAAAATAGTCGTAATTAAAAAATTCCGACGAGGTTTTAAAAAGAGTTTAAAAACCTTTAGTTTAAGCCGAGTTGAGCAAAAAAAAAATAAAAAAATACATGCCTTATGCGTAAAAAAATAACTAAAAAATATTTAATTTTTTTTGCCCCTATTCAAATGCCTGCCATTTTTGCGGAAATTATCGAATCATAGAAAAACAAAATGGAGGTAAAAGCTAAAGTCACCTTCAAAATGAGCTATAGAAAGCTTATTTATGATCGATTTTACGGTAGTTATGGTCATTTTTTATGAAAAAAACGATTTTTTTTAATAGCTATTATCTCAAAAAATACGCATTTGGGGATCAGGAGGTTTCACTAAGGTATAAATCAGATAAGATGCGGGTTTCCAATTAATTAATTATTAATTGGAAATTATAGAAATTAATTATTAATTAGTAAATTATAGAGCGACAAAGGGTGATATTGAGGATTTTATTGTCTGTGTTAATTATAATAAATTTACATTTTTTATAGTAGCAACTTTGTTTAATTATTCTTTAACATTTTCCTCGTCCTTATATATTGAATAACTGGCGACCGTGACAGAAAGCTCGGACAAAAAGAAGACATTGTTGATTTTGTGTATTTGAATTACGTGTGAGTTAATAGTGTAGTATTCAGTTAACAAAGAAAAATGGATATTGTGAAAAATTGACGTAAGATAATGCGCACAGCATTAACAAAGGCTCAAACAGCATTTACTGCAAAAATAGAAAGTGATTGCTCGTTAGAAGAGAAGCTATTAGCATTTGAGATTTTAGAAGTCAAAATGGTGGATTTAGACAGTGTACACGACGCATACGATGAAATACTCTTCGGAAGCAAAATGACTGAAGCAGAGATACAAGAAGAAATCGATTCGTGTGACAGATATAAAACACAATATTTATCAGCAAAAAAGAAAGTTAAAAATTTGAACCCGCCGAATGATGCAAATAGTATAAGCATAATCAGAAATTACCCTCAAAAGTCATTGAAACTCCCTCCTATTGGATTACCACAATTTCATAAAAAATATTCGAGTGGCTACCTTTCTGGAATCAATTAAAAAAAATCTATGAAAATCTAAACCTAAACAAGAAAGATAATCAATACCTGATTCAAACTACAGTTCAAGGAGCAAGAATCAGCAACCTTGTGAATAGCTTTCCGCCTACGAGCGAAAATTGTGAAATAGTCATAAAGTATGAAAATGCATTTCCGACGTGACCATATAATTCTCGAGTCCTATGTTCGCAAGTTACTTGGGCTTGTTCTACGAAACGCTACTAAAGGAGACAAAATGTCGTTCAGTAGTATTTACGATGAGATAGAAACTTATATACGCGCGCTGAAGATATAGGGTGTCACAACGGATAAATGTTCAGCAATGCTTTGTCCATTAGTTGAGTCTTCGCTGCTAGAAAAAGTACTGCGTGCGTGGCAACACAGCGATCAACATAGAGCAGCTGGCAGTATTGGAGCTGCAGCAAAAAATCTAAAAGCAGAGAAAGACAGAGAGAAGGATAAACTTTCAGGCCTGCTTGAATTTCTACAGCAAGAGATTCAAAACGAGGAACGCATCGAGATGGCACTGCAGGGCTTTGCTCCACCAACAGAGACAGAGAAGTATAAGAAACTAAAAGTGAAGAGCGAGACGACGTAAGAAGTAGCAACCACAAGCGCGCTTTTTGTAAAAAAAGAAACTAAAACCAATTGTATTTTTAATAAATCGTCACATAAATCTCGTGATTGTATTTCGGCGCGTAAATTAAAGTTAGATGAACGGAAAGATATAATGAAAAAAGAAAACGTATGTTTTTATTGTTTGAAGCATGGTTATATTGCTAAAAGATGTAGGGTTAGTATCAAATGTGATTGGTGTTCGAAACGACACGCGTTATTAATATACCCCGCAATATCGTGAACAGATAAAATGAAATTAAAAGAAGAAAATATTACTGAGAATAATAGTTTAGCTTCATCTTGTGAAACGCCGAATGTACGCTTGTAAACGTTAAGTGTTAAATTGTATTCTGATAAAGGCGAAAAGGTTGTGCGTGTTTTAATCGACTCCGGCTCTAAGCGCTCGTACGTTCGTCCCGATATTATAGAAGAATTAGATTATGTATCGGTTGGCATACAAGAAGTTGTGCATTCATTGTGTGGAGGCTTACAAACAAAAAGCGAGATACAAGATGTATTTTTAATACACATGAAAAATTTTAAGAGCACAAAATACCTTTTTTCCGGTCCCACCATCGAATTTAGGTTTATTGCTTTTTTTATAGAAAATTTACTGTAGAATAAGCTCCAACAAGTATTTTTACTTTATCTCATTCAGTTTCGTTTTTATCAAGAAATTAGTAGGATAAACTTTTAATTGATTTTTTTGTTAATTTTGCTATTTTGAGATTTTTTTCAAATTTTTAGCTAATTTTATTAAAACACTATGAGAACTCATTTTTTTATTGCTTGATTCAATAATCCGTAAATCATTAATTAATCTCCTAAAAGTTTTTTTTAAGATATTTAATTTTGTTTTTATTTATTAAGTCCTTAATGATATCATTTTTACAAAAAATTTTTTAAAATTTTTTAAAAAATTTTAAGAATTATTTTAAATTGAACATTTTAAAATTGTTATTGATTTTTTTTAGGTTTAATTGAAGAAAAAGAGTTTAATTTTTTAATTTTAACAAAATATTCATCTTGATTTAAGTTCTAAGAAGTTTTACATCCATATTTTATTCCGTTTTGATTTTGTAAGGAAACGAGTGGCCCATAGTTATGCATGTAATTTTTTATCAATTTGAATTTCGCGCGTTCACGCTTTCGGCTCGTATCATTTCGCTACATGACAGTCAGTCTCAGCTGATTGTATGGTCAGTTCGCAGTGAGTTTGATTATTTAAAGGGCGTTTAAAAAATTATTAGTAGGTTTTGTGGTTTAATTTACGTAAAATTATTAATTTTTAATAAATTACACGTTCGCGAGTCATTCCATATTTTTTATGTGCGCCTGAGATTCAACGTTTATCTAAATAGAAAGTGTATTTAATGTGTAAAAAGCTTGAATGGACATTAAGAATACGAACCTCAAAAATGTAAAATAATAAAAGAGATACAAGAGGCAGATTTCTTAACCAACATCAAGATAGAAAACGATCTACAGGAAGATCTAAAAAGAGGCCAAGGAAATTTCTTGGTAGGAGTGAAAAAAATTCTCCTGAAGCTAAGAGAAGTAGACCCTCTACTTCTTTTTCCAAACTGAAAAGAACAGAATTTTCAAGTTCCAGGGCAAAAACTAGAAATGGTGATATCAACGTTTTATCTTTTATGTTAGAAAAATTGTGTTGCAGTGTGTGCCATCATAAGATAAAATTTATTGAAACCTCTTTTCGAGGATAAGGATTCAAAATTAACATGACTTATGATTTTTGTGATGAATAAGCAACTGTAAACTCTAACAAGAGAGAAAGTGCTATGGACAATACGTTTAAAGTTAACAGATATAATGTTTTTGCTACTCGTGCACTTGGCCATGGACTTGCAAGTTTGTCTAGTTTTTGTAGTTCAATAGATTTATCAAAACCAGTTGCCCAGTCAGCGTTCAGTGCTATAAATGGTTAAATAGCAAAAGTATATGAACAAGTGGCAAAAGGTTCTACATCTGGAGCTGTTAAAAAATAACTTGAATCGACTTCCCCAAATAGTGCTGATCTTGATATAACTTTCTCAAGATGTTGGAGAAATTGAACATCGAACTTGGAAATGTATCTGTCGAATGGGTCAGGACTTTGAATGATAAAAGATAATTCAATCTAGAGTGATCGAATTAGGCTCATTCGAAAGAAGCACATACTCTGAAAAGAAAAGTAACAATAGGTGTGATGGAATTCTATACACCGGGTGCATATTAAATTCATGTAAGTATATAATTCTAATTATTATTACATATTTGGATATAAATTTTATTTATAAACTTTAATATTAATTAAAATATAAATCTTAAATCTAAATTTTATTTCTTAATTTTTAATTCAAATTATAAAATAAAATATAAAATGATTACTCCATAATAAATATTATTTCTTAGTTTCTAGCTGATTCAAGGTTAATACGAGTAATTCTAGCAGCCATCAGAGTAACAAATATCTATGTATTTGTTGATTCTTACAACAAATGCACAGTTTTATTGGTGAATAAGGGTAAGTACTGACAAAATATCTTATAATAAGAAAGATTATTATTATTGATTATTTTAATAACATATCTTTTTGCATTTCAGCTTTATCTAGTCGATAACAAAGTTCGTTTGTCTGGTATCTCTTTTTTATATTGTTAGCTAATATAAATAAGAAATATGAGCAAAGAATTATTTTATGAAAGAGAAGTATAGCATTGATAATTTTAAGATATAATAATTAAAAACTTTAAAGCTGTTTTTCTCAAATATTGAATTTTTAAAATTTTAGGTGCTGCCACGTAAGATTTGAGCTGAACCGCTGGATGGATCTGACTTTTCCAAATTGATTTAACTTTAGTATTAACATCATTCTCGCGTGAATGGAGGGTTTTGAAATCAAATGACTAAAAGTTGTTAAAAAATCCAAAAATAAGGTAAAATATTAAAATTTATTTAATAAATTAATATTTTTTGTTGAAAAGTAAAAAATTTTTTGTTTTTCAGGAATTCCCTCATTCACGCGAGAATGATGCTAATACTGAAGTTAAATCAGTTTGGAACAGTCAGATCCATCCAGCGGTTCAGCTCAAATCTCACGGGGGAGCCATTACAAGAACAAGAATTCATCGAATGATTATGGGACTACGGCTAAAGCAAAATGAGCTTATAAAAGCTTAAAATAAAGGTACTTTAGTCTACTTTTAAATATTATTTTCATTTACAAAAAATTTAATTAAATCTAATTAATACATATCTTTTTTACTAGCAGGGGAAAAAGGTGTTTTGTGCCCTTGATGAAACATACGCGTACATTTTTTTGTTATGAATAAAAATATTATATGCAATACAGTACCTAGTATTAAAAACGAAAAATGGATTGAATAATTACGTATTAAAAATATACATTTTTCATATATTAGTGATAAAATAACTCGGTTATAGATGTTTTAATTAGAGCTGACGTAGCGAGAAAATTAATAACAGGAAAGAAATATGAGTTAGAAAATGGTCTAACGGCTTTTGAAACGCGATTAGGTTGGACGGAGATGGAAAAAATTCCGAAAAATCGATAAATTTTGACACTACGACAATGATTAGGACTATGTTCGTGCAAGAAGCTAATGTATCGGATTTGTAGCACTTAGATACATTCGGCATCACCAATCTAGTAGAAAAGACATGTAAATCGCTGAATAGGTGCGTGAATTCATAATAAATACAGTCAAAGTAAATTGCGAAGGGTGTTTTGAGGTACGCTTACAGTTATAGAAAATCATTCATGTGTTTCTAACAATTATAATATAGCTCGAAACAGGTTAATTAAAATGATTGACAAATTGAAAAATATAAATCTTTTTGATACTTATGACGATGTATTTAAAGAATGGGAATCGCGTGGCATAATAGAAAGAGTGTATAATAATGACGCAAACGACTTAGGCCACTATTTAGCCCACCGGCCAGTGATAAAAGCGTATGGCACGACTAAAATTAGGCCCAAATTTGACGCGTCGACCAGTGAAAAGGGATTTCCATCGTTAAATCAATGCCTTGAAATAGGTCCCAATTCAATCGAACTCGTACCGTCAGCGTTAAGTAGGTTTCGTGAATATGAAATCGGTATAGTAGCAGACATTAAAAAGCCATTCTTGCAAATATCTATAAATGAGTAAGACAGAGATTTTCTTCGATTTCTTTGGGTTGTTGATAATAAGATAGTTACTTTTCGTCATTGTCGGGTAGTTTTTGGGCTAACCTGCAGTCCATTTTTTTAGCAGCTATAATTTATTTATTATTATCAACAGCTTTGGAAAAAGCAAAAAATATAAAAAATTGTAATTGGTCTGAAAAAACGGTAGAAAACGATTCATTTTACGTGGATAATTGCGTAACAAGTATAAATCCTACCGAGGAAATGCAAATATTTATACGCGAAGCAAAAGCTATTATGTCTATGCGAGGTTTCGAGTTACATGGCTGAGAAAGTTCAAACGATGATCTAGAAAATAAGAAAACTTTTGTTTTAGTAATATTATGGGATGAAGAAAAAGATACAATATCTATAAATCCTGAAGTTTTAATCATTTTTCCAATAGATGTCGTTACCAAAAGGGCAATTCTCTCCGCGGCTAACCGCTTTTTTGCTCCTATAGGTTTTACGTGCTCAGTATCGCTCTTACCAAAATTAATCATACAAGAATTATGTACATATCAGAAAATGCTGATGATTTGAAGCCTCTTAACTCCATCCACCTTTCTATGCGATATTCGAGAATTTGGAAAAAAATGAATTGAAAAAAATGAATTTTAAAAAATGAAAAGCGAGAAACGCGAGAAATAAAAGTCGGAGACGTCGTGTTGATAGATGACATTTATAAGCGTATAGATTGGCCGCTTGATCGTATAGTTGACGTTATCAAAGGGAAAGATAATATCGCTAGAGTATTCATTTTAAAGACAAAAAATGGAATTCTCAGACGTGCTTTACAAAGAATTTACCTGTTTGAAGTAGATCAGGTAGATTCTGAAGCAAGTGATACTCTACGCGAAAAAGCGAAATTAGAAGCTATTAGTAAGGATATAAAATTAGTTACTAAAGAACGACAGATTAAAGACACAAATAACGTTCCTAGCATTGAGACAAACGATTGTAATAAAAATATTGTAACGATGAGAAGTGGACGCGTTATAAAAAAAATCTTTACGTTTTTCTAATTACTAATTTTATTACTTTTTATGTTAATTTTACTTAATTCTAAATTATGCTCGCGTCCTTCTATATAAATAAAAAAAATGCTGTCAAGTGCTTTGACGCAATGCTTTCTCATAGAGCTCCTTAAGTTTAAGTAATTTGATTTTAATTTTAAAAAGTGATTTTAATGTAAAAAACTATTCATCAACAATATTTTCCAATACCTTTTATATAACTCATACGTTAATTTAAAATATTTTATGTTCATTTGATTTTTAAAATGGCTCTTCAATTAAAACTATACAGAGAAAACTAATTTTCAGTATCTTTTCGCCTGGTTATAGAAATAAATTGTATGCATAATTTAGAGCAAATCTATTGATTATTTTTCTTGATATAATTAGCTAATTGTTAATTGGCTAATCCACCACGAATTATTTCTGGAATATTTCATAAAAGGTTGTGAAATGCTGTGAGAGGATAATATATATTATATAATGATACATTAGACTTATACATAAATACATATACGCATACATAAACATTAACATTTAGTTATAAAATCGCATTCACATATTCCCTTCAACTGTACACAACAAAGCACCGACCTTTACACTTATATAGTAAGTAAGGTATCTTTCAACCGCATGAGGATAAAACTCCCATTTAACGAACATCCCCCTATCGGCGTCACCGAGAATCTCCCGTAACGTTCCGCGCAATCTTCCGAAAACTTCATGGAATCCTTCTAGAATCATTCAAGCAATATTCCATCCAATGAAATGTTTATGTAATTTTCCTGAAATCTTTCATGAAATATTCCATTGGAAGATTACTTGAATCTTTCCGTGAAATAATTTTTGGAATATTTCTGGGAGGTTTATGTAATATTCAAAAGTTTTTCGAAATCTTCCAAAGAAATATTTATGGAATCTTCCTAAAATCTTATCTTTCTGTGAAATATTTCTGGAAGATTTATGTAATATTCTAAAGTTTTTCGAAATCTTCCAATGAAATGTTTATGTAATCTTCCTGAAATCTTTCAGAAAATATTTCACGGAAAAATTACTTAAATCTTTCTGTGAAATATTTTGTGGAATATTAATATTTATCACATCAATTATTACAGTTTATAGATCGGAAAGCCGTGGATACACCTAAAGTCAATCGAAAAAACTTCAGGAAATTCTTAGCATCCAATCAATTAGCGTTAGCGTTCTCCCGTAACGTATATCCGTAACGTATAATTACATAAATAGTTTAATTTCTTTAAATCTCAATTAATTTCATTGAAACCTATCATAAAGTAACTTCATTTTCATTTTTTATTCATTGGATTCAAATCCATCGAGTACTTTTCGAGATCTAAGTAACAAAATAAACACAAACATTTTTTTCACAAATTCAAAATATTCTAA
Source organism: Anastatus disparis (assembly GCA_017163975.1). Lineage (NCBI taxonomy): Eukaryota > Metazoa > Arthropoda > Insecta > Hymenoptera > Eupelmidae > Anastatus > Anastatus disparis. Next base: position 4,517,281 of record JAFFSR010000301.1, on the reverse strand, counting down.
AATTAAAACTGCGCTAAGAAAATCAGTTTTATTGAGTTCTTCTTGTTTCAGCAATCAAAAATAACTCCCATGAAAATTTTTAAGTAAATTCATCGAGTAGTTTATAAAGAATATAAAAAAATTTTAAAATTTAAACTTTATAAAATTTTTTTTAATGGTTATTTTATTAAAACTACATTAAGTATTTCAATAGCTTTCGCACTAGTTAATCGAAAAAATAAATTGGATGACCTTTTGACTTACCCTTTTTGAGTATGGGCCAGTCAATAGACCGAAAAAAGGTCTTATTTTAAAATATACAAGCAGTTTTCACCAATAAAATTTGTGAATTTTTTCTCGTTTCAAACTAAAAAATACAGTATCATTAGAAAGGTAAGTTGATGCTCTATCAGAAAAAAAGTCCTTTTAAAAAAAATGCATGTGCATAACAAGTGCATTTTTTAATAAAATTCATGTATCTTGGTCATTTTCTATTTTTGCTTTTAAATTTTTAGAAAGAATTAAAGAGGACAATAAAGAAAACAACTATGAATAAAAACTTTTTTAATAAATGTTACGGAAAAACTCAACTGAAAGATTCCATGAAAGCTTACAGTAAGCTAAATGTAATCTAAAAAAAAGTTTACTGACTGCTAACGTGCAGTAATCCCTAAAATCGTTATGGAATCTTACAGTGACCTTACAAAAAACCTTCCATAGATGAATAAACAAAGGTTACATGGAAGATATTGAAAAAGATTACTGTAAGCTTCCCGAAAAATTCATCAGTTAGGTAATCGTGGAAGCTTTCAGGAAGCTTTCTAAAAAGATTCATGCCTTCTTTCATGGAATATTTCGCTTACTTTAAATAGAATTTTTTATAGAAGATAACTGCAAGCTTACTGTAAGATTCATTAGTAAGGTTACGTCGAAAGCTTTCGGGAATCTTCCGAGGAAGGTTAATGAAAGCTTTCACGTAATCTTGCATGAAACATTAATGGAACCTTTCATTAAAGATTTATGCAAAGACCACCCACATAGCAAAAAAGCTTACAACGAAGCTTCCCATGAAACTTTTATATAATATTCCAGTGGAAGCTTCCATTCATCTTTTCGAAAATTAACATAAGCTTACAGTAAGCATAATATAAGTCCAAAAAATACTTCCTAAATACTTACATGTAATATTCCGTGGAATCTTTTTGCTGTCTTCCTGTAACCTTACGCAAAAGTCTTAATAAATGGATTAGCAAAGGTTTCAAGTAAACTAACTAGAAAGATTGCAGTGAGCTTCCTGAAAGATTCACTAGTAAGCTAACTAAGAACACTTTCAGGAAGCTTTCGTGAAAGCTTCATGTGAATGTTTAAGGAATATTCCACGAAACGTTAATTAAATCTTGCATATAACATACCTGTAAGCTTCCTGTAAGGTTCATCAGTTAGGTAACACAGAAAGCTTCCAATTAGCTTCCAAGAAAGGTATATGTTACTTTTCAACAACATTTTATGGGATATTTCTAGGAACGAAAAAGGAAATGTCGGTAAAGTAGACATTTTTAATCTTCTTTTTATATGGCTTTAAATAATTAATAAACATTTATGTAAATAATAGATTGATTGATAATTAGTTTTATAATATAAAATTTTCTAACTAAAAATTATTTTTATTATACAAGAAACAGTCGCGCGCAGGACGCCGTACAGTGTAGACGTGGGCAGTGGCGCTTTATCGCCTCGTTTGGTTTGCTACCTGTTTTGCACGCTGTATTTTGTGCTGGTGGTTTTTTGTGCGTGTGCGCCTTCGAGCTGCGTTTAGGGGCTAGAAGTGCACTTTTTGCGTATGTTTGGTGGTACGGATGGTGCGGATGCTCCGGTTGCCGGTGTCGGCAATGGGGCGTCGCAAAATCTAAAAGATTCTCAAGCAGCCTTCGACGCTGTGCATAGTCGTGGATAGGGCTCGGTTGTCGGTGGCGACAGTGGGTCTGCTTTCACTGAATTAGTTACAAACGAAAAGAATTCTAATTCTGGTGTTCAAGCCGTTGAAACGTCAAGTAACAGAGATAAGCTCTCCTATGCAAATGCTATCAGTAGGAGCTCACTACCTACATTTAAACAAACTGTCATGTTAAATGCTATAGAGGGTTACACCAACGACCAATATATGGATCATTTCGAAAAAATCATGAACATCAAGAATTTGATTTACTTTTCAAAAATTTCCGAGAATAGAGTCTGTTTCACTCTAAATTCAGAGGGAGCGGCTAATGAAATTATAGGCAAAACAATAACAGCGAACAATCGCGCTTACACGTTCGCTCCATACGTGCCAGGAAGACCTGTACAAAATTATCGTAGAGTTGTAATTTCTAATATCTTGCCACAAATACCCAACGATATAGTTGTTGATTATTTAAAGTCAATCAACATAATTGCAAAAAGGGGTATAACTAACATCAGATCCTCCACAGCCAATGAATCTCGAAGTCACATATTTTCCCATAGGAGGCAGTTTTATGTTAAGGAAGAGGACTTTGAAAGAGTCCCTAATAAACTTAAAATTAACTATAAAAATATTAGTTATTGGATTTTCTTTGGTGCGGAAAATATAAAATGCCACTATTGCAAAAATCAAGGACACATTGCTAAATTTTGTCCGGCACTCAAGGAGAATGAACCCTCTAATATAGATGGCGCCGTCACTCACATGATAAGCCAACAGTCTTACAATGAAACCGTTACCCACAATAGTGTTGGTTCTTCACCACCTCCGAAAGATGTCGACTATCTTGAATCTCAAAAACTTGATCAATCAAATAAGAACGATGCCCGCACGCATTTTACTATAGATAACACTCAAGCAGTCTTAACATGGAAAATCCTCTAAATGATAAAAACAACTCCTCGTCAACTATCGCTGAGAACTCTTCTCATGAAATGGACGCACAGTTCTATGGTCTTAAAAGGTCTGCTCCTTCTACCACTAGTGGGGGCGTCAACTCAGAACTTTCAGTAAATAATGAAAAAAGCAACCAGTTCAAAAACCCTTCACAGACAAATAAAACCTTAAAACCAGCCAAGAAAAAAACAAAAATTTTAGAAATAAATAGTGACCAAAGTCAATCTGAAGATATTGACGAGGATATAACTCCTCAGTTAGCTCCAGTCATAGATATGTACAAAAATGTTGATTTTCACAATGTTCTTCAATACGACCAACTAGTTAAATTTCTTAAGAAAGTCAAATATCAACGTGAGATCCTTAACATTAGTAAGAAATTCACGCAGGACACTCCTACTCTTGTGGAGTGGCTGTATGTAGTAGAAGCCAAAATACTGGATATCAAACTTAAAAACCGTATTAAAAAACTTCTCAAAAGGCTTAGCTCAGGATTATAAAATGAAGAAGAACATACAGTCACACGTTCACAAAAAGGAAAATAATAATAATATATACATATCAAATATATCTATAAAATATTAACATGCAGAATAAAAATTTTAATATTTTGTTCTGGAATCTCAGGAGTTTAAACGCAAGAAGACTCGAATTAGAAAAAATGAAAATTGAGTTTGACATCATCGTTGGAGTCGAGACTTGGCTGAAGCCAGATAAACCCGTAAATTTTACGGGACTCAATATACACAGATTTGATCGCCTAGATGTCACTGGTGGTGGCATCATATTTATTGTTAAAAAAGACATCGACTTCCAAGTTCTAAATACTACCTCATCAGAACCAGAAATTGAACTCGGAGGCATTAGGATTAAAGCCAAAGATCACTCTTTTAATTTACTCCCATGCTACAAGCCACCTCATATACATCCCTCTCCAAGAGTTTGGAACGAGATTATGAGCAATACTGTAATATGCAGCGAGCCAACTATTTTTTTGGGAGATTTCAACTCGCACCATGTTGGCTGGAATTGCAGTTATAATGACAATGATGGAATAAATTTATTGAATTCCCTTGATGGGAATAGTCTGATTGTCCATAATGTCAAGACGTCCACACACATTGATGCTGCGCGGTGTAAAAAATCCAATATTGATTTAGTCATTTCAACCGCCTCTATGGCTAATCGCATCAATCACAACCGTTGCGAATTTGGTGAAATGAAATGGATTTAAAAAAAAAATAAATATCTAAAAAAAATTCCGTTTTTTTTGCAGATTTTGCAATTTCTAAAAAGAAAATTGCGTATTTACTCGTTTTTTTGCAAAATTAAAAAATTATTCATTGTAGCGAATTAAGTAATAAATAATTTTTTTTACATGAAATAAACATTTATTGTAGAATAAAAAAAGTACTAATCGTTTGCAAATTTATTGCGGATGAGCCCAAGATTTCGCCAATTTGTAAATTTGTATTATTTTATGAATTACTAAATGCAAAACATATTGATCGCAGCGAATTTTGATAAAAAAATCGTTTTGTTCATAAATTATAAAAATAACGTATAAATAAATTATACTAATCATTTGCAATTTTATTACGGGTGAAGAATTAAATTTGAGACTATTTATTTTTTATTATTTATTTTTTACTATTTATTTTTTTATTTTACTATTGCTTTGTTTTCAATTGCATTGATGAAATGCATTAAATAAAAAAAAAAAGAAACTAGAATTATTTTACTTTTTTTTATAGTTGCAGATTATTTAAAGAAAAGATTAAGCAGTCCATGTAAAAAATCCATGTCCGCTAGATCATTGGATGCGATTTCATTAATATTTTTTAAACTGGATTAATTTTTTTTTGGGTTCTTTTACCGATCATTATAATATATGAAAAATAAAGATTGTTTCTCAATAATTATAAAAATTTTTTTATCGTTATAATTTAAAAAAAAAATCATTCGAAATTATTAACATAAAAAAGATTTATCCCGTTTAATTTATTAATAAATGGAGTACAATCTCAAAAAACATTTCTTTTTATCGGATCAAATAAAAGTACCAAGCATTTATATATTATACATTTAAAATACGCGCTTAAATCTAATGTTTGCGCATGCGCAAATGCACTGGAGAAATTATCAGTCAGTTAATTCATAAAATTATTATTATTTACATTAATCAAACGAATGTTTAAGTTCTCAAATTTAATTCTTCTCCCGCAATAAAATTGCAAATGATTAGTATAATTTATTTATACGTTATTTTTATAATTTATGAACAAAACGATTTTTTTATCAAAATTCGCTGCGATTAATATGTTTTGGATTTAGTAATTCATAAAATAATACAAATTTACAAATTTGCGAAATCTTGGGCTCATCCACAATAGATTTGCAAACGATTAGTACTTTTTTTATTATACAATAAATGTTTATTTCATGTAAAAAAAATTATTTATTACTTAATTGGCTACAATGAATAATTTTTTAATTTTGCAAAAAAACGAGTAAATACGCAATTTTTTTTTAGAAATTGCAAAATCTGCAAAAAAACGCAATTTTTTGGATATTTATTTTTTTTTTAAATCCATTTCATTTCGCCAAGTTCGCAACAGTTCAATACAAGGTTTTTGACGATCCACACGGATCTGACCATTTCCCCATCTCCATCCAAGTTAGTATAGATCAAGTCATTTACGCCAGAAAGTCATTCAAATTATATTCTAAAAAACAGATTGGCGAAAATGCTATGATACGCTTGACCAACACTACTCTGAATTTCATAACAGTGACTACATCAATTCGTCACCCATTAACAAATATAATTTCTGGATTGAAAAGATCAAGCATGCTATCACAAGTAACACATCTGCGAAGAGAAAAGTCGCCTCCTCCAGATTTCGTAACCCGGACCCCTGGTGGGATGCAGAGTGCGATAAACTTAAAAGACTACGCAAAGCTGCATTTAAGAAGTGGGAATTTTCTGGTCTTGCCTCTGATTACCAAAGCTACCTAAAAGCTGATCATACTCTAAGGAAAACCTTCAAGAAGAAAAAAAAACAAAACTATAAACGATTCGCAGAAACCATTGATTTCCGGAAAAACGTCTCATATGTTTGAAACAAAACCAAAATTTTCAAAAACAAGTGGGTCAAAATACCCATAACTAGCCATGATAGGTCACTAGTGAAATCCCAAGCAGAGGTGGTAATGAACAAAATTGCCCCACAACTACAAGCCAATCATATTGAGCCTTCGATTCAATCGTTTAATAACAAAGACTCCTTCTTTGACGACCCTTTCGATTTTGCTGAATTCAATGCCGCCCTTGAATCTAGAAACAAACACTCCAGCTGCGGTCTGGACGGCATTGACTATTACACACTTACTAAGATTTCACTAAAGTATAAATTGGAATTGCTTGACATTTACAACCAGATGCAACAGGAAAATATCTACCCATCAAACTGGCAAGAATCCTTTGTACACTTCATCACCAAACCAGACGGGTCAGGCCTTCGAACTATAGCTATGACATCGTGTCTCTGTAAGATATATGAGCTCATGGTAAAAAACAGACTACAATGGTTCTGCGAGCACAACAACATTTTTCCAGCATCAAACTCAGGCTTTCGAAAAGGTAGATCCTGCTACGACAACTTAACAAACTTTCTTCTTCATATCGACAACAACTTCAGTAAGGACTGGGATACACTTGCAGCATTTTTAGACGTTCAGGGAGCGTTCGACAATGTCAACCCCCAGCTTCTTCTTCGTAAACTAGAAGAGATTGGATGTTCTCGAACAGTACTTTACTTCCTACAACACCTTATAATTAAGCGCTCAATCTACACTGAATATAATCTAGATTATCCGCGTTATGCTTATAAAGGTGTACCTCAGGGTGGGGTACTTAGCCCCCTTCTTTATCTTATTTACGTAAAGGATATCCATAAAAACATATCTAGATTCATACATATTTCCCAATTTGCTGACGACATTATCCTCTACACAAGTTCATTATCATTGGAAAAAAGTGCTACACAACTTGAAAAGGCCACAGAAAACATACGCAATAAATTATTTGAATTAGATCTCACTTTAAGCGTTAAAAAGACTAAACCAGTCCATTTCAACAACAAAAATATACCACCTGGGGACACACACATCACCATCAATAATGAAAACATTAAATCCACTGAATCCGCCAGATTTCTAGGAGTTATCTTCGACTTTCAACTCAAGTTTGAGCAACAGGTCAAGACCATCGCCATTAAGTGTCAAAGAGCTCATCGAATTCTTAAATACCTATGCGGAACGTGGTGGGGTGCTCATCCCCAAACTTTATTAGTTCTTTACAAGAACTTCGTTCGAGCCACTATGGACTATGGATCATTTATTTATTATCCAAAACGCAAAAAAAAGAGAATTATCTCTCAATGCATTTCCAAAGTTCTCACAGAAACCAACAAGACATTATATATAAGCCACCTCAATGAAATATACACACATCCCTTCAAAGCTATGTACCATCAACCAAATACAGATTTTAGTCTTGATAAATTAATTAAAAAAGCCAAAGATCCCGATCTGACACTCGACCTATACTACTCCGATGACTCAATTTGTAAAATTTTCACCGACGGCAGTAAAATTGCAGGCTCCAAATCTGTGGGTTCCGCCTACATTACCGACGATGCTGGAAACAGTAATATAATAAGCTCTAACCAGCACACTTCAATTTTTTCTGCCGAAGTCATCGCCATCAACACTGCGTTAGAATTTGCATCTCTATCCATATATGATAAACATGTAATATTTTCCGACTCACTAAGCGTACTCCAAGCATTACAAAGCCATAAATCCACCACATTTAATCACCCTCTAATAGTTAAAGCAAGAAACAAAATATATCAAATAACGTCCAGTAGTACTCAAGATCAACCGTTACAATTTGTTTGGATTCCAGCACATATAGGCATCCAAGGCAATGAAAAGGCCGATAAATTAGCCAAAATGGCCACGAGCAGACCATCTGAAAACAACGAAGTGCCCTACACAGACTTTAGACAAACATGGAAAAAATTTGCCTATGACAGCACATACAAATCTAACATGGAAGATGGAATTTTAAAAGGAATTAAATACTTCAATAACTTCAACAATAATTCCAAACATCCTTTGTTCAAAGACAAAAATCTTCCCAAGCATGCAATAGTAACCATAAATCGTCTTAGAGCTGATCATTACAGCTCTGCTTCATCGATGATCAGGAAAAATATCGTTTCCTCCCCAGAATGCACCTGCGGCCACGATTATCAAGATATAGAACACCTATTATGGGAATGCCCACTCTACAGGGATCAACGCTACGACATGTTTAAAAGTTTCAAAGACGCTAAAATTATTGTTAATTGTGATATGACTCATATTTTAAAGAGCTTAAATTTAAATATTATTAAAATAGTTATAAATTTTCTTAAAAAGTGTAACCTTAATCTTTAGTCATATATTTGTAATCTTTAAGTAAAAAATTTTTTGTAATATAAAATATATAACTATATGTACGAATTGTATATGGCCGTATCGACCTTAACTTAAGGTCTGGGTACGCCTTTATAATAAAAAAAAAAAAAAATTATACAAGAAAAATAATTTAAAAATGCGCAATAAATTATTAATAATTTTTTCAATGAAAAATTATATAAACTATTTTTTGCAGTAAGAAAATTAGATTTATTCTGTAGGATAATTGAAATATCAATAATTAAGTAAATTAATTAGATATTATTTTCATAAAATATTTTCAGTTGTATAAAAGAATTAATTTTTTAATACAAAAAAATAATTATACTGACCTCTAATTATTTTTAATAATTATTAATAACTTACTATTAATTAACTGTTTCGTTTATCTTTACAAATGCTGAAAAGAATATAAAAGCCAAAGTTTGTTACGTAAATTATATAAATAAGAAATGATCAGTGTTCGTAACAAACGTACCGTAGCGTAATAGGTAGCGTTGATGTTTCGTAATCTGTAGGTCATGGGTTCGAGCCCCGATCAGGTCGAAAATTTTTCTTGCGTTTTATGTGTTTTTATGCGTTTTATGAGTTATATGCGTAATAATGTTAATTATTTACTGTATAAAATAATTTGTAAGTTAAATGAACGATAGAATAAATCTATAAAAATGTATCAGATTCTAGAAGCTTAGTAGTTATCTAACCAGAATCTATTATTAAGATTTCTTGAAAGCTTACTGTAATCCTTACGTCAAAGCTTCCTAAAAGGTTCCCTAAAATATTACGCGATTACAACTTTCCTTAAAATATTTTAGACGGTTAATTTTTCCATACATTTTAAGCTTACTGAAAGCTTCTATGAAATCTTCCTGTAAAATTTAAGGGAATCTATATGTGAAACTCACGAAAGCTTTATAAATATCTTACCGAAATCTTTTATTTAGATTCTTTGGAAGCTTACCAACGTCTTACGAGAAAACTTCTTAAAAGGTTCCCTAGAAGATTACAACAATCTTTCTCGAAATATTTCTGACAGCCAGTTTGTCCCAGACACTTTAAGCTTACTGGAAGTTTCCATCGAAGCTTTCTGTAAGATTTCGAACCTTACACGGAAGCTTCCTGAAAGCTTACAGGAAGCTTACGTGCTATGTGGGAAACGGTTTTGAAAAAATTGCACTAAAAATTAACAAATAATATATTACCCTTAGAAATTATACGCATAAAAAGGATCTAACACACGTGTAGCGAATATAATATAGACTATCTAATTATTACAAACATAAACGGATTTTTTTTATCAGGCTGCTTACAAAGAAATTAGTCAATAGATAAGACAATATATACATAAAAAAATATTAAAATTTTTGTAGCCTGAAAAAATTGTCACAAATCTAACAAAAAATTTTGAAAAAAATCGCATCAAATATAAAAAAAAAATTTGATAAAATATATTATTGATATACTGATAAGCCTATTCAAATTATATTTATTTTATATAATTCCATATTTCCGTTACTATAAATTTAATATTTTGTTAATATTAAATCTAGATACAAGTTTGAAATATTCACGTATTTTGCATTCGAATGACCATGCGCCGACTGCCGTAGTTCCGCGTTGAGTTACTACATAGTTATCCAGAAAACTCCATCACGCAGGAGAAAATTTAAGACATATAAGGCAGCACAGTGTGAAATTGGTGACAATTAAAAAACTTAAGTAATTGACGCGGTTGTATGTCTAAATAGTATTCTTGATATTTAACATTTTATTAGGTATCTATCGCCTCCTTTGTTCACTTTCAAAATTTTTTTTTTAGATTTGTGACAATTTTTTCAGGCTGGCACCGACTCCAAAAATTCTAATATTTTTTTATGTATATATTGTCTTATCTATTGACTAATTTCTTTGTAAGCAGCCTAATAAAAAAATAATTCGTTTGTGTTTGTAATAATTAAATAGTCTATATTATATTCGCCACATGTGTGTTAGATGCTTTTTATGCGTATAATTTCTGAGAGTAATATATTGTTTGTTAATTTTTAGTGCAATGTTTTCAAAATCGTTTTTTTCCTGTAAAAAATTTTGTTTTTGTTTAATGTTTTTTTTCAATGTTTTTGAAGTTGTTTTTTTTTGTTAAAAATTTTTTTTTTGTTTATAACAATTAAGAAATGAATCAAACGGCATTTGTTAGTTAAAAAATTATATTTTAAAAATCTATGATTAGATTTTAAAAAATGCAACTCTTTATTATTAAAACTAAAATAATAATAACTCCAGGTGGGGCTCGTGGTGCGGATGCTTATATTTGCGCGTGAGAAAAGTTAGCGAAAGACCCCGTTCCAATAGAATTCGTAAAAATTAGCCGTATCTCCGTAAATAATGGACCGATGTTGATGTTTTTTTTTAATCTGGGGTCTCTTGAAAAATTATGAATATTGGTCCAAATATTTTTTTAAAATAGGGTGTATTTAAGTTAAAACAGCTGTACCTAATACGCACACCTTAAACTCAAATGATTGTTGTGGCTCACTAAATCAATATTTTGAGACGTGTAACATCTCATTTTAAAGCTAAAAGAAAGAACGTTAAAATGAGATATTATAAGTTTCATTACGATCAATATTTACGAAATGCGCGCGGATTTACGTAAGTGTTGTAAATGAACTTACTTTATTATTCCTAGTAATTATAACATTTGAAACCTGGAGACTAGTTTAATTTAAAATTTGTATTAATTCTATATTGTAACTAATTCTTATAATTTATTTATAGCTTCAATAAATAAAAAGATAGTAATTAATAATTACAAATATTTTAGAAGTAATAATAAAAATTGTTACATCGATTTTTTTTTATATTTCTTTGTTTTTTATGCAAAAAAATTGCTTCACCATTAAATATATTTTTATGTTCTTTCTAAAATTAAACTACTAAGATTTTCGTGTAAGAAATATTTTTAAAATAACAGAGAAAAAATCGATTAACAAAGGGTAATCAGAAAATTTAAATTTGTATTTAAATAAACATTGAATTTCAGCAACAGCTTTTCATATATTAGATTGATTAAAGTTATTATTCCTAGCAATTATTCGATTTGAAATCTGTGTACACGTTTGATTTTTATTGTAAGTAATTATTAATACTCCTTTCTATTTTATCAAAAAAACTTTTAGTTATCAATAATGACAAATATTTTGCAAGTAATAGTAAGAATCGTTTTTAAATCTTTAAAATTTTTTCTTTTCCATGCGGAAACATTATTTTATTATTAAAGATATCGAATATAAAGAATAAACGTTTATTTTTATAAAAATAAAAATTTACTATATTTTATAATGAAATCAGAAATAAAATAGTTCCAATTAAAAAGCAATTTTTATATGAATTTTTATATAATATTTAGAAAATATTCCTTACATAAAAATCTTAGTAGTTTAATTTTAGAAAGAAAATAGAAATATATCTAATGATGAAACTATTTTTTTGCATGAAAAACAAAGAAATGTAAAAAAAATCGAGATAACAATTTTTATTATTACTTTTAAAATATTTACAATTATTAATAACTATAATTTCAATTATTGAAACTATAAATAAATTATAAGAATTAGTTGCAATATAGAATCAATAAAAATTTTAAATTAAACTAGTCTTTAGGTTCCAAATGTTATAATTACGAGGAATAATAAGGTAAGTTCATTTACAACATTTACGTAAATCCGCGCGCATTTCGTAAATATTGATCGTAATGAAACTTATGATACCTCATTTTAACGATCTTTCTTTTAGCTTTAAGAGTCAGCTGTATACCGACACAGTTACCTGTTTTACCGAATCTATTTAAAATTTATTTTTTATAAAAACTAATAGCTTCAGGCAGAAATAAAGAGATGGTTTCGATTCGTGTAATAGAAAGCAATATTTTCTCTGATAAGAATAATTTAATTCCACCGCTTTATTTTCAAGAAAAGTTGGAATAACTTGAAAATCCTATTATTTGACACTAATTTCTAATTTTTTAAGTTATTCCAACTTTTCTTAAAAACGAAGCAATAAAATTAATTCATACTAATCAAAGAAAATATTACATTTTATTAAACACATCGAAACCATCTCTTTATTTTTGCCTCTTGTTGCTAATTTTGGGAAAAAAGTCAATTTTTTAATTAGAAAAGGACAGAGATACAGCGGACTCTTAAAATGAGATTTTACACGTCTCAAAATATTGATTTAGTGAGCCACAACAATCATTTGAGTTTAAGGTGTGCGTATTAGGTACAGCTGTTTTAACTTAAATACACCCTATTTTAAAAAAATATTCCGACCAATATTTATAATTTTTCAAGAGACCCCAGATTAAAAAAAAAACATCAACATCGGTCCATTATTTATGGAGATACGGCTATTTTTTACGAATTCTATTGGAACGAGGTCTTTCGCTAACATTCTTCACGCGCAAATATAAGCATCCGCACCACGATCCCCGCCTGAAGTTATTATTTGTATGTTATTATTATTTTAGTTTTAATAATAAAGAGTCACATTTAAAAAAATCTAATCATAAATTTTTAAAATATAAGTCTTCAACTAACAAATGCCGCTTGATTCGTTTCTTAATTGTTATAAACAAAGTGGTTGTGATTTAAAAAAAAAAATCTTATCTCGGCTCCTATTGGCCTTGAAAAGTTTTCTTTTTTTTATCTTCATTTCGAACTCAGCTATAACAACGAATATAGACACTTATAGAAGCGTACTCTTAAATGGGAAATTTCTGCCAAAAATGAGTTACCCAGCTACTGAGGGCGCCACCAGATCCCATGTATTTTTATATCTATATATATATATCAAATTTTTCATATTTATAGATGTACAAACAAAGTGTTACCCAGATTTTCGGACGAAAAATTTAACCTAGAAGAATCCTTCTATAAGCGTCTATCTTCTTTGGCCATAAGAATATTCAAATAGCAAATTCGTAAAAGTTATAAATAAAGCCCCAGCTTTATTTATTTATGAAAAAACACCCTATTTTTTAAAGCATTATAAAAAATATTGCGATTCAATTTTCTCATTTGCTCTTAATTAAATATGAAAATTTGAACCTTCATGAAGAGTTTAAGCCTTTATGCAACTCAATATGTTCATCCAAAAAAAATTATAGCTATAAACATTATGCCTGTTGGGATAATGTTTATAGCTCAGCAACAAATTAACCAATTTGCTGTTACAACCTCTCTTTTTGTTTGTATTCATGAAGGCTTCCTTTTAAAAGTTTTAAAATATTAAAAAAATTATTTTTGTAATAAATAATTGATATGCAAGAAATGGCCATTTTTGATGGTTTTTTGGCTTTTTTGTAATAACTAATTGACGAAAATGATCGCGACACTACTCAAATTGTAGGGTTTTTTATTCTCTAATACTTTTATTTATTACTTTTTCTTCTAAAATGCAGACGTTGCTTCAGAAAATTAAAAAACCTGTTTCGGCCAACTTTGCAGCCTCCTGAAGTATTTTCTACCGTTTTTTTTGTTACATTTTATATAGGGTATGTTTTTTTATCACCCTTAACAACTCTATGTAGGTTTCATTAAGACCTGAATTAATGTCCTTAAAATGTAAAAATAATAAATTATTCTTATATAAAAAAAGATAGTGTATATGTACATTATTTTTATAAAAGAATATTCTGATGAGTGGAATTTGTGTAAATTAAATATTCAATAAAAAATAAGATGTTAATGTATAATTATTCAGTGTTAGTGTAAATTATATAAGAATAAAGTATTTTTGTATAAAAAATATGCAGTGTATTAATAAAATTTTTTATAAAAATATTTTAATAAGTGAAATATAAGTCTATAATTATTTAGTATTAGCGTGTTATGTTCAGCATACAAGTTAAATTATTAATAATTTTTTTTTTAATAAATGACTGAATTTCAGCCATCCATCGACTTCTTTTTGACGGACGCGCGAGCGGTACGTCTCCGGGATCAGAAGTCTGAGAAAGAGATAGCAAGGATAGGTTAAATAAATTAAAAGACTTATTATACACACATGCAATTTTTACGGTTATACAAATTTACTTTTTATTTTTCATAATCAAAAATAGAAGCTTTGCTTCATACATTTCTGTTCCCTTCTCTTTTTTCTTACTATTTCGCTCCGGAGCGGAACTACATAACCATTTGCCAAATTTATTGAGTATTTAATTTCATTTTATTTACTGGAATTTTATTTATTTGAAACAATAGGAAAATGCTCTACCTCTAGCTCGCGTCTCAGCAATTAAAGCCGCCCGTTTTTGCGCTATGCTCCCTGCCTTGAAATTTACAATAAACAATTTATAAAAACTCTCTACCTTTATTTTTCGTGTCTTGATCGCTGCCACCTCACAACGTCAGCCCTTCTCGTTTGTTGCTAAGGTTGCTTCTTGAAATCCTTGAGTTTAAATAAAAACTTCTTCTACTCTTAATTCAAGTCTTCTGAATTGCTGGCTCCGCAGATGGGCGGTGGCTTGCTGCTGCTTGATCTAGTGACGTTTAGGTTGCTTGGCGAATTGACGTAGCCGGCAACAGATTGGTCAAGAAAAAGAAGTTTGGCTCCATTACCACCCAATAAGAAAAAGAGTTGTTACTCCCGTGGCCATACTATCTGGAAGAGAGCTGTTGATCCACTGGCCATCCGATATAGAAGAGGGCTGTTGCTCCGCTGACTATCTGATCTAAAAACCTTTGCTTGCTGCTAACGGCAGTATCTTTTTTTTGCACATTCGTATGAGTTTTAGTCATACGATTGGTTGCCAGTCGGCCCTCAATGTATGATTCTTTTCTGGAAATCATAATTTCGGTTTAAATAGAAAGAGGTCAACTTGAAGTTTATTGGTAGTTAATGTCTACTATTATCATTTCGGCTTCCTGTTTTCAGGACTCTGACAAAGTTTTTATTTTGAATTCCCGCGCTGACTGTGGAAAATTGGTTAGCATAAATTTGATTTAATATCCCTCCACACTGCATTTCATCAGCGACGACCTTACCTATTTTTATACTTCACTTTATTCTCCTAACGCTTAGCTGAAATCCTTTCATACTCCTTCTATGTTATCTTCACAATTTTCTGTGAAGTCGTTCATCGTTGTCAGTATTATCGCTTATTCTAAGCTTGCCGTCTGCCCGCATCTTTTTTATATCCTATTCAGCTTGTACTTCTTTCTTTCGCTGATTTATTCGGTCGTTGCGCCTCGATCTTCATTAAGGTCAACTAAATTTGTTTTCTATTTCTCTCTTGTAATTGTTTATTTATTATTTTATTATTATTATTATTATTATTATCTTTCTTTTCATTTATGTTTTTTTTTAAATTCATTAGTATTGAACTCGGTTTCTTCAGCTTATACTTCTTTCATTCACTGTTTCATTCAGCCACTGCTTTGACCTGAATTTGTTTACGTTGTGCTGTTTGTCTCTTGCATTTGTTTATTTATTAATTTATCAATATTATTTTTACTCTATTATTATTATTTCAATTTTTATATTTTTTTGGAAAAATTATTGGTAATGAACTCGGTTTATTATACCTCCCCACCCATTCAAGAACGCGCGAGTTAAATGAGAGCGTTCGAGATTTTCTACTGACTTTTTCTTTACAACTTGGAATTTGGTAGCCCAGTTGGCCGTTTCTTGATACAATATATATTTACTATTTCTATCCTACACACTCAATATTATAATTTGATTATATATGTTTCTTGTATTATGCATTTAATACAAATTTTTTTTAATTTTTTTTTCTCGTTTTCTTTATTTACTACTCTAAGGTCCATAATATATCTTGACCTTTTATCAAATTTCTTTTAAAATAATAGTTTAAATGCAATTTCCCCTACGGAATTCCACTTTTTTTTACTTACATGTCTATTTACTATTTCTATTCTTCATGTGTTTTAAATGCAAGTTATAACGTGTTTTTGATGCTATAATAAAGTGTATTAATTCTGGTTATAAATACATGTGTATATTTATAAGTCTATAAAAATATTCAACCCAAAGTGAAATTTAGAAGTGGTCTTATTGTATTGCAAATTATTAAAATGTATGCTGTAAGTATATAAAATGCATGTTTAAACGTGTTTACGTGATGAGAAGCGAATCATTGGATAGTAAAGTATTTGTTTTAAAAATTTTGTGTATTAATAATCAAGTAAATGAAAATAGCTTAAATATAGTGTGAGAAAAAGAAATATTGAAAGCAGTTTTTCAGTGAAAATACATGTGTTTTCTCTAAAACAAAGACTTGTTGAGGAGATTGAGTTTGAGATGGTAAATTAAGAATTTCTTATTTACTTAAAGTAGAAGTTTCATTTAAATAATTTTAATAATTTCAACTAGAAAAAATTTATCAGTTAACGTTAGCATATTTATGAATTTTCACTATAAAATATAAAGTGAAAGTTTCATTTAAATAATTTTAATCATTTCAATAAGAAAAATTTATCAATTAACGTTAACATATTTATGAATTTTTTGTACTACTGTAAAATATAAAATTTTAATGTTAAGAAGATGTAAAACTGACAATACACCTGTAATTATAAATATTAACTTCCTTTTTATTTTATTGCTGAATTTTTAGAAAAAAATGCATTAGCTTGTAGTATGTACCATGATGATTATTTAGTTAAATTTTCAAATAAATTCATTTATTAATTTTTAAGATATTTGGATTCCTGTACAGATTTGAAAAATTTTAATAAATAATTTTGACACCCAAAATTCCTTATAGTCAATGAATGAATTTATTTTAAATTTTAACTGAATAATCTTCATACTAAAAGCTAATGCAATTTTTACTGAAAATTTAGCAATAAAATGGAAAAATAGTCAAATTTTTATGAGCGTAGGTGTAGTGTCCATTTTACATCTCCTTAATAAATTACTAAATTTACTTATTATTTTTCTAATAATTCAAAATAATTAAAATTATGTTATGAGTGTGATATAACATTTTTTATCTAAATGATTTTAGTTGGGAAAATGTTCTACTCTAATAATTTGAAAATTTTTTTAGGCTTCTGCAGAAGTTGAATCAATTTCAACATCATCAATGCCATATTCCATACAAACGCTGCCTTCAGAAATTTTTTCACCTCACAAAGTTCCTGTAAGTATAAATAATTAAGTATTTTATTAGATAAATTTATTATTTTTCTATTCTAATAATTACAAAAGTTGAAATGGTTTCAACATCTATGCAAACGCCACCTTCAGAAATTTTTTCACCTTGCAATGTTCCTGTGAGTATGAATAATTAGATTTAACATTCATATAATTAAGTATTTTATTAATAATAAAATCACTTTTTATCATAGGTTACCCGTTCTCGCAGCACCGACTCAAACTCCTAGGAGACTGCTGGTGTTCGAAATTCCATTGCTAAAATGGGATGTCTCCAAAATACCACTGCTAGGAGACTCACCGCATCCTACATCGCCGGTATGATTTACAGAAAACTCTCGGGAAGAGTTAGTGCCATTAGCTATGTTACCACCACCGACACCACCGCCACCAATAGCGTTCAGTACTGCAGATAATGACTGGCTACGTCTAGTAAGTATGCCGCAACCACCACTACCGATAGCGTTCAGTACTACAGATGATGACTGGCTTTGGCAAATGAATATGCCAACTTCACCGCCACCGATGCCCTTCAGTACTACAGATAGCGAGTGGTTACATCTTGCGAGCATGCCTCCGCAACCACCACCGACAACGCCATATCATATGCCGTATCTGTATATGACCAGCGAAGATTAAGCAAAAGTTGAGCAACAGTAGCGACAATTGAAAATTAGGAGGGAAAAGAGATCGAAGGGGTATATAAGATTTGAGGTATCGATTGCGCCTTGGATCGGTATACCAACAAGACCGGCACGCGTGGTAACATCTCGTGTAGTAAAATGTATGCCATTCGTATCCAGAATGTGAAACCTATTAAAAAGGCAAAAGGAATGAAAGCAGCTGTTCTAAAAACACAAATCGGCTTTGAAAACTATCGAGCCTACTTTTTACAAAAAGTAGTTTTAATAACCCCTCTGTTTTTGGATATTTGACATCCTTGACCTTTATGAGATCATTTTCAAAGTGAATAGACGTGTCTCCTATTTGATAATTATTGCCTTTTTTTGAACACCATAAATCTTATCCAAATCGCTAGTTTCATTTCGTTTGAGCTTGAGAAGTTATTTGTTAACATGATCATCTTCGTCACCTTCACTCTGAGCTGATTCAAATTCCGTGTCCGTTTGATATATAACAGTATCGTTCAAGAATGAGCCATCTGACTCCATATAAAAATTGTTAATGGCATCATTGGTACTCATAGTTTCAGTGATTTGTTCTTTGGTCTTCGGATGAATAGCAGATGTTTGAATGAGTTTCTGTAGTGAATCGACTATTGGTTTGAAAGTTTGTTCTATTGCTTTTTCGAAATTCTCCTTTCCATACTTCAACAAATTATATTTGCGCTTGACGGTATTTCTTGCTTTTATAATTTGATAAAGTATATCTTTCTTTCGTTGAGAATCAGTCATCTTAACGATTCAGCGTCCAATTGCAGATTGTTAGAATAATACTAAGTACGCTTTATATTTATAGCGAAACAGTCGAAGCCCTTTCTGTACCTACCAACGTTGATCGGACTATCTTTGTCAATCATTGAAAAACCATATTTATCATCCGACCAAGATTGTGAACATAAATTTTTAAACTGCACACAAGTCATGTCCGTATTCACATGATTGTCATACAAATGTTGTAAATTCTTGTCATCCTGTCGAAACATCACCAACAATTTTACATTATCTCTTACAAGATGTTTTGATACGTGAGCGGAAGACTGGCAGAGATAGAAACAATCAACATTTTCATGTCTGCCCATGCAGAAATATGCTCTGAAGTTATCTTGTTTCTCGCAAGACACGTCATTAAATATAATAATAGAATTTGGTAACGCTTTATCCGGTGATATGACTGATTCATGTTCACTAAATAGAAAGTATTGTATGACATCTTTTGGTTCAAGAAGCTGCTTCAGAAACTTATACTTTGATTGATTAAGAGACTTAGAGTAGACATATATATTCTCGAATCTTAGTCCGTTAGAATGTGCAATTATGGCAAGCAAACTATTAGTTTTCCCGCAATTAGATGGTCCACAAAACACAGCTGTTCAATTTAGTGTAAATAGAGAGCTTATATACCCACAAGAGCATTAGTCTTCGTGTAGTCTCCGTAAGGTGATGATCGCACACTACCAAAAACGTCGGCACGGGCGTGGTTTTCTTAACAAATTTATTAGCAGCCTTCCAATCGAACTTCATATTCCTGGATATCAGTATTGTGGTCCCAGTACAAAATTAGCTAAGCGATTGGCTCGAGGTGGTCTAGGTATAAATCCTCTAGACAAAGCGTGTAAAGAACACGATATAGCTTATTCACAAAATCGCGAGAACATTGAAGTCAGAAACGCTGCAGACGAAGAATTAGCAAACAAAGTCCTACAAAGAGTAATTTCTAAAGACGCAACACTGGGAGAAAAAACGGCTGCTTACGCTGTTACAAACGCTATGAAATTAAAATCTACATTTGGTATGGGAATTAAAAAAAGAAAGAGAAAGAAAAAGAAGCCAACCATGACAAGTCTAAATAATATAGTGAAGGCTGCTTCTAAGTCCATCATTCCTAGAAAATGTGCTTGTAAGTTACTATGTCAGCCTTGAAGGGTGCACGCAGAGCTATTAAAGCAGCTGGTGGTAAAAAGAACGTTAAGATTCCTCGCATATTACTTATTCCAGCAGTACCGCTAGCATATAAGATCATTGAAGTTCCGTCACCAGTCATTTACCTTCCGATCGCCGTCAAAAG
Organism: Anastatus disparis; assembly: GCA_017163975.1. Lineage (NCBI taxonomy): Eukaryota > Metazoa > Arthropoda > Insecta > Hymenoptera > Eupelmidae > Anastatus > Anastatus disparis. The sequence continues at coordinate 4,496,949 of JAFFSR010000301.1, read as the reverse complement.
CATACATCACATTCAAGTACGTTTAGTTGATCAAGGCGGACAATTAGTTAATTTTCGAGGAGAAATTATTACTGTCAGATTACATCTAAAACAAACGTGATGGATATCGTGTACAATTTTAAAGTTGGAAGAGGCTATATAAACAGTTCACCGTGGCGACCAATCATCAGTCAGCGGAAATCAGACAAAGCGCTAACACGGCGAAACATTCAGTTATATTGAGCATAGCCCTCCGTAAAGTTTGATGAGTCTGTAGAGCATTACGAAGTACACGCGCATCAACCGTATTCAGCATCCAACTTAAATAACAGTAATGAAATTCGCATTTCTATTCAACATCAAGATTTGTGCCTCTTACCATCACGCAGTTCACTACACATTTATGGTAGGCTAGTCAAAAGCAATGGAAATGTCGCGAAGAATACGAAATTAGTTAACAATGCCATCTGCTATATGTTTGAAGAAATACTCTATGAGATCAATGCAGTGGAAATCGACAAATGCAAGAATGTAAGTTTGACTACTTTAATGAAAGGTTGGATTTTCCTCAATCCCAGTCAAAATTTGATTATTGAAAACGCTGGATGGCTTGACGTCGAAGAAACATTGCAGTTGACAAACACTGCAGGTTACTTTGATATGTTCATTCCTCTAAGCATGATTCTTGGATTCGCTGAAGATTGTAGTAAAATCGTAGTCAATGTGAAACATAAACTCATTCTGACAAGGTCGAGAAATGACTTGAGAGTTGTTGTGCAGACACAAGCAGCAGCTCAAGCAAACGAATTTGAAGAGTTCCAAATTCAATTAACTAAGATAGAGTGGCTCATGAGTATCCACTGCTTCCTGCCACATGAAAACACGTTTGGACTGACAAAACTTCTAATCAATCAGAAAAACCCCGCTTTGTTGTATTAGGCATTCAAAAAAATAAAAAAAGTCAAAGAAATGTTAACGCAAGTCATTTTGATCACGGCTACATCAGCAATGTAAAGCTATTTCTCAATTTTCAATACTATACACACGGAAATCTAAACTTAAACATAAGCCGCAATCAGTATGCAATATTATATGATATGTATGCCATTTTTCAAAGTGCATACTACGAAAAAAACATCGAGTCTATGCTGGAAAAGGAACATTACATCAGATACATGCCTCTAATTGTGATCGATTGCTCTAAGCAAAACGAATCACTAAAAGCTGCTCCTGTGGACGTGCGTTGGAATTTGAATCAAGAGAAAATTTTCCAGCTGGAACATCTGCTTACTGCTTAATCTTGTACGATCGTATTGTACAGTATAATCTCGTCAGCGGTAACGTGAGGAAGCTTGTTTAATCTGTCGACCGTGACCTGAAGAGCTCGTTTAATGCAGTACTTGGTATATATGCAAGGCTTCAAACAGTCCGGAAATGACTATATACTCAAAGAATTGGCTATAGTTCCTCTTAAAGGTGATTCTGAGCCTTTAGTACTTCTATTTGAGAAACCTTATTCCTGGCGTCGACTATCGGATAAGTATAAATAAGTATAAAATTTAGAAGATATTCCGTATACTGGAAATGGTAAAATACTTAGAGAAACATAACTTGATGCTACTAGAGTTTTAGCAATGAGCTCTATTTGGAAAGAACGCTTTAAATATATTGTTCGTGACATTGCAAAAATGAGTTTTCCACCATTGAATAAAATGAAAATGGTGACAGTTTGTCGACATAATGGAGCCTATAAAGCTAGTTGCGCTCTTCATAATGTTAAACTTATGAAAAAATATCTTACCGAATGCCGCCCAACATTGGAAAATTTGTTTATGGAGTGGGAGTAAAGTTTGCTATAAATAGGAGACGCATCGTGATTCAGTTTCATTTCAACATGGAACAGAGTCAAAGTTCAACAAACAAGGCGTTTAACTCCTCAGAATATGTAAAACTTCTACCTCCCGAGAATAAAAAGGATAAAACACAATGGATAGAAACATTTTAAAAAAGTTTCTAATAAAGTGCAATCATCAAGCACTAACATTAGGTATAAAAAATTTTAGAAACTGCGTCTCAACTAGTAAGTAGTTTTAAAAGTATGCATGTTATATCAATAATCTGTCCTATCGATAGTTGAGTCAGAAGATCAACCATCTACTTGACCGACAACTACATCGATGATCGGTTAATAAAAACTCTTATAAAGAATCTAGGCGTGTCATACACACCTAAAATGCCTTTAAGGGTTCTGGAACAGGATGGTACTGGAGCAGAACGCGACTGGCACACTTTATGTGCTAGAAGCTCCCTGTTCCAGAACCCTTAAAGCTTACCTACTAATGCAGAATTATTTCTACTTTTGAATGATGTAATAGTATTTGTACCATTGTGTACCAAGGGTGCAAAATGCCAGAGTGCAAATGAGCGCCCGAACGAAGCGAGGGCGCTAAATTCGCACGAGGGCCGCGAATCCCCTTGCACCCGTGGTATACATACTGTTTTTTTATCCAAAGGGTGAAAAATTTGATCTCTTCTTAGGGCGGGAATGTACTATTTTGCGCCCGCTTGACAAGCATAGAAAATCGAATTTTGCGCCCTGAGGGTAAAAAAAGAAAAATAATTTTTGTCAAAAATGTCAGTTAACAATGTTTATAGCAAAACAGGCACAAAATCGCAATTTAATTTCGATTTAAATTTTTTCTTTGGCAAATATATCGAATTGCATAAGGTCGCAATCTCTTCGTGAATTTCGAATTTTTATATCCCATTAACAACAAATCAGAAAATTAAATTTCAATCGTTTATATATCGCTTTAAAAAGAAGATGGTTTTTTTATTAACAAATGAAGCTGGATCTTCGTTTAAAACTTCTGTGAATTTTTTATTTAAACATTTTGAAAGCTGATATCAAAACGGAGGTTAAAAAAAAGCTCTCAACGACCGATTGGAGCCGAAATAAAATTATTTTTCAATTCACAACTGCTTCCTTTATAATAATTAAGAAACGAATTAAATGGTATTTAAATGTTGAAAACTTATATTTTCAAAATCTATGATCAGATTTTTACAAAAAGTAACTCTTTGATATAAATATTAATAATATGAAAAAGCGCACAAAAATATCAGCAAACCGAATGGCGTGGTAAGGATACCACTGATAAGCTTAGGAGAAAATTGTGCGCGCGACGTCTTTAAAGGAAAAATAAAAAAATGACCGTACCTCAGGAACTAATAGACCAATTGGGATGTTCATTTTAATCTGGAGTACTTTAAAAATTATGAATATTAGTGTATTTAATTTTTATAAATAAGGTATATTTAATCAATTGTAACTATAGTCTATATGGGAACTCTAAGCGGAAGTCGTTACTGTGTCTCACTAAATCAATATTTTCAAGTGTTCAAGATCTCATTTTAAAGCTTTAAATAATATCTTTCAAATTTAATATTAAAGGTTTTATTACGAACGACCATTCAGAAATGCTAGGTGATTCACGAAAATATATGTAAATTTACGTTATTATTTCTGGTTTAAAATATTAGGTAAAGTTTGATCCCAATTTTCATCAATTATATATTTATAAATAATTGAAGACATCTAAAAAAGTGCACATTTTAAAAAGTCAAATTTCGAGTGAATTTATTTTGAAATTTTTTGCTAGCATTGAAATAAATTTACGAAACTCTTCAAAATCCATACCTAAATAATATAAGCTAATTAAGGTGGATCATGTATGTAAGACCGTATCATGTTTTGGGTTCTTTGGTGGTATTTGTATTATTGCAAATTTTTATAAATTAACACACTCTATATGTCTCAATTATAACTATTGTTATTTTGAAAACAAAAATCATTGCATAAGTAAACGCGTAGAAAATGTTTTTTTTCTTGAAAAGCCCCTTGTGATTATTTACTTATATACGGCACTATACAGCGAACTTCGTAATATGTATACATGCACTCTAAGCGTCTTAGGATTATCACGCATGCGCCGTATATACCAGCTGATTTACTCGATTCTACGTTAATCAAATATTTTCAACTTTTACATTTAATTTCTCTTTATTTACATCGTTTACTCCCTTTTTCCTCGATCATATTATAATCGTTATTAAATCATCTGTCTTCCATACTTTTTTTATCAAAAACTTTTAAGTAACAAAAAAGTTATAATCAACTTTATGCATGAATCATGATTTTTTCCATTTACACGTGTGTATAATATCTTTTTTCAGACATTGATTACTTGAAATTTTGATGGTTTACTTTATGTTTTTATTATACCAATGAAAAGATGGGTATTTCAAAATTATTATAGTAAAGTTTCGTCAAAAACTTTTAGGTTTACAAAATATCATTGGGAACGGATGATCCACCTTAAGGAATAATTAACATATTTATCAATTTTAAAATGATGCTCATGTTATAAATTAAAAAAAAAATGTTTGATATACGCCCTTTTTCGATTTAATAGTTTTCTGAGTTATGAAAAAGGGGTCAATATTTTTTCTTTAATCCTTATATTATTTAAAACAACTTAATGATACATAAAAATATATAAAAATATCAGAAAATTTATTATAATTATTTGATAACATAAAATTTTTGCCACCGCAGTGAATATTATAAAAAATAAATTATGATGTGATTGATTACTTGAAATGTTCAATGAAATGAAGCGTGACTCAAAAAATTTGTATCTTTTTTAATCTCGTGTAACATAGTACTATAATATTTTTTCTTGGAATATTAATACTATAAATACAATAATGTATTATTAAAATTAATTAACACTAAGAAACATGAAGAAAAAACGATACGCCCTCAAGATACGCCCTTTTACCTTAGAAGTCTTCAATTCTTAAAACTTATTTCTATTGTGAAAAATAAATAAAAAAATTAAGTTACAGATAATTACAAATTTTATAGAAGTAAAACGCTGCCCAGTGCTTTGGCGCAATGCTTTCTCATAGAGCTCATTGAGTTAGAGTAATTTGATTTTATTTTTTTAAATATGATTTCAATGTAAAAAACATAATTTCCATTCAAGAAAAGTTAAGAAGGGAAAGAAAGAGTGAGAGTGAGAAAGTTATTAGGAAATAGCAATAGTAAGAGAGAGAGGGATAGATGAAAATAGTTTAAAAATAAGTATCAGGATGAGATAGAAAGAAAGAGAGAAAGTGAGGAAGAAAGATTGAAGAGCTATTCTAAGAAAATTATTATTCAAAAACTTTTTTCACAAAGACTGTAGCGAATTTTTTCAAAATTTTAAAAATTATATAAAATTATAACTACACTAACAGAACCCATTTTCAATAGCTCCTCGCCTAGTTAGACAAAAAAAATAAATTGTATGTGAAATTTAAAGAAAATTTATCGCGTGGTTTTCGAAATCTAATTTGCTATAAATAAAATTATTTTTTCAAAAATTTTGTTTCAATTTTCAAAATGCGCAAAAATTAAATCTACGCCGGATAAGTCCGTTTTTGAAAATTTTACTACTTTTGGCAATCGCAAATAATTTTCCTGCAAAGGCTATAGGCGGGTTACCATAGTGAAATTGCCCCCTCTTAGAATCCTCATGGCTCATGTACCATTTGATGGAGGTTGAAAAAAAACTCCCACACACCAATTTTCAGCCCTCTAACCTTTGCGCATGCGCAGTAAAGTCAGAATAAGTGTTTTTTCGACTTTATTTTATTTTGACGTCCCTTTACATGGAAGACTCTTGCAAAAATATACAAGGGTAGGTTATTGTATGGCAATTAACCAAAAATTTTTGCAGATTACATAACCTTAAATATCAACCTTAAAATTGATATTTAAGATTTAAATCGTTACTTTCACACCCTCGCTATTAAGGTGCCAGATTTGAAATTGATTTTTTAAATATATTTTTACCCCTTATTAACGATAGTTATATTAGCTAAAAAAAAATGGTGCGCCAACCTGATTTTCTCAAAAAACCAATATTTTTGCACTTTTTTCGTATTTCCTATAGGTTATGTTACAATCTAAGAATCCAAACAAAGATTTTTAGTGTATTTTATTCCCCTCTTTACGACGGTACTATTAGTTTTAAGGATTAAAGGCATTTGACCCTTATTTTTTGCAAAAAATCAACTTTTTTGCACTTTTTCATATTTTTTATAGGTTATGTTATAAGTTAAGAGCTTGAATGACTTTTTTTGCGTATTTTTTGACCACCAAAAAAAAAAAAAAAAAGCTACCACTACTACTATTACTACTACTTCTTCTACTACTACTACTACTACTACTACTACTACTACTACTACTACTACTACTACTACTACTACTAATAATAATAATAATAATAATAATAATAATAATAATAATAATAATAAAAATAATAATAATAATGGGCAGTTGAATACCCTTACTTATAATAATTCTCGTAGAATCTGAAATCTAGAAAAATCGAAATTAATTTTATAGAAAGATAATTTTTCTGCATTTCGCTATCAAAAATAAATTTTAAAATGAACAATTTGTTACATTAATAATTCTCTTTCCAATAATTTTAATATTATTTCAATAGTATCAAATGAGGTTGAATAATAAATTAAATAAGGTTCAGTAATAAATTAAATATTTACTTCAAAGAAAATTAGTCTCTTTATTTATATAAATATATTATTTTCTATTTGAATTAGGATACACATCTGGATAGTTTTTTAAGCATAACAAATGTTCATAATAGGAATTTTTTTTCTCATCGTCGTCACTGTCTTCATTAATACATACTTGTATTTTATCATTAAGAAACATTTTAGAAAGAATTTCAGCTGGTCTTATGATTTTTGATAAATATCTTCCATGTGAAAGATAATATACTATGGCAGCAACGTGCGCACAACATCCAACAGTGCGGTTACCATTGGGACAATCGCAACAATATCTGAGGATACTGGAATAACCAATACCATTTGGTTTATATTCAACGAAGCATTTGTATTGTTTTTTATTTACATGTCTTGATTGAACTTCGAATTTAAGAATATTTTTATGTTCTATGGAATATCCTAGTTTCAAATTATCATCTGCATCTAACATTTCTGCTAGGTATGATATGGTCTGTTTAAGTTGATATGATCCTGTAAAAAGAATTTTCAAATCTTTTTCTGTTAATTCAGGAAAATCTGGTAAATCAGTCGAAGTTATGATCTGAAATGGTAATTTACGACGACACCATCTTTTTTCTGCCACTAATTCTGCTAGTGTGTTTTCAATATTCCTTCTCAATTGCATGGTATTAAATATTTCATCTTGAATGTCATGATCAGAATCTAAGCGTTTGCCAAATAAATTATTTAAATAGCAAGCAATTCTGCAATACAATCCAGTATCCTTCACCATTTTATTGTCAAGTTTGTGATCTAATAATCTGAATTTTTTTTTTCAATTCCATGTACTGCTTCAACAGCCCACCTTATTTTTGTTACGAATCGTGTTTCATTTGATTCTTATGTAGTCCAATCAATAAAGCAAAAAAAAAGGCTATTTTAGACATTAATTAAAGGCTTAATGAAACCTATATAGAGTTGTTAAGGGCGATGAAAAAACATACCCTATATAAAATGTAACCAAAAAAAACGGTAGAAAATGCTCCAGGAGGCAGCAAAGTTGGCTAAAACAGCTTTTTTAATTCTCTGAAGCAACCTATGCATTTTAGCAGAAAAAGTAATTAATAAAAATATTGGAGAATAAAAAAACCTACAATTTGAGTACTGTCGCGATTATTTTCGTCAATTAGTTATTGCAAAAAAGCCAAAAAACCATCAAAAATGGCCATTTCTTAGATATCAATTATTTATTGCAAAAATAATTTTTTAAATATTTTTAAACTTTTAAAAGGAAGCCTTCATGAATATGAATAGAAAGAGAGGTTGTAAAAGCAAATTGGTTAATTTGTTGCTGAGATATTCCCTATTATTTATCCCAACACGCATCATGTTTATTGCTATAATTTTTTTTTGGCTGCACATATTGAGTTGCATAAGGGCTTAAACTCTTCATGAAGGTTCAAATTTTCATATTTTGTTAAGAGTAAATGAGAAAATTAAATTGCAATATTTTTTATAACGCTTTAAAAAAGAGGGTGTTTTTTTTTATAAATAAATGAAGCTGGGGCTTTATTTATAACTTTTACGAATTTGCTATTTGAATATTCTTATAGCTGTGTTCGAAACGAAGATTTAAAAAAAAAAAAAAACTCTCTAAGGCCAATAGGAGCCGAGATAAGATTTTTTTTTTTTTAAATCACAGTTACTTTGTTTATAACAATTAAGATACGAATCAAGCGTCATTTTTTAGTTGAAGACTTATATTTTAAAAATCTATGATTAGATTTTAAAAAATGCGACTCTTTATTATTAAAACTAAAAAAATAATAACATACAAACAATAACGTCAAGGTCGGAGTCGTGGTGGGGATGCTTATCTTTGCGCGTGAGGGAAGTTAACGAAGGATCCCGTTCCAATAAAATTCGTAAAAATTAACCGTATCTCCGTAAATAATGGACCGATTTTGATGTTTCTTTTTTTAATCTGGGATAACTTGAAAAATTATTAATATTGGTGCAAATAGTTTTTCAAAATAGGGTGTATTTAATTTAAAATAACTGTACCTAAGTTATTATTTCTAGCAATTATATGATTTGAAATATGTGGACACGTTTAATTTCTATAGTAATAATAAGAATCGTTTTTAAATCTTTAAAATTTTTTCTTTTCTAGGCGGAAACATTATTTTATTATAAACATTTTTTTATCCTTCTTCCATAAATTTTATCCTTTTACATCCCAATTTTCTCGACATATATTAATATTTTATTTCGAAATAAGAAATAAAAATAGTTCCAATTAAAAAGCAATTTTCATATAAATTTTTCTATTATATTCAGGAAATAATCCTTACATCAAAATCTTAGTGGTTTAGTTTTAGAAAAAAAATAAAAATATATTTTTATATTATCATCAAAAGATGATAAGACTGAATGACAAAAACGAGATACTTGTTCGCTCTCTATATCAAATATTGAAGAAATAACTTGATTAGAGTTCCCTGTACGCATTTTCAATAAAAATACTACGATGGCTTGAATCACTGTTCTTGCACAGGAATCTTTAAGAGAAGTGAGTTGTAATTTAAGTTGGATGATCTGTGCCCAAGATAATCCTGTAAACACTTTTAATTTTTTTTCTGGCATAACAAACTCGGCTACTTTATTTAATAACCTTTCATCTGTTTTTGCAGACATTGTACTTACTAGGAGAGTGTCACACCTCCGGATCACGGATTTTGCTCTAACTTCGGGATAAGTTTTTAGATGATAAAATATGGAAAGAACTAAAGTTATAGTCATAAATACTCAATATTTCCCTAGTTACAAACAATTAAAGAAAATCACTAAAAAAGTTACTAGATTTTTAAACGCATATAGTTCTTTAGCATTGATAGCTACAAGCTTAAAACTATTTTTTAATTAAAGCTAAGCTCAAATCCTTTCGAATTAGTAGTTATAGCATGTGAAAATATTATTTTTTTCCAAAGTTAGAGCGTGATAAACATCGGACCTGATTTTTCTTTTAAAAACATTAATTAATAATAAAAGCTGAAATTAGGTCCAATCCTTATTACGCTCTAACTTTGGAAAAAAATAATATTTTTTCATGCTATAACTACTATTTCGAAAGGATTTGAGCTCAGCTTTAATTTAAAAAAAGGTTTAAGCTTCTAGCTATCAATGCTAAAAAAACTATATGCGTTTAAAAATCCAGTAACTTTTTTAGTGATTTTCTTCAATTGCCTGTAACTAGGGAAATATTGAGTGTTTATGACTATAACTTTAGCTTTTTTCATATTTTATCATCTGAAAACTTATTCCGAAGTTTGAGCAAAATCCGTGATCCGGAGGTGTGATACTCTCCTAGTTAGTATTTTTGATAATTCATTAACACCTAATGTACTACTGGTGGAAAAAATCTTCATTTTATTCAATTCATCTTCATAAAATATTTTTTTAATTATATGATCAGAACAGCATCTATTGCCATTTGGAATAAATAAGTTAATTTTACTGAAAACTTGAATTCTTGCTTCAAAAGGCACTAACATTATATTTGTGCGTTTATTGTATCCACAAATAAAACAATACTTATGTGTTGCAATCGTTCTTTGCATTTGTAATTTTATGAATTCTGGTTCTTTTTTTTCATCAACTTTGTACGACGAATCTGTATTTGTCTGAGATGATGAACTGATACTTATTTCAGATAATGATTCCGAAATATTAGATTTTTGAGAGAAAACATTTTCTGCAGTATCATCAGATATTTCAATTTTAGAGCTTGACATTTTTTTTACCACTTGCTTTCTACACGGATCACACATTACATCATTAATGAAAATATCTTCTCTGACAGATACTACTTTTGCATATTCTAGTTCTGTTTCGCATTAAATCTCTTTTTTTCGACCACTCATTTTTCTTAAATAAATATTGCATATAGAACATTTTCGATCATCATATTTCATTTTTTTGTTAGCATTTCCTTCGCTATTAGATGCCATGTCTACTATTATCCAACAAAAAAATCACTTCTGAAACAATAAAAAATAAACAAATGTTTTTAAAAATCTAAATAATTTTCATATCTATATAAATTTCATTATCCTTTGTTAAAAACTTGTTAATTGTTTTAACAAACTATTTAAAACATTCATCATGAATAAATATAAAAATTAATAAAGTCGCTAAGTACTTCAAAGATCCTAATTTTAACTTAGAGTTTTAGTTTTCAATCACACAAATATTATATAATTTTTTATGATAAAGCTTAACCGCTCAAAGCTTCTCAGAGTAATTATCAATCATTCCTCCGAAATCATGCAACACACATGAATAAAGCTATATACAAAAAGTTACAAATAAAATAAAAACAAATTGATAAAACAAAAAGCTTTAACTTTCACATAATCTCAACATTTAATATCTGAATGTCAAATCTATGTTTCAAGCGTATACTTGCCAATAGAAAAATATTTTTAAAAATATATTGTTTTTCAATTTTTAAATCTAAAAAAGATAGAACAAATCTACACAAAAATCTAAATAATTATCATATTTATACAAAATAATATGAAGATACTACAAAAAGTGCACAGAAACTTGTGGCATACAATCTTTGCAGTTACTCACTTTATTATTCATTACATATAAATAAAGAAATTCATATGGAAATATAAGTTTGAATTTATAAACGTAACTCAATTAACGATTGTATCATCTGTCCTGTAGGCACTTACTCTATAGTACACATATATACACACACATATACTCCCTAGTAACGTATGGGTATACACCCAGGGGGTTGCTCTACAAAATTGCACAACTCTGTATCACAGAGACAGAAGATATGAAATCAATGTGCTGAACAAAGATAGCATATATCGATATACTAAGTTTATCGCTTCGGAGCAACCCCCCCAGTAGTACGCGTGTAAGTACATTCACACTAGTAAACATATATAAGTGCCACGCGCAACTAGCGGTGCGCAGAACTAGCGCCGAATCGTGTGCTCTGGTCACAGTGTACAAAGTCCGTTACTGTGTTCGCAACCTTTAGAAAGATAAGTTTTCTATCTTCTGATTACAAGGTGATTGTATCGCTTATTGAATAAACCAAGCCTACAAATCTATTTTCTAGTGGTTCTTATTTCTACCTCGACTACCATCTCCGAGCACGAAGAATCCGAAGTTCTATTTCTTATCATGATAGAGACGAAGACAGAACGAGGTTTAAGTATCAATTGTTACTTGAGTTGGGTCTATGAATTCGAGCCATAGATCCAAAATTAGGCTTGAACTCATAGTCATGTCTTGAGTATTAAGTATCACTTAAAATTAAAGTATTGTTACTTGAGTATCAGCTGTTACTTCAATTAAGTGTTAAATTGAGTGTTGTTTGAAGTAACAGTTGATGCTCAAGTAACGATACTTAAGTTTTAAGTCATACTTAATACTCAAGTTACGACTATGAATTTGAGCCTTACAGTCGATGTGTGTGCTCAAACTCAAACCTCATTCTGTTTTTGTTTCTCTCACAATGAAACCTCATTCTGTCTTTGTCTGCTTGAGTTTGAGCATCGACTATAAATTCAGGCCAGTTTTCAATGAGATCACTTAGATAAACAAAAACTATGACTCGCATTTAGAAATGTAACTTGAGTATCGGTTGTTACTTCAACCTTATTCTGTCTTTTTCTCTCTTATGATAAGAAAAAAAGACATTTAAATACGTTTATTGATTCGAACCTATGTATATAAGATTAACCTAAATATATATATATATATATGAAATCGTCGAAAAAATGAAAAACAGAAAGTAAAATATAATTCCCACCCCTCAGAATATACTGTAACCTGATCATAACGTCAAACAATTGTAGAAATCAGATTGTTCGACAATATTTGAACGTATTATATTAAAAACCTTGATTAACTGATACCACCATGACAAGCAGAAAAAATTACACATAAAATCGTTATTTCAGCTCTCAACTTTTAGCACGAACTATAAAAAAATCGAGAAAATATCGGTTTTTCTCGATAATCAGGGTTGCAAACTACTTTTTCTTGAAAGTAATAGCACGATTATAACGAGCAAAAAACAAATACGCAAAAAAAAGTCATTCAAGCTCTTAACTCATAACATAACCTATAAAAAATATGAAAAAGTGCAAAAAAGTTGATTTTTTGCAAAAAATAAGGGTCAAATGCCTTTTATCCTTAAAACTAATAGTACCGTCGTAAAGAGGGGAATAAAATACACTAAAAATCTTTGTTTGGATTCTTAGATTGTAACATAACCTATAGGAAATACGAAAAAAGTGCAAAAATATTGGTTTTTTGAGAAAATCAGGGTGGCGCACCATTTTTTTTTAGCTAATATAACTATCGTTAATAAGGGGTAAAAATATATTTAAAAAATCAATTTCAAATCTGGCACCTTAATAGCGAGGGTGTGAAAGTAACGATTTAAATCTTAAATATCAATTTTAAGGTTGATATTTAAGGTTATGTAATCTGCAAAAATTTTTGGTTAATTGCCATACAATAACCTACCCTTGTATATTTTTGCAAGAGTCTTCCATGTAAAGGGACGTCAAAATAAAATAAAGTCGAAAAAACACTTATTCTGACTTTACTGCGCATGCGCAAAGGTTAGAGGGCTGAAAATTGGTGTGTGGGAGTTTTTTTTCAACCTCCATCAAATGGTACATGAGCCATGAGGATTCTAAGAGGGGGCAATTTCACTATGGTAACCCGCCTGTAGCCTTTTAGAACAAATCTATCAAGTACTTGGCGTAAAATAAAAAAAATTAAAATTATTTTCAAAATCTTTAAAATTTTTTAAAATTGTAACTGTGTTAAGAAAATTAGTTTTCAAAATCTTTTTTTTCAGATAGCAGCGAATAAATTGTATTCAAATTTCGGAGTACATCTATCAAATGGTTCACGTAAAATAGAAAAAATCGAAAAATAAAATTTTTTCATAATTTTTAAAATGCTCTAAAATTTAAACTGCGGTAAGGAAATTAGTTTTAAACGTCTTGTTTTCTTTAGACACTAGCAAATAACTTGTATACAAATTTTGGAGCAAATCTATTGAGTACTTTACGTAAAACAGAAGAAAAACAGAAAATAAAGATTTTTTTCAAAATTTTGATAATCCTTTAAAATTACAACGCTAAGAAAATTAGTTTTGAAAAGTTTTCCTTTTTTTGGCAGTTGCAAATAATTTCCATGCAAATTTTAAAGCAAATCCATCGAGCACTTGACGTAAAATACAAAAAAATATGAAAAATCAAGATTTATTTAAAATTCTTAAAATGGCTCTAAAATGAAAACTATACTAAGAAAACTAATTTTCAATAGCTTTTGCACCAGTTCGACAAAAAATTAATTGTATGCAAAATTGGAAGCAAATCCGTCGAGTAATTTTCAAGATCTAACTGGTGTAATGAATACTTACACACACACACATACACTTATTTCGACTCTTCGAGTCCAAATATGTACAAATTAATGAAATAATACCCTGGTAGGAATTTAACTAACTTTAACCAATGGTTGGTTAATTCATTAAAGATTAACCAACCGTTAGCCAACAGATGGTTAAATTTCTACCAGGGTAGAAAAAAAGGCTTTATCATTTAATATATTTTTATTTATTCTTTAAATATATTATTGGCCAATAAATTTATATACATACGTATATATATATATATATATATATATATATATATATATATATATGGCTGATTCCATTTCAAATCGAATCGTCAGTACACACTCTAGTCACCAACCACTGCGCTAATGGAGTATGTAATTTTACTCTAATAATGAGATATGTATTTTTTTATTTTGCTAAAATAATAAAAATACATAATATATGCACATTTGAAAATTGCATACAAAAACTAAATGTTAAAACTGAAAATGTTAAGAATAACTTCAGACGACTATCATTTTCCCAATTCTCAATGGATTTTGATAAGCTTTGTTTTATTTTTTAATCGACTTCTCATTTATCTCCCTTATACTTCGCCTGCTATACTCTCTCTGTCTCTGTCTCTAAGTAGCAACACACACGTTTTTTTCTGCTCTTGCTTTTTTTCCTCTTAATAACTTTTTTTTCACTGCTGAGTGAAAATTTTTTTTTCAGGAATTCGACCTCTGGGAGTCCTGAAGCCTTAGCTATATTTTTCTTGCAAATTGCAATTGCATTTTTCGGACTCTGGTAGATTTTCTGATCCTAAAGCATAGATAGTCACACTACTATTTGTTATTTGCTGCTGTTGCTGTTCTATCTTTTTTACTAGGATTTTTATTGGGATTGCTGCTCTGCTTGGTGCTCTGTGGAGTGTGGTTAGTATCTCTGTGTGGTCATAGAATTTCAATTGCATTAAATGCAATTGTTTTTATTACATCCTAACCTAAAATTTACTTGGTGCCGACTTGCTTCATTCAATACATGCTTGATTGATTGATAGTTGATTTTTATTGGCCATCAGCTTCTAGGCTGTTTCGGCCATTCCACAATTTCAGTCCATCGATGATCCTCAGGAATCCCTCGATGATTTTTTTATTTTCACATCTATTTTATCTATTTCATCTAAATTTTTCCAATATCTCTTTATTATTCATCTTCATCGCCCAGTGGGACTTTTTACTACACACTTATTTTAACCCCGAGAGGCTTTTTTGAAGCGTTTTCGTGGTCTCCGTGTTCTATTTCTCGGAGAAAAATCAGAAAAAATTTTTCCGAAATTTTGCCGAGGAATCGAACCCCGGTCCACTAGAGCGCTAGCTAAGAGCCTTAGCCCCTGCGCTACCGCCGCTCCTCATTCAATACATGCACAATTTTGATATCAGTGGCTCCATCTCTTGGTTACCATGCACACTAAATTTGTAACTTGATTGGTAAATGACTGTGGAGTCTCATATTTAAGGTGCTTTTCCACTTGCCATTATTATAAGTTATTAACTACGTGAAATTCAGATCTGTATTATTATACTGTTTCTCCACTTACTGGAAATTATTCACTAAGTTACTAATAGACCAACAACTTCATAGCATACATGTTATGCTGCTACTCCACTAGCATATTTAATATTACATCACTACTGTTTCTTTGAGCGCTACAATTTGTTTCCCTGCATTTCTTGAATTTTGATAATTTAATCTATTTAGTTAAATGGATATGCAGCAATTTAATGATATTCTTACTACTATACTTGAGAAGATGGGTAAGCTGGATAAACTGGACTCAATGGAATCTTCTGTTTCCAATGTGAGCAGTCTGCTTATTGTGCTATCTCATAAATTTTCTGTTCTTGAGTCGAGAGTTAGTGCACTTTCTACTGCATTTGACAAGCGAATTACTGAGAATGAAGCCAAACTTGACCGGGTCTGTCGCGAACATGGAAAGCTGAAGGCGAGAGTTGAGAGTGTGCTTGCTACTACTACCTATACAACAATATCTGGAACAGATATTGTTGTATAGGTAGTAGTATACTACCCTATTATACTCTGCTATTAATATGAATCATCTTAGAACTTTATCACAGCGATGTGATGCTTTGAAAGCACAGCAGCTTCGTATTGAAAGGGCTTCTGATTTAGTACTGGGTGGTCTTGTGCTATCGGAATTTTCTAATCTTAAGGCAGGTGTATCTGCTATGTTTTCTACTTTGGATGCTAGTTTCTCAATTGAGGATATTGCTTCAGTTCGGCTACTAAGACATTCGGTTCCTGACTCTTTCACCTCAACTTCTTCTACTACTACTATTATTTATGCTGTCACATCATCTGAAGTTATGTCCCCATCTACACGGCAGCGTGACCAATGCTTCTCAACTGTGCCACTGCTTGTAACAATGAAGAGTCCTGCACTTTCACGTGGGGTCATAGCTGCTAAGATTAAGACTAGGAGACTTCATACTTCTCAGGTTGATGAGAATCTTCTTTCTGGAGCTAAATGCGTCACTGCTCTTTCGCCTTCGTTAATCAACACCAACGAATTCCTTTCTCCCTCACTACATCAGCTGAAGATGAAAGTGCTTACAAAAGCGAAAGACAAGAAACTAAATTTTCTTTCATTCGTGAAAAATGGAAGAATTTTTGTGAGAAGGAAGAATGAGGATGCTTCTACGCAAGTTGCTTCTGTTGAGGACCTAGATGCTTGTTTAGCAAAGAAGAAGCTGGTCGGCGTCAGTCCAGCACCGTAGCTTCTAGTACTGGGGTAAGTCCACTCTCTCCTCCACTCCTCTCTAATACACCATTCTCTACTAATAGCCCTGTTTTATCACTCATTAATAATCATTTCACTACAAGGAATGGTCTCAGAGTTTGTCATTTCAATGCTAACTCTATTAGAGCACACATTGAGATGATAAGACTCTTTCTGGCTTCTCGCCCCTACTTCCATGTTATAGCTGTAACTGAGACGAAGCTGGGCCAGATTGTTGGTGACTCCCTAAAAGAGCTTGATGACTACGTGCTTCACAGGCAAGATCGTAACACTAGAGGCGGTGGTGTTGCTTTATATATTCACAACTCTATTACTTCGCGGCGCCTTTGTTCTTCTTCTGGTAAATGGAGTGGTAAGCCTGGTCTTCCCGAATATTTGTTTTGTGAGGTTAATTCCCTGTACTTGGCTTCACCTATTTTTGTTGGTGTAGTCTACAGGCCACCACATGCTCCCTTCTTGACTAACACAGATTTCATACCTGATTTAACATCGTATATGTACAATTATAGTTCGAAAATCATCCTCGGTGATTTTAATACTAACTTCTGCGTTGATTCTGATGACTCTAAGTTTCTTAAAGGTCTGATTACTGAGAATGCACTTTTCTTGGTTCCTTATGGCACAACTCATCATAATTATTCTTCTGACACCTGGCTTGATTTGTGTCTTGTAGATGCCAACGACATTGTACTCGACTTCTAGAAAACTGATATACCATGCATTGACGGCTACGATTTCATAGCTGCGACTGTTAAGTCCTCTCTCTCTAAACCTATGCTTAAAGACTTTACCTTTCTAGATTATAAGTCTGTTGATGATGTTGCACTCCTTCAGTATTTTCGCTCTTTAAGGTGCGATACATGTGATGGTGATTCCTCTCTTTCTGATCACCTTGAATGTCTTTACAACCATCTCAATAAGGCAATTGCACAATTCGTGCCTGTCAGGAAGATCAGGCTGGGTAGGGCTCATCGTCCGTGGATCACCTCTGAACATCGTTGCTTGATCAATGAGAGAGATCGACTTTATAGACACTACAAACGTACTCGACTGTATACTGACTTACTATACTATAGGACTGCTCGAGACAAGGCACATGAGTGCATTGAATCAGCCAAACTGTTATATTACTATGACAGACTATCGGTTATTACGGACTCGCGACAGATCTGGAGAGAGCTCAGGAACCTTGGTATGTGTTCTACTGATAATAACTCGCGACATTCATTTTCTATAAATGAGCTTAATCGATACTTTGATGGGATTGCGTTTGATCCACTTGTCCCTTCTTTTTCTGAGTATGGGAATACTATTAATGTAGATGACACTTATAAGCCTTTATTCAGGTTTAATGAGGTTAATTTGGAGGAGGTTAGGATGGCAATATGTCATTCTACTTCTCAGGCTAGGGGATTTAATGCGGTCCCACAGTCTATTGTCTATGGGGCATTTCCAATTATTGGGCCCTTGCTATGTCGTATTTTTAATGATTCGTTTCGTGAGTGTGTGTTTTCCTCATGTTGGAAGATCTCGTTGATCACCACAATCAACAAGGTCTCTTCTCCGCGCACTATGAGTGATATACGACCTACTTCCTTGTTGTCATTCATGTCCAGGGTGCTTGAGCGTCTCGTCCATCAACAACTTTATTACTACTTGTCCACCAGACATCTGTAAGATTCTCATCAGACTGGGTTTAGAACTGGACATAGTACCCAAACAGCTTTGCTCAAACTAACAGAGGATATTAGACTCAACATGAACAGACGTTATATAACTATGCTTCTGTTATTTGATTTTAGCAAGGCATTTGATACTGTGTGCCATGTCACTCTGCTTCGAAAACTAACTTCTCTCGATGTCTCGCACACTGTTGTCAGATGGTTTGCCTCTTACTTATCTGATAGACGGCAGTCTGTTGTTGACTCTTATGGTAATGCGTCTGACTTTGTCACTCTGAATACAGGAGTGCCCCAGGTTTCTGTGCTAGGACCACTTTTATTCTCCATTTATATTAATGACGTTGCTGCCAACTTTTACTCCGGTGTACAGCATTTGATATATGCCGACGACTTGCAGGTCTATGTGCATTTTCTGATTTCTGAACTTAGCGCTTATACTAATCTTATGAGTGATCATGCTGTTCTCATTTCAAATTGGGCCTCTAATAACCATCTGAAATTGAATGTTGACAAAACAAAGGCAATAATTATTGGCTCCTATTTTTAAAATAATATGCTATCCTCATCACCTGTAACTGGCGTTCCGTTGAACGGTGCTAATATTAGATTTGAATCCTCTGTTCGTAGCCTGGGTGTTTGGTTGGACAGTAAGCTTAACTGGAGAGAGCACGTTACACAAGTGTTTAATAGGTCATTTTCTCTGCTTTACAGACTAAACTTCTTTAGAAAGAGCACCACGTTTGCTCTTCTTATACATCTTATAAAAACACTGCTATTTCCACTTCTGGATTACTGCTGTCTGGTTTACTATGACCTTTCGACTAAGCTTGACCTTAGACTTCAGAGGATCATCAACTCTGGTATACGTTACATCTTCGGTGTAGGTAGGCGTGAGCACATCTCTGCTTATAGGTTCTCATTAGGCTGGTTATCCACTGCGGGTAGAAGGAACCATTTTTCTTCTACGTTTCTGTATAAGATGTTCTTATCTTGTATTCTATCTTTTTTGTATTCCATGTATCAGTGGAGCCGGCCGGTGAGGTCCTTGAGGGGTGATGTGAAACCTTTGACCATTCCTTTTTCATTCACTGAGTATCACCTACGATCGTTCCTGGTCACTTCCTCGCGGCTATGGAATGATCTTCCTGCGACTTTACGCAACTCATCCTCGCTCACGACATTCAAGACATCCTCATTTGCACACTACCTTGCCTTGGAGAGTGGACCTCTGCTTCATGCTAAATTATAAAACTGTTTTATATTGTATTGATTTTATTGCTGTAAAGTTCATTTTATTGTTATATTTGCTTGATTACTGTTTTCTTCTTTACTATTTATTATTATTATTGTGCTTCATATTAATTGTATTAATTCTAATGTATTACTGTAAGTAATTGTACAACATAATGTACATATAATAAATTTGGTTATCTATCTATCTATCTCTCTAGCCCTCTCTTACTTAGGCTTGAATATGTATACATGCACACACAACGATACTGTACCGTTGAACCTTCTCTCTTTCCTCATATACATTGCTTGGTATAGTGTACTAATGCATGCGTTATGAATTAATAATGAAAGTTAGGCGTAATTAGTAGGTCTACCTATATTTGCGCTTTTAGTAAGGGGATTTACTAAAAAATAGAATAAAAAAAAGAATTTTTAACAAAAAAAAACAACTTCAAAAACATTAAAAAAAAAAAAATTAAAAAAAAAAAAAAATTTTACAAGAAAAAAACGATTTTGAAAACATTGCACCAAAAATTAACAAATAATATATTACCCTTAGAAATTACACGCATAAAAAGCATCCAACACACGTGTAGCGAATATAATATAGACTATCTAATTATTACAAACACAAACGAATTTTTTTTATTAGGCTGCATACAAAGAAATTATTCAATAGATAAGACAATATATACATAAAAAAATATTAGAATTTTCGGAGACGGTGCTAGCCTGAAAAAATTGTCACAAATCTACCAAAAAACCTTGAAGAAAATTGCATCAAATATAAAAAAAATATGAAAAAATATATTATTGGTATACCGATAAGCCTATTCAAATTATATTTATTTTATATAATTCCATTTTTCTGTTATGATAAATTTAATATTTTGTTAATATTAAATCTAGATACAAGTTTGAAATATTCGCATTTTTTGCATCTGAATGACCATGCGCCGACTGCCGTAGTTCCACGTTGAGTTACTACGTAGTTATCCAAAAAACTCCATCACGCAGGAGAAAATTTAAGACATATAAGGCAGCACAGTGTAAAATTGGTGACAATTACAAAACTTAGGTAATTGACTCGTGGAAAAAAGTGCAGGTATATTTTTGCACTTTATGGTTATTCTGAAACTTAATCCGAAATAACTGTTTTTGTTTTTTATTTTGTATTGGAAATAAATAAATAGAACTATTTAATTTCACTACCTTTAATGATCAAATATAAAAATACAATATCTTTATATATATACTAATTATAAATAATATATGGATTAACAGTATTACAATTTTCAATGCTTGTGTTCACTCTGTTTGAGTGTTGTGTATTGTGTTATTCTCTATTTGAGAATCAAGAAGGATCTGAGTTGTTCTCTATTTGAGAATCTAAAAATATCTAACTAAAAATTTTGTTTTTGAAACGCTGCATCCCTTGGCCAATTATCGCGCTATTTAGAAAATTATTATATTTTATTTTTATTGGTAGAAACTTATTAAGTAGGCGGATCCTTTTTCCACTCTTCGATTTTCAGAAAACTTACAAACAAGTCAATAAAATCCATATGTTTCGCAGAGTACGAAAATATGGTTAATTGTCTGTTCATAAATTTTCGAAAGCTATTAGAGTAAAAAAATAAGAAGCCCTTTTTTTTATCGTCCCTTACCAATTTTTCGCTCTGCTATAGAGAAAGCATTGTATTGCTTTTAACATATACAAAATTTTACTTTTATTATTTTTTAAAGAAAGTTATTTTCTTTCAAAAATCTGGCGAAGGGCTGCAGCGGCTTAAAATATTAAACATATTTATTTTACACATAAATCTTTTTAAGCATAAATTTAAAAATTAGAAGAAAAATTCGTTCAAAAATATAAGTATCTTAAGTAAAAATATTTTAGCTTAATTTCTATTTCACTACGCAACAACTCGGTTGAATGTATAAATAGTATTCTTGATATTTAACATTTTATTAGGTATCTTGTGACAACCTCGGGGATCAGGAGGTTGCACTAATTTATAAAAAATATATAAGCTGTAATTAATTAAGTAACAAACAAAAAGAGAAACTTTATTTAAGAAATTTGTACAGTAATCGTACGGTCGCTCAAAATGGACGCCAGCCGCGTATAGCGTACGCGACGCCGCTTGCACTAATTAAATAACTATCACACGGAAAGACTGACTCACCACTATATGTAATGTTCGTCACAGGTTTTAGCAGTGAACGACACCATAATAGCGATGATTTTTCTTACCAATTTACCTGATATTATAAATATGTTGGCTGTTTTGTTAAAAATACAGATTGAATAACGCAAGGGATTTTTTGTGCAGAAAAATTAAATTTTCCTGTGTATGAAAATTGAAAGAATGAAATTTTGAATATTTGCTTCATATTTTTAAGTATAAATGCATATGCATAACCTATAACTGTCTAATGTTTTATAGATAGCAGTAATACATAGTACGATAAATGACAAACATATCGCATCGAAATGACATACATCGCCAAACGCTATGAAGAGCATAACGCTCAAATGACATACATCGCCAAACGCTGTGAAGAGCACAACGATCAGTGATGTATTTTTTTACACGTTCATAATGATACGTGACATTACAAATACAGGTGTGTTAGTTTTTCCGTGCAGCACGACGAAAAGCGGATTATATGAAAAAAAAGAAGCTAAAAGGGACACGAGCAATAAACACACAAAAAAGAAAGCATTAGAAAAGCACGAAGAGAATATATGCAATAGAACGCGCACGCGATTGCTCAGCACACACGTCGTGAAGAACAGAAAGAAATTATATTATTTCTATTTAGCAATCGTGCACTCGCAACAATTTTAAGCACAATAAAATAAATTATAGAATAGTGAGTCTATCTATTTTTGCTCACTTAAGCTCACGATATTCACACACACACAAAAATACTACGCAATATCGCAAGTCGCTCACGAGTCGTAATGGCTTTATATTGGATGCCGGCGACAGAAGGAATAATGCAATGGCATTCCTTCTTGCCTCTGCTCGGCTTCGTTTCTCTTGCTGTAAGCTGCGTGAGCCGCAAGAGAGAGACCAACAATCCTAAACGGACCCAAGCTCAGCTACTCGAGTCAAGCTGCTTGTTATCTATATAAGCGCACAGTATACGTGCTATAGATATTCGCACGTGTGTGCCAACAATTTTGGGTTATGCTTTTGGATATTTGATTCGCTTGGTCTGCTTTCCGTCTTGCCCGAAGTTAGATGCTCCCTTCTGTCGTCTATATGCGCTACAAATATACATATAAGTAATATCGCCAATCTGCCATGTTACAATCTATTGCCTCCTCTGTTCACTTTTAAAATTTTTTGTTAGATTTGTGACAATTTTTTTCAGGCTGGCACCAACTTAAAAAATTCTAATATTTTTTTATGTATATATTGTCTTATCTATCGACTAATTTCTTTGTGAGCAGCTTAATAAAAAAATAATTCGTTTGTGTTTGTAGTAATTAGATAGTCTATATTATATTCGCTACACGTGTGTTAGATGCTTTTTATGCGTATAATTTCTAAGGGTAATATATTATTTGTTAATTTTTAGTGCAATGTTTTCAAAATCGTTTTTTCTTGTAAAATATTTTTTTTTTTTTTAATTTTTTTTTTTTTAATGTTTTTGAAGTTGTTTTTTTTTGTTAAAAATTCTTTTTATTTTCTTTCGAGTCCTCTTTAATTCTTTCTAAAAATTTAAATGCAGAAATAGAAAATGACCAAGATACATGAATTTTATTAAAAATTGCACTTGTTATGCACATGCATTTTTCTCGAAAAGGCCTTTTTTTGCTGATAGAGGACCATCTTACATTTCTAATGATACCGTATTTTTTAGTTTGAAACGAGAAAAAATTTACGAATTTTATTGGTAAAAACTGCTTGTATATACTTTCAAGAATCTTGAGCAGTCCATATTCAAACGTTGTCGCACGCTTTGCTAATCATCTGTATACATGTGTACATATGTATATACCACATAGTATGGAAGCTTGCTGGAAGCTTCCATGTTATGTGGGATATATTTTTACATTGACCTTAATACCCTCGTGTAAGTCTCATTTGTTCCTGAATTATTTGTTCGTCTTTAAAATTTCTTTATTGATTGAACTAATAAGGCTGTTATTTGAGCGATGTTATCTAACCTTCGGTGATTGTTTGTTTGTATTTTAATTTATTGTAAACCTCTTTACCCTATTTAACAATCATAGCATGTTTTTAAAATTTCTTCTTTCGAAGATTTCCGTTTATTTATAAACGATGCTGAAACGGCTTACAATTGAGCTTATGTCGATATTTACTGAACGTTAGTTTAAATAGATCGTTTTATTACGGATTTTCCTTTAGAGCCTCAGATAATCTTGTCAGATAAAGAGTAATATGATAATTTATTAATTACCAATTTCTTAGTAACAGGAAATCAGTCATATAATCAATTGAATAACGAACAAAAAGTAATTGTTGATATTATATTACAATTATGTGATATTTATGATTATGATAGATGTAAATATTTCCATATTAATGGACCAAGTAATGCTGGCTAAACACTTTCATACGATATTGTATATAATTTGTTACAACGTAAGAACAAAAATATATCTCGTATGAATTTTACTAGCGTTATGTTGTTTTATAAAAAAATGTATTACATAAATAAAATACAAAAAAAAATTAAGGATACCGACTTTTTATCATTAAAAAATTGCCATTAAGAGGCGGTCGGGACTATTTGCCGCATGGGGGCGCTGCGGTCAGGTGAGAGAAAAATGTAAAATAATTTTTACATAGCGATTTACAATTTACTGAAACAATAATATACCTTTAATATTGTCAATAACTCTAGCCATATATATGTAGAATATATATTATATAAAAATTATTCATGCTAATCTTGTTTGAAAAGTATAAAATATTGTTGTAAAGCGAAAAATGCAGATAAATTCATCATTCTTTAGTATTACTTTCTCTGTCGCACTGAAGAAAAATACACATGTTTACATCGGCTCTATTACGCGCAGCATTTTTCGCTTTACAAAAATATTTTACTTATCAAACAAGATTAGCATTGATAATTATTTTACATATATATGACAAAAGTTATTGACAACATTAGAAGTATATTATTGTCTTAATAAATTGTAAATCCGTGTGTAAAAAATATTTTATATCCTTCTTTTACCTGCAGCGCCACCAGGCGGCAATAGTTTGGACCTCCTCAACATTATTTGTTATAAAATTAATATTTGTACGTGTGGGACAGGTTAAGTGAATACCAGAAAATTATTTTATTAATCGATTTTTAGTCACAGGTACTCTGAATCCCCTTAGCGCTTCAGATAAAATACTGAAAATTTTATAAAATTGCTAGTACGAATTTCGAAATTGAAAACTAAATATAGGAATATAAAAAAAAATCTCAACTCAAATAACAAGTCTCAATAAATATTTTCCAGAAAAGAATAATCAGATAGCTTTTGTAGAAAACGAGATACAAAATTTTTAAAATGTCCATTTTTAGTCATTTTCCGCACTTCAAATGCTTATAATTCGAAAACGATACATTTATCGACAAACTTACAGACAGTATAAAGTGTTTATGTTAGCCCAATTCACATAAAAAATTTTTTTTTTTCATTTTTTTTAATTTTGCAAGTTTTTTTTAGAAACTAATTAACGACTACTTGGATGAATATTTGTTGCGTATTAGTTTTTAATGTTAATAATATAATGTACCCTTTCACAAAAGGTCAACTTATTTTTTTAAGCATTAAGAAGGGGCCGAACTATCTATCTTTGTCTAATAGCGTTTTTCATCATTTATGTAAACACTATCCGGTATAACAAGAAAAAAATAGCAGCCCCCGCTAGATATTAGTATAATAAGTAAATTTTGTAATAATAACCAAATTTTTTCACTGCGTAGTTTTTGAATAATTAGAGACCTACCAAAAGAAGATAGGTTATATTCTAGATTGCTAGTAGGTCTCTAATTAGTCAAAAACTATGCGGCAAGAAATTTGGTTGTTATTACAAAATTTACTAATTATACTAATATCTAGCGGGGGCTGCTATTTTTTTCTTGTTATACCGGATAGTGTTTACATAAATGATGAAAAACGCTATTAGACAAAGACAGATAGTTCGGCCCCTTCTTAAAATAGAAGTGCGTCGCTAGCCTACTATATATTTTCTAGCTTTGAGTTACATATCTGTGGTCAAAAGGCAAAACAACATAAGTCCTTTGTATAAGCATATGACTTATGTTATTTTGCCTTTCGACCACAGATATACTCGTGATAGAGACCGAATTATAATGAATTCCTACTTTTACTTTGATTCAAAATTCACTTACTTTAAGGCCAGCTTACTCCAAACAATTTTTAAAAAAATCGAATTTTTTTTTTTTATAAATTGCTACTGTATACTCGTAAAAATAGTATAGAATTAGTCCCGTATGTCAGCAAGACCAAGAAGCAGGTATAAAAGAGTGGGGAGCGCCAAGCAGTAAATCCGGCCGCTCGAACGCCTTTGGTAGCAAAACCACGTTTTTTCGCATGGATGACACTTTCATTTCGAAACTATTGCACTTATCGACATCAACTAAACGGCATTTTACTCTTTAGATGTCTGGCTATATCCTCAAGCAGAACCAGAAATATGCATTATTATTTAAAAAAGTTATAAACAAATAAAAGTGAAAAAAAAGTGTAAAAAAAATTCAAAATTCCGCCATTTTTTTTTTTATTGAAAATATTTCATTATGCTTTAGGCCATAGCCAATTTGATACAGAATATGAAACCGTTTTGTTTTTTGCTTTCAGATAATTTGTTTCCAAGAAATGATGTCATCCATCTACTAATCAGACGAGTTTCAGCAACCATTTCCAAAAGCGCCATTTTGAGAAAAAAAAGAAAAAAAAATTTTTCAAGTAATTTTATATATGTGCTTTCATATGTAAAAAAATTGATTACTCAACATGTTTTGTACTAAGAATAAAATTTATTGAAAAAAATCACGTTTTTTGGAGTAACCTGGCCTTAAGTGACTCTCTCGGAGAATTTTGGGTGTGAGTCATATGCTTGGTCTTGAAAATAAGTAGTCGCCATAAAAAATTAAATATATTAATGAATGATGAAGTGAACATTACTGAAAATCTATTAAAATATTGTATATTTTATTAAATTTTTAGAAACATTTTTAGACTTGATTTCGTCAATACTATCAAAATATCAATTTCAGCTCTCAACGCACTATATTTAAGATTTCAAATAGTATATTATGCGTCGAGGGGAAAAAGTATACTGTTTGCTCCCGCGTAACTGCAAGCCGAGCGTAGTTAGGGCCGCATTTACGCAGAGGCGAGGAGCCTACTTTTTACTCGAGCCCAATATATATTTTTATCACATCCCCATCGAAAAATTCGTTCACACAAAATCATTTAATTATAAATTAATATCGATACATAGAAAAAACGAGAATCATAAAATATTTTGAATATTAGTACTAATAAATTCTTACTAAATATAATTCGTATAAAATTCATTTCTAAAAGCATGCATTTATAAAACAGGATCTAATAAAAAATTAATGGAAGAAAACAACAAATAATAATTCATTAAAAATCGCGTGAATCAGATAATATTTGAAAGATTTTGTTAAAAAAAACCACTAAATGATGATTAAAAATCACTTATATTTGCAATAACATTGCCGGATCATATTCCAAATAAATATAAAAATCTAACAGTATGTTCGGATTAGATTAAATTAGATTAGATATTGTTTTATTTTGTATTATAATTACAAAAAAAGCGTGTAAAATTACAAATAAAGTTAAAATACATAAAATACTTGAAATTGCCTTGTATATATAAAATTAAAAAAGTGCAGTATGATATCACAGTCATAAAACATAATAGAGATAATAATACTGTAATAGTAAGTCAATAAATTAAATAAAAGTGATATCACAGATAATACAAATAAATACACGCAAAGAGTATAAATAATATAATTAAAAATCAGTCTCAAATATCTATCAGTCAAAAGAATTACATAAAATCGAGCGTGTAAAGAGCGCAGTCGAAATATCAGCAGTATACAGTTAATTGAAATCGCAGAATATACAAGTCAAGCTGATAAAAATATAATCATTCACTCTATGCACACACATTCTACAATCACGCCAATAAATACAGTCATTCCTTAAATCTATAAAAGGTACATCACATAATAAATTAACACATATGATATAGTCCGAAAATAATACTGTTTAATTGAGGTCGAGTAAATACCTCCTCAGAGCGGCTTTAAACCTGCTAATTGATGAAAGATTTTTAAGGGCACAAAACACCTTTTTTCTGGTTCCAACATCAAATTTGGGTTTATTTCTTTTTTTTATCGGAAATTTACTGTAGAATAAGCTCCAACAAGTTTTTTTACCCTATCTCATTTAGTTTCGTTTTTATGAAGAAATTAGTAAGATAAACTTTTAATTGATTTTTTTTTTAATTTTGCTATTTTGAGATTTTTCTCAAATTTTTATCTAATCTTATTAAAACACTATAAGAACTTATTTTTTTATTACTTGATTCAATAATTCATAAATCATAAATTAATCTCCAAAAAGTTTTTTTTTTAAACATTTAATTTTGTTTTTATTTTTAAAGTATATAATGATATAATTTTTACAAATTTAAAAAATTTTAAGAATCATTTTAAATTGAATTTTTTAAATTTTTGTTGATGTTTTTTAGGTTTAATTGAAAAAAAAGAGTTTATTTTTTTAATTTTAACAAAATATTTATCTTGATTTAAATTCTAAAAAGTTTTACATCCATATTTGATTCCGTTTTGATTTTGTAAAAAAACGAGTGGCACATACTTATTCATGTAATTTTTTATCAATTAAAATTTCGCACGTTCGCGCTTTCGGCTCGTATAATTTCGCTACATGACAGTCAGTCTCAGCTGATTGTATAGTCAGTTTGCAAGAAGTTTGTTTATTTATAGTACATTTAAAAAATTATTAGTAGGTTTTGTGGTTTAATTTACGTAAAATTATTAATTTTTAATAAATTATACGTTCGCGAGTTATTTCATATTTTTTTATGTGCGCCTGAAATTCTACGTTTATCTAAATAGAAAGTATATTTGAAGTGTAAAAAGCTTGAATGGACATTAAGAATACGAACCTCAAAAATGTCAAATAATGAAAGAGATACAAGAGGCAGATTTCATAACCAACATCAAGATAGAAAACGATCTACAGGAAGATCTAAAAAGAGGCCAAGGAAATTTCTTAGTAGGAGTAAAAAAAATTCTCCTGAAGCTAAGAGAAGTAGACCCTCTACTTCTTTTACTAGACTGAAAATAACAGAATTTTCAAGTTCCGAGGTAAAAAATAGAAATGTTGATATCAACGTTCTATCTTCCATGTTAGAAAAATTGTGTTGCAGTGTGTACCATCATAAGATAAAATTTATTGAAACCTTTTTTCGAGGATAAGGATTCAAAATTAATATGAATTGTGATTTTTGTGATGAATAAGCAACTGTAAACTCTAACAAAAGAGAAAGTGCTTATGGACAATACGTATAAAGTTAACAGATATAATGTTCTTGCTACTCGTGTACTTGGCCATGGACTTGCAACTTTGTCTAGTTTTTGTAGTTTAATAGATTTATCAAAGCCAGCGTTCAGTGCTATAAATAGTTAAATAACAAAAGTATACGAACGAGTGGCAAAAGGTTCTACATCTAAAGCTGTTAAAAAATAACTTGAATCGACTTCCTCAAATAGTGCTGATCTTGATATAACTTTCTCAAGATGTTGGAGAAATTGAACATCAAACTTGGAAATGTGTCTGTCGAGTGGCTCAGGACTTTAAATGATAGAAGATAATTCAATGTAGAGTAATCAAGTTAGTCTCATTCTAAAGAAGCACATACTCTCAAAAGAAAAGTACGAATAGGTGTGATGGATTCCTATACACCGGGTGCATATTAAATTCATGTAAGTGTATAATTCTAATTATTATTACATATTTGGATATAAATTCTATTTATAAATTTTAATATTAATTAAAATATAAATTATAAATCCAAATTCTACTTCTTAATTTTGAATTTGAATTATAAAATAAAACATAATATGATTACTCCATATTAAATATTATTTCTTAGTTTCCAGCTGATTCAAGGTTAGTACGAGTAATTCTAACAACCATCAGAGTAACGAATAACTATGTATTTGTTGATTCTTATAACAAATACACAGTTTCATTGGTGAATAAGGGTAAGTACTGACAAAATATCTTATAATAAGAAAGATTATTATTATTGATTATTTTAATAACTTATATCTTTTTGCATTTCAGCTTTATCTAGTCGATAATAAGGTTCTTTTGTCTGGTATCTCTTTTTTATATTGTTGGCTAATATAAATAAGAAATACCAGGAAAAAATCATTTTATGAAAGATACGTATAGCATTGATAATTTTAAGATATAATAATTAAAAACTTTAAAGCTGTTTCTCTTAAATATTGAATTTTTAAAATTTTAGGTGCTGGGCCGTAAGGTTTAAGCTGAACCCATGGATGGATTTGACTTTTCCGAACGGTTTTGGCTTCAGTATTAGCATCATTCTCGCATGAATTGAGGATTTTAAAATCGAATGACTAGAAGTAGTAAAAAAACCCAAAAATAAGGTAAAAATATTCAAATTTATTGAAAAAATTGATATTTTTTGTTGAAAAATAAAAAATTTTTTGTGTTTCAGAAATTCCTTCATTCATGCGAGAATGGTAGTAATATTGAAGCTAAAACCATTTGAAGGAGCTAAATTCATCCATGGGTTCAGCTTAAACCTTACGGTCAAGAGCTTATGAGTACAAAGGTTCATCGAATGATTGTGGGCTTACAACTAAAGCAAAATTTTCTTATAATAGCTTAAATTAAAGGTATTCAAGTCTACTTTTAGATATTTCATTTATTAAAAAATAACTAAGTTAAATATAATGAATATTGAATATTTGTGTTTGCAGGTTATAAAAGTGTTTTGTCCCCTCAATATCAGCAGGTAGGGAGTTCCAAAAATGCGCACCTTGAACTTCAAAGAAATTTCTCCAAGTCTCAGTGCACATGAAGGGCACCGCAATATCTTTAATCTCACCCCTAGTGGTCGCTCTGGGTATATATCTAGTAAAGAGACCCACTAGATATTCAGGAGTATTCATACGTACATAGCCAACCCAAAGCTTGTCTATGAGGAGAGATGTGATCACCCATTCTTACGCCTAATGCACATCTCACACATGAATTTTGCATTGTCTGTAGTCGTCTTCGTAACTCCTGCGAAGCATCGAGCAAAACCACTGAGCAGTAATCAAGATGTGGGAACAGCAGGGTGGCTGCGAGCTGTTTACGCTGAGCCTCAGTGGTGTACTGACGGAAAAACCGCAGGCTATGAATCACCCTATTGAATTTTTTAGTCAACATATTCATGTGCGGTTCCCAAGACAGTTTAGAGTCGAGCACAACACCAAAGATCGTAACGGTGTCAGAGAAAGGAATACCGATACCGCTCCACTGGTCAATCGTCCTTGGCTCACCCGAATACAAATTTTTAATAAAACGATTACTTCCAAAGACGATCACCTTTGTTTTACTAGCATTCAAAGTCAGAGAAACACCAGCAGCCCACCCCTACACCGCCCTGGCCGCCCTCTGTAAAACACGAATCCCCTTATTCACATCATCATAAGGGACCTATGTATAAATTTAAAAATCATCTGCATACAGCAGATGCCCGATGCAACCAGAGTCCAGTGCGTCACGTACGTCATTTATGTAAAGGCAGAACAACAGAGACCCCAGCACCGAACCCTAAAGTACTCCTAGATTGGTTGTTAGCCAATTCGATTCCTCCTTTAAATGCGTGGAAACCATTTGTTTCCTACCTGATAGGAGTTAATCTATTCGGGTGCAGCCCTGGAGAACCCCATCGATCTAAGCCTCGCAAGAAGTTTGGAGGGAGAGATCGTGTCGAATGGCTTACTAAAGTCAAAAAGTAATAGTAACGTGACAAGTTTCCTGTCTAGACCTGACCTTATATCGTCTGTAAGCTTAAGTACAGCAGTTTGCGTAGAATGGTTTTTCCTGAAGCCCGTCTGCATAGGATCGAGCAATTTTTTGGATGTAATGTACTCCTGCAGTTGGTCATGGGCGATCTTCTCAAGAACCTTTGAAAGAAAACATAAGATGGCTATTGGCCTAAAATCTTTTGGCTGCTTAGGTGCAGCACACTTTTTCAATGGTATAATACGCGCTTGCTTCCAGCGGCAAGGGAAGACCCCCCGTGCAAAAGAGGACTTGATCAGAGTCACAAGATGTTCACCAATAAATGGTAAAGCTTTAACTATCACGCTTTGCGGAATGCCATCCTAACCACAAGCCTGTGAGGATAAAATTAAAATTGCAAGAACAACATCATTAAAATTAATTGGTTTAAAGGTAAACCCACTTTCATTGCATTGAGAAAGAATTCTCAATCGCTCTTCACTATCCTCCTGCGGCGAGACTGACACCCCAGCAAAGTGCGCATTAAGCTTACCCGGAGTGAATCCTTTCAAATCCCCTTGAGGTCCGGATAGCAGTCCCAGGTCTCTCAACTCCTTCCAGACATTACCACCCGCAAGAGCATCAAACAGTCTATTGTAAATATAAGCAGTCTTAGCATGTTCCGTGCGTTTGTCTACCACCCTACGCAACTGCAGAAATTCAAGGAGATACTGCTCGTCCTTTGTCCGTTTGTATCTACCATATGTAGCATCTCTTTTACGCCGCATCTGTGACAATTCTTCATCTATCCATGGAAACTTATTCTTATTAGGCTTAAACGCTTTCAACGGCGCCTAATTCTCGATTATAGTAGTGAGATTGTCACAGAGGCAACCAAGTGCAGATTTAGGGTCAACTGTGTCAGTCATAAGCGGCGACCAATCACAGCCAGCAAGTTTTTCTCCCAATGCAGTTGGGCAAATATTGTTAAGTTTCTATACATGATAGGTTTTTGATCTAAAGTTATAGTGTTGCAAGGCAAACAGACTTCAATCAAATTATGCCGACTGTGAAAGCTCGCTGGTAGGTTCCGTGCATCAAGCACCACGTCGTTGTCATCGACAAAGATCAGGTCAATCCACGTGTGAGACTTTGGAGTATGATGCGTAGCACCGTGCTGGACCAACTGTAACGAAAGCTCAGCCGACAGCTTACTAAGAAACTCGGCATCACTGCTCTCTTTAAGGAGATCGGCATTCAAGTCCCCCATTATAATTTTATGAGAATAGTCTGAGCAAAAATTTCTAAAATCATTCAACAAGTTTGAGTTTCTAATAAACGAAACAGCAGGAGGACGATAAATAACAGAAACCAGCACGAGCTCGGAGTCACCAACTTGCACAGAACAGAAAATATATTCAGGCACCTCCGGCTTATCGCTACTATTACTTATTTGCATCTCCGAAGTGGCCAAAATAGTGCATTTTAGATTATCCTTAATATACAAGACAACTCCTCCATCACGCAAGTTTCTGTCCTGTCTAAACACTTTGTACCCCCCGACCTGAATGACGTCATCCGATACAGACGGACCCAGCCAGGTCTTAGCAACTCCAAATACGTCGTAAGAATGATAGCCACCTAAAAGTTCACGCACCTGCCCAACATGAGCCTCAAAGAGGTCACATTCAGGAAGCACGCGCACAGTTCACCCCTCCTCCCTATTCGACTCTCCGAAGAGGACCAGTGCAGTCATTGGGGAATATATATTGATAAATTATAATTATTCAATCAAACAAATTATCGATTTTAATAATTGAATTTCATTTAATGAGATCAATATTCAATAAAAATTTGCGAGTGAAACAAATATTAGATTGAGATAATATATTGCTATATATTTCGAGCAGTCTTTTTATGAATGAACAGTTACATATGCGTATAAACTATGCACTCGCGTATGCGAATATCATTAACCTTCAGCTGGCATGCCTCTCCAGCCGATTATAGCTGGCCTATGGGGTACTATCTGACTGCCTGTCTGCAAAATCGATAATAATAAATAAAAAATGCTAAAAAAATCTCTGGCGGGAATCGTAAATTACATCCCTCCTCTACCGTTTGGTGTCGCCACTGATCCTGATTTTTTGAATACGGTTTCAAAATTTGATAAGAAAGAGCGTGGGGTACTACAGTACCCCCCTGCCAGCTAAAGGTTAAAAACAAGGACTGAACATAGCGTTTCTTTTTCTATTTAGTGAAAAAGAAGTACAAACTTTACGCTGAGGGATGTATTATTCAATTTACTGAATTCTAGCATTAAATTTACCTCATTTTTATTGTGTGAAACGACTTTACCCCACATAGCATGAAATATTTCGGTACAAGCTTTCATAAACATTTCATAAATATTTCATGAAATATTTATTAAAATATTGTTGAAAGATTCCACTGAAATCTTTCATGAAAGATTTTTTAAAGTTTTATTATATATTTTACACCGGCCATAAGTAGATCTAAATCTGAAATATTTATGAAATATTTTATCAAACTTTTCAGAAATGTTTTAATGAAATATTGTTGAAAACTTTGAAATGAGGCTTCCTACAATATTTTATAAATATTTTAGCAATATTACTCAGCAAGATTTTTGATATCCCAAAGCTGACTTGCAATATTGTTGAAACACTTTACTTACATGTTTCATGAAAGATTTTTTAACGTTTTGTGTGATATTTCATATCGACCGTAAGGAGATCATAATCTGAAATATTTATAAAACATTTTATTAAACCTTTCAGAAATGTTTCAACGAAATATTTTTGGAAACTTTCAAATAAGGCTTTCTGAAAAATTTCGTAAATATTTTAGCAATATTACTCAGCTAGATTTTCGATCTCCCAAAGCCGACTCGAAATATTGCTTAAATATTTTACTAAAATCTTTCATGTAAGTTTTGTAAAGTTTTATCGAATATTTCATATCGGTCATAAGTGGATCAAAATTTGAAATATTTATAAAACGTTTCATTAAAATTTTCAGAAATGTTTCAATGAAACATCATCAGAAACTTTCAAATAAGGCTTTCTGAAAAATTTCGTAAATATTTTAGCAATATTACTCAGCAAGATTTTCGATCTCCCAAAGCCGACTTGAAATATTGCTTAAATATTTTACTAAAATCTTTCATGTAAGATTTTGTAAAACTTTATGTAATATTTCATATCGACCATAAGTGGATCAGCATCTGAAATATTTATGAAACTTTTTATTAAACTTTTCAGAAATATTTCAATGGAATACCGTCGAGAAATTTAAAATAAGGTTTACTGAAATATTTCATAAATTTTTCAACAATATTTCACTATATTTATCTCCTAAAGCCCACTCAAAATTTTGTTAAAACTTTTTACTAAAATCTTTTATGAAAGATTCTGTCAACTTTTTCGGAATATTTAACATGCCACATAGCAAGAAAATTTCAGTGAAATATTTCAAAACATTTTAGTGAAATGTTTTGAAAAATAGTTTCATAAATATTCCTGAAATATTTCAAAGCAAGATATTTAGTGCAATTTTTTTATCTTTCGATAAAACACTATATTTATCGAAATTCGTTAAAACATTTCATAAAAATCTTTCATGAAATGTTTCTAAAAATTTACTACAGATTTCACATCAGTTACTTCTAAATCGAATACTGAAATATTTATAAAATATTTTATCAAGCTTTCAAGGAACTTTTTACTAAAATATTGCATGAAAGTTTCAAATAAAAAATCCCGAAATATTCCATAAATTTTTAACAATATTAACGTGCCAGATTCTCGATTAAAAAAAACTACGAAAAAATATTGTTAAAACATTTTATCGAAATATTTCACGAAATGTTTTTGAAAGCTTTACTAAAGATTTCACATCGGCGATTTCTAAATCTAAAAGAGAAATATTTATGAAATATTTTATCAAACTTTCAAGAAATCTTTCAACGAAATATTGTTGCAGGCTTTCAAATAAACCTTCACAAAATATTTTATAAACCTTTTTACAATATTACTTTGCAAGATTCTCAACTTCTAAAAAAATACGAAAAAATTTCGTTAAAACATTTCACTAACATCTTCTACGAAATATTGTTGAAAGCTTTACCAAAAATTTCACATCAGCAATTTCTGAATAAAATAGCGGAATATTTGTAAAACATTCTATCAAATTTTTAAGAAATATTTCTGTGAAATAATAGATCAATTATAAGTAGAATTATAATATAATCTAGATTTTCTGAAATAAAGTTGAAATTTCACTTAAATCCTTCATGAAATATTTTTATCGATGTTCGAATGATAATGTAATATTTAATTGACATTTCGTAAAGGTTTCCTCGAAATATTTGTGCAAATATTACGGAAATATTTCTAAAATCTTACATGATAGATTTGTTTGATGGCGATAATGTTGCAATGAAAGACTGTAGAAATCTTTAATTGCAACTTTTAGAAATATTTTCTTAAAATATTTCAACAATATTAATTTTCAAGAATTTTATTTCCAGTTCCGCCGATAGGAGGACGCGCGTTTTGTCCCCGAGCGGTTGGAGGAGACCTTAGTTAGTATATAAGGCAAAAGCCAGCTGCTTCGTGCAAAGGCACGCAGCGCTTATCTTGTAACAATGTAAATGCAATTAATAAATAAATGGAAAACATATGTGCAGATATGTATCAATGTATATTTATAATGAGTTATAATATAATATAGTATCATGCAATAAAAATATGTTTCATAATTACAATTTATGTAAATGCGACTTTATAAGTAATGTGGATATGCAATTAATGTAGAAGTGTAATGCGTTATAATATTACATTAAGTTTCCTGAAATAAACTTTAGATCTTTCATAAACATTTCATGAACGATCAATATTTCTTTAATATTAATTAAAATATTTACCGAAAATCTTGATGAAATCTTTCATGAATCTTTCAGAGAAATATTTATTTGCCATTGCACAGGCGGACATAGCGAACTTTTAACAATGTTTTAATACAATTTGTGAAATATTTCAAATTTTGCTTAAAAAAATATTTCATTAATATTTCATGAAAGATTTATATGTTTATTCACTTGTTGCTTTGAAACATATGATAAATAATTAAGAAATATTACTTTGTAATATTTTCAAGTATATAGTTGAAATCTTTCATAAACATTTCATGAAAGATTTGTGTTGTTTTCTAAATATTGCAATGAATTATTATATCAATATTTCTCAAATATTCATTAAAAATATTTACCGAAAATCTTGTTAAAATCTTTCATAAATCTTTCAGAGAAATATTTTTTGGTCATTGCACACGCGGACATAGCGAACTTTCAATAACATTTCAATGAAACATTTATGAAATATTTCAAATCTTGCTTGCAAATATTTCATAAATATTTCATAAATATTTCATGCTATGTGGAACGCTGGGAGATGTGAAAAACTTGTTTTTGTATGAGCAACAGCGACTTTTCAGTAAGAAAAATCACAAATTAAAAAAGGTGTAATAAGATCTATGAATTGATAGGAAAAATATTTTATAAAAAATTAAAATATACAAAAACATTTACTTAAAAACTTATATCTATAAAGTCTCTAGTACAATCAAAACATCAAAGATATAAAATTAAAAACGCCATATCTAATGATTCAATTACAAATTTATGAAATCAGTAAAAATCAGCCACGAGACTTTTTTTTGATTTATTAATTATTAAGATGTGTAATAGAGAGTAGAAAGTTTATAATTTATTTACCATGCCAATGAATTAAAGATTTGATCAGTTCACAGCCATCAAGTTTATTATTGTTATCAGCATCATGCATTTTGAAGTAATGAAATTGTAATTCTTGTTCAGACATTTTACTTGTATCTATTGGCACATCTAAATGCTCTGCAATGTGCCTATGAAAACATTATCTTTTGATATACATGATTCAACACTATGTTTATAAAGGGATCAATAAGATACATACGCTTTCTCTTGAGCAATGTTTGCTGTATTAAGTAATTGTTGTGGTTGATAGTGTGTGTGAGTTGGACTTTCAGGACTTTGTTGAATCGGTAGATGTTGCACATCAGGCTGTGTTTGAGGTGTAGATATCGATGAATGATGATGCGAATGTGGTATTTGCTGAGGCTGAAAAAATAAGCAGAAGTTATTAATCATTAACTTTGTCAAAAAAATGTTGTGTTTTTTCGTAATATGCTTTACACTCAAATTTTTAAAACTTTTTA
This sequence comes from Anastatus disparis, assembly GCA_017163975.1. Taxonomy (NCBI): domain Eukaryota; kingdom Metazoa; phylum Arthropoda; class Insecta; order Hymenoptera; family Eupelmidae; genus Anastatus; species Anastatus disparis. Next base: position 4,458,829 of record JAFFSR010000301.1, on the reverse strand, counting down.
CTAATTTACTAAACTTCAAGTTCCGAAATGATGAAAAAATTTTTTATTTAACTTTGCATCTGAAGTTTTCAATAATTCATTAAAAATTTTATTTTAAAAAATGGAAAGGCATCGAAGTAGTGAAAATCCATGCTTACGACATACTGTAGAAGAATTCAAATGTACCCTAAGATATGAATTCTTTTAAAATAATTTATAGTATTAGAAAATTCAAAAATGTTCTAGATGCGTAATAAACACATCTAAAACATTTTTAATAAGCTAGCAATAAGCTTTTCAAATTTGTTCTTTTGAAAAAATGATGGATAAATTCTGTTATTACAATAAAAATGTTTTTATTGGTTGAAATAAAACATTATGGAGGAATTGCACGAAGTTTAAAATTTAAAGATTAGACGATTGACAGCTAATGTTTGAAAAATTATTATAAAATAAGATCTTAATTATAGCATCAATGTATGTCAAATTTATTTTCATTCATTTCTATTTTTATAACAAAAACTTAAATATTACAAACTTTATTCAATAGAAAAACAAACCTAGTACGACGCGCGAAGCGCCCTTAGAATTTGATAGTATGGTAAAAAATAAAACAAATTTCTAAATTTTTCTAAAATTTTTCAGATGCAATCTCAAGTCGAATTTTCAAAAGTTACATTTAAATTTCATAGTTTGCCGAACGCTAAATGTGAAGTACTAAAATTGTAAGTCTAATTTCACCACATTGTTATTAATATCGATACCTCCAATTCGAAAGGACTTATTTCATGGGGACGTTTGGAATGGACTTATCCTTTCTAAACGCTTATGTACAATAGGTCCATTCCAAACGTTTTTATAATGTGAGGCGTTTCGAATAGGAAGCGTCGATATATTTTCTTATCTATTTGTCTTAAACTTTTATATAACTATGCTGCTTTTATTCTTAGGGTTTAATAGTGCATTTGATATCGTGAATCCTACAACTTTCTTCAGAAAGCTGCGCTTGGGATCAGATTCAGTCGACTAGGATTGGACAACTTTGAATAATGACAGAAATCAGTCATCTGTTTTGTCATTAAATAAAAGTGTCTAGTGTCCTTTAGAATTCTGTTTTTGGAATTCTCAGACATCATATATATTATCTTGATCCTCTGAAAAATTGTTTGACATAACCGTAGTTCGAACTCGTTGTTGTATATGTAATATAGTTTTAAAACGCGCACCTTCTACATAATAAAAGTATTTATTTACTTTAGTCAGTCTATATACGGCCGCCTTGCAATACACTTGTCCTCACAACTTTCGTAAAGAAAATTGTTTTATATTAATAAAATATATTTAATACACCTACAATATAAACTGTTAATATACAAACACAACATTGGTGTCTAGAAGTAAGATTATTATTTGTGCGAGACTAAATAGAAATTTGTGCAAAAGTGTCAAAAACTAAAGCTGCCAGACGAGGCTCAAGAAAAATTTTTGCAGTCGCTAACAGCAGCTATGAACGCAGCTGTCTGGTTAGCATTGTCAAAAGTTCGACAAAGCAGCTTTTTATCTGGAAATCAAGCCTAAACCATCGTCTTTTTCCATTACTGACTTTCGTTTGTCTGATGGAGTGACAGTAGAGGACTACTTTAAAAGGTTTCGATTGGGCTGTGCACATGGACACTGAATTAAATGATAACTTAAAATTTTAAGCTGGCTTAAAGTCCTAAGTTTCTGGAAAATCTCACATATAAAGAAATTTAAGAAATTTCAATCAAGCATTATGACGCTCCTAAAGTATTAAATTCCGAGAAATTCGTCAACACAAAGGAGAGTCTATATTGAAGCTCTCGCTTCGTCTTAAGCAGGGCGCTGCATTCTGCAAATATAAAGAATTTTTGGATGGCATGCTTATAGAGCAATTTCTCCACGGTTTAAAATCGCGAAATACATGTGACGGAGTAATCACAAAAAATCTGAAAAATTTTCCGAAGCGTATGAAATAGCAAATGATCTTGAAGTAATACGTATCACAACAAATGCAGTTGGCATTACGAAGGCCCAGTATAGTGTCGAATCAACAAATAAGCTAGGTTATTCACAGCCACGTAAGAAAAACGATAGCCAGCATTAGCGCTCAAAGTCACGTCGCCCCACTCCAAACAAATTTGGTAAAAAGAGTCAAGGAGGTGACCAGCCGAATATATGTAAAAGCTACCGTGGCAATCCCACTCGTCGATTTTGTAAATTTAAAGAATCCTAGCGAAAAATCTTTTTTAAAAATGTATATGAAAGGAGTTGAACTTAAAATGGAATTAGATACCGGTGCGCCTACTAGAATCATTAGTTTAAAAATACTCCATGCTATCAAAAAAAGTTACAAATTAACTCGCTCCAATAGAAAGTTTATTAGTTATACACATCATAATATTCAGTGCATCAAATGTCTTTCAGTAAACGTATGAGTAAATTAAAAACCTGTACGTCTAAATTTATACGTAGTTGATGGTGGCAATGATGAACGGCAGTCTTTTCGGTCGTAAATGGATCGCATATTTTGTCAAAATGATTGATTGGGAAAAAATGTTTTCTATCCCAGACTGTCCCACTTGTCCTCACAACTTTTGTAAAGAATATTGTTTCATATTAATAGACTATATTTAATGAACCTACAAAATAAAGTGTTGATATACAAACACAACACTCGTTTACTTAGTAATATGAAGCGAAAATCTTCACCATTATGCTACAAACGCTTGTAATTGTATGATAATATGAAGTATTTTTTTTATTATTATCAGCGTTAGTTTTTATTAATTTTTTTTATAATTGACAAATTTATTATTAAAAAGTTTAATTTTACTGATTGTTTTATTGAAAAATATTCATCCAAATGATTATAAAATTGAAGAATATTGTCATCGGTCTTACAATCAAATCCAGAAATAAAATTAAAATAAAAATAAATAAAAAAAGAAAGGAAGTCAGAATGCACTTGTTTATAATTACTTCCGTAGAATCTAACATAAAAACTTAAAAATTAACTCCGTTGCACATTGACAATAAAAAGAAAATTAATTATTGAAATACAATCTAACTGCCTTCACCACCAAAAATCCACGATTGTATAAAAAATCCACTTCAATCATTGTCTCACGTTTTGAGCACTTTACTGCTCTTCCTCGGGTATTAAATTCAATAATAATAATAATTAAAAAAAGATAGGCAGTCAGAATGCTTTTGTTTATAATCATCCTCGTATAATTCAAAATAAAAACTTATAAATGAATTCCGTTAAACACTGACAATGAAAACAAATTAATTATTGAAAGACAATATAACTGTTCCTTACCACCAAAAATCCACGATTGTTTAAAAAAACCACTTTAATCATTGTCCTACGTGTCGAGCACGCCACTGCCCCTTCTCAGGAACTGAATCCAATTCGTTATGTGACTTGTATCGAAATCCAAAAATTTTTAATATTCTCTCTTTCACCACCAACATTAATCAATAAAAATTTTTAATATTCTCTCTTTCACCACCAACATTAATTAATAAAAATTTTTAATATTCTCTCTTTCACCACCAACATTAATTAATAACTATATTACATACATAACAAATATTAATATGATATTACACGTGTCACCAATAAAATGAATGATGAATATTATTTAATTTACTTGATTCTAACATTAAATTTACGTTATTTTTATTGTATGAAATGTGAATGTTTTCAAAATTTCCTATTTTAAATTTATTTTTAATGCTATATTCCAAAATTTCAACATTTTTAAAATCGAATGCATGAACAAAACTCAAACAATGCTGCTTCAAACCCGTAAATTCTTGTAGTGCTCTTTTTTCGCCATAAATTCTTGTAATACGCCCTTTTTCGCCATCAATATATTGGTGCGCCTTTTTTCGTCGTTAGCTCTTGTAATATGTCCTTTTTTGCCGTCAGAATCACAGTACGCCTTTTTTTGCTGACATCTTTCGAAGGCAGCCTTTGTTCGTATATACCGACGATTTATGTTTTTAAATTATCTTTTTTAAATATCTACCAATCTGTCCTATATAATATTCATCACAATCATTACAATTAGTTTCTTCCTCTGGGGCTTGTAGGACCTTGTAGTGCGCTTCGAAAAGAAAGAGTAGAGAAGCTTTAACCTTGGAGGCTTGAGAGCCTAAGAATTCTTCGTCCTGAGACATAAGGTTGGTATTCGCTCACTCTCATCACATCCTACAGGGCAGGCTCTGGAAGTGTGAGGTATGGGACGCTCGTGCTGGTGGCACCCTTAGAGTATATACTACTGGAGGCAGCTTTGAATGCGCCGTGCGTGTGGTTAAGTTGAAAAAGAGAAAGGTATATTGAGGTTGACAGATATCTCTTTTTCTCCGACATGTGATTGGTTTGTTTTGTTCCCTACTCCTTTATCACATGACAGAGAGATAGAGATAGCTATCAACAAGTGATGGATTTCGAAGATGCTTATATGATATCAAACAGCCAACTTCAGAGTATATACTACAGAATGATATATTCTGCTTATACTCTAATTCTACGGTATACTCTGAAGTTGGCTAAAGGGTATCATAATATATAGATACAAATAAATGCATAAAGCATTCTCGAAATCCATCACTGCTATCAACCTTAATATATCTTTCTCTTTCCCAACCTAACCACGCGCACGGCGCATTCAGAGCTGCCTCCAGTAGCATATGCTCTAAGGTGGCATCGTGGTCCTTTGGGGACTCCAACGGCTGATGGTTGTGGTGTGATCGGGGGATGGGGATGTCGGTGGCGCAGGTTATCTCACTTGGGTTCTTGATCTAAGGATTCGTCTGGCTGTATCCAGGAAGGCTCAGCAGTCCAAGATGACTAAAAAACAAGCCTCCGACTCTCTAGTAATAGAGAGATATCAAGTGTTGATGAAAAGATCATCACTCTCCAACTAAAGGTGTAATACGGACCGTGCCAATGTTGTTCGTGGCGCAAGGGATTACAGTGGGTCTCAATCAGTGCCTTGTAGATACTGGGCTTCTTCTACGACTAATTTGCCTTACCTCTACATGAGGAGCTCTGCGGAGGTGAACCAACCTTTTCCTAGCTACTCAAGAGAACAGAATAAAGATGTTAACAATATATCAACCAAACAAGATGAATCCGGTACATAGCCTGCTTTTACCCTTAGTGCTGCCACTAATGATACGGGTTCAGATGAGGTAGAAACGGCATCGAATGCAACAGGTATGCAAAAGATGTGAGGGGCCCTGAAAAGACGAGAAGTCTTTATGACTGATTCCATTCAGATTCATGCACGCCGTCACTGATCGAATTTTTTCTTCTCTTTTAAGTAATAAAAACACCTTCCAATATGTATATAAAGATAAAATTTACCTCATAGAACGCTCGAAAATATGTGAAAATTAAAATTAAAAAACGCTGCCAAGTGCTTTAGCGCAATGCTTTCTCATAGAGCACATTGAGTTAGAGTAATTTGATTTTATTTTTTTAAATACGATATAAATATAAATGTCCCTATCCTCTGTATTGAAGGCTGTTTTGATACCTACGAAAACTATATGAATTTCATTCTTTCTTACTTTTGTTATTTGCATAATGTGATTTTATGATGCTCTAAAATTAAAAATGCGTTTATAAAATTAATTTTCTCAAGCTTGTCTTCTTAACACTATAACCAATAACTTGCATACAAATTTTGGAACATTATCATCGAATAGTTTACAAAAAATACGAAATTATTGAAAAATAAACATTGTTTTAAAATTTTCAAAACGTTACAACTACGATAAGAAAACCAGTTTTCAAAAGTTCATTTTATTTAGGCAATCGTAAATAATTTCTATACATAATTTTAAGCTACTTCATCGAGTAGTTTACGTAAAATACCAAAAAATAAGTAAAATTCTATTCAAAATTTACAAAATGCTCTAAAATTAAAACTGCGCTAAGAAAATAAGTTTTTCCAAACTTGCTTTAATTAGGCAATAACAAATAATTTGTATGAAAATTTTTGAGCAAATCTATCGAATGGCTTTTGTGTAATAGAAAAAAAATGAAATATGAACATTTTTTCCAAAATTTTCAAAATGCTCTAAAATTAAAACTGCGCTAAGAAAATAAGTTTTCCAAAGCTTTATTTATTCAGATAATGGTAAATAATTTGCATAAAAATTTTTGAGCAAGTTTATCAAATGATTTTCGTGTAATAGAAAAGAAATTAAAAATAAAAATTCTTTTCAAAATTTTCAAAATGCTCTAAAATTAAATGTGCGCTAAGAAAATTGAAGAAAATTAGTTTTCAAAAGTTTATTTTATTTTGACAATCATAAATGATTCCCATACATAATTTGAAGCTCCTTTATCGAGTAGTTTACGTAAAATATAAAAAAAATTAGAAAAATTTTATTCAAAATTTTCAAAATGCTCTAAAATTAAAACTGCACTGAGAAAATAAGTTTTTCAAAGCTTGTTTTATTTAGGCCATTACAAATGATTTCCATAAAAATTTTCGAGCAAATCTATCGAATGGTTTTTGTGTAATAGAAAAAAAATGAAAAATAGAGATTTTTTCCAAAATTTTCAAAATGCTCTAAAATTAAAACTACTCTAAGAAAATAAGTGTTCCAAAACTTGTTTTCTTTAGACAATAGCGAATAACTTGCATACAAATTTAGGAGCAAATCTATCAAATGGTTGTCGTAAAATAAAAAATAAATGAAAAAAAAAATTTTTTTTTCAATATTTTTAAAATGCTCTAAAATTAAAAGTGCGCTAAGAAAATCAGTTGGTAAAAGTTTTTCTTTTTTTAACATTCGCAAATAATGTCCATAGAAATTTTCAAGCAAATTCTTTGAGTAGTTTGGGTAAAATACCAAAAAAATGAAAAATCAAAATTTTTTAAAATTCTTAAAATGGCTCTAAAAAAAAACTAAGCTGAGAAGATCAATTTTCAATAGCTTCCCCCAGTTAGACAAAAAACTTAATTGCATGCCAAATTTGAAGCAAATCTATCGAGTAGTTCTCGAGATATTATTGCCGTACTGAAATCATGCACACACACACACACACACACACACACACACACACACACACACACACACACACACACACACACACACACACACACACACACACACACACACACACACACACACACACACACACACACACACACACACACACACACACAGACATTTTCTGGAAACCACTTTTTTCGACTCCCTCAGTCTAAATATGTACAAATTGATAAAAAAAATAGAAAAAAAAATTTTTATCGATACAATGCTTTCTCTATGAGAAAGCAAAATTGAAAACGAACCTCAATTTTCAAATTGCTATAGCTTTGTCAATTTTTTATCTTTTTAGACGTTTTTCTAATGAAAGTGTGCGAAAGTTAGTCTAGTTTTAAATGCCGTTTTGATTTTTGCGATACGAGTTAATTTCTCTGAGTTATTCATGAAAAATTTAAAATGAAAACAATATTCTCAAAAATTATATATTTTTTTTTTTATAATTTTTATATGTTTTTATACACAAAAAATACCAACTTAAAGGATAGGTAAAAATATGCGATTTAGCCTTTTCTCAGATTTTCAAACGTTTTTTTTATATTTTCTATTTTAAAGCATTTATACCATGGCGCATCGTGCCATTTTTCCAATTATTACGTCTTTTTACAATTCGTTTATGCTTTTATTTATTAATTTATCGGAAATATTAACAAAAATCTTTAAAATAAACCCTCGATTTTTATCAATTAGAACCGAAGTTATGATGATTTTAAGTTTATAAAAATATAAATTTTTTTTATGTTGATAGTTAAAATTTTTTATTCAGTTTAAGTTTTGCGTCTACGACTTAAATTTACTTTGTAGGGAGTGACATATGCCACCGGTAGATGTCGACGATTCACTTTTTGCATTCTTATTAACGACTACCTCAGGGCTTATAATTATTATAAGACGGGCCTAACAACCCCGAGGCACCCTAGTTACTATGTATTAAATTGACTATAGTGATACGTCTCTAACGATTTTGTATTTACGCGCTCAATTTTATTTTATACATTGAATGTAATATACTCATGTATTAACTTAAAGCGTTATGGCTGTATATCTCTGTAATAATTGCCAAATAAAAATCTTTTAAACTTATTAACGACTTTACGCATTCAAGCATATAAGACAAGTAAGATCAAAAATAAAATTAACTAATAAAAAATTTTTTTTGTTGTGTCGAAGAACTAATTAATAATAATGGCATCACTGGTTGTTAAGACAAATAAAAAGAGGTCTCTACCTCCAGGAAACGGATTCGGCTGAAACTCCAGGATATGATTTTTTTATGAAAAAAAATGAACCTGTGTTTTTTCTTTTCGTCGAATAGGCTTCCTAGACAAAAATATAGACATTTTTTTCGAAAATATAGTAAAAAGGGACCTTCATAAGAACTCAAATATCCAAACAACTAAGACTCTTACAAAAAAACGCTGCCAAGTGCTTTGACGCAATGCTTTCTGATAAAGCTCATTGAGTTAGAGTAATTTGATTTTATTTTTCAAAATGTGATTTCAATATAAAATACAATTTATATTCAAGAAAAATTAGTGAATGTGAGAGAGTGATTGAAGAGAGAGACAAGGATGAATGAAAATTGGCGATTATACGATACTGCAGCACCAAAACCTCATACTAATTTCCATAAGGTGGCGAAATTTGGAACCCTTCTAAGAGTAGTTATATATATATATAGATATATTACCTGGGCTTTCTTAGACAGCTTCCAAGTAAATCCGCCAGGATCGTGACGGTATCGTATAATCGCGAATAGGGTAAAAATGAGGATCAATCTGAGAAAAAAGGACAAAGAGGAAGTGAGGAAGTAAGAAAAGAGTTAGTGAAAGTGTTAAATCGAAACTCAAAAAAAGTGATTAAAGAGCTACGCTAAGAAAATTATTTTTTAAAAGCTTGTTTTATAAAGACAGCAGCAAATAACTTGTATACAAATTTCAGAGCAAATCTATCGAGTAGTTTACGTAAAATAGAAAAAAAATAAAACATGAAAATTTAAAAAAAAATTTTTTTAATTTTTTAAAATTAAAACTACGCTAAGGAAATTGGTTTTTAAAAGTCATATTTTTTTAGGCAGTTGCAAATAATTCCCATGCAAATTTCAAAGCAAATTCATCAAGTAATTTACGTAAAATACAAAACAAATAAAAAATCAAAAATTTTTTTAAAATTCTTAAAATGGCTCTATAAAAAAAACTACTCTATGAATACCAATTTTCAATAGCTTCCCGTTTACTTATACAAAAACATAGATAGTATGCAAAATTTGAAGCAAATCCATCAAGTAACTTTCGAGATCTAATTGGCTAAATAAATAACATTTTCTTTTCAAAATTTCTTTTTCAAAATTTTAAAAATGCTCTAAAATTAAAACTGTCCTACGAAAATCAATTTTTGAAAATTTTCCTTCTTTTGGCAGTTGCAAATAATTTCCCTGCAAATTTTAGAACAAACCTATCAAGTACTTTATGTAAAATAAAAAAAAACAGAAATAAAGAATCGAAATTCGTTTTAAAATCTTTAAAATTTTCTAAAATTGTAACCACTCTAAGGAAATTAGTTTTTAAAAGCTTATTTTTTTCAGACAATAGCGAGTTGATTGTACAAAAATTTTGGAGAAAGTTTATAGAATGGTTTACGCAAAATAGAAGGTAAATGAAAAATAAACATTTTTTTGAAAATTTTCAAAATGCTCTTAAATTAAAACTGCTCTGAGAAAATTAGTTTTCCAAAGCTTGTTTTCTTCAGACAGTAGCGAATAACTTGCATACAAATTTTGGAGCAAATCTATCTAATGGTTTTCGTAAAATAGAAAAAAAATTTTTAAAATGCTTTAAACTTAAAAGTGCGCTAAAAAATCAGTTTCCAAAAGTTTTTCTTCTTTTGGCAGTCGAAAATAAGTTCTATACGAATTTTCAAGCAAATTCTTCGAGTAGTTTACGTACAAAACAAAAAAAATGAAAAATCGAAATTTTTTAAAAATGACTAAAATAGCTATAAAATTAAAACTACGCTAAGAAAACCAATTCTCAATAGCTTCCGCATCAGTTAATCGAAAAATTGAATTGTATGAAAAATTTAAAGTATATTCATCGAGTAGTTTTTAAGATTTTATTGGCTTAATAAATATAAATATTATTTTCAAAAATTTCAAAATGCTTTGAAATTAAAACTAAGCTAAGAAAATCAGTTTTTAGGCATTTATTTTATTTGGGCAATCGTAAATAATTTTCATGCAAATTTTGAAGCAAATTGATCGAGTAGTAAACAAAAAAAACCAGAGAAATGAAAAATCAAATTTTTTTTTTTTTTATAAACGACTCTAAAATTAAAACTGCGCTAGAAGAACCAATTATTAATAGCTTTCCAGCAAGTTAAACAAAAAAATTAATTGCATGCAAAATTAGAAGCAAATCCATCGAGTAGTTTTCGAGATACAATTTACTAACTGACATCACACATACACACACACATATATACAGACATTTTCTGGAAACCACTTTTTTCGACTCCCTGAGTTCAAATATGTACAAATTAATGAAAAAATAGAAAAAAAATTTTTTTATCGATACAATACTTTTTTTATGAGAAAGCAATACATAGAAGATGAAATAAAGTGCAAATCAAACGCTTTGATTTTAACTTTGTTGCATTAAAAAAGCTTTAGTGGTTTAAAAGTTACAGGTAATTAAAATATGCCAATGAAATAGTGCGAAAAATAGATGATTTTTTATATGCTTAAAAAATTAACAAATATGTAGTAATTTTCAATAAAGCATGACTTTTAAACTACTGAAGCTTTTTAAATGCAACAGAGCTTGAATTAAAGCATTTAATTTGCACTTTATTTCGTTTCCTATGTATTTTTGTAAGAGTCTTCGTTGTTTGGATATTCAAGTTCTTAGAAAGGCTCTTTTTTACTATATTTTCGAAAAAATGTCTATATCCTTGTCTAGGGGGCCTATTCGACGAAAAGAAAAAACACGTGTTCATTTTTTTTCATTAAAAAATCATGTCCTGCAGTTTCAGCCGAATCCGTTTCCCCGAGGTGGGGACCTCTCCTTGAAAGTGCAAGGATTTGAAAGAAAGGCACAAAAAATTTATTTACGATTGCTCCAAAAATCCGTTTAGAGAATTAGGTGATCTAACAGAGTCTTTGAAGCGCTTGGATCCGAATACTTCTTTTTTTAGAGAGGACAAAGTATGTCCATGTTACAGACTATTTTTATATGAAGTGAAGATACACCTATTTCGTTATACACCTTTCGATACAAAAATCTGTTTTAAAAAAATAAGGCAAAATCGCATATTCTCTCCTATCCTTAAAGTTAGTATTTTTTATATATAAAAACTTATAAAAATTTAAAAAACAAAAATATAGTTTTTAAGAAAATTGCGTTTGAAAAAAATCGCTTTTTTCGGTTTTTCATGAATAACTCAGAGAGGTCAACTCGTATCGCAAAAATCAAAACAGCATTCAAAACTAGACTAAATTTCGCACACTTTCATTGGAAAAACGTCCAAAAAGATAAAAAATTGACAGAGTTATGGCAATTTGAAAATCAAGGTTTATTTTCAATTTTTTAATTTTCATTTTTACAGCCAACACTAAATACGCTGTAGCGAGGAAAAAACATATTTTCTAGCTCTTTATGAGGTAAATTTTATCTTCATATACATATTGGAAGGTGTTCTTATCACTTGGAAGAGAAAAAAAATTCGATCAGTGACGGCCTGCATGAATCTGAATAGAATCAGTCTTATAATTTTCATAATTTTTATAATTTTCAAAAGTTTTTATAATTTTCTCAAAATTATAAACAGTTTTATTTATATTTTGAGACTTTTTAAAAAATTTACATCTACTTGATAATTTTATAATTTTGAACTATATTTATTCTAAAATGTTTTAACTAGAAACATTTTAAAGTTAAGATTAACATATCACAATTAGAAAATATTTAACATGTTCTTTGTTGGAACTTTTTAGAATGACAGGTTCAAAAACTATATGACTATAAAACTAATGTTTATTAAAAATTAAAATTCAGACAAATTTATAATTTTAAACGTTTAATCATCGATCAAATAGGCATGGCCTATTTTATAAATTTAGGTAAAAATATATATCCCAAAGTTAGAGGATTTAATGTATATGGAGTATTTAAAAATAAGATAATATTTTTGTAGTAATAAATATTAATTAAATCAAGAAATGTTTAAGTTTTTTGAAGTATTTTTGAAAATAAAATGTAAAACCTAATTTTAAGTTCCAATGTGATACTAGTGTCAAATAAAAATAAAAAGAGATTGATAAGTTTTGATTTAGATTAAGAACATAAAATAAGCTGAACAAAAGGACTAATTTAATTTGTAATAAAAGATAAGAACTATATAAACCTGTATTAACAGCAGGCCGGAGTAGAACCTGATACCGACCGAGTAACAATTGAGTTGTTTGTTATTTACTCAAGTATTAATCGGTGTATCTTCAAAATAAAGGTTCATCGCATTAGATATTATTATTATGAATATCTATGCACAAGAAAAAAAAATCTACCGATTTGTTTTTGAGAAAAGTAAGGAACGCCGAAATAAAAGATTATGTTTATAATATTTTCGCGTTCCTTACTTTTCTCAAAAACAAAGCGATAGATTTTTTTTTCTTGTGCATAAATATTTGTAATAATAATATCTATTGCGCTTAACCTTCAATTTGCAGATACACCGATTAATACTTGAGTAAATAACAAAAATGCCAATTAGACAAGGACAGCGAATCCGGCCTGCTCTTAAGTATTAAGAATTTAAATAACACAAACACAAACACAAAAGTAACAGACACGCACACAACGCAAACAACACAACATACAAAGACAAATGTAAAAATTTTGCTCAGTAAGAATAAAGAATTATTATTATTATTATATTAATTAAATCAACTTTTTTGCTGATCATTTTTTTATTATATATTTCATATATTTTCAAAGTGAAAATACACATTTATATAAGTGTATTCATTCATTTTCATAACTGCATTTTTTTAAATAAAGTCACATACTTCTAATTTCGAGATTTTCGATGTTAAAGTTATAAGTCTATAAAAAAATCAGGTAAAAGTTTTTTTAAATTATAGCGCATTAGATTGATAGATTATAACGTTTTTTTCTTATCACATGAAAACATTGTTTCGATTTTTTTTTATTATAATAGAAAGCGTTTCACCATTTGTGACTTATGCAATTTTCATTCTAATTAGAAGTTTCAAAGTTGTAAGTGTTCATGGACTTATGCCATTATCATTGTTGATAATAAAAAGAAAAGAAATCATTCATCGATTTTTAATCATATTTTTTAATTGAATAAATATTATTTCACAAATGTTCTTAATAATTAACATCAATCGATTAATTATATTAAAATAACACAGTAATAACACAAAAATTTTATTCCATATCAGATTCATTAAAAATTAAGATGTTATGATTATTTTCAGCGGTAGTAAGATTAAATAAAAATTATGATGTACCGGGGGAACGAATTAAAGCAAGTGTAACATTTTTTTTTTGTTGACTATGATTTTCGGGGTTCCTTTTCTAGTTTTTTAAAAATAATTTGTCGTTTTATTAAACCATCATTCGTTTTATTACTTTGTGATTCTGGATTACTACTTGGAACATAATCAGAGTTATTACCTAATGACATAATTTATTTTAATACTTACAGTGGGGTCCAATAAAAAAGAGCCACCCTTGAGAAAAAAAGTACTAATTAAAAAATTTTGTATCTTAACAAATAAGGGTCGTACAGAACTCTACGACCACTCATTTTAAACGTATTTGTAAGGACTTTTTAATGGTGTTATTGGCCATTTAATTTTGAGTACTTGTCTGGGAAATATTACGACTTAAAAATAGAAAAAAAATTTTTTATTCGCCTGTGTTTAAATTTGAATCATTTTTCGGAAAATGATGGTAGAAAAATTTTACCTGTCTAGTTTTAGAGGTATTTTGCTTAACTTGAAATTGATGTATAAGTTTTTTTTCTAGGTTCAAAATTGTCCGAGATTTAGCGATTTTTATTAAAAAAAAAAGTCTTTTTTTATTTTTCCGATATCTGCTAAATGAGAGGAGATATAGAAAAATGCCAAATAAAAAAAATTGTATTTTTGTATGTAAAATAACCTTAAATTTTCTCAAAATTTTTTGTGCGTTTTAATTTTTTTGATATTGTTGCGGTAGTCTCATAAGAGTACGGTATACATGTATATAAGAATACCGCAACAATGTCAAAAAAATTTAATTGCACAAAAAATTTTGAGAAAATTTAAGGTTATTTTACATACAAAAATATATTTTTTTTTATTTGGCATTTTTCTATATCTCCTCTCATTAAACATATATCGGAAAAAAGACCCTTTTTTTAATAAAAATCGCTAAATCTCGGTCAATTTCGAATCTAGAAAAAAACTAAAATATCGATTTCAAGTTAAGCAAAATACCTCTGAAACTAGCCATGTAAAATTTTTTTACCATCATTTTTCGAAAAATGATTCAAATTTAAACACAGGCGAATAAAAAATTTTTTTTTCTATTTTTAAGTTGTAATATTTCCCAGACAAGTACTCAAAATTAAATGGCCAATACACCATTAAAAAGTCCTTAAAAATACGTTTAAAATGAGTGGTCGTAGAGTTCTGTACGACCCTTATTTGTTGAGATACAAAATTTTCTAATTAGTACTTTTTTCTCAAGGGTGGCTCTTTTTTATTGGACCCCACTGTATATCATTTGGAAATACTTTGAACATACTGCTTTATATTAATTATAACCAGTAACTGACTGAATTAATTACTACTAACTGTACTACACATATCAATCTTATTTATAAATATAAACATGTTTCTCTTGTACAGGAATGCGGAACGGCATATTTATTCCATGTCCTCTATTAAAGGCTATGAAATAATGTATACAAAAACTTAAAATTTATTTAAAACTGCTTCAAACAATTAATGTGATTTAAAATAAAAATTCCATTAAAATGTGACTTATGTCATTTTCATAATTGGGTCTTTGCATGAAAAAATGTATTATATCCGTCAGATAGAATACGAAAAAATAAGAGACCCGTATTTTTTTATTTTTTTAAATATGATGAATTGCAAAAATTATAGCCATTGTAAGTTAATGCAATTTTGATATATATAGATATAGCGCCATGATACATGATGTCACATTATTATAATAAAGCGACTTCACATACAATTTTAACTGCCTCTATCTCTTTGAGTTTTCATTTTTTTGGTTAAAGAAAAAATACGTGTCTTTTATTTTTTTTGTGCTCCACCTGACGGATGTAATGGATTTAAAAATAATTGTTCATGCTAGGACCCAATTGATCCTTTTACATTTCTGTTAAGTGCCATTCTTACATCGCTTATAATATTAAAGAAAAAATACAAAAAAGAAAAATAAGTTGCTTTCATGATAGGAAAACAAAATGTATCACTAAGTAAATTTTTTTGAAAATGTGACTTATGCCACTATCATTCTCACCCACACATATATAGAGACTGAAAAAATGGCTCTTATGATTTTATTTGATCGCACATTTAAGATACTTGAGATCTACATTCAGAAAAAAATTCAATTGAATCAATTATTGTTTAATTGCGATGTGACAATAAAATATTTTATTACCTTAAGATGTAAATTGTATTGAATTTATTAAATACCCTATTCAAAATATCTAGATGGATATCGACGTGGATAATCCACCTGGATATCCATGAGGATGAACATGGATTCCACGTGGATTCAAATTGAAATCCGCGTGGATGATACACGGGGATATCTATGTGGATCATCCTTGTGGATTTCCCAGATAAAATAATTTAGATTTTGAGGTAAGTGAATTTGTTTTTAATAATGAAAGATATCTTTGATTAAAAATATCTTTCTTTGTGAACAATAAATTCTCCTACTTCAAAATCTACGTTATGTTATCTGAATCCTTTGTTCATAATGAAAGATACCCCGTTAAAAAAATCCAATTGGATTTCCAATTAGAATTGTAGAAATCCAACGTATATTTATGGATATTTATAAGTGACTAAATATTTTTTTAAAATAAAATTTTTCCATGTTTTCATTGCGACTTATAAAAGTATCTATCATGTTCATTAAATAAAATAGAACGTGAGAAAGCAGACCGGATGACCGTCGCTTTAGACCAAATGAAACTGACAGTTTATAAGCTCCAAACTCTTTTATTCTTTTCATGCGCATTTGCTTGCCATAAGAAAGTCTATAGACAGAAAGCGTGGTAGCCCTCTGGAGGTTAATTATCAGTACTATTATATAAATATGTATATTCATATTCGATGATTAGCCGCCAGGGGGCTACCACGCTTTCTGTCTATTGACTTTCTTATGGCAAGCGAATGGAATGCACATGGAAAGAATAAAAGAGTTTGGAGCTTATAAACTGGCAGTTTCATTTGGTCTAAAACGACGATCGTTCGGCTTGCTTTCTCACGTTCTATTTTATTTAATGAACATAATAGATATTTTTATAAATCGCAATGAAAAACAAAAAAATTTTATTACAAAAAAATATTTAGTCACTTATAAATATACATAAATTCACGTTGAATTTCTACAATCCTAATTGGAATTCCATTATGAATTTCCAATTGACATTATTAACAACAAATTTAGATGAAATAACGTAGATTTTGGAGTAGGTGAATTTGTTGTTCACAATGAAAGATATTTTTAATCAAAAATATCTTTCATTATTACCAACAAATTTACCTCCTATAAGGTGGTTCTTCCATGAGACATAAATGAACAAAATATTATCAAAATTTAGAAGATCGTAGATAAAACCTATATTTTTATATTTATTAAATTTCAGACTCAGTTATCGATGAAATAATAGAAAATAATGATTTTGAAATTGAGTGTTTTATGATATAATTTTGTATTCTAACCCTTAATTTCATGTTTAAACTTAATATTATTATCATTTCAAATGAACATATATTAATAAAAAATTATTTATTGAATTCTGCAGAATTCATAGATCTAGAACATATAAAAAAAGTAGTAGGTTGATGAATCATCTAAAATGTAAACACGCATCTGGTTTCTTTCGAAAATGTGACATTTTACTTAGGTTATAATGAGTCTAACCATATGTAACAAATAATAATATAAAAACCGAAATTCACAACGTTGCCGGAATTCCAATATGTTCAGGAACGTATAAATAATCAAATTTTATAAAATTACGTATTATTTTAGTATTATTTAAAAATATTGCATTAATTTACTTAATATTTATTAACAAAGTGTTTAGAATAAATTTTTAGAGGGCCCCCCCCCCGGCTAAGCGCCCGCAACATACGGACCTGCATGGAAGAACCACCTTAAAATCTACGTTATTTTATCTGGAAAATCTACGTGCATGATTACCATGAATATCTGCATAGATCATCCACGCAGATTTCCATTTGAATCCACGTCAATTTCATCCACATGGATATCCATGAGGATCATCCACGTGGATATCCATCTGGCTTTTCTCAATAGGGTATTTTATATTTTTAATTAAATAAGTTAATAATTAACTTATTTAATTGAAAATATAAAATATTTAATAAATTCAATACAATATACATATTAAGGTAATAAAATATTTTATTGTCACATCGCAATTAAACGATAATTGATTCAATTAAATTTTTTTCTCAGTGTACATATGTATGTAATTGGAAATACATTATGATACTGTTTATTATCAGTATACTTGAAGAGATTCTTTCAATAATGTAAATACTAATTTTACATATATAGCTGATTCCATTCAGATTCATGCAGGCCGTCACGGATCGAATTTTTTTTTTTTGGCTGAAAACTATGTGAATGTGTTCTAATACTCAAGAGAAGATGTGAAGACCCCGAAATACGGCTTAAAAAAAATTTTTCACGACGCTTTAGCCTATCTTGTGTTGAATGTTAAAATGAAAGGTGAAAAAATGTAAATGGACCTCCGTATTCAAAATGCTCTATCTCCGTCAATTTTTTACTTTTCGAGACGAATTTTTTTTTAAATGTGAGGAATACAGTCTAGTTTTAAATACCGTTCCGATTTTTGCGATGCGAGTTGATCCTTCCGAGTTATTCATGAGAAACCTAGAAAAAATGATTTTTTTTAAGTGCAATTTTCTCAATAACTATATTTTTTTTAAAAATTTTTATACGTTTTTATACGTAAAAAATGCTAACTTTTAGGATAGAAAAGAATATGTTATTTTGCCTTATTTTTTTTAAACAGGTTTTCGAACTTTTTTTTCATATTTTCCATTTTAAAGCATTGATACTATGGCACATCGTAACATTTTTTTAACTACTACGTCTTCTTACGATTCGTTTATGCTTTTATTTAATAATGTAATAAAAATATTAACAAAAATCTTTAAAATAAACCTTTGATCAAGTTGTTGGATCAATTAGAACCAAAGTTATGACGATTTTAAGTTTGTAAAAATAGATGAATTAAAAATTTTTTTTTAATTATAGAATATTAAGACCATGTACTCTTCCAATAATTATGCTTTTTCACTATTCGTTCACTGTTTTATTTATAAATATATTGTTAGCATTTGCAAAAACCTTCAGAATGAGCCATTGCTCAACTTTTTTGGTCAATTAGAACAAAAGTTATAGCAATTTTAATTTTAAAAATGTGTTTAAAAATAAATAATTATTTATTCAGTTTGAATTTATAAATTTATATTTTCCCATTCATGCAATGAAGTTCTAGAAGTGAACACAAGATTTTGTTCAGCTTTCCAGCAGTGAATTTTTTGTATGTCCTTGACTTCTTTTGATTTTTCTTGCCATTCAACTTTTTTCGTTTGTCGGAAATGTTCTAATTCTTTTTTATTTAAAAGGAGAATGTTGATAGATGGAGTGTACAGTGACACATGAATTGCGAAATCCTCTGCATTTCTAATAAATTCTGCACTTTGCTTGGACAAATTGTGCACTGTGGTATAATGTTTAACTATACCTCCTATTCCATCACATGCACCTTTTCCATGCCCGGTTGCAGAAAATGACCATTTTCTTTTTTCTTTTGAATTTCTAAACTCGTAAAATTGGTATCTATTTTTGAAATGACTGGCGGCTCCATCCGAAATGATTATGATTTCTTCTAATTCTTGCAAAGTGTGTTTTTGCTTTATATTCTCTATGATTGAATTTATAGCCATTGTAGTGTCTTACAAATTAATAATATTTAAATGAAACTCCAATTTATTTATATCTTATCTATTCCCTGTCTCAGCAGAACTGACTCCTCTTTAGCTTTCCTCGGAAGTATATCTTATAGATTTTCTCTTGTTTATTTTCATATACTTTTCTGGATCGGCTTCTAGGTGGCTCTACTGATACAAGAATATGTTTTATTTAAACTCATACACTACATATGTCCCTTTTTTTAATATTAAACAATAATTATTTTAATTATTTCATTAGTTATCAAATATAATATTAATTTAACTCAATACAATAACTATAATTAATTATTCTCTTAATCATTATTGAGTGTCCATTTTTCTTTAACTTTTTTATAATGAACTACATTTCTTCTATACTGCTGACCAGTCTCATTATTTTATAAAATCACGTCACTTCCATTTTTATCTATCACTGTATGTGGTACTTCTTAAATTCTGGTGTTAATTTATTTTTCTTGATTATATTCTTGATATATACTATTTCTCCAATTTTAATATTATCTTTCGTAACTTTTCTTTTTAGGCACGACCGCTATACGGAAGTGCCTTATATTTTCGACATCGCGAAAAATGTAACCCTTCAAAATATGTTATTTTATGATAAAAAACTTATTTTTATAGCAAAATAAGACTATTACGAGGCTTCCTTAAAATGTATGTATAAATGTATGTGTGTGAGAAATCAAGTTTATGAATTTTCTCGACGAGTTTTTATCCGATCTGAATGATTCGAACGGGGAATTGTTTCAAATAATAACACAAGTAAACGTTCCTATTTTGAAAAAAATCGTTGGAAGCGTTTTTAAATAGGCGCCTTTTAAATGGTCAAAAAAATATTAACTTTTGAATAAATTACCGATACCGAGACTGCAGAAAATTTTTAATGTTATGTAAATGATGAGGTAGAAAGAAAATTAGTGATCGATATTTTTCTGCGTATTTTTTGCTGATATTTTTATCAATATTTTTGTTGTTCAAGCTATTCTTGAGGAACCATGGCTTTATTAGCGTAAATTTAACATCAGTACGACCCCTAATGTAACTTTTTATCCAATGAAAATATCTCATTAATTGGAACGGTATATTTCATTTAATGTTTCTCTTATAATTTTTTTCTTAAATCGCGAAAAATTGGTATCTGATCGAACGAATGACGTGAAGGTTGGAAAGATTTTTGGATTTTTTTGACTATTTTCTCTGGGACTTGAACGCGTAGGCCAAGGTAAGTGTAATATATAATTATTACTACAGTTTTTAATTTCGATTATGGTATTTTACTAATAAAAAAGCCACATAATTGCTAATTTTTCCATTTAAGTGGATTTAAAATGGACACTGCACCTGTACTTTTAGATATTGCCCATCTCTCGTTTTTTTTCAAAATTTTAAGAAAGTAATTGCAGCTCGTAGTATATACCATGAAGATTATGCAATTTAAGAAGGAGGGTCCATAAGTTTTCTGGTCACTCGTAGAAAAAGTATATCCCTTTTTTTCCATCATTTTTGGTGTAAATAGATAAAGGAAACATTTTTAAGGTCAACTGCACTGGTTCGTAGCGTGCGCTGAACTTTGTCTGGATGTGGGAGTCTCCATAAGTTTGAGAAAACGTGGTGGCATAGTGGGTGATTTTAAAAATTATACGCGATTCATCTATGCATGTATGCATGCATTTATGGACACATACACACACAAAAGTTCAGCGTACGCATCAAACCAATGCAGTTGACTTAAAAAATGTTCCCTTTATCGATTTACACCAAAAATGAAAAGAAAAGGGTATTATTTTTACTAGTGTCCAAAAAACGGCCTTTATGGGCCCTCCTTCTTTCAAAATAAATTCATTCATTTGTTATTTAGAATTTTTCGTTCCAATATTATACATAAAAAATTTTCTATTTTGTACCAGAAATCGTAAATTCTTAAAAACTAATGAATGAATTTTTTTTTAAATTTAATTAAATAATCTTGATGGTAGGAAAGACCGGGGTCAAAAGTAACAGGAGTAAATATTAACACTCAATATATAATAACACGAACAATCCTAGAGGTTTCATAGTTATTTTTGTGAGTTATAACATCCTCTATAATGTAAACATATTTAGTACCGCACACGAATTCGCAGAGGAGAGACGTAAAATACAGCCTTTTTTGACAGGTAATA
Source organism: Anastatus disparis (assembly GCA_017163975.1). NCBI lineage: Eukaryota > Metazoa > Arthropoda > Insecta > Hymenoptera > Eupelmidae > Anastatus > Anastatus disparis. The sequence continues at coordinate 4,437,280 of JAFFSR010000301.1, read as the reverse complement.
TAAAATTTCTGCATACGCAAATATTTGTTTTAGATTTCTTTTGTTATAATTAATATTAAAATTATTTTATATTAATCCACGTTAAAAATGAGTTATTTAATCGCATAAATATTATATGCATCATGTTCATATATATTTTTAATGATATTTTTTTTTAAAATGGCTGGCAAATATCAACAAACCTTCAGGATAAATATTAACATTGTTAATACGGTATAATACTTATTATATAAGGAATGGGCTCACTTAAAATGTACAAAAGGTGATATTGTCTTGTTTATATGCCAAAATCGTGATATTAATAACAAATTTTTATTTATAATTAATCCGTAGAACAAAAAGATCAAATTGTTTTTGCGTTTGGAAAATATAAATAATTTTTTCACATTTTATTCTAATTTCCTTTTTTACATATGACTTGTTATTTGTGCACATATTTATATTTATTTATAGCTATAAAATGTTACTAGATTTTTCCACGCTTATGGTTCTTTAACATCAATAACTAGAAGCTTGAACTTTTTTTAAATAAAAGCCGGATTCAAATCCTTTCGCAATAGTAGTTACAGCATCTAAAAATATTATTTTTTTCTAAAGATATAGAGCAGTGAAAATTGGACCTAAATTCCTCTTCATAACATTTATTAACAATAAATACTAAAATTTGGTCCAATTTTCATTGCTCGATATATTTGGAAAAAAATAAAATTTTCAGATGCTGTGACTACTATTTTAAAAGGATTTGAATCCAGCTTTCATTTAAAAAAAACTGGTGCATCAGTCTGGGACTGGCTGACGAATGTGAAACTTGTCTAGGAAAATTATAAAACTCATAAATAGGATATTACGACCTATGGCCAAAAAGGTAAGAAAGGTCTCAGATAACATGTAATTGTTGACCGAGGCGAAGCCGAGGTTTACTAACATGTGATCTCAGGCTTTCTTATTTACTGGCCAAGGGTTGTATACTATTTTTCTGCTCGACGGCATCGGAAAGCGGCAACTTTGTTTTGGGTAGCGACCAAAAAGTTGTCGTTTTCCGGCTAGAGGGCAGAAAAGTTTATTCAATCTTTATCCCTATTTTTTGTATTTTCAAAATAATTTTAAATCTAGAATTTTTAAAGAATTAATTTTTTTTAATTGCAAATGAAATGTTACGATATTTATTTTACAAAAATATAATTTTTGAATTTTTATTCGCTATTATCAAAACTTCAATCATTAGAAAAAAAGTTACTCCAGTGGTCGTGTTAGCGTACGACTTATGCTAGCACAGCCATGATTTCTCGAAAACGGCTAGATTAACAAAATCGTTTCCGAACGGAAATGTCAGCAACAAATTAGCAACAAAATATCTGTGGGTACGTTCAGTATCACGCAGGCGTTAACTTAGTATAGGCGTCGCTTCAGCCGTTCGTAAGTAGAGAGAACATTGCGAGCTCTCGAGCAAGCAAGTCGAGCTTCAGACCTCACGGTGATAGGGTCTACCAGTACGCCGTAGCGGCCATTTATATATAAATTTAACTCAACCGTATCGTTTGTTGCAGTTATTTCACATTTCCTTCTTGAATACGTTCTTGGTTTGTAATCCAGGATTAACTATAACGACTATCTTGGCTTAACCAAGCCCCTTAATATATTTAATCTACATTGGTGACTCCTGTGAGGAAGGAAGAAAGTGCCGCGATTTTCATCAAATCACGCTCTACAGAGTTTCGGCAAAAAGTTTTTCTCTACATCAATTCAAGGGCTCGACGCCAAGCTGTTCCTTTTCAACGATTATTAGCCGCCAGGAGGTGGCCTTTTTCAAGCGCTACACATCATCGCATCGTTGTTTGACGGCTTTTCCGTCGTATATTGGATACATAGCATCTGCGTCGTAGCGTGACTTCGCTCATCGGCTGACGCAACATTTTTGGTCCACTGTGCAGCACGCTTGTTAGCGTATTTTCAACGGCTACAACGGGCCAGCGACAAAGCAGCGATCCAGCAACGATCCAGCACACCTAGAACATCAAGTTCAACGTTTTTTTTCTTACGAGGCATGTGCAGTGCGCGCGGGAAAATTCGCTCCTAAAAATCATTTTTTCTGCGTAATTGCGTGTTTAATGAAAAATAAAAAGTGAAACTAAAAAAATCAAGAAAATCAGCAAGTAAGAAGAATCGGCACAAGAATCAAGTTGGTAAGCCGGCTGCAAAACGCAGAAGGAGGAAATTTTCTTAAAAAAAAATTTAAATAGATAAAAAGTAAAAATAATGAAATATAAAAATTGAACAACGAAGGAAGAAATTTAGATAAAAATTAAAAATAATAAAATATAAAATTGAACAAAAAAGATAAAACGTAAAAGGAAAGCGTGGTACATCTATGCACAAAAAAAAATATCTACCGGTTTGTTTTTGAGAAAAGTAAGTAACGCGAAAATATTATAAACATAAACTTTTACTTTGGCGTTACTTACTTTTCTCAAAAACAAACCGGTAGATATTTTTTTTCTTGTGCATAGATGTTCATAATAATAATATCTATTGCGCTCGACCTTTAATTTGAAGATGCACCGATTAAAACTTGAGTAAATAACAAAAATGCCAATTAGACAAGGACAGCGAATCCGGCCTGCTCTTAAATTGCTTATTCAAATATCGAAATTTAGTTTATTATATTTAAAATTTTTAAATTTTCTACCTTTTAGATATTATTTTTGTTTAATAAATCTTTCTTCGTTCGATTGCTGATTGGAATACCTGGAGAGAATGGTAGTGAATTAGAGCGTATAAAGGATGTTTATTTGTTGCGACAAATATTCATATCCTCGCTAAAACAACTTCAAATCTCGAGCACCACCAAGTACCGCGCTCGGCCACTACGAGACACCTCGCCGTAAGCGCTCCTTATACAAGAACAGCGAGCTAGAGAACATATAAGACTCGATGCCAGCTACCGAGAGGATCGGCGACGACCACTATTTTTGTAGAGGCTGCTACAGTGGCTGTCAACTAACATTGGCACTCCAATGTTAGTACAGACTACTGTTAGTACCTGTATTTTGTCGTATTATGCAGCGCTCTGTATACTATGACAATCTTACCCGGTCATTAAGCCGTCGGGTTCTTAATTGAGCCACCTAGAGGACCGCGCTCCTCCACGGGCCGCCGTATAGAGGGCCGTCTCCCTCTTTGTCACCACCGCCGCCGTAAATCATTTAGCTTAGGCTGAAAGGTGATGTCCTCCCACATATTATTATTAACTGCGTTAAGGGTGCCGCCCACCCTCTGTTCAGATTCTTGTTAATACCGCACCGAGTTAGATGCAGCTGCGCGTTTAACTAGTAAAAAACCAAGATCTAATTATACCGCGGAACTCAGTTAATATAATATCTTTGCACACTTCATTCAAGTCCGAAAATTCTATTGTTTGTTACATTACATTTTTTACTCGTCGTTGTAAATAGTTTAAGTTTGTGATTAATAGAGCTTCGGTACTCCCTAGCATAAAACTAAAGTGTACACCTGGTCACTTTCCTATCTTATCCATCGTCCGTCCTTTCCACCTCCTCCAGTCTGACCCTGGATTCGCTGAAGCGTCCGGCAAAGGAGGTTCAGACCCCCCTATTGCACCCGTCACTTAATTTAAGTTAGCAATAAGGGGTTAACCGTTACATTGTAATTAATTTCAGTGTTACTTTAGTAGCATGTATAAATCCTCTGTTACTCTTCTCTCGCTTTCCAGTCAGGAATCGAAAACAAAATATACATTTAAAATTTTTCATTTCTTTCTTTAATCAAATTCATAATAAAATTAAATTCAATTTTCTCTTGTTCGTCATTTTCGGGTTTTCACCGGAAGAACCATAGAGAATTGACTTTATTTAAATTGAAAGGTTTACATTATAATAAGTAATAGCGTATAGATGCTACAGTCAAGTTGCTCTCTCTTTGTTTTCCGATGAGGAGCATGAAAAATTTAAACCGTAACCACGAGACAACACTCGTGAACGGAGTGAGATCATTGAGAGTAGTTCGTAATAGTGAACATTATATAAATTCTCAACATATGTAAATAAATCTATAGATTTCAGCCTTTTCACGTGACACATATGCACGACCGACCTGATTCGATTTTCATTAGCTAGTTTAGTCTATAGGTCAGCTAGTTGTAATCATATTATTTTAGTCCATAAAGCGCTCGAATAGAGCTAGCAGACAACTGGACCTTTGTTTTTAAATGTGCAGTATGAGTGCATTTTTTTTAACGTGCGACATTTGTTCTTCTTAAGAGCTTGTGAGTGCTGGCGTATGCCATAGTTGGCCACGGAGAGATTTTGGGTGCTATCCCTGTTAGAATCTGTGAGTTGACAGCTCATGACTCTGGGAGACCAGTCATTCGCAAAGAAATTTTATGAGTTTCTAGTCTTTTATGCACGGATTTGTATTTATGTTGATTAATTTTAGTCCACGACTCTGTTTCAACCCTTTGTGTGAGAGTGAGAGTGCACGTTCGAGTGGAGAGAATTGTGGCGTGGCGTGCCAGACCATTTGTTAGTGTGGGTTCTGGACGTAGGTATATCAATTTGAGCGTTGCGTTGCTAATGTATGCGGAGAGTAGAACATTCGTCCCTTGCAAATACTCAGTCTATGACTAGAAATAAGACAGTGTACAATATGGCTCCTCCGAACGATGCTGATAATTTCTATGATTCAGTCGAGGTACATGAGGTAGAAAGTAACTTAGGTTTGCAGGGTCTAGCAACAAGCGACGTAAACGCAAACGCCAAAACCAAACCGCTCAAAGATAAAAATAAGAAACCGATCTTGGATGGTCGTTTAACGATGGTCAAGGAAACTCTAGCTAGCATTTCTGAGATACTCAAATTACTTACACAGAGTAAGGGAGACATTAACACTCCTAGAACTGAGAGTAATAACGATCAAACGATAGATGCAGCAACGTCTACTAGTAATGCTTCTTAGAGTATGTCTAATAGTAATAATACTATAACGGTGGATGCGCAAATACATTAACCACCTGTAATATTTAATAATAACCCTGCGTCTTCGGTTGTCGCTTCCGCTTCATTGCAGAACAGACCTACCATCATTATTGAAGAAGATTCGAACTTAGGCTCTGCGTTTGAAATAAAATTCCAGACTCTATGGAAAGTAGAGGTGGAAATATGGTTTTCCTTGTTTGAAAACCAAATGTCTAAAAAAAGCATAATATCAGACAAGGATGAATTTTGAAACCTCATGCAGAACTTGGGTAAAGACGATGTGCAACGACTGACACTCGTCATTAAAACCGCAGAGCAGAAAGTTAAACATGCGTTAAAAGAAGCGATCCTGAAAAAGTATTCTCAATCTCCTGGGAAAAAGTTAGAACAGCTATTTACGATCCAACGAATGTGTAAAAAATGCCCATCATTTTTCTTTCATAAATTATTATGTCTGGCAGGGGATAGTATTCCCAGGTCAATGATATTAAAAGTTCGGAGAGAAAAACTCCCAAACAAATTATTATTACATATGGGTCCGAACTCACATACCTGGTCTGAAAGCGTTCAAATAGAAACAGCTAATAAAACATGGGAAACCATGTTGAATAAAAAGGATACGGTAAACGCAGTTGCTGAGCAAGCATCCACCAGTTCAGACACAGCTTCAGATATAGAAGCAAGAGTTGAAGCACTAGAAAAAAGAACTCAAATGCGCGGTAGTTTCAAAAATAAAATAAATATGAAAAATAAAAGTAGCAAAAATAAAGTTCACGAGAAAAACCAGAGGAATAAGGCAATTGAATTGAGCAATAAAGAAGAAATTTGCTGGTATTATTTTTATTACCGAAAAAAAGCCATGAAATGCTTTGAATTCTGCAAGCATTATAGCAGTTTTGAATCCAGCAACCCTAGCAAAAATAAAGCACAGGGAAACAAATAGACTCCGCTGCAAAGGAGGTATCAGTGGAAAACTCTACATTGGTTCGCCTCCATATGAGAGATTTAAATAGTAGTGAACTTTTCTTAATAGATACCAGCGCCGAGGTCTCTTTAGTCCCCAGAGGATCTCGTAGACTAGATAAAACTCCTAATATTAAGTTATATGCTGCAAATAACACCGTAATACAAACTTACGGCACTGAACTTCTCAAACTTGATCTTAGCATCTCCAGAACTATAAACTGGAATTTTATTGTGGCTGATGTGCCGTATCCTATTATTGGAGGTAATGTACTGAAACTCTACCATCTTTTGCCTGACTTCAATCAAAGGAAGCTTATAGACGGTACGACATTTAGATCAGTTAATGCTATAGAGAAGGAAATAAGTTATTTTAAAGTGTCGGTTATTGAACCAAATATTAATTACTCTCATTTGCTCAATAAATACCCTAAGGTACTTGGAGTGGAACAAACTGCACCACTACAAGGTCGTGGTGTAGAACACTATATTAAGACTACAGGCCTTCCTAACGCGCAAAGAGCAAGACTATTCGGTCCTGTTTAACTTCAAGTGGCGAAAGCTGAGTTTAAATCATTGTGCGAAACGGGCGAGTGTCAACCTTCTAGCAGCCTGTGGGCAAGTCCTATTCATATGGTGCCCAAAAAGCACGGTTCCTGGAGGATTTGTGGAGATTATAGGGCACTCAACCAGGTTTCAGTACCAGACAGGTACCCAGTGCACCACCTTCACGATTTTCCAACATTTCTAAGTAGGAAGACTATTTTTTCCTCTTTAGACCTCCAGACAGCGTATTATCAAATACCAGTCGCAGAGTGTGATAGGCCTAAAACAGCCGTTATCACTCCTTTCGGTTTATTTGAGTACAAGGTCATGACATTCGGCCTGCGTAATAACGCGCAGACCTTTCAGTGCTACGTTAACAGAGTTTTAGGAGACCTGGACTGTGTTTTTGTTTATATTGATGACATACTTACCGCCTCATCTAACCAAGAAGAGTATGAAATGCATTTTAATATCATCCTGAAACGATTAGAAGAATCGCACTTACTACTAAATCTTGAAAAATGTGTCTTTGGGGTTAATGAATTAAAGTTTCTGGGACATCATATAAGTAAGGATGGTTTTAAGCCTTCCCAGAGCAAAGTCCAAGTCATTGTGGATTTCCCAAAGCCACAGAACATTGATCAACTCCGCAGATATATTAGAATGATTAACTTCTATAGACTTTGTATTCCTAACGTTGCTAAAACCCAAAGATTGTTAAATCAACACCTTATAAATTTTAATAAGAAGGATAAACGTCCTGTTATCTGGGGTGCTGAAAGTGAGGAAGCATTTGAGCAAAGCAAGAGGGATTTGGCTAGTGTAACCCATTTAGCTTACCCTTGTGACGATGCTGATACTAGAATCGTTGCCGATGCATCTAATTATGCAATGGGTGCTGCGTTAGAGCAGCTCATTGATGGCACGTGGAAGCCACTTGCGTTTTTCTCACGTAAGTTCTCGTCAGCACAATTGAATCATACAACAGGTGACCGCGAACTCATGGCTATTTTTGAGGTGGTTACTATGTAAAAAAGAAGAGCTTGCAAAATCAGACAGCCTTATAGCAAATGAGTTCTGCGCTAGGGTTGAAGCTTTTCAAATGCCCACTCTTTTCGAGTTAGCACTGCTGAGTAAAAAGCAATCTGAAGACGAATGGTTGCTCAGTGTTCTCAAGAAGAAGAAACGCCCTCTTGAGTTAGAAAAGCTCACGCTGGGAGTAAATGATATACCTATTTATTGTGACGTTTTTGGTTAAACTAGTAGACCATATCTGCCACAGGCGTCAAGAAAGGAAACCTTTACGCTGTTCCATCAGATTTCGCATCCTGGTGCGAGAATAACTGATAGGTTAATTAGGCAGAAATTTGTCTGGCCAAACATGCACCGTGATATTACAAAATGATAAAAAGAATGTTTAAAATGCCAGCAATGTGAAGTATCCCGCCATAATAAGTTCTGGCCTGAACATTTTACGGTACTTAATGAGAAATTTTCTCACATACACATATATCTTGTTGGACCATTACCAAGTTGTGATGGATAGAAGTATCTGCTCACTATGGTGGACAGGTATACAAGATAGCCGGAGGCTATACCAGTTAAAGACATCACTGCTTCAACAGTAGCTAGAGCGTTTATAAATAACTGGTTGTCCAGATTTGGAGCACCAGAGGTTATTACCACAGACCAAGGAGCACAGTTTGAATCTGAGCTATTTAAATGCTTGATTCAGTTTCTGGGTTGTATGAGAATAAGAACAACCACTTACCATCCGCAAGCTAACGGTCTGGTGGAAAGATGGCATAAAGCCTTAAAAGCAGCTCTCAGATGCCATGCTGAAAAAGGAAATTAGGTCAACCCACTCTTAACAGTTCTCTTGGGCCTCAGGACGTGTGTGCATAGAGATACCCACGCCTGCCCAGCTCATTTCGTATACGGTACCGGTCTGCGAGTTCCAGGAAAATTCTTCGCTTTATCAAACCGAGAACCTTGTAAGTCCACATTTTTAGACGAATTTAGAACATACATGAGAGAGTTGAAACCCGTTCTAACCAATCATAATAATTCCATCAAAATATTCGTTTTTAAAGACCTAGATAAATTCTCACATGTATTTATGAGAGTAAAGGCAATTAAACCTACCCTGGATAGACCTTATGCTGGTCCATTTAAAGTGATTTCCCGCTCAGATAATGGTAAGAACTTCGTAATTGAGGTTAAAGGAAGGAATAAAATCGTTGCAGCTGAATTACTTAAGCCAGCCCATGGTATGAATAATGAGCCAGAGGAAGACCAACAAGAAGTTGCAAAAACACAAAAAAAAAGCAACAGTAAAACTGTAGTTAGAGTGCAGGTACACATAGAGCCGAACGAAACGCTGACGGATACTTTTGACGCAGAAAAGGCAAGAGATACACCCAGTGATCTTATTGCTAAGTCTGAATTAAATGTTGAGCTGAATCCTGCAAGTGTAAACTCTGAGGAGGATAATGCAGATTTAGAAGCTAATAACAGTATTGATGATCACAACATCGATCAAAATACATCGGCCATTGGTGAGCACATTAACCAAGAAGTCAGTCAGATAATTCCTGGAGAAACTATTATCTCTGACACTACTGGCCAGAGATGGTCACTGGAAGAGATGCTATACGAAGACTCTTAGGGTTGCACGTTTGTTGTAGAAGTTTGTGGCAAATTAGTGGTTAACTTGCCACCACGAAAAGCTAGCCTTGAAAAGTTGAACAAGTGGATAGAGGAGCGACAATTACCCTCATCATCCATTGCTAGATTTTTCGCACACGGCAAGTTCATGGTGGGTTCGAATCATTATAGATTTTCGACTACCGAACGATACGAAAAAAACCTGGGTAATATATTGGCTGACAATAATGGCATATTGCCTTTGGAACAGGTTTACTCGGTGGCTTGGCAGTTGGTCCTTGTACTAGAGTTTGGGCATAGCACAGGTCAATCATGTAACAACATCAAACTCAAAAGTATTTTCCTTGACAGGAATAATCCAGAACAGGTTTATCTGTCAGGTTTTCACCAAGTTGCACCAATATACACTGGATCCGATGGACCCGTTACACTCGGTGCACAAAGGGGTGATGGACTCTTTAGGAGCAGAGACGCTCACAATAGTTTATGTACCCAACGCGGTGACCTAGAGTCACTTTTATTTAATATGATGTTTTGGGCAACAGGTTCTTTGCCATGGGCAAAGCTATTTAATAATGTTCAACTGTTGCGAGCGCGCAAAAATTATGCATTTTACGACATTCCAGCATTTTTGCGGACCTGTTTTGACGGAACTCACGTTCCTAAAACATTTAACAAGTATATGACTGATTTAGCATATGTCGGACATAATAAGCCAGTAGATTATGACAAGGTTGGTAGCATACTTTTCGACGGCATGTTGGAGTGCAACCATCTACCAAATATTGGCTTAGGATATGACTCGAATGGTATATAAAATAGATTTTAAATCGTGATAGTATATCTAGCTAGTATTATAACATCTGCAAATAGAAATACGCATAGTAATATAGGCTATTAATAAGATTAACAAATACCTAATCCCATGTTATTCTGCAGATAGCATGGAGGTGCTCCAGCGAACCATTGTAGAATTCGAGCGGTTCAAGGATAGTCAGCAATGTCATACCATCAAGGTAGACTGCTTTTTGGCTCTCCTACATATGGAAGAGTACAAAGGATATTTTAGGATTAAGGATGATCAGAGGAGGAGGCGTAACACTCGCCATATTGGCTCGAACGTGGCTCAAGAATACATAGAGCATACGACCTTGCACCCAGTCCTTTTAGTTAATGGACAGTTGGTAACCAAGCTGTTCATGTTTAACATCTTTGTTACTATATCTAGAGAAGATATAGACGGAATATTAAGAGAGGCGGATTGCAATGGTTACGAGATTGTGAATGTAGCTCATCATGCAGGCAAAACTTCAGCCACCATACTGTGGAACAACATCGCAGTTTCAGCAAAAATACAATGCATGGCTGGCATGGGTTATCTATGTTGGAGGTACGACAGCGGCAGGTCATATAAGATAAGGATAAGGCCGCACGAGGAGCACTCAAGTGCACAGGGTGTCCCCGTGAGGTGGCCTATTACTGATAGCTGGCTGTTTAGTAGAGAAATGCTCATATTATTGAGTGATAAAGCCCTGCTGGACATGATTGTTGCGTATCTTAGCACTGATGAGTTCTTCACTTTCTTTAAGGCCTGTCATTTCTCCGAACTTTTCATAGACCTCAGAGTCGATTTTTCTCCATTAATGAGGAGATATCAACACCATAACCCGCTTTGACTGATGCTCTACGATGCAGCAAATTTTAGATTTAAGAACATCCTGGTTGGTCCGAGTACAACTAATGTAAATAGTAGTTTGTTAAGTAAAATTCTCAATGTCCAGCGGGGCAAATTACGACACTTAGAGATAGTTGACGTGTCTAGCGTTGACGTCACAGACAAGATCCTGTAAACCCTCGATAACTGGCCCAGTATTAAAAATTGATTTTAGGAAAGACAAGATCTGCTATAGGCTGACAGGTCCAGTTATATAATATAGAAGAATTGCACATTAGTAATAACGATAAAGTAAATTTAAAATTTTTAAATTGATCGCTTTTAGACAATTTAAAAGTGTTAGTTATAACCAACTGTAAAAGAATACAAATTCATCAGATTGTAGAGTTTATCAGGGTCAATTCGTCATTAAAAGTGTTATCGCTGCATGATGCGCTTAATTGTGATAAGGAGGTGTATGACTTCATGCTACTTGAACACATCTTTAATGGACAGAATTTATTAGAGAAGTGGAAACTTAGTTTTATCAACGAGAGATATCCGCTGATCGAATGGATTCATAATCCCAATTTAATATTGTCATCAACCCTCAAAAGTATTAACGTAGTCAATAACTGCGATCTAATAGGGCGAGTCGCCAATATTATAAGCGTGATCCCTTGTTTAGAGGAGTTGATTATCAACGGATTGAAAATTAATTATACTCTCTATTTTTTAAAATTAGTAAATTTTAAAAAGCTAAGTATCGACCATAGTCCAAACTTAAATGGTACTTTATTGTCTATCATGGGTTTGAAGATGAAGTATGTCAAAATAGTAAACATCCTAAGAAAAAAGAAAACTAAATTCCTAAAATTGGATTTTCTCGCAGCGTTATATAGCATCACAGACAATCTTACTGTGATACTTATCAAATGCAAAACTAATAGCGTAAGAGAGATTTTGGCGCGTTTACGTGGATATAAAATTTGTGGTAGTCTAGTAGGAGAAATACTTACTATCATGAAAAGGGCGTAATCGGGCCGGTCGCGCATTGTGCGTAGTAGAAAGATTAATTATAATTGGATTTGTACTTTTGCGTAAGGGCGACATATGTTTGTAAAAGCGATATATTTTTTATAAGCGTATTTTCATGTAAAAAAAATTTTTTTTTTTTAACGACTGTATTTTTTATATAGAATCTATATTGTTGTTCAATCAGTGAGTGTCATAATGAGTTACAAAGATTTCTAAGCTCGCATATATCAAATATTGGTTGTAAAGCACTAAGTGCTCATATTTTACGCAACAAGGCTGATGTATTTAAGGAATACATGCATAGATGTGGCGGAATGAGTGTTACGCACGTTCTTTTTGTAAAGTTTGCAGGTATGAGTGGGTGCATGAAGCACGTTGAATAGTAAAAAACTTTTGTTTTCGGAGGGTAAATTATCTACCTGCAATTAATAAAAAAAAATAATAATTACTGCCATAATTCACTAGCTTGTAATACAATAGCTTAAATGCATTGTCGTTTTTGTATGCCGCACTAACATTTAGGGGGGAGTATGTGGCTACGTACAGTACCACGCAGGCGCTAACTTTGTATAGGCATCGCTTCAGTGGTTCGTAAGTAGAGAGAACGTTGCGAGCTCTCGAGCAAGCCAGTCGAGCTTCAGACCTCACTGTGATAGGGTCTACCTGTATGCCGTAGTAGAGGCCGTTAACATATAATAAATTCAATTCAATCGTATATTTTGCTGCAGATATTTCACCATTTCTTCTTGAATACGTTCCTGGTTTGTAGTCCAGGATTAACTATAACGACTATCTTGGCTTACAAAGCCCCTTAATATATTTAATCTACATATCCTTTATTAATTTTTATTCCACCCTTGAATTTAGTCAGTTATCAAATTTTTTTAAGGTATGGTGTTTGTTATTCAGTCAAATATTAATATTTCGAAATCCAGCGATATGCCATCTTTCAGTAACAAATTAGCAACAAAATATCCCGTTCGAATCGTTGAAATATCTTAATTATATAGATTTGATCGTTGCGTTTTAATGTTGCTGTGCCAGCGTAATAGACGTGTAGTGTTGTTCTTTTTATCAAAATGCATATGTAGCAGTTTGCCCGCATTTATACTGTATTTTATACTGTAATTCTGTTACTAACCGTTTCAGTAATATATTTCCTGCTATTATTGTGTCTATATTACTATTTTCATCTGTGATTGTAGAGTTATGTTTTTCTACAGTTTTGTTCTGAATTTCTTGCAATAAATCTTCCTTAATTTCCTCTAATTTATTAAGGTTAATATGAGTGATTATGCTCTTTGCCACGTCGTTTAACATGTGCTCTTCTTTTGATTTTGAGTTTATGTCTCGCATATTATGTTCATGACATATTACCAGATAATCACCAACATATTTAGTACACTCAAATCTCGCTATAATGAGTTTCACTATAGCGAGCATTTTTGTCTCGCTAACGTGAGCAAAATGCTTCCCCTTCTTGCCCCACTACTCAATCTATTTTTCTTCATGTCCTGTTCGAAAATTCGACCTCCCTTCTTACATACGCACAACGAAAATCGGTGTTCCCTCCCTATCGACGCGCATTAATGTACTATTTAAATAATATATGATTTTGTGTAGTGCACTATTTAAATAATATATAATCTTTTACTATATCTATATTTTTATTATTATATATGTATGTTTATCATTATTCATTTTTATTTATATTACTTTTCATGTAAATTTTAATTACATAACATCAAATTAATGTGCTTTAAAAAAAAAAATTTATTTCAAAAGTAAATGCTATTTTCATTGCTCTTGAAAAAAATGTCAAGAGCAATATCTCGAGCTTTTATCAGCGTTGCTCTTTCCGCATATGAAATTAATTTACATCTTGACTCCAATCAAGCATGGTTTGGGCCATACAAAGTACGTTTTTAGAAGAATGAAACTAAAAATAAATAAATCAAATAAACGATCTTATTTCAATGAAAATTAAACGATTACACACGTACAATCAATATAGTTATTGTTTATAGTACAGGGGCAAACAACATAAGTCGTGGCCTATCGAGGTCCTCGATTCTACCCAGGTTTTTTTATGTATTTTGACCTGCTGAATCCGAATTTTTTGGGTAAAATGTCTGAAAATGGCGCATTTAATAATTATTAACAATTTTTATAAACAAATTAGAAAAATGCGTTAAAAAAAATGCCATCATATTTTTTAGGTCATTTTGAGCAAAAAAGGTTCTCATGAACCTTTTTTGCTTAAATGCACTAAATCGACAGAAAAAAATCGAAAAGTTTGAAAAAACGCGATTTTTCAAAACTTTGACAGCTTATAGCTCAGCTTCCACTGCTTTAATTTTAATTCACAATAGCTTGAATTGTTCCTTAAAATGTAAACTTAAATATAACAATGATTGGCGTAAGTATTTATAATGATTAAATTACCTATTCATCGCTCAAAAAAGTACTATTAACGCGCGCCCGCACGCCGTCCTGCGACGCCAGGGACTGTACGTGGGTAAGTTGTATATAAATAAATAAGGCGTAGTTCACTAATGTCCTCGATTCTACCAAAGCTTTTTTTCCGTATTTTCATGGGCTGAATCCAAATTTGTTGGGCAGAAAGTATAAAATTGGCACCTTTAATTATTATTAACAATTATTATCAACAAAATTTTTAAAAACCGCATTTTTTGTTCTACAAAAAATTTATAGGAATGTCAATGTTTTAGTGCATTTGGTGCATTTTAGCAAGTTGTTCATAAGAACCTTTTCTGCTGAAAATGACCTAAAGAATATGATAGCATTTTTTTTAACGCATTTTTCTAATTTGTTTATAAAAATTGTTAATAATTATTAAATGCGCCATTTTCAGACTTTCCACCCGAAAAATTCGGATTCAACAGGTCAAAATACATAAAAAAAACCTGGGTAGAATCGAGGACCTCGATCGGCCACGAGTTATGTAGTTTACCCCTGTTGTACTATTATATTCGTTCGGTATTGTTTCGCTCATTATTCTAAACATAGCATTTTTTGAGTGGTGGGGGCCCCTCTCACGCTCGTAATAGCGAGAATTGAGTGTATTTTTCATTTTATCAAAATCATTACTATGGTAAGCACTTTCACAAATTATACAAATCACTGCTGACACTGATTGTTTTGTATGACACTAATAAATATAGCCTTTGGGCTTGTCAGGAGGCTCTTTTAGCTTGCCCGCCATGTTGGAAACTTCAATTAATATTCGCATTTTTGCTACAGATCTTTATTAAAATATTAATTATTAAAAAGGTGGGAATGAAAATTTGTATAAATTATTTAGTATAAATAATAGTCTAGGCGCCCAGAGGGTTTCGTATGAAGTTAGAGGTCCCACCAAGCAAGTAGGTCATTTTTATGTATTTTGAGCCGCTGAATCCGAATTTGCAACTTGCTTTTCGTGCAAGTGGTCGAGTAATTTGTTATGTCGATTCGATAATTAGAATCAGAGATATGGCAAATATATTGCTAAAAAACATAGAGACGTGGCGCAAGGGCGGAACGCCCTGGTAAAAAACCTTATAACTCGACAACTAATTAATATTTTTTGAAGTTCAACATGTGTTTGGAAAATATCAGAGTCTTAGCTTTAATGATAAATTGTTATATATTACTTTCAAATGTTGATAAATAAGCTAGAATGATTTGAAGCAGAAAAAATTTTCAATTTTTCAGAAATTTGTTTGTTTATAACGAAATAATATAAGTTAGCGAACAAAATATTTGTATATTTTTGATATAGAATGATAAGAAATTTTATCTAGTTTAAGAATCTGTCCGGTTTTTTAAATTTAAGTAAATAGAACCTGAGATATCGCAAATTTAACCCTATCAGTCACAGGAGCCACTATATTGGCACCCTTTCTCATTTTCTTTTCTTTATTGTTTAATTCGAACTTTAAGTTTAATCTTTATTCTTTTTGTATTTTCATATAAATGAGTGTTCATTTTATAAGTATCATATGATATATTTTGAATATACGATTGTAAATAAATCTAAAAAATTAATGTATGATAGAAAATACGTGTTTTTGCGAAAATAATTCGTGACTGAAAGGGTTAAGCTGTAGCGCCAACTCCTTGCAATATGGCATATGTGTGCAATATAGCGATCGCTTTCCTTATTAAAAATTCTTTTATTATAAGGTAAGTAATCTTATTCTTTTCCAATAAAATTACTTTTGACTCTATTTTATAAACTTTGTCATAATATTATTGTCATAATATTAATGATGTATAATACATGGAGATGAAGTAGATTTAGGGTTTTAAATAATCATTGATTTTTCTACTACAATAGTAAACAATTTAATCAACTTATGGAGTATTTTTACATTTATTTTTTTTTTTGCAATTGCAAAAAAAACAACAAACTATTTTATTCAAAAAATTTGTTTAAGTTTCCGATTTATTAGAGTCATCTATTTTTAGCTGAATCCTTTTTTATTAAATTTTTATTTAATTAACAAATACAGAATTAAAATTAATTTTATTACAAAAGAATGAAATTACTTACCTTATAATAAAAGAATTTTTTATAAGGAAAGCGATAGCCATATTGCACACATATGTCGTATTGCAAGGAGTTGGCGCTACAGCTTAAATTTGCGATATCTCAGGTTCTACTTACTTAAATTTAAAAAACTGGACGGATTCTTAAACTAGATGAAATTTCTTATCATTGTATATCAAAAATATAGAAATATTTTGTTCGCTAACTTATATTATTTCGTTATAAACAAACAAATTTCTGAAAAATTGAAAATTTTTTCTGCTTCAAATCATTCTAGCTTATTTATCAACATTTGAAAGTAATATGTAACAATTTATCATTAAGAGGAGGTCACGTATCTCTGTCCTTTTCTAATCAAAGAAATGATTTTTTTACAAAAACTAATAACTTTATCAAAAAATGAAGAGAAAGCCGCATCTTGTATCAAAAAAAGCAATATTTTCTTTGATAAGAAAAAATTAATTTTATTTCTTCGTTCTCAAGAAAACCTTGAAAAACCAAATTGTCGACCATAACCTCTATGATTTAAGTTCTTCAAGGTTTTCTTGAAAACGAAGCAAAAAAATTAATTCTTTCTTATCAAAGAAAATATTGCTTTTTTTATTACGAGATGCGGCTTTTTCTTTATTTTTTGCTAAAGTTGTTAATTTGTGTAAAAAACTCAATTTTTTGATTAGAAAAGGACAGAGATACGTGACCTCCTCTTAAAGCTGAGACTCTGACATTTTTCAAACACATGTTAAACTTTAAAAAATATTAATTAGTTGTCGAGTTATAAGGTTTTTTACCAGGGCGTTCCGCCCTTGCGCTACGTCTCTATGTTTTTTAGCAATATATTTGCCATATCTCTGGTTCTAATTATCGAATCGACATGCAACAAAAACGATTTTTTTTTTGTTTTTACATTAAAGAACAAGTTTTCGCAGAGAAAATTACTGCATCTATTGTAGTTCATAAACTGTAGCCATTTAAACAATTAATCTGTTTATAAAAAATTACTCGACCACCTGTGCGAAAAGCAAGTTGCGAATTCGGATTCAGCGGCTCAAAATACATAAAAATCACCCACTTGCTTGGTGGGACCTTTAACTTCATACGGAACCCTCTGGGCGCCTAGACTATAAAGGAACAATGAGTGATTTAAAACTTTGGTGTTACAAATAAAATGAATCTCAATGAAACAGATTAAATCTAAATAAGATTAACTTTATTTATGTATCTTTACCAACATATTAAAACTACTCGCTAATCTCTTTTATTCTACCATACAGTTTTTTTTTAACTATTGATAATTGAATTTCTTTATTTGTTGATTGAAATTCTTAAATTATTGATTTTGTTTCCGCAATTGAATCAGAAATATCCTAAATTTTTAATCCTTCAGTTGAAATTGGAGGCAGTGCACTAATTATAACACATTCTAAATCATTTTTAGCAGCATCATCAGTGTCACATCCAAATTTTAAAATTGTGAAGCATAAAGTTTCCAAACGAATGTCAGGAAAAAGTAATTCACATTGTGAAAGAATTTTTTTATTACAGATAAGTATATGTGAATAAATTTTTCGCAAATAAAATCAAATAATCAAATAATCCATCAAAAAGTAAAATCCTTCCTTGAAAATTTTTGAGATTTTTATCAGTATTAATATTAGCTACTTTTCCTACACTAGATTTGTTCATTTTGAGTATCATAGAAAAAATAACCTCTTTGTGGGACTGATTAAAAACATTCTTATATAACGGTTATCTGGCTTCTGCGTTAAATAAGGTTCAAAGAGAATGTTCCTTAGTTTTTGATCCATACAACTATGTTGCATTCGGTTGCTAGCATACAACATAATATTAGCAGCATTTGCACATATGAGGAATATATTCTATCTGAATGTTCTTTAGGTGTTGGTTGAAATTTTGTAGTAAAGCCAACATAAGCAAACATAATGTCCACTTGAAAAATTATGACAAATAATATCCATTAATTTATTTCCAAAATTATTTATCACTGGACTGGTAGCATATTGATATGAAAGTTCTTGTAATGGTAACGTTCTGTATAATGAATTATATAATTGATCAACAAAGTTGTATGTAAAGTTCCTACTTTTTCCCCTGATTTATCTGAACCAAAGACACAGTGAAAATAAAGAAGAGTACCATAAAGATGAGTTCAAACTTTTTGAAAAGAAGCTTCAGAGTTAAGAACTCATTCAAAAATATGGTTTGAAATAATTATCATCATAGTTGTATTTGAAGGCGAAAATAGTGAAAATTCGTCTACTGATTGTAAAACAAAGCTAACCCATAAATTTACTAAAAGTATTAAATGTTCCAGATACCAATATTTTAATTTCATTGAGTGCTTCACATGACGTCATTTTTTGTAATAAATCATGAGAAAGATTTAAGAGAATATTCTGTTTTTGGGCAGTAAGAATTTGTTGATTTGTTACAATGAAAAATAAATTTCAGTTGCTTGACACCAACCTTCCACAAATTTAACAGTTGCATATAACAAAGTTTTGATTTCTTTTCAAAGCATAAGCTAGAATTGATTGCAATTCTTGCTGCATAAGCTTCCTTTGAGTAGCAGTAGCACTTCCCTGAGTTACAGATAATTCTTCTGTTATAAATGAATGTAACTTTTTTATATCGATTAATTGGGATCCACTAGAAAGAACTACCGATACACTACAACGACCAAATACCATTTCAACTTGTAAAGGGTCAAAATATTCTTAAGACTTTAGATTTTCTAGATGCAAGTGGGAGTCTATATGATGTAATAAATCGATTAGCAGTTTTTGTGAAGGCACAACTTGATCTCTGTTCTGTCCTGAATTACCTGAAAAAGTTAATATATTATTGAAAAAATAAAATGTTAATATAAATTTTTTTGGTGTAAATAAATTTATCATAATTAAATACAATATTAACATTTGTAACGTCAAAATGTTAAGAATTCAATAGCAAGATTGGTAAAGTTGAATTTTATAGTTTATTTTTATTTTATTAATCAATCTTACCTTACTACTTTTTTTACTAGAATATATATATGTATAACGATTATTCTTTAAACAATAAATTTTAAGTAAGCAGCAAAATAATGAGACCAATCTTGCCTTCTTCTGGTAACGTTAGTGTACTCGCCGACTTTACCACTCAGCAATATCCGTTGGGTTCGTTTTTGAAGTTACATAAAATTTCTTTTGAGAACTTTATATTTTTGACAGCACATATTAGCATGCAACATAACATTTAATTTAAGACCCACATAAAATTGACATAAGGCGGTGTATGAAATAAACAACACTTTATTTTATTTTGAGATGGTCATGGTTATGACGTCTTTTAAACAATATTTCTCATTTATTTAACATCACTACAAAATCCGTCGTTATCTATGTTTGCATATATCAATCAAAAACAAAAAAGAGAATTATATATTATTGATTTAAAAATAAATTTATTACATAAACTTTATTGAATATCTCGAACAAAATTTCAAATCGACTATTAAAATTGAATATAAAAAAAACAAATGATCAAAGTTTTTAAAATGAAAAATTGACTACTAATTACTATCCTTTAAATTTACATGAGAGGAGACTAAAAAAAAAAAGACACTCTCGATTTTTCTTGGCTTTACGATTAATTGGCTATATCGCTAGATCACAATATAAATAGGTCGTGCTTATTGTTGCAGTGGATATAACCTGTAACAAAAAGATAGCCTTAATCCCTGGTGTACGATAACCGGTGCATCACCAGGCATAAAATGCTCGTGGTGTCCACTGGATAAGGGCAGCTTTTCAGCACCCTTTTACATCCATCACCATCAGGCTTTTGTGCAATGCGCAGCAGTTCTATGATATCATAAAACCACCACTCGGGGCTTTTCGGCCGAAGGCCTAGTCTTTCCCCTTATTAGTACAAAATAAATATATTTTTGTTAATTGTATTGGTTAGTATACACTCATACACTATATTTACGCTGATTCTATTTTTATTGATTAACTCAAGTAATCCTGCAAAAAAAACACTTTATACGCAGGATTACTTATTGGAAAAAATAAAAAAAAAATTTTATATGAGTTCAATTTTTGTCGCGATCAAAAAAAAATAAACCTTAAAATCTTGGTTAATCTTTTGATAGTTTAATACTTGCTCAAATCAGAATGATTGTAAGAGCAATATAATAAAGTAAAAAACTTTATTATAAAAGCACAGATAAAGATTATCTCTATTCCTTACTTTATTAACAAAAGAAAAACTAAGTCTGAGTCTATTGAAAATCACACTTAAAGCGGTCCGAGTGAGAAGAATAAGAATGCCTCTCGAGATCCTCGCGCTCCGTGAGTCCGAGCCCATTGATCCCCTCTTCTTCAATTGATTATCTAGATAATCTAACTCATCTAGGCTGTCATGGAGATATGCGCAGAGACCTCTTTGCATTTGTTCCTAGTGTATATGGATACCCCCATCTACATATTATGTTAGATAATGTCTATACGAAACTTCTCTTTAAATGTTAATTTGTTCATAAAACATGCATTATCCTGTCTAAAAAAAATTTATATCATATAATTATCCTGTTTCCTTATTAAAATTCATCATTTAAATTAATTAATCATGTTTCAAAGTCTTTGTCATTAGTTAGATATTATGCAAGCCCCGTCTACGCTATATATTCAAAATCATTTTAAATTGTATATTTTTTGTAATAATGACGCTATAAATTAATTAATTTAAGTTCTTAAAATTCTCTAATAACCAAAAATAATATTTATCATGAATTGTTTCTTTAATAACCCTCTTATTTATTGATTTAAACATTCGAAAAATTAATTGAATCAAGTGTAATGTCGTATCCACGCGTTAGCGTCGCGTCTCTTTGCCTCTCTCTCTTACTCATTATGAAAGACAAAGAGCGCTGCGCTTCACACCTGGCCCCTCGGCGAATGAGATTCGAACACGCGGACCGGCCAACGGCGGGCTTTTCGTTTAAATTTGAATTATTGTTACAATTTAAAAAATTTAATATTTTATTGAAAATCTTTTTATAGAAAATTCCGTTATCTATTTTTCAATGCTTTTTATAAAAAAAAAAAAAAAAAAAAAAAAAATAAATTTTTCTAATTACTGTATATAAATTTTTTTTCAAAATATATTAATATTGCTCTACATTACCGACCGGATCTAATTAAAAATTTTTCTATTCATTTTAATAATTCAAATGCAATTCGGACTCGTTGCACATTAATAAATATTAACTCTATAAAAATGCTAGATTATTTATTGTCAAAAAATATTAAAATTTTTAAATAAAGCAAAATTTTCAAATTTATCAAAAAAAATTAATTATTTTATTTTCACCAACGAGTCACTGAATCATCTTCTCTTACTCTAATATTATTATATTTATTTTCACAATATAGAAATACATCTACATCACTTTCAGGGAAACCTAAATATGAATTCCTTGAATCAAATGCATATGCTTAAGTATTAGCATATTTATGTTTTACGGTTTCTTCTTCTTTAATGATTGCATGAAAATTTTTCACACTGCGTAGATGACCACGCAATGTGAAATAAAATATTAGTAATTTTAACGTGGCATATAGCCTATTACACAAGAAACATCTATAAGGAGCCATATTTTTACTAATTAAAATATGCAAATGATATACATTTTCAATATTTAATTTTGTGCAGGTTTAATTTTTTGAAAATGATCAATTTCATCCAAGTCAGGTTCACTATTGTGTTATTACAAGTTGTAAAAGAATTTTTGATAGAAATAAAATTCAAATTATTAGGGAGCGCGGTAGCGCTCCTTACGGCGAGTTAGCGCTACGGCTTTCCCTATTTACTTTGAATTTGTGATGTTCAAAGATTAAAACTTTGAGTAAATGATTATAATTATCAATATAACATTCATGGTTTTTCCTTTCACGTATGAACGTATATTAGACATGATAGAGATCATATCTAATTTTTCAACAATGTCTTGAAGATATTAAGTGTTCTGCTAATTTTTCATTGCTATCTACAGTCCTATCACATAACAGACATTTTATAATCACATCATCACCAATAAAAATAACTTCCATAATATCAAAATTAACATTTGGTTCTTCACCATACACGATTGGTAATTCATCGTGTAAATGTAATCTTTTTCTCTCCTTGTCATTACTAGTTCTGGATATGCTAAGGTATCTCATTGTTATTCAAGTATTAAATTTGCTGCTTGCTTCTAAAAACCTTTATCATACTTGTATACTTGTGAACGTCCCATACTAACATAAATTTTAGTGATACATCTTCTATTTTATTTAAGAAATCTTTTCCAGATGAACAAGGTAAACAAAACCAATCATGTTTATTAGCTAAAACTGTTTCAAATATATTCTCTTTTTCTAATTTAGTAGCATCTTTGTAGGAGCTTTTTTCTAATACGCTTAATGAATCTTTTAAAAACTTTGTACTTTTTGAATAGGAGTCATTTGTTATGATAACGTTCGTGCTTGATCAGAAAATTCGTTTTTTCTCTTATAACTTTTTATTTTTGTTCAAAAAGAACTTTTATTTTCTGTGTAAGCAACAATCTTCTTAAAGCCAACTGTTTGTTTTCAACCTAATGCTTCATTTGAATTTTTTAAGTAATTAAAAAATTGATTATCTGAAAGTAATTCTAGAATTTCATTCATTTTATCAACATTCAATAAAGTTTTGTTAGTTTTATATCAATAATTAATTACATGATTCATCTCGGACTTCTTTCTTTTACATATTAAATATCTTTCAGAATTAGCTGATCTGGAAGTATTCAGCTTAAATACACTTATATCACTGAAGTAACGATACATTATATATACAAGTCCTGTGCTAAATGATATAAATAAATCAAACATCTTGGTCACAAAATGTCCTCGAGGTCAAACAATCATCAACACAACTAAACACTTAAAAAGATATAATTATTTAGAGAGGATTTCTTGAATATTTTCTTGTCTCTCTACTGAAAATTCTCCATTAGCCATCACAAAATGAAGTCCTTGTTCATCTGTTTTATTCGTAACCAAGTCTCTAAAACTCTAAGTCTCATTTTTGATTTTCAGGATCATATGCATCACCATCTTCTTTAGGACTATGATAAAAATAAAATGTTCCACAAGGTCCAGCATGAAAATCAAGTTTGAAATCATTTTTATTTTTAAGAGTAAAACTAAATAAATCCTTCAGCATGCCATTCTTTGCTCTATAAGACATATTC
The DNA here is from genome assembly GCA_017163975.1 of Anastatus disparis. Classification (NCBI taxonomy): domain Eukaryota; kingdom Metazoa; phylum Arthropoda; class Insecta; order Hymenoptera; family Eupelmidae; genus Anastatus; species Anastatus disparis. The sequence goes on along the minus strand of JAFFSR010000301.1, from coordinate 4,413,587 downwards.
ACTAAATCCTTTAGGTGTAGCACAAACATCAGCAAAATACAGCTATTCCAACAGCAATAGAAACTAGGGAACCTAATCGATCCGGCGAAAAATGGAATCTAATTAAAGATATTTTACTTTAACAAATTCCCATAATTTGTTTGATGGATGGGCCATCCATTTTATTATATTTTATCGATCCAATAACAAAGGCAACACTTGAAGCCTTTTTTATAGATGCAATATCGAAAGCGACACTGAAATGCATGTATAAACAAATCATTATATAAATCGAGTCTACGGACCCTAACCTAACCAGCTATAAATGCCATCTAATATCTTTCTTTAAAAAATTCCCATGACTTTGTTTGATGTATTAGCTTTTCATTCTTGATGCGATAAGGAAGGCGACGCTTAAGTGCGTGCGTAAGAAAATTATTATATCAATAGAGACGACGGAACCTAACCTAACCGGCGATAAATATCATCTAATAAAAGATATCTTACTTTGAAAAATTCTCATGATTATTAGATAGATTAGCCTTTTTTTATTGAATTGATGAGGAAAGCAACACTAAAATGAGCGTTTAAGGAAATCATCATCTTAATAGAGACGAGGAAACCTAACCTATCCGGTGAAAAATGCAATCTAATTAAAGATATCTTATTTTAACTGATTCCCATGCCTTTGTTTGATGGATTAGCTTTTTTGTATGGATCCAATAACAAAGGCAACACTGAAATGCATGTATGAAAAAATCATCATGTCAATCTAGTCTAGCGAACCTAACCAATCCGGCGAAAAACGCAATCTAATTAATGATATCTTACTACGAAATTTCCCCAGGTTTTTGTTAACTGGAGTAGCCTTTTTTTATTGGTGCAATAACAAAGACAACACTCAAATGCATGTATTAAAGAATCATTATATGAATAGAGATTACGGAACGTAACCTGACCGGCGAACAATGCTATCTAATAAAATATATCTTACTTTAAAAAATTCCCATGACTTTGTTTAATGAATTCGCCTTCTTTTTCTAATGCGATAAGAAAGGCGGGAGTAAAATGCATGTATTAAAAAATTATCATGTTAATCAAGACTAGAGAATCTAACCAAAATGGTAAATAACCCATCCAATTAAAAATATCTTATATTATCTGCTTCTCCTGCCTTTGTTTAATGGATTAGCTTGTTTTATGTTGATACAATAACAAAGGCAACGCTAAAATACATGTGTAAGAAAATCATTATGTCTATCAAGACTACGGAGCTTAACCTAACTAGAAATAACATCCATCTAATTAAAGATATGTTACTTTAAAAAATTCCTATGACTTTGTTCGATGAATTAGCCTCTTTTTTATCGATACAATAACAAATGTGGCACTAAAACGCATATATAAAAAAATCATTATGTCAATGGGGCCTAGGTAACTAAACCTAACCAGCGAAGTATGCTATATAATAAAATATATCATACTTTACAAAACTTCCATAACTTTGCTTGATGGATTTGCCTTTTTATCTAAGACGGCAAGAAAGGCCACGCAAAAATGCATGAATATAAAAATCATCAAGTGAATAGAGACTACGGAACCTAATTTAACCGGCGAAAAATCCCATCTTATTAAAGATATCTTACTTTGAAAAATTCTCGTGACTTTGTTAGATAGATTAGCCTTTTTTATTGAATCGATGAGGAAAGCAACACTAAAATGAGCGTTAAAGGAAATCATCATGTCAATAGAGACGAGAAAACCTAACCTATCCAGTGAAAAATGCAATCTAATTAAAGATATCTTACTTCAAGAAACTCCCATGTCTTTATTTGATGGATTAGCCTATTTTTATCGCATGTAACAATAAAGTCGACACTAAAATGCATGTATAAAAAATTCATCATGTGAATGGAGACTATGAACCCTAATGTAACCGGTAAAAAAATACCATCTAATAAAAGATATCTTACTTTCGAAAATTCCCATGACTTTGTTGGATAGATTAGCCTCTTTTTATCAAATCTATGGGGGAGCAACACTAAAATGCGCGTTTAAAGAAATCATCATGTTAATAGAGACTACGGCACCTAATCTAACTGGCGAAAAATGCCATCTAATAAAAGATATCTTACTTTTAAAAATTCCCATAACTTTGTTAGATGAATTAGCCATTTGTTATCGATGCAATAACATAGGTGACACTAAAGTGCATGTATGACAAAATTATCATGTTAATAGAGATTACGGAAACTAACCTAAAGAGCGGAAAATCCCATCTAATTAAAGATATCTCACTTAACAAATTCCCATGACTTTGTTTAATGAATTGGCCTCTTTTTTATCGATACAATAATAAAGGTGACCATTAAATGCATGTATAAAAATTATTGACTGTTTTAAATTCTTGGTGTCTATATTTTAATATTTAAAAAATCTATATCTTATTTTTATTAAAGGACGTTTATCCCAAAAGAGAAATATTCTTAGATCGTATGTCTGAAGGTTTTGAAAACAGGTATTTCTTCAGGTGCTTGTAATGAAGGATTTTTTTTTAAATACTTGATTGATGTTATCTTCTCTCAACTTAAAGTAAAGATTAAGCAATTTTGTAGATAAACGTTTTTAAAAAAAATAAAAAGGAACTTTTGGTACTTAAGATGCAAATAGTAAATATTATTCAATTAATTATTGAAATATCACTATCAAAACTCAAAATTGTTTGCAGTTGCTGCACGTTTTGTGAGAAAACGCAACCTGAGTTGCGACGCACCATTTGGAGCGTGCAACAAAAAAAAAAGAAAAGCTTGGAATGAGACGGGATATAGAAAAGCACCAAACGCCTTTTTAAGTACGCGCAGGTGTACGCCTTTGAACCAAGCATACTCGCGCGTAAACCTCAATAAATGTAAAGTTATCAACGTAAGATATATCAATGTATGATAGATCTTAGGTAAAAATTTCCTTTCTTATTACAATACGAGTAAGAAGCGCTTGCTGTTGCGACAGCACTCTTATATTGCCAGCGGAAGAATAAAGTTTCTTTTAAACTTAAACATAAGTTCAATAGTGCTCTTCTTTCCAAGCAAGCATAAAATACGGCGAATGGGATCACCGAAAGTGTGGTCTCTATACCCGTTTATTCTTGCTCGGAGAATGGCTCTTTATCGCGAATTAATAAAGTTTGTATTTAGTGTGTGATGGTCATGGGGATCAGGTTACCAAACTGATTATTAATTAGCTAAAAGGGAAAGAATAATTACTAAAAAGAGATAGATTCATACACGTAAGCAATTTATTTAAGATGAATGTCGAACAAATTACACAAGTTTTAGGGCACCAGTCGCGTTATCGGACGCGACTCTGATGTATATAAAAAAATTTAAAGCAAGCAGGAAAGACACAAAAAAAGAAGCTAAATACAGCTATAGGGACTTGAAGCTAAAGGCACGAAAAAAATGCACTACAGAGAGGAAAAGAATCGCACATGCAGTCGCCTAACACACGCTCGCACGCTGGACGATGAATTTTCGCTAAGGAGGCATAGGACACTCCGTAATTGAGCAAACATGAAAAAAATATAGACTAATGAATCCAAACAGATTCTTCGTCACTTACACACTTGTCACATACGCAATCTCCGAAACAAAAAAAAAAAAAACGATAGACGTAGTTGTCCCGCTCGCAATATATGCTGCCTGAATATGCAACTATTCGTTATGGCTTCGACAGAAGGAATGACTAGGCAATGGCTGCCTTTCCTTCTTTCTCGCTTGCTGTAATATTCTCGTAGTACGCACTGCGCGCGCAATTAGAGGCCCTAGCTTGACTACGAGAGTCGTAGAATATACTGTACGAGTGCGGTAGAGAACATGCTTAGCTGAACTTCGCTGTGTTGGGCGAGTTAAAGTTGAAAGTTATTTGGGTTCGGCAGTTTTGTGCTTGCTTTCTAAGTTTAACTTCCTTCTATCGCACTTGGCGCGAAATCTTAAGATTTTTAAATGCACGTAACATGGTACAAATTGCCATGTTACAAGTGAAAGTGTTGGGGTTTACCTTTTCAATAAACTTGTTCGTAGCAATAAAGGCAATTTGTCCATTTAACTAGGCCTTGCAGACGTGTGTCTAGGATGATAAGGCGAAGGCTTGAATTCGAAACCACGTTTGCAAGTGTGCAGCGCGTACATAGAGTCACAAAAGGAAGGCGATACTCAAAGTAAATCTTTTCCTAAGACTTCTATCCTTCTTCCTTTTATGCATCCTATTTTCAGGAATTCGTGACTTGCTTGGTATAAAAATTCGAATACACTGGGCATGGCATCCTGGTGATGTACGGTTTAGACGAGCAACTTTAAACTTCACTGAATAAAACACAAGTTCGTGCGAGTGCGAAGTAGCACTCGTTAAACTTTAAATAAAAGCGACGGCCATTTTAGTAGCTAGTAAGGAAATGTTTTTATTTCAAAGCATCTCCTAGAAACACAGAAATTGGTGATGTCACGACTTTAACGCTCAACGTGGCGCCCACCACGGCATATAACTCGCCTATGTGAAATGAAACAGTCTTAGAAAAAGTTTGTATTAAAAAAAAATATATATTATAGATTAAAAATTTTGATCATAAAAGTTAAATTTATCTATTGATGTCACAACTTTGGCGATCACCGGCTTGAACCGCATATAAATTATATAAAAGATTTTTGTTTTGCGCAAGAGAAAAAATTAAAATATAAAAATTCGTAACCACGTCACAATTTAATATTTGTAAAGCGTCGTAATACGTAACATAAATACAGCTTTAGCGCAACATTTATTAAAACCCGCTGAAAATATAAAAATAACAATTTCACGTGATATAGGCATTATTTTAAATAAAGAAATTTTTTTCTCCGTGCAAAAGCCAGTGTGTGAGCTGGCGTCACGACTTGGCCACGGTAAACCTTCACGAAATGAAAAAAATTTTTAATTAAAATTAAAGAATAAAATATATTTTTCGCCATTCTAACCCTAAAATCGTAATTTCGCTGCTCTTATTTGGCTCTCATGGCGAAAAATACACTACGCAACTAGTATGGAAAGGCTTTTTTACGAAACTCGTTACGACCCAACGTAATGTACTATTTCTTGTAAAAGAAAAAAAGAGGGGGGGGGGGTAATTCTAAGCCTTCGAGCATATACTACTGGAGGAAGCCTCCCAGCTATTAACTACGTTACAAGGCGAAGAGAGAAAAAGCCTCTATTTTGGTGCGTGCCATCCCTCTCTCACTTTCTTAGTGGGAAACAGAAGCAGCCAATCAAATCAGGCTAGAGAGAGACAGCACGTACCAAAATAGAGGCTTTCTCTCTCTTCACCTTGTAACGCTTTCTGCCATTCGGAGGCTTCCTCCAGTAGTATATGCTCGAAGTTCTAAGCAGATTAAACTGTAACACGCCGCATAATGTGAATTCTTTCTTTTGCTATATAAGAATTAATAAGTGGAAAAATGTCAGAAATGTGAAAATCTTATAAATTAAATAATTAGAAAATACGAAATCATTAGTAAATTCAGTAGATAAAATAAATAAAAGAAAAATCCAGAATTGAAAGTAAAACGATAATTATAAAAGTAAATTTTCTTCTCTCTCACATTATCAAATAAAACAAAATAAATGAGAGAATTGAAAGTAAGTGATTTCATTTTCAAATCCACAATAAAAAAAAATAATTACAATGAATATTATCATTAATTAATAAGAAAGAAAAAAGCAAAGTTATAAAATAAAATCAAAGACAATACTAAGAACGATTATGTTGTATTAAGAGACAAAGAATTAGCTGAAATATTATACAAAGTCAAAGAAGTACTTGAAACACAAGCTATCGATATAGATCTTATATACGTATTAATATAAAAAAAATAGAACGAGTATAGAATCATTAGAAACAAAAATAGAGAAATTAGATGAAAAACAAAAAATTAATATTGAAAAAATAAATGAAATACGCGTAAAATTCAATCACAATATTCCTAACATTATCGATAGATAGATAGATAGATAAGCATTTATTCGTATAAATATACAAAAAAGCGTGTAACACAATGCGTAATTATAAATATTGCACTTAAATACATATATCACAGTCAAATAGCTAATCCTAATGATACTCAAAAAGTAAGTCACTATAAAAAGCGATATCACAGAATAATAAAAACAAAGATTAAAATAATAAAAATACACGCAATAATACAATAAATTAAAAACAGTCATTCCTTATTTATCAGTCAAAATGTTAAAATTTAAGTTTAAAAGTATATAACAATATTTAAATAAAATAAAACAATAAAAAGCGTATGCAAAAGCATACGACGCAGTCAATACAATAAAATAAAATCATTCAGCTGTCAGTCACACAATAGGGACATAACAATGGGACATTACAAAAATAAATTAACATATGAATTAAAAATATTAAATTCAATCAAGGTCGAGCAAGTACCCCCTCACTGCTGACTTAAACCTGCTGAGAGATGGAAGATGTTTCATCTCAGCAGGCAGGGAGTTCCAAAAATGCACACTTTGAACTCTGAAGGAATTCCTGCCAGTTTCAGTGCGCATAAAGGGCACCGCTAGCTTCTTAATTTCTCCCTAGGTGCACATCTGGTGAAGAGACCCACTAGATGCTCCGGAATATTCATGCGTACGATTTTGTACATAAGTACGGCCAAAAAATACTGTCTCCTCGAATCAGTACGCAGTCAAGATTTAACGAATAGTACTAATTATGCACTTCTGAATTTACTTTTTGCACAAATAATCAAAGAAAATATTAAACATATTACATACAGTAGATACTTGCAATAAGTACAGACAATTAAATAGATTAAAAAACAATATCGTAAAACAATAAATTTGTACAAAACTTTTTGAGTTTGTTGATTTCAATAATTTAGCTTATAAATTATTTTTAATGCTTTAATATTACGAAATTAGTCAAACTTAAAATTTTATGCTTTTGGTGATTATTGACGTCAACGATGAGGCAAAAAGATTTAGTTAAAATAACTATTTCTTTGCGTTAATCCCCGTTAAACCTTATTACGTTAAAACAAAAAATAAAAATGACGCATAAGAAAAACATTCGGCATTATAATGCAAGAAATCACAGAAAATGAAGAAAATAAGAATATAACAACAAAGCTGCAAGAATGGATGCAGGTTATATCACAGGAATTAAAATCGTTGTTTGAGCAGAACGAAAATTTAGAAAACAAAATGAATAGCTCGAAAGATTGGAATAAACTCGTAAATATTAATATCAACAAAAATGAAATAAAAGACTCAACTATAAGAGATTAACTTGAGATATTAACAGAAGCACTAAGAAACGTACAACTGGAAAATCAAGAATTGAAAAATAAAAATTAACAACTGAACGAGAAATTGCAAGGATTAAAAAATGAGTTCCAGAACGACGCAATAGTTCAACAAATATATAATAATTTAACAATAAGAATTGATGATGTAACAAACGAAGAGGATGATCAAAAACAAGAGATAAAAGAACAGATAAGAAACAAACATCGTATATGCTACGAAATAACACAAAACAAAATCAAAATGCCTACACTGAAAGACTTAGGGAGTTGCATTCACTCCCTATCGGCGTAAATCCAACTCTCAGTAGAGGAGTAGAGGGGTAGGAGTTACATTAACGCTGCCTTGGAGAGTAGGAGATACTCCCCAACTTTTAAAGTATGATTCACTTGCGATTCGCGATGTAAAAACAAGTATTTTAGGTTAGAAAATTATGCAAAACGTAAGTTTACGAGCGAAATTTGTATATAATGTATTTACAAAACTATATTGATGAATGATTGTGAAAAGTAATCTACAAACAAGCAATATATTGATTGTTTATAGATTGTTATTCTTAATATAAGCCACTGAAATTTAAGGTTAGGATTTTTTAATCACGCAAAATTTTGTGTAGTATAATTTAATTAATAGTCTTAAATAAAGATTCTGCTTGTAGTGTTACGTTATGTAAACTTTTTCAAGCTAAAATAATTGAGCTCACATCGTTGATTTCAAGTAAATCATACTTTAAAAGTTAGGGAGTATCTCCTACTCTCCAAGGCAGCGTCACTCTAACTCCTACCCCTCTACTCCCCTACTGAGAGTTGGATTTACGCTGATAGGGAGTGAATGCAACTCTCTATGTCTTTCAGTGTACACCTAAATTCAAAGGCTTGAAAGGCGAAAGACCCATGAAGTTCTTAAATGAATTAGAGAAATACATATCACTAAAGAGATCAGATGAGAGAGAAAAGCTCCAAATCTTACAAACTTGTAACAGGCGCGTTTTTCTGAATGCACGGTCGCCAGGTAATTTTAATAGTAAATTACCAAAATGTAGATTAGATTTACATTAATAAGTTCTTGACTTGCATTAGTCACATAATCTCTACAGCAAGAAGAATTAAAACATCAAAATCGACGATCTCCTCTAGATGCTTTAGTGTCAAAGATGCGATAATTGGTATTTTAACAATAATGCAAGGATATGTAATCGACAACTTCCGCCAGATGCTTTACTATTGGAAGTGTGATATTATATCCTTGTCATAAATGCAACTTATGAAAGTACAATAATCGACGACATTCGCTGGATGCTTTACCATTAAACGTGCGATCATGTGTACTTTTATAATAAGATGCTTCTTTTTTAAATTTATAATCTGAAAAGACATTTAATTTAATAAATTTATATTCATTTTTTATTCATTTTAAATTATTAACTCTATTTAAAATAATCAATCTGTTTCAAATGAATTACAAGTAGATATATTATTTTATTGAAATATACTATTAAACAAAATTAGAATTTTATAGTAAGCTGGTCTCTACATGTTACCGTGTAGAGAGTCGGATCAAGAATAAATAATTATTATATCTATATATACAAATCTTAGAAATTTTCTTCCTTATCAACCCCTATCGATAAATTTAAATCTATTTTTTTAATTTTTCATTATAATTCAATTTATTTTAACAAAAGATAATTTAAATTATTTTATGTTTTAAATAATTCTGAATTATATCTAAATTATTTCTCTGAAATTTATTAATATCATTCAGAATTGATATGAGCTGTTACAAACTGTATTATAAAAGGAGGCAAACCATGGTGGTACATACACCAAGATGATGTAAGGACTTATAATGAATTTAAAGATCTATTTATAGATAGATTTTGGAGCGAAGACATACAAAGAACATCAAGAAAAAGAGTAGGATTCAGACAGTATTACGAGGGCAGAAGATTATCTAGAGTGTTGTACGCTACACAAATATTTAGTTATGCCAAAGAGTTGAACCTCAATTATTCAGAAGGAAAAATAGTTCAAAAATTAGCCAAACAATTTAACAGAAGCATAAGACAAACTTCTCAATTCTCCTAAACTAAGGACAAAACAACATTATTAAGAATACTGACAATGACAATAAACATAAAAAACAGAAAATTCAACAGGAAGATCACATCCAACAGCATCAAGAAGAGGAAAATTACACTCAACGAAGAGAGATGTTAAATTAACAGAACGAAGGATCGACAAATAAACCTTCTACAAATTATACATACAATAAACAAAGTATGAATTATGGTCAAAAACCAGAATACAACAAATACAATCAAGTAAATAGCACTGAAGTATTTGATAATAAAGATAAAAGAAAAAATAGACCACAAGAGAGATTTAAAGCTCCGGTGAGTCTAAAGATGCTAAAACAAAGTATTAAACAATTAGTTGTACTAAAAATAGACAGCGATGATCAACTTGAAAATGATCAGGAGAACTAAATCAAGTAGTATCTCAAATTAATGAAGAAGCGGTCAAAGATGCAACGAAAATTCATACTCCGAAAATTAAAAAAATTAAGAGTCCAAAACTCAACTGTCAACATAAAAGGTAAAACTAAAAAATTCAAAGCACATGAGATATTAAATAAAAAGTTTGATGAAAGAAGAATAAGTATATATTTGATAACCCCAAATTCAATAAATGAATATATCATAAAAAAAATACTCGAAAAATGTTCAGAATGCTTATAAGGACAGGGCAAAAACAAAAAAAATGAGCGAAAGCAAAGCGAGTACACTCATTATAAAATAAACGAAGCCCAGGGGGGTCAAAATGACTCGAAGATATGTGCATTCACAGAAAATGAAGAGATTGTAAATTTCTCTCATAATAAAAATTATTTTACTACTCATGGACTCACAAAAGATGAGATCCATGAAAAAATTTAAATAAATGACGATGGTAAAACACCGAAACAAATTAAACAAACATATGCAAGTTGCAAAAAAATATAGTTTTTAAAAATGCTTCTGACTCTTTAACATATAAACATTGCGTAAAACCTATAAAAAATTATACACCTTCTTAGTCTTCAGAAAAAAGAATAAAGAAGAGCTACATGCATGGGAAAATAGCTTATTCAAGAAAAAAATCAAAAGATCAACTTTAAAAGCCTGAGTTGAGCACACGAAAAAATAAAGTGACAAGTAAAAATATCAAAACAGCTAATAAAGCAATCAAAATTCAAAAAGCATCAATATATCTCTCTATATTATTAAAAATATATCGCCGCTGTCGCCGCTGTCGCCGTCTGAAATACGCCGCTCATTTTTGGCTCCTAAATTTAGCTAAAATTCAGCTGAAATTCAGCTAAAAGTCAGCTAAAATTTTGATGAATTTAGCTATAATTTAGCTGAAAGCAAGCTAAAAGTCAGCAAAAAGTTACGTATAAGTTAGTTAGAAGTTAGCTAAAAGTTAGCTAAAAATCAGCTAAAAGTTGGCTAAAATTTAGATATATTTAACTGTAATTTAGCTAAAAGCTAGCGATATCTCTCTATATTATAAACATATTACGCCGTCGCCGTTGCCGCTGTGTGTAAGAATTCGATTTGTCCTTGGTTAGCTAGAATTTAGCTAGAATCTAACTGAAATTTCGCTAAAAGTTAGTTAAAAATCAGCTAAAAGGTAGCTAAAAGTTAGCTCAAAGTTAGCTGAAGTCAGATAAAATTAAATTAAAGTTAGCTACATTTAATCAAAAGTTAGCTACATTCAATCAAAAGTTATCTACATTCAACAAAAGTTAGCTACATTAAATCAAAAGTTAGCTACATTAAATCAAAAGTTAGCTAAATTTAATGTTAAAATTAGCTAAATTCATACAAAATTTAGTTGGAAATTAGCTGAAATTTAGCTAACAGTTATCTAGAATTTATAGTAATTTTAGGCAATTTCAGGTAAATATTGATTTGTTTTTAACTGAATTTTAGCTGCATTTTAGATCTAATTATATTATATTCTCTCTATATTATTGAAAGTATAACACCGCTGTTATCGCTGTTATCGTTAGAAATGTGCCCCTCATTTTTAGAACTATATTACAGCGTTAAATTTAGCTGGATTTAAGCTAATTTTAAAAAAGTAATAGCTAATTTTAAATTTTGTATATAACGATATATGATAACATATAAGTTTAAGATTTATAATAGATGAAAAATAGGTTACAATATATTTTTACAATTAGCTAATTATCCTGTAATCATCGTGAAGTTTAATCATATAAATAATTATCAATTTTACAATTTTATTTAAACTATAGGGTTGAAAATATCATTTTGAAAAAGCTAAATTGAAGTTTAATAATCAAATGATAAGATTTAAATTTTGTTAAGTCAAAATCAATATCTAACACTTAAATATAGTCTTTATAAATTAAATTTAATTTTTATTTAATTTTGTAAAAAAACACCGACATTACAGTTTTCCAATTTTTTTATTCTTAATCCATAAATGTTTCAAATATCTATTACTGACTTCCATTTTTAGTTCATTATAAAACTGTCGAATATAAAACTATCACTATATTCAGTTCATTATAAAAGTATCAAATAAAATCTCTATAATTGAATTATTAAATCAAGTGTACTTATTCACTGTCTGCCTGTATCTACTTAGCTGAATCATAGTAAGATTATTACAATTATATTTCTACATATTTCTTTCAAAATTGCAAATTCTTGGATATTTTTTTTAAATTATAAAAGCAAGATGGGGGTTGGCGCGCTTGCGCGCAGGGGGCATGCCCCCTAGTAATATATTAAATTTAATAAATTATTAAAAATATATTGCCGCTGTCGGCGCTGTCGCCGTCTGAAATACGCCACTCATTTTTGGCTCCTAATTTTTATTTAAAATTTAGCTGGAATCCAGCTAAAATTCAGCTAAAATTCAGCTAAAATCAGCTAATTGTCAGCTGAAATTTTGATGAATTTAGCTATAATTTAGCTGAAAGCAAGCTAAAAGTCAGCAAAAAGTTACCTATAAGTTAGTTAGAAGTTAGCTAAAAGTTTTTATTTAAAATTCAGCTGAAATCAAGCTAAAATTCAGATGAAATAGTTGAAAGTTAGCTAGAATTGAGTTAAAATCAGTTGAAAGATAGCTAGAATTTAGATAAAAGCTTTAGATTAATTTATCTAAAAGTCAGATAATATTTAGCAAAAAGATAGCTACAAATCAGCTAAAAGTTAGCTGAAATTAGTTGAAAGTTAGTTAGAATTCAGCTAAATTAGTTGAAAGTTAGTTAGAATTAAGCTAAAATAAGTCAAAGACAAAAGTTAAGCTAAATTAGTTAAAAGTTAGTTAGAATTAAGCTAAAATGAGTTAAAGACAAAATAAGTTGTTAAAAAAAACTATTTAAAGAATGTCAATTTAATTTTTATTATGTTGTTATTATATGATTTACATAAAAATTTTTATATTATAATATATATGTTTGTATATGTCTTGATATTTGAAAAATCCTTATTATTTTTGGCTCCTTATTTTTCAACATTTATTGTTTTTGACAAATTATACATGAACATTTTATTTTATTAGTGGTCTTTCATATGTCTTAGATAATTTTTTCGGTAGTTGAAAATTTTATTACATAACTTGTACTATAAATTTTTTTTTTTAAATAAATTTTCTTTTACTTTTTTTTTATTTTTAGATGAACTAAATTTTTTTAAAACAAATTTTCAAATTAGTTAAATCCAATGTCAAAAAAGATTTTTAATATATATGTCTAAAACAAAATAAATGATAACGTTTATTTTGAAATTTGCTTGTTTTTTTTCAAATCATTTTTTTAATGTTGTAGTTTGTTAATAGAGGACAAGTTTTAAAATTATATAAAACTATTTTAAGAAATAGATAAATAATTCCTGATACAGCTGATAAAGAATATATGAAAAATTAAACACAAAAAGATTTTAAAACTTACAAAAATGTTACAGACGAGGTAGGTATTTCTTTTCATTAAAAAAAAATAAAAGTTTATTGATGTATTATTTTTTATAGTTGCATATAAAAGTGCTTTGATGGATTATCGACAACAATCTTTAAAAGAATTTAAAAAGAACTTAAGTAGGTTACACAATAAGCATAATTTATAAAATCTGTAATTAATGTTATTACATAAAATAAATAATATAAAATGCAATCAATACAAAAAATATACATGTTTTTAAATTAAGAAAGTGTAGTTATACATAATATAATAAAATGGATCCAATAAAAATCATTATTGGACTTTGCACAATAATTATTTTCATTAAAATACTATTAATATAAAAAAAAATACTTCGTAAAATTATTTCAAAATAGTATTAAATATGTTGTATAGTTTTACTTAAAAGTGGGGGTTGGCGCGCTCGCGCGCAGGGGGCTTGCCCCCTAGTAATGTAAAAAAAATAAAGAAAAGTTATAACCACAACGGACCAAAAAACAAATTGAAAATAGTAATACTAAAAAACTATGAAAACATCCAGAAAGATAGAAGTCAAAAAGAGAAGAATTTTCAAGAGTATGTAAACATTTTAATATGCAATACAAATATATTAAACGTTTTTGTTTGCATCATAATATTGAAAACATAAAAATCAATTTATTATTCATGGTTTTAAATTGGAAAAATTGTAATTTATTTTATAATATGTAAAGAGTATCAATATAATTATCTGAAATTGATTCTTTTTATAGTTTAACATTTGTTTTGTTGAGCAATTTTAATTTTGGATAATATGTTAACAAACAATAATATTATTATTATAAACTTATCATAATTAAATGCAATAAATATTAATTATATTGATTTAAATATAGTGATTGACAACAAATTTATGCAAGTAGATGGAATGGTGGGAGTATATCATATAGTAACTATTCATCTCCGTTTCAGAATTTTGCAATATCAGGACTCTACATCTTTAACCCACACAGCATGATTTATCTTTTTTAAACATTTCATGAAATATTTTTATGAAATATTTCAGAAACATTTTCTCGAGGTTTCAAAAATGATTCAGAAATATTTTGTGATGTATAAAATACATCACAAGGAGTAAAACTTAAATAGATTAGTTATTAAATATAAAAAGCGAAATTATAACAAGCGAGCGCACTTATTTTTTAATTCATAAATCTTATATTTTATTTTTGTAACGTTTTTTTTAAATGATTTTTCTCAAGCGTAAGAAATTGACAGGAGAAGTAGAGGGAAAGAGAGAAGGCTGCGGTGAAACATCTCTAGAGACGACGACTCGGCGACCAGGTGCGACCATCTCTTGGAACCAACATCGTTTCCGTTCTTTCGACCACGCCATCGTCTTCTTCTTCGACCAGCGTCACGTTCTTTTTTCGCTTTCGACTACTTAGAAAGAATCTGCAACAAAGCAACTGTAAATGGAATTCTACCAGCGGGTTAGCAAGTAAGAAATAGTATTTTCTAATTCTGTTGGTTTTCCTCGACACCTTTATCGGTACTCCTTAAGAGATATATTTTTGTGTTATTACCTTATTACGATGGAGTTTTTCTTGATTTCGATCGCGAGTAGATTAAAAGTAGAATCAGTGCGGTTTAGTGAAAATACGAATAAAGACATTAAAAATAAAAATATAAATTAGAAGAGAAAAGAGAAAACCATGTGCGAAGGCGTTTATGCTTGGCGACGCGACGCCATTTTGCTTTATAAGTTAAACACGAAATTCGCAATTATTAAATTTAATTAAATCTGCGTTTATTATATTCTGATTGCTAACATTTATATTACCGAAAATTAGTTAAAGTGAAATAAATAGACGACGCGGCGGCCATCATGAAATTGTGCGAGCGAAATAGCTTTACGTAGTTATTAATTAAAATCTAAAGTTTTTATTTATTTTATATATAGTAGTGCGAGCGATATCGATATTGATTCTTTAAAAAGTTATTGAAGTGCGAAGTGTAAGTGTTGAGTTGTGCGACTGCGCGGTAAGGAAATAGAGCGACGCGTAATCTAAGTTATGAATAATTATTCTTTGTACGGTGTTAACCTATAAAGTGATTCAATCGATTGCACGTGTAACGGAATTATAGATTCTTGGTCTCCCGCACACGCGCACACCCTAAGTGTAGTAGAGCAATTAGAGCGGCGTTTCCTTTCTTGTTTTTTTTTTTTTATTGTGATGTATAACGAAGTTTCTTTTGAATTAATAATATAAGAAGTTAAAAATTAAAGTTAAATAGAGAATCAACTGCTTATTTTTCCTCTTCCTCTTTTCAGGACAAGAATTATAAGTTAAAGAAAATTAATTATATCATTCATTTTTCTTGAATAATTAAAGTCATTCAATATCAATAGTATTTTTTTTATATAAAGTTAAAATTTAATTGCTTTTATATATTAAACATTATTCTTTTCAACTTCTTATTTTTTTTACTAAATCATTAATGACATTGAAATTTTCTGGACTACTCTGATCGTTATAGAACCAGCCTACAACCCGAGGTAGGCCAGTAAGTATTGACCTCCTCTGCAGTTGCTCTACCCAGCTAGCTGAGCAGGGTTCACTGGCGCTTAATTGAAATTAACTATAAATTTGTGAACCCAGGTAAATTCGTGGCTTCGGGGATTCACTCGGAGGTCCGGGGAATTTGCCACGTAACAAACTGGCGCCCAACGTGGGGCGATCAAATACGAAATTGCGTAGTCCGACGCGACACAATTTTGAAGTTATGTTCGAAAAATTTTCAATTTTTGTGATTTTGCGTAAAGAAAACCAACAGAACGACCTGTGCTTAGTGTTTGATAAATAGTTAGTTTGTGTATAAATTAATATTTAAAATTGCTGTGTAAATTTATAGAGAAAAATAGAATTAAAGTTAAAAAAAAAGGAGTGCAATCATTTAAAGCGGTGAGAGAAATTGCGTATTGAGAAAAGGTGTTAGCGTGTGCGTTATTGATAATCGCAAACATATTTATTGAATATTTTAACATATATAAAGATCAAATAAATAGTATTTATCTCTCTTCTGCTCAT
Organism: Anastatus disparis; assembly: GCA_017163975.1. Taxonomy (NCBI): domain Eukaryota; kingdom Metazoa; phylum Arthropoda; class Insecta; order Hymenoptera; family Eupelmidae; genus Anastatus; species Anastatus disparis. The sequence goes on along the minus strand of JAFFSR010000301.1, from coordinate 4,397,205 downwards.
ATATCTAAAGACTCAGATTGTTAAGAGATATTAGATATATGTGCAATTTGCAAGATTATAAATCACAAGTGTGAGCACCCATTTTGTCCCCAAAGTGAGCAAATTACAAGATAATCAGTAAAATATATTAATTTCTACTAGATATAATTATTGTAAAAATCCTGTAATTTGCATAAGTGATAGTTTTTTTCCTTGAAAATTTAAAAGAGGTGTCCTGGTGTTACCCTTAGTTACATTTAATCGTTGCTACCAGCGCTACTATATATAATTTTGCTGGAAATTCGAATTTCCTCTGCGTTATTTCTTTCAGAAAGATAGTTCAAGACAGTATTATAACTTAAGAGTCAAGAGATATTCAAAGTATTGTAATATAAGAATAAGAAAAAAATTTTATATTTAAAACCTTATTCCGAAATTCCTACCTACGATTGTTTTATTTATTATATCATATTTTTCTATATGGGTGATTCTATTCTAACGGGTAATCACATGTCATCGTTTAATAAACTATCAATACAAGGTTCAAATATTATTAACCACAAATTTTTTATATACTTTCAGCTTGTAACTTTATGATCTGTTGACTTTTTAATCGCTAATTTCAATGTAGCTTTTGTAGGGACCCTTAGAAAGTATAAAAAGTAATCTCCCCTGTCTGTAATCATATATAAAATTTTTTTTAAACGTTGTGGAGATACAAGATAGATGAATTAATACTTCTGAAAGATCAAAAAATATTTTTTTCCATCCGTACATACATTTCAGCAGAATGGTTGAAAAAAAAAAATATTTTCTTTGACCCTCTGTTATTATAAAAAAAGATGTATATTTTTTCATAGATAAAAAGCAATAATAATAAAAAATGTTATATTTGAATCTTATGAAAATATAAGCTATTCGTATCACATGGAAATATTGTTATTATATGTTTATTTCGCTAAAAAATTGCTTTGTTGATCATAGAATACATTTTTGTTTACGTGTAAACATCATTTCACTTATGAAAGCTAAGTTACCTTTTCTACGATAATTCCCCTGGCTCTAAACATTCAACTGTCACAGATGATATAAGCGCATATTCAAATACGTAATAGACATTTAAGAAAGTAGTAATGTACAACTAAAAAAGTTTGTATAGCAGTGAATGTCGGTGAACGTTTACTCGGTAAAAATTTCATTCAAATTATCAGATAATCTCCCCTGGCATATAATTCCCCTGCCTTTTTTGAGATGCTCTCACAAAATTCTAATTAAATAATAAAGTCAACAATTTTATTCATGAATTTCATACCATGAAGTGTTAAATTATTTGTACACTTGAAATTTAATACATATTATACTGCTTATAATTTTTATATATTTAAAATTGAATATATATATATTTGTGGAGAATTTCCAAGTAAGCACATTCTCAAATCTTTTTGTAAACAATCACTGTAGTCATATTCACATACTACACTACATACTACGTATATACTACAAATAAATAAAGCGAAATCAAAGGTTACATCGTAGTATTCAGAAAATAAAAATATCAGTTTGTCATTAGCCTTGATGAAGAGTTTGTCGTTAATATCAAAGTAAATATATAATTATTTGAATTGAAATGAAAGTCTTTTAAAAATCTGCATTGTAAAATCTATAAATTAATAATATATTATTTTAGATTGTATTGGTAATAAAATGGTTTCTACACGTGGACGTGGCGAACTTCCTACTAATCCTTTGTCATCAAGTACACTTAACTCAACTCCCAAACACAAAAATAATGTTATTATATATTTTGAAAAAGCAAACTTTCTCAATTATGGATATATTTGTTCTTTAACTTTCTTTTAATAGTGTTTAAAAATACATATTTTTGCTGTAACTCGTCGTTTTTTATTTTAAAAAATTCATCCATATATGGTAATAGCTAATTCTAAAGTATTCCAGATAGTTTAGAATCTTTGTTCGACATAAATATTATTAGAAAATAATATATCAAGTGATGGTAATGAAAAAAGTAATTCCCCTGGAATAAAAGTAATTTCTCTGTATCAGTATATCAGTATATTATCTATCAGTTTTTCTGGGAATAACCTATGGACAGCTTGGCTACTTTGGGATATTGTTCTATTAGATATAACCATAAAAATACCTGAGTAAAATTTTTAAAATGAACACCTTTATTTTCTATTATTTCAAAATTTGAATTTGACCCGTTCGAATAGAATTACCCACATATACAAATTATTTTTTTATCATTGGTAGCACGGTTACCCCTATTCAGACCCTTAAAGCCACCAAAATTAAAATCGTTGTGCATCTTTGCTCGTGTCGTTTTCGTCTCTATTTGAAGTATCTAGAGACACGAAATAGCTCGTTAGCGACCCGTTTTTTTTTCTTTCTCGTTCTTATATTAATGTAAAATAATTAAAAACAAAATAAAACGTTGCGCTGCTATCGACGCGACCACGAGCAAAAAGAATCAAGGTTGGAACGGTCTCCTCAAAGAGAATAGGGATCTGAGAAAATTAGCCAGGTGTATGAGAGCACTGCAACCAAAGGAGTTAATAGAACAGCTGGACCAAAGGGACCTTAGTACTCATGGAGACATAGATATGTTGAAAGAAAGACTGATAAGGTACAACATTAGCTAGTGTCAACCAGAAATTGATGTTGGATAGAATCCATTCATAGATGAAAGGGGATTAGAGATGCCAGCGACCACTGCAGCGCCGAATATAATGGAAGAAGTTTCGGAAATGGACGTTAGGAAAATGAGAGGCCGACCACCTAAGAAAACATCAAAAGAAAAGGTTACAGAATCGGAGGCGTGGGAAACCAGTTCACAAAGTGAGCTTGATGTTTCGGAGAAAGGAGTTACTGATATTTATAGCCCAAGCACCAACGCAGCAGGACAAATAATATCTCTGCCAATGAACGTGACACCTTTAGCGAACTTGGGACGAGCAACGGTTACCCTCAAAACATCTCTGGCTAAGTTGGCTATGATACCTTGGTTACAAAAATTTCTGAGGAGAGCAGACTTTGAAGTGGCAATGACGTCACAATACACAACCACTCCACAAAGCAGTATGATATCGCCGGATTCTAGTAACCCAAGAGTAGAAGGTCAAGATGGAACATCGAGGGATAATGAACAAATAGAGGCGGTAGAGGTGCGTAACGAGAACCAAGGTACACAGCATCATAATAGAGAAACAACACCACCGAGGCAGACAGCGCACTCTAGTGGACATCAGCAACCTCCACAGCGACCTCAACAAGAATCACTGCACTCCGATAATGGGATGAAAGAAACATACGAGCACTTACTAAGGATGATGCAGAGAAATAGATTAAACAGCCTCGATTGCGTAAAAATAATAATTTGCCACTTTAAGTGACCACCGTCGCTCAGAAGTCAATTGGATGTAGTGTATTGTAATTTGCTGCCAGAATATAGAAAACATATGGCAGATAAAACACTAGATTCCTTTGGCGCAATCAAGAAATACGGACACCGATTTAAGCGACAGAAGGACTTGGATAAGCGCTACACACCACCACCATCAAAAGAGTCTTCAAAAATACCTGGTGCTGCTTACAAAGGCTCAATAAGACAGAATAAAATAGCTGCTGTTAAACAAGAGAGTGAAAGCGAAGAAGAAATCGAAAATAAGAGTGTAAAGAAAGGTGGCAAGCAAAAGAAAGCGAGAAACAAAACAAAGAAAACAAGCGTAAAGGAGGAATCTATAGCAGCAGTACAAGCAACAGAGATTAACGCGAGCAATCCCACTGAACAATCAATTCAACCAAGAGCAGACCAGCAATTTATAGGACCTCAAACGACCTTTGCAACAGTAACAGCAAATAATGTAGCGCCGAACGCAATGGAGAATGCTTATAGGCAAAATTATTATCCAATGGCTCAGACATCACAAGCTTGGTCGAATCAAAGACAGTATCGACCAAATACACCTCCAATCCAAAGAAGGTGGGATAATAATGCAGCAAATAGGAACTATTCGCCGCGACCATAGGGCAATAATAGATCAGCGAGAAGCCCACAAGGGGAAAGACGCGTACTATCAGCAAGTGGTTCACCATTCTATGGACCATGTTACACATGCCAAAGAATGGGACATAGAGCGTCAGAGTGTCCACAACGAACATGCTACTCGTGTGGTGTCAGAGGTCATAGCGCAAACGAGTGTCCAAATAAAATGACCGAAATAAGTTGTCAGGTGTGTGGACAACAAGGTATAGTATTCAAAAACTGTAACAACTGTGCACAGCTAAGAGCAAGTTTGTCAATCAAACAAGCGGGGGAGCAGAATCAAGATCTGTTCCCCCAGACATACAGCACCGCGACCCAGAGCCAATGAAAGAAGGCGAGCAAATTAAGATAAGAGAGGGCAATAGAGGAGCAATACCTAAGAGTAAAGAGCAAATAAGGAACAGTGAAAAGTTAATAGAAAAGAGTAAAGAAACAAGAGAGCAAATAGATAAGAGAGATAAAACACTAGAGAAAGAGTATGAGAACAAAGAAATAAAGAGCGAACTTAAAAGGAAAAGAGTGAGTACAGAGGCTAGGGAGGGGGTAACTAGTTCTACATTGCCAAATATTAAAGGAGCAAATGCTCAAACAATTTCATCGCAAGCAAAGAGTGACGCTCCATCGATGTATGCATGGCCAAGCTTAGAGCAATTACCAATAAGCGCAGGAGACTAATGCAAAGACATCGAAAAACCAACGATAACTCAGTTCGATCAAACGTCGATTAATACGAAAGCTTTGGAAAACGTAAGACTTGCGACGCCAGATGAAGTAAGAAACATAGTTAACAAATTAATAGTTGACACTTTTCTAAAATTTGACGAAAAAGCAGATAATCAAAGCGACTGTATAACAAATCAGACGAAAGGAGAGAACACGGAGCAAATCAACGGAACTATAAGATTGGGATTCCATGAAAATTCTGCACATGGTGATTTACTCCTCAATGGTCAAGATAAAGAGAGAACAAATATACAGAGAAATAAAATAACAAATACAACAAAAGAAAAAGAAAATAAGAGTCAAACAGAGATAAACGGAAAGGAAATAAAAAATTTTTAACAAAAAAAAAACCGACTTCAAAAAATGCACTGAAAAGTAACAAATAATTTATTATCTTTAGAAATCATACAAATAATTGGTAAAATACAATTTTAGAAGTCGGCGTCTAATTCCTCAATGAATGTAAACGTTATTTTTTAACAATAAATGTAAACGTTATTTTTGAACAATGAATGTGAACGTTATTTTTGAAAAAATGGACTAAGTCGTTCTGCTTACGCACCACAGATTTAGAACTAGACGCCGACTTCTAAAATTGTATTTTACCAATTATTTGTATGATTTCTAAAGATATTAAATTATTTGTTACTTTTTAGTGCATTTTTTGAAGTCGGTTTTTTTTTGTTAAAAATTTTTTATTTGTCATTTTTTAGTGCAATGTTTTTAAAATCTTATTTTTTGTAAAAAATTCTTTTTTATTCAATACTTTTAAAGTCGGTTTTTATTTATTAAAAATTTTTTAAATTGTTTGTTTTTGTTAAAAAATTTTTATTTTCTATCTTTTAGTGAATCCCCTTACTAAAAACGCAAATATAGGTTGACCCACTAATTACATTGAACTTTCATTATTAATTCATAACGCATGCATTAGTACACCACCAAGCAATATATAGCAGGAAAGAAAGAAGGCTCAACAGCATAGTGTCCTTATGTGTGCATGTATACATATTCAAGCTCAGGTGAGAGAGAGAGAGAGAGAGAGAGAGAGAGAGAGAGAGAGAGAGAGAGAGAGAGAGAGAGAGAGAGAGAGAGAGAGAGAGAGAGAGAGAGAGAGGGAGGGAGGGAGAGAGAGAGAGAGAGAGAGAGAGAGAGAGAGAGAGGGAGAGATTCTGATAAAATGGGTGATAGGATAAAACTGTAACAATTTTTTTAAGCGTAGATAAGGCGATATAGGATAGGTTAGCAAGCGAACTATATTTAAATTAGGATTAGAAAAAGCGATATAATTAACAGTAAAATCAGTGATAAGAGCAAGTTAAACGGTCCACTGCGTGTCCCGCTTAAGGGAGTCGAAATTCGTGATGTATAAAATACATCACAAGGAGTAAAACTTAAATAGATTAGTTATTAAGTATAAAAAGCGAAATTATAACAAGCGAGCGCACTTATTTTTTAATTCATAAATCTTATGTTTTATTTTTGCAACATTTTTTTAAAATGATTTTTCTCAAGCGTAAGAAATTGACAGATGTAAAGGAGAGTCGAGAAAACTACAGGGGAAAACCAGAAATAAAAATAAAGTAATTAATAGGTATTTAAATAGAAAAAAATATTCATCGTAAACTAAGAGTAACAGCAGACGCAAAGACAAAAGCACAGACAGAAGGATCAGCTGTAATGATGCACATAAGTGAGAAAGAGAGAGAAGATTATGATCATGCATGCGACAAATGAAAAAGGCTTCAAGAACACGACGCGTATGTATACGCATAACTAGATATTTCCACGCCGCGCCATGTAGCTGGACATACACATGTAAAATCGACCAATGAGGAACAGCTATGAGTAGAAATCTTCGATAATTGATGTTTCTACTGCGTGAAGCAGCATAGCAACTTTGAATACAGTATAAAAATTTACTAGAGTGATAGAGATAGAAGATCCGCGACAAAGAGTCGATTAAGCTGTCGATGGCGGCTCATAACTGAAGGGATCAAAGTAGAAACTAAGACGCGGCGAGAAATAAGGATAGAAAATGAAGAGTAGCTAGGTGCGACAGAGATGGACAACAGAGCGAAAGGGAATGTAATTTCCTTCTTCTTGAAAGAGATCATTCTGGGATCAGCAGTCGTTGAGTACACTCGAGTAAAGTTAAAACTCATCTTTTTTGTTGAATATTATCGGTGAAGCTAAGGAGTAAAAAGAGAAACAAGAGCAGAGAAGTCGTGGGCTCGATAAAAGGAAAAGGAGAAGTAAAGAGAAAGAGAGAAGGCTGCGCTGAAACATCTCCAGAGACGACGACTCGGCAACCAGGTGCGACCATCTCTTGGAACCAACATCGTTTCCGTTCTTTCGACCACGCCATTGTCTTCTCCTTCGACCAGCGTCACGTTCTTTTTTCGCTTTCGACTACTGAGAGAAAATCTGCAGCAAAGCAACTGTAAATGGAAATCTACCAGCGGGTTAGCAAGTAAGAAATAGTATTTTCTAATTCTGTTGGTTTTCCTCGACACCTTTCTCGGTACTCCTTAAGAGATATATTTTTGTGTTATTACCTTATTACGATGGAGTTTTTCTTGATTTTGATCGCGAGTAGATTAAAAGTAGAATCAGTGTTAAACACGAAATTCGTAATTATTAAATTTAATTAAATCTGCGTTTATTATATTCTGATTGCTAGCATTTATATTACCGAAAATTAGTTAAAGTGAAATAAATAGACGACGCGGCGGCCATCATGAAATTGTGCGAGCGAAATAGCTTTACGTCGTTATTAATTAAAATCTAAAGTTTTTATTTATTTTATATATAGTAGTGCGAGCGATATCGATATTGATTCTTTAAAAAGTTATTGAAGTGCGAAGTGTAAGTGTTGAGTTGTGCGACTGCGCGGTAAGGAAATCGAGCGACGCGTAATCTAAGTTATGAATAATTATTCTTTGTACGGTGTTAACCTAAAAGGTGATTCAATCGATTGCACGTGTAACGGAATTATAGATTCTTGGTCTTCCGCACACGCGCACACCCTAAGTGTAGTAGAGCAATTAGAGCGGCGTTTCCTTTCTTGTTTTTTTTTTTTATTGTGATGTATAACGAAGTTTCTTTTGAATTAATAATATAAGAAGTTTAAAATTAAAGTTAAATAGAGAATCAACTGCTTATTTTTCCTCTTCCTCTTTTCAGGACAAGAATTATAAGTTAAAGAAAATTAATTATATCATTCATTTTCCTTGAATAATTAAAGTCATTCAATATTAAGGCGACTTCGGATTTTAGGTTAGGTTTTATTTTTGAGTTTACAAATTACTCTTTCAATATGTAAAATTTTTCAGATTTTTTAATTTTCCACCATTCTACGGATTATAATAAGTGGTGGAAAATTAAAAAATTCAAAAAATTTTAGAAACTGAAAGAGTAATTTGTAAACTACAAAATGAAATCGAACCGAACTTCCGTAGTCGCCTTAATAGTATTTTTTTTTTATATAAAGTTAAAATTTAATTGCTTTCAAATATTAAACATTGCTTTTTTCTATTAAACATTACAGATTGCCCGTGACCAATTGCAGGAGTACATTAATGCTAATAAAATACTTGACCCAATACAGACTGCCTTCAAAAAGCACAGCTCGACACAAACAGCTATTCTTAAATTAACTGATGATATAAGATCTGGTCTAGACAAAATACTCGTAACGTTACTTTTACTTTTTGACTTCTAGTCCAGTAGAATTAGACTTTTTGCATGACTTAATTAGTAACAGGCAACTGAAGTGAAAAATGAGTTCATTAGGTCAAAAGATATTAAAATTTAGAAAGACCCTCACAATTTGGGCTGGCATATTTTTTTAAACAACGTTTTTATGTGAAAAATTGTGAAAAATCGATGTTTTTTGGATCTAGCTCTTTTTGTTTTTCAATAGGGTATATGAAATTAATATTACTTATAAGGGTCTTCAAGACGAATAGTTTAAGCTCCATTACATTAAATTTCGTTAATAATTTATTTAAATAATCGCAAAAATATAGTCAAAAATCGTTAAATTTTCAATAATTTTTTATTTCATAAAAAAAGGGCTATATGCTCGTAATTTTGTAAAAGTTGCCTTCTATTACCCTTAAGTTCCCATAATTTTTTTAGCAAGAAATATTAATTTGTTTATGAGATATTCAATTTGTTCACTAAAAAGAGATAAAATGTAGGCCTCAAATTGACCCTATTGCGGTCATTTTAGAAAGAAATGACCATTGTCATTTATGCTCTTTGACACTTATATTTAGTGAAAATAAAAAGTTTGATTGACATTTTTATTATTTTCGCTGTTTAAATGGCGATCGAAAAAAAAAATTTTTTTTCTTAATTGTTTTTTAAATTTTTATATGAAAGAATGAAAATATTTAAATGCAACTTTTTTATTCTTGTTGCTTAAATTTTAACGCTTATTTAAAAAAAAAACGTTATTCTATGATAATTAGGAGCTGAGATAATTTTTTTTTTTAAATTCGCCATTTGGTTATTTACAAAGATTAAGCAATGAAATTTTAATGACAGATCCTTTAATACTTGAACTTTGATAAACAATCTTTTAAGGTTTTTTAAAACCTTAAAAGATTGTTTTGAAGTATGTATAGTTTCAATTCTTTTTGAAGAGGGGAGGAACGCGTCATCTTTCGCAAGTACAGAAAAAATTTTTTCGATTACTTCAAAGTTGTCTTATGTGAAAAAATTTTCTATATCTCAGTGAAATATCAACCAATTTTGATGTTTATTTTTTTAATCTGGGGTAGCGCGAGATAATATCAACAGTCGTTGTACTAGTTTAATAATATAAATAAATTAATTCGTTTTAAACAATAACAAAAAATATATGCATATTTTTTTTTCATTTTTTATATACTTGTAATGTTTATTTTTATAATCTAATAAATAAGTTTCATTTATTTTATGAAAAAATTAGATTATTATCATTTTTACACGCTAATAATTAATACAAACATTGCTCTTATCATAAAAATCCTGACATTATTAAAAAAGAGCTTCTGACCTTGAATATTCAACGAATTTAACGTTTCTTTTTTTGATCTGGGGTTGTGCGAGATAATATTAAGTACCGTCATTTTTGTTTTATTTAACAAAACAAATTAATTTATTATAAACAATATATATGAATAATATCTTTTTCTCAAAAAAATGTAATTATTTTCTTTTTTAAACAATATTATTAATAAAAACATATCTCTTATCATGAAAGCCTTCACATTATTTTTAAATGCCTTTCAGTATTTTTACTTCTAAAATAGTTTTATTTTTATTATTACTATTATTATTTTAATAGTCATTTATACCTAAGATAAATATTTATTTTATAAAGAATTAAAAAGTATTTCTATTTCGTTGTAAAGTATTTCTATGTTATATTCGTTAAAAGAAGAGAAGTATAATTAAAGTGCATGTGTTACTGTATGACTTCGTTGAATCCTGCTTTACGCTCAAACTTTCAATTCGTAAGTATTTTATTTTGTATTTTATTTCTTCTTGATTGTTAAGATATAAGTTCGTTGAATTGTTACTGATATATATATATATATATATATATATATATATATATATATATATATATATATATATATATATATATATATATATATATGTACTTATATTTTTCTTGACTATTCAGAACTTTTTACAAAAACATTATTAACTACACTTCAAAAAGAAATTTATTGTAATTTTTATTCTAATTTTAATTATTTATTCAATTTTTTTTCAAAAGTATTATTTATTACTTAAAATAATAATAAGTTTAAAAAAATATTATATTTATAATTTTATTATTTCGAGTAAATAAAATTTATTTAAGTTCGTAAGTATAAAAGAAACCCAAGAGCAAGGTCATTATGAAATTGCGGGTTCAATTTTATTTCGAGCGTCCTTTGCACTCAGTAAACCAACGTGTGTGGCACAGGTCACATCATTGGACGCGTTTTCTTTTGATTGTACAAAGTTTCTACATATAGTTCTGAAATAAAATCATTCTGAATATAATAGTGTATATTTTACTTTTTTAAATAAAAGTTATTGTTCAGTTCATTCTGCAATTTCGTTAATATACAATAAATTTGGGAGTAAAAAATAAGTTTCTTTTATTTTTGTGGTTATTACTGAAAAATTTTTTTTAATAACTTACTGAATCTTAATTTAATTATAAATTGCATGATGTGTTTGTCAAAAAATATTATAAATTTTTTATTTAAGATATTTATTTTTATTGTAAAAGTTTTTTTTTCTAAAAATTTTTAAAATTAAAGAAATATTTAGTATTTTTTATAAAATAGCTTTTTGAATATATTACAATAAAATTAACCATATTACAATATGTTCCTTATATTTTGATTTATCTAATCCTTCCAAAAAATTCGTATTAACAGTTTATTTTTTACAGCTACTTGTTTGTTGCTCATGATTGATTGCAATGATAATAGATGTGGATATCGAAAACGTGTATTAAAATGCTCTAAATTATGTTCTGGTTGTCACGGGGAAACTTGTGATAACCAGGAGACTGTATTAGTACAAGATTTTCTGTTTGATGAACATAGTTGCAGCAGCAGTGAAAATATGTCAAACTTACCGTTTGAAATTGAAAATAGTTCCAATGATGAATGTTGTGATGATTCGAGAAATGTTTCCATTGATGAAGATTGTGGTGAGCCATTAAACAAGCGAATAAAATTATCATAAATATTTAATAAATTTTATTAAAATCAACTTTGTATGTTAATTGCGAAAATACGAAAAAAATGTAATATTTTTTCAAATACGTGTTCATGTGTGCGAAAAAAAGATTATAAATATTTTTTTTAAATAAAAGAAATTCATAAAATTATATAAATAAACATTTATTTAAAATATAATATGTAAAAAATAATAAAATTTTTTTTATTATTTATAATTAATCCATTTGTTTATTGCATAAAACAAAAATGACGGTTCTTAATATTATCTCGCACAACCCCAGATCAAAAAAAGGAACGTTAAATTCGTTGAATATTCAAGGTCAGAAGCTCTTTTTTAATAATGTCAGGATTTTTATGATAAGAGCAATGTTTGTATTAATTATTAGCGTGTAAAAATGATAATAATCTAATTTTTTCATAAAATAAATGAAACTTATTTATTAGATTATAAAAATAAACATTACAAGTATATAAAAAATGAAAAAAAAATATGCATATATTTTTTGTTATTGTTTAAAACGAATTAATTTATTTATATTATTAAACTAGTACAACGACTGTTGATATTATCTCGCGCTACCCCAGATTAAAAAAATAAACATCAAAATTGGTTGATATTTCACTGAGATATAGAAAATTTTTTCACATAAGACAAATTTGAAGTAATCGAAAAAATTTTTTCTGTACTTCCGAAAGATGACGCGTTCCTCCCCTCTTCAAAAAGAATTGAAACTATACATACTTCAAAACAATCTTTTAAGGTTTTAAAAAACCTTAAAAGATTGTTTATCAAAGTTCAAGTATTAAAGGATCTGTCATTAAAATTTCATTGCTTAATCTTTGTAAATAAACAAATGGCGAATTTAAAAAAAAAAATTATCTTAACTCCTAATTATCATAGAATAACGTTTTTTTTTTAAATAAGCGTTAAAATTTAAGCAACAAGAATAAAAAAGTTGCATTTAAATATTTTCATTCTTTCATATAAAAATTTAAAAAACAATTAAGAAAAAAAATTTTTTTTCCGATCGCCATTTAAACAGCGAAAATAATAAAAATGTCAATCAAACTTTTTATTTTCACTAAATATAAGTGTCAAAGAGCATAAATGACAATGGTCATTTCTTTCTAAAATGACCGCAATAGGGTCAATTTGAGGCCTACATTTTATCTCTTTTTAGTGAACAAATTGAATATCTCATAAACAAATTAATATTTCTTGCTAAAAAAATTATGGGAACTTAAGGGTAATAGAAGGCAACTTTTACAAAATTACGAGCATATAGCCCTTTTTTTATGGAATAAAAAATTATTGAAAATTTAACGATTTTTGACTATATTTTTGCGATTATTTAAATAAATTATTAACGAAATTTAATGTAATGGAGCTTAAACTATTCGTCTTGAAGACCCTTATAAGTAATATTAATTTCATATACCCTATTAAAAAACGAAAAGAGCTAGATCCAAAAAACATCGATTTTTCACAATTTTTTACATAAAAACGTTGTTTAAAAAAATATGCCAGCCCAAATTGTGAGGGTCTTTCTAAATTTTAATATCTTTTGACCTAATGAACTCATTTTTCACTTCAGTTGCCTGTTACTAATTGAGTCAAATTTAAAGGTTTTTCGAGCTAATTCTACTGGACTATTCAGTAAGGCATTCGACACGATCTCTCCCTTCAAGTTACTTACTAGGCTTAGATCGATGGGTCTTTCCAGGGCTGCTCTCTTGTGGATTAACTCCTATATATCAGGAAGGAAACAAATAGTTGCCACGCATTTAAACGAGGAATCGATTTAGCTAACAACCAACCATGGAGTTCCACAGGGTTCGGTACTGGGGCCTCTGTTGTTTTGTCTTTACATTAATGACGTACATGGCGCTCTTGACTCTGATTGCGTCGAGCACCTACTCTATGCAGACGACCTGCAAATTTACACGCAGGTGCTTCACGAGAATGTGGAAGAGGGTATTCTCACTCTACAGAGGACGGCCAAAGCGGTGTCGGAGTGGGCTGCTGGTGTCTCTCTCACTTTAAATTCTAATAAAACCAAGGCAATCGTCTTTGGCAATAGTCGTTTTGTAAATTCTTTTTATGCTGATAGGTCACGTACGATTGATCTTGAGGGAGGCATTAGTATACCTTTCCCTGACTCCGTGACGAGTCTTGGTGTTGTGCTTGACCCTAAACTTTCATGGGTACCGCACGTTGATATGATTACAAAAAAGTTTAATAGAGTTTTGTATGCCCTGCGGTTTTTCCGTCGGTACACTACGGAGACTCTGCGTAAACAGCTCGCAACTGCCCTGCTGTTTCCACATCTTGACTATTGTTCAGTAGTTCTGTTCGATGCTTTTCAGGAATTGAGAAGACGAATACAGAGATTACTAAATTCCTGTGTGAGATATGTAATGGGTTTGAGAATGGGTGATCATGTCTCTCCTTATAGAACCGCGTTGGGTTGGCTGCGTACTGATTCGAGGAGACAGTATTTTTTGGCTGTGCTCATGTACAAAATCGTGCGCATGAATACTCCGGAGCATCTAGTGAGTATCTTCACTAGATGTGTACCTAGGGCGGCTACTAGGGGAGAGACTAAGGATCTTGCGGTGCCCTTTATGCGAACTGAGACTGGAAGGAATTCCTTCCAAGTTCAAGGTGTGCATTTTTGGAATTCCCTACCTGCTGAAATTGAGTATCTTCCATCTATCAGCAGGTTTAAGACAGCAGTGAGGGGGTACCTGCTTGACCTTGAATAATGGATATTCTCTTTATGTTATATTTATAGTCCCTTTATGTAAATTTATTATCATGTGTAGTCCCGTATATAGATTTAAGGTGTGCTTGTATTTATAGTATGGATGATGAGCGCATGGTTGAGAGTGAATGCATTATTTTTTTTTTTTTTGACTATTTGACTCGTTTGATTTTATTATATTTTATTTTTAAATTGTTTTTACTAGTTTGACTGATAGATATTAATTCGACGTATTTGTTTATTGTTATTTTATTGATTATTTTGTGTGTATTTTATTATTGTAATGATCTGTGATATCACTCTGAAAAGTGACTTACTTTTGTAGTATTATTAGTTTTAGGAAATCGACTGTGATATCATGAGTGCAATAATTACATTATCTCATTTCTGTATCTTATTATGTATTGAATATTATATTTTTGTTTGTTTCACACTTTTTGTAAACTATTACAAAATAAATAAATATCTATCTATATCTATCTATCTCTTTTTAACTTCTTATTTTTTTTACTAACCAGGAGAGTGTCTGAGTTGCGAGTCACAGATCTTAATCAAACTTTGGGATTAGTATTTAGGTACCAAAATATGAGTAAAGCCACAGCAGTACGGTCTTACGTTTCAAAAAACTGAAGTTATGGACGATTATAGTCTTATTTTTAGAAAAATATGAAAAAAAATTTTTAATTCGGAAACCAGCAAATTAAAGCTTGCTTTCTCTGCTTTCATTTTAGTTATTGTGGATTTATTGAAGACATTTTAAGACAGAATTATTTACACTTCAATTAGGAGTTCTTTTTTCATATTATTCTGAAAATAAGACTATAATCGTCCATAACTTCAGTTTTTCGAAGCGTTAGACCGCACCGCTGTGGCTTTACTCATATTTTAGTACCTAAATACTTGTCCCAAAGTTTCATCAAGATCTGTGACCCGCAACTCAGACACTCTCCTGGTAAATCATAAATTACATTGACTACTTTGATCGTTATAGAATTAGCCTACAACCCGAGGTAGGCCAGTAAGTATTGACCTCCTTTGCAGTTGCTCTACCAAGCTAGCTGAGCAGGGTTCACTGGCGTTTAATTAAAATTAACTATAAATTTGTGAACCCAGGTAAGTTCGTGGCTTCGGGGATCCACTCAGAGGTCCGGGGAATTAGCCACGTAACAATTTCAATAAATGGTTTCTTGAAATGTTTTGTAAACATATCCTAAATGTATAAAAAAAATATTTTAGAATCAAAATCTGAAATATTTCCAGAAATATTTACAAAACTATTCAGAAACATTTCATGAAATATTTCTAAATAAATATCAGTAATGTTTCTTGAAACATTTCTTAATATATTTGTGAAATATTTTTAATATGTTGTGTGGAATTACTTGGAAGCATCATAGAAATATTTAAAAAAATATTTCCAAAACATTTACAAAACATTTCATAAAATATTTCTTTGTAATATTTTGTAAATGTTTGAAGAAATATTTTATGAAATGTTTGGGAAACATTAAAGAAAGATTTCTTGAAATATATTTGGGAATTTTATAAATCGTTCTTGCAACATTTTAAAAACTATTCAGAAAAATTTTATGTAATATTTCTTAAATAAATTTGATCAATGTTTCTGGGAACATTACTTCATATATTTGTGAAATATTTTTAATATGTCATGTGGATTTATTTGGAAGCATCATAGAACCGGTTCAAAAAATATTTAAAAAACATTTACAATACATTTCATAAAATATTTCTCTGTAATATTTCGGAAATGTTTCAAGAAATATTTCATGAAATGTTTGCGAAACATTAAAGAAAGATTTCTTGAAATATATTTGTGAATTTTATAAATCTTTCTTGCAACATTTTAAAAACTATTCAGAAACATTTTATGAAATATTTCTTAAATAAATTTGATCAATGTTTCTGGAAACATTACTTTTTATATTTGTGAAATATTTTTAATATGTCATGTGGATTTATTTGGAAGCATCATAGAACCAGTTCAAAAAATATTTTCAAAACATTTACAAAACATTTCATAAAATATTTCTCCGTAATATTTCGGAAATGTTTCAAGAAATATTTCATGAAATGTTTTTGCAACCTTTTTAAGGAATGATTTAGCGATGTTTCAGAAATATATTTCGTGATTTATTACTGAATTATTTCTAAAAGGTTTCTTGAAATGTTTTCTGAGTAATAAAAACAACTTTTGAAACATTTCTGAAACGTTTGTGAAATGTTTCTAAATAATATTTCTTGAAATGTTTTTGAAGTATTTCTAAAAAATATTTCATGAAATGTTTTTACACGTCTTTTTCGCGCGCATATCTCTATTTCATTAATATATCACAAAATGTTTCTGAAATTTTTCAAAGATAAACTCGAAACGTTTCTGAAATATTTCAGAAACATTTCATGCTGTGTAGGAATTCAGTTCAATCATTTTGATCTAATTACGTAAGAGTATCAAATTATTTTTTTTATATTAGAGGAAAACTTTCATTTTAATCAATATAAATTGATTTTCATAAAATTATTTTATAACATTTATATTTCTATAAAATTATAATTACATTAATAAATTGTTCAGTTTTCTAGATTTGTCAACAAGCTGTTCACAATATTACAGAATAGAAGACAGAATTATATTATATATCAAGAGTTTGAAATCAAGAATATTAAATTGTAAGAACAGCAAGAATTTATGGATTAGTTGTTTACTGTTTTTCTTTCAACTTGACTCCCGTGATGTTGCAGTTCACCCATACCGTCTTAGTGTTTTAGGGTAGCTTTTAAAGGTCTAGGTAATGTGATTTTAAAAGTTTTTTTTATGAAAAAAAATTACATCACTGTAGCAAACAGTACTCATAGTGCATGCGCGTTTATGCCTAGATTATATAAATTTAATTATATGGGTAGATATATTTTTTTGCTTTATTTGTAATCTACGGATTTAATTAAATTGTCTTACATAAACGTGTAAAATCTTTTTATGAGCAATATTGTAATAGTAAAAATATTTAACACGAAATATTTAAAACAAAAAAGTCTCATAATACTGCCTTATACATTTTCTTTTCAAAAATTTTTTATTTAAGATTATTTTCTTCTAAACCAATGTCAATAAACAATTATTCTAAACATTTTTATACAGTCATTTGAAATAAAAACTTACTTTAAATTAAAACTTTTTGAATAAGAAAGTTATATTATAAGTAGCTGTTCTTGAGTTATGGCAAAAAAGCGTTAGGGAAGCGTTGAAGAATTGTTTTTTTTATCATGCTATAAGGACAATTTTTTAGCAAGAAGTGTTTTAAGTAAAAAAGTTTTGTAATAATGTATTATATATTTTTATGCTAAAAGATTTTTTTTTAATGATTTCTGTAGACATAAAGTCCAAAAAGCCTTTGCAAATAACTTAAAAATAAATAAGTTGTATTTTAAAAAAATCTACAAGTTTAGTAAAAACATTTTCTTCTAAAATTTTTATTTTTATGTTATTGTGATTTTTATGTCAAAAACGCATGTTTTTCGTGGTTAATTCAGTAATTAGGACAATGTTGCGTAACCTAATTATTTAAAATTTTTATTTTTCATTTTTACTTCATTAAAATTAATTTCAGTATAAAACGCGCCAAAACTTTCTCATAGAACGTTTATTTTTTTTGCTGAAGTTGTAGTTTATCTCTCAATTAAAGAAAGATAGAGATTATTTTAAAAAGTTAAAATTCATTTAGTAATGCAATAACTTTAATGGGTGGTTACTACGTCAGACCAACTAGCGTGAGAACAGGAAAAGTGCAACTTCAAGCAATGGGTTGGAGGGAGAAACTGCATAAATTTACACAACTCTCTCTGCTAATTATTTGAAGAAGAGCTGAAAAAGCTCTCTCCTCTTTTTTAAACGCTCGAGGAGAGCGTAGAGAGAAAAGAGAGTTACGTATGACCACTCCGCGTCGGGCGGTGTTTTAGAGCAGACTGGTGGGTCCCTTCACAGACCTTCGGTCCCCGCGAAATTCATTTTTATCATAAGTAATAATTGAATTATATTTCTTTTTATTAAAATTTTTTTTTCTTAGTGCGTGTAATACAAACATAACTGACAATTTCATTTGAATAAAATCAACAATTAAAGTGAACGTTTTAGCTTGTTATAATAGAACTCGAATGATAGTTTTAGTTTAAATAGTGAAGTGAGTTGGTGAGAACTATTTATATATGAATGCCGGAATGAGCAGGCCGGATTCGCTGTCCTTGTCTAATTGAAATTTTTGTTATTTACTCAAGTATTAATCGGTGTATCTGCAAATTGAAGGTTAAGCGCAATAGATATTATTATTACAAATATTTATGCACAAGAAGAAAAAAATCTATGGCTTTGCTTTTGAGAAAAGTAAGTAACGCGAAAATATTATAAACATAAAATTTTACTTTGGCGTTACTTACTTTTCTCAAAAACAAAGCGGTAGATTTTTTTTTCTTGTGCGTAGATGTCCATAATAATAATATCTATTGCACTCAACCTTTAGTTTGAAGATACACCGATTAATACTTGAGTAAATAACAAACAACTCAATTGTTACTCGGTCGGTATCAGGTTCTACTCCGGCCTGCCATTAGACTTTTAAAGTTTGAATGACTAAATCAAGCGCACGCCTTACACGAGGGAAGCTAAGGGCCCGGACAGCTCAGCTAACAGAGCATTAGATATGACAGAACGATTTAGCTGTAGAGTTGACTTGCCGAGAAGAGCGACGGAGCAGCGCCCATACAGGTAAGTGTAAATGTATAATAATAAACTAGTAATTGTTTCCTTTTATTTAAAAAACTTTAATAAAAATGAATTAACAAGTGTAATAATTAGTTTGAAGAAAAAATGATTGGTTTTCTAATTGAGATGATTCTAAGACTTTGGTGAATTAGATAAATTGATAAGAAATTTAAAATAACACAGTCATGACTTGGCCTCATAATCTCTCATTTTCATATTCCTACTAAATAAATTTTAATGATGCCTTCTAAAAATTCTCTTTCATCTATTCTCTAAGTTTAATTAATAAAATATTACGTACCCCCGTCTTGGCGATGGAGGCGGGGGGGGGGGGGGGCACGTAACACTGGCGCCCAAATAAAGACGAATGTAATTTGGTTGGAACCCCCGCCAAATGTTGTTTTTACTTCGGGGGATTCAACGAGCCGTATAGTTTGACATTCATCCTAGAAAAATCCTAAAATCGCGTTGCCGCCGGATTGTTAGTAATAATTTAAAATAGTTCTGAAAATTTTTAAAGGTATTATGTTAAGAAGAAGAAAATATAAAATGGGACTCTCAGTGAATATAAAATTATAAAAGTCAAATCGGTAAAGAGTAATAATAATAATAATAAAATAAAACTTTTTCAATCTGGACAAAATTTTCTTATATAAAATTTGCGTACCGAATACATGAACTGATTGATTTATACGTTTTTAAAAATATTTGTCTGTAAATTTTTTTAATGTAATTCATGCATATCACTAATTTAAAAATTAAAATTAAAATTAATCTTATAATAATGATTGTTTAAATAAAGTCATCAACAAACAAATAAAGAAATTTTGAAACAAATCTTATGACATTGCACTTATCTTTAACATCATTACCTTCACTTATCATTACCTTGTTCAGTTAATTAGTAAACTAAAATGCAAAGTAAATAATACTGTGGAGTTTGATGAAGTTTAACTTTAAACATTTTCAAGATAATTATTAAGAGATTTTTATTTTTTATTCATATTTTTGCAAAACATATATTGAGAATCGTATATTGTTCTGTTGAGAGGATTCTGTTTCCTTAATAATTAAATAGAAATGCAAAGCCTCATCCGTATACCACTTATCACCATGTCAAAAATCGTGTAAATGTGACGATTTGACAAATAAGAAAAAAATAACGTATTATCTATTCTGTTATTAGATAAAATGACGGGTATGAACAAGTACGATTATAATTATTAAAAATTCAAGGAAGTCTAAAAATTCTTTAAAAAAAATTATAATGGGGTGGGAGTCCCATTGACTAACCACGTACAGATATATGGCCACTGATGTGAATTTTATATTTATTTAAGAATTCTAGTTTAATTAATAAAGATTTACACATCAATTTAAAAATTATAGCTATTCTAGTATAAGTATTGAAATACTTAATTTATATTAAATGATTTTAAATAACGACAAAAAAATAAATAAAGTGCGATAGTCAAGTGGAAACTCAGACATATATGTTATCTGTCAAGCATAAGTTTTAAAAAAACAGTTCTAATCTTAAGCTATTAATAAGAAAAATTTTAGCTTTTTTAAATGACATAAGGTATTTACACAATATATAAATAATTTAGAACTTAGTTAAAGCAATCAGTTTACATTTTAGATTATTTTATATAAAAAGTTTAGACGATTAGTCGAGCGTAGATCATAATCGATACTGAATCGATATCAAGCCACCGGCTTTTTATCTTTTATCAACCTGCATGCACCTAATCACGTAATGAAGAAAAGAAAAATTTTTGTGTAATAATTAGCAAATATTTCGAAAAAAATGAGGTAAGTATTGAAAACAAGTAAAATTTTATCAATTTCTTATTGATTTTTGTGATAGTTTTTTATATTTAAAGTAATTGTGTGAAGTATTTTTTTGAAAAGTGAATATTTCTAATCTCAAAATTTTGTCTAATATTATTCTAGTTAAAAATTACTCATATTCCCTGTTTATTTTCATTAATTTTTGTTAAAAATATAAAATCTTTAATATTTTGAACCTAAATATTATTATAAATGGAAAGAAAAGGAATTTTATATTTGAAACTCATTTAAAAATACTTATCATTTTAATATCTTTTCTATAATATTTTTTTTATTCTTTAACTTATACAGCAAAATTATAAAGAGAAAGACGAAGAAAAGTATTGCAAAAAAATATACACAAGAAACTGTGTATGAGGCATTAGATGCAGTTGAAAATGGCATGTCTACCCGTGCAGCTTTTTGTATTCTCAACAATACAATATTTCTTTTTAACCAGCTCAATACTATAATTAAATAATAGGACATGCTAATATGGCCACTAGGACGAGGTGTTAATGTATTGGCTACATACCAGTACATAAAATAATTTACTGTTTTTACTTAATACTTAATAATTTTTACGAAAAATTATATTTTCTTGCATCATTTTAATAGAAAATAAGATGTTTTATTTATAATGAAAGTTTTTATCATAAATTTGCTTAGTACAAATATTATATTCTTAAATTATAAAAATCGCATTACAAAGTGGCTTTTTATCGGGACTTTTACCTTATTAAATTTTACGATACAAAAATTATTATATTAAAAAAATTGTTTAATAATGAAAATGTATTCATGTTTCATGCACTAAAATTTTAAAAACATATTATATTAAATTTAAACAAAAAAAGAGATTAAAATTGCCGGTCTTGCTTGCCAGACCGTAAGAGATAAGCGTCTGATATTTAGTCCGATTTGCAATACTTCTGCGTTTTCAACTGTCAAAAACTGGTACTTGTAATTCTTACAAAGCACAAGAGTATATTAAAACTAATTTTACGTGAAAGAAACAATAATATTATTAAAAAAATTGATGATTAGGAATTGGTAACATTCGCAGAAGAGGATTTAATTTTTGATCGGTTGATTAGAAAATAAGTAAGCTGAAATAAATATTATAAAGCGAATTGTGACGAATTTTCAATAAATAAATTATAGTAAACGATGAAAAATTAAAAGATATAACTTCATTCTCAATAAAGAGTAATTTTTTATCAAGTATTTCTATGATCAATATATAGAAATTTTACACATTTTTTTTTTTTTTTTAAATTTTTAAATCAAAGACATCATCTTGTGATTTCTTAAAAAAAAAAAATTTTGTAAAGTTAGCGCTTTAAGTATACAAAACAAAAGGAAAAATAAGAAAAATCATTTAACCATACAAATTGTAGAATTATCACAAGTTTTAACATGTGATTGAATAAAGTCTGATTAACAAAAATTTAATTTTCAAAATTTTAAATATATAAATGTTTAATATATAAAATTTTAAGGCATATTCCATAAAGCTTCATAGTTTTGAATTATCAATGGAAACAGACGATTCAAGTTTCCCGCATCTCACATTAAAATAAAACTTGAATACCACGGCGCAAAATCTTGTAACTTCATTCCTTTTTTTTATTTGCGAAAATCTAAAATTGAAATTATAAACCTAGGAACGAATAAAACTTTCCTTCACACGAGATATAAGATAAAATATTTTTTTTATAATTAAAATTTTATTTATTAGCTTATAGTCCAGTAATAATCTTAATCATTAATAAATTTAAGAGCAAGGCGCCGAGTACCTTACGATGTCAGTTAATCTGCAGCCACGCGACCTTGTCTTAGTGCATAATACTTGTAGCTGCAAGCAAGCAGTACATGTGTCACGCTTATCTATACATTTCTAAAGTGAAAACAACGCGTAGTATTTTTTTAATTCATGAAACGATTGATGCAATAAAATTAACAGTACCATAATAAATCTTTAAAACAATATTTTTTCAAAATAACAACTAGAAATAAATTCTTTTTACGTGGTAAAATAAAGTCCTTTATAGGAAGTAATATACAAAATTTTAGGATTGACGTGATAAGGTATTTACTTTTGATATTATAATGCATTTTTATGATTAAATTCGATATCAAAACTAATATCCTTTTTAGTTATCTCTATTCTTTGACCCACCAATAAAGTATTACCTCTAAAAATAAGAAATTACATTAAAAACAGTGCATTAAGGATTCAATCGTTTGATTATTAACTACAAAAATTATTATATTAAAACAATTATAGAGGCAATCACTATAAATCAGGAGAAATAAAATTATAACTTACTTTGACAGATATATTGTGACATCCCATGGAACTATGCCCTTCAAATCAATATAATATTATTAAAATATTCTTGAATTTATAAATTGTAAATCTCAGTTACATTTCTATTCAAAAGCTTAACAACCAAAATTAGTTCCATGCGATGTCCCGAGTCAGCGTTTCCCAATACCGACTCATTGCGAAAACTCAACCGTCAACTGTATACAAGTGTAAAGGAGAGGCGGAGAAGAGAGGAAAAATTCATTAGTAAGCAGGCTAATGAACTTTTAGGAAGTTAAACAATTCCTGTCCTGAAAATTTTGACTACATGTCGAGGTTTGATTGGAGCTTCCATTTCTCGATCGCCCGAGCGTGAGGTAATAAAAAATAAACCTCTACGTCACTACACCGCCTCTAGTCACAACAAGACGGCAACCGCAAGAGTCGGCTCTGCCAGGTCCACTGGGAAAATCAGTGTTACTTAAAGTCTTTATTACATAAGTTATTTTAATATATATATTAGTGAGTAGATTTGAGCCCTACTTCACTAATAAATAAAAAGAAGAAAACACTAGGATATAAGATTCAAATTTAATTACAAATTTTGAATTGAAATAAAATCAGTTAATAGTGACAACGAGTGAAAACTTGAGATCTAAGGTGAATCAAGGTGACGTTCGAGGTAATAATCTGAAATATTAATCGAACGTTTGAGCGATTAAAGGAGAAAGCCCAAATTTATCTTGCCACGGATATTCTCACCGTGTAGTTTAAGTAGTCCGAGTATAGAAAACATCAGGATGATCGAGTCGGAAACAAATTCTACTCTTTATCTCCTAATTTGTGAGTTGCTTAAATTAATAAGATTTACGTGTTAGAATTAATCACAGTCAAATATATAAAAATTGATTAAAATAAAAGAAGGAAAACTATATACTATTCTTAAATTAATATGTATATTAATTTATAAAAAATTATTTAATTATTCTTATGATTATAATAATAAAAAAAAAAATCCTTTTCTTTTAAGGAATAAAAATCAAAAATAATAATTTGTTGTTTGTTATTTAATCTAATAAAATATATAATTTTTCATATAAACATAAATATTCATATATATATATATATATATATATATATATATATATATATATATATATATATAAATAGATTAAATTCGTGAATATGCACAAGTATTATTCGATATTATTATAAAAATATTGATCGTAATGATTTTATTTTATCGTATATAAACTTTAATTATACATGTAGATTAGGTGTAACTATTGTTACACCAATTCTTAATCCTTTTAGGCAAGTTAATTTGCATGTAACCTGCGTCACCAGGTCTTTATTTCAAAAGATACGCAACCGTCAGTTACGCTCAAATGCAAGTTACGCTGATTACCTGATTGACGCGTAACATAAGTACGACGCAACCTCGATTACAAAGATACGCAACCATCAGTTGCATTCAAGTGAAAGTTGCACCATTTAGCGTGGCGTGTAACATAAATACGGCGCAACTCGAGTTACACTTCTTAGAAAGCGTGACGGTTGTTATACGCGAAGACTGGTTACTTACAGCAGATAGTTACACACGTAGTATATTTATCGATGCAACGAGACTTACATCTCTATTGAGGTACAATAGCCTATTGTGTGCGTGTATAAGTTACATTCAAACTTTCAGTATAAAAATAAATTAAATTACGGAAAGCATAAGTTCTAACCGATACAAAAATTAATTTAAAATTTTATAATAAATAAAGATTGAAGAAATCACTAAGAGAATTATACTTGTGCGTATTCTCAGGAATTAATATTAAAATTATAAGCCAGCAAGGAACAAGGTAAGTCCTAGGACGGTAGACTGGTTCCCAACAAAAATAAATAATTTTTGTTTAAAACTCAATGCCCGAACCAAGTTCGGTCATAACAAATGGCATTCCTTGTGAGGAACCAGTAAGACTTGTCACTTGTTTATATAAATTTAATAAATCATAATTCACTTTTGGTTAATCAATAATAAATAACACTTCATAAAATTCATATTGCACTATATATGACTGTTATATAGAGGAATTATATACTATAATTTTAAACTATATTCGTTATATATAGTTTGAAATTAAATTTATAATTATGAAACCTATACTACTATAAAGTAGTCGGATTCAGAAGCACTAAATATAAGCAGATAAATAATTCACGATAAAATATTATGAATTTCAAAATTTTAATTAATAAAAACATTTATTTCATATAATATATCAAATTAACTATTATACATGGAATAATAGTTATGCAAGTTAATTTATGCTACCGCATTATAAAATTGAATTAATAATTATTACATTATAATCTGCTGAATAACATAACAACAATGGAACGATGTCGAGAGAACATATTTTACGAAGAGGAGAGTTCCTCTGATTCTGATAATACTAAAGATAAAGATTATATAAAGGCTAAGACATATTGGAGATGTAGAATAGAAGTCCTTATAAGAAAACTAAAGATCATTAAGTTTTGCCACTACCGCGATTTAGAACACTATATGAATTCGATAAAAAAAAATTTTTAACAAAAAAAAACCGACTTAAAAAAATGCACTGAAAAGTAACAAATAATTTATTATCTTTAGAAATCATACAAATAATTGGTAAAATACAATTTTAGAAGTCGGCGTCTAATTCCTCAATGAATGTAAACGTTATTTTTTAACAATAAATGTAAACGTTATTTTTGAACAATGAATGTGAACGTTATTTTTGAAAAAATAGACTAAGTCGTTCTGCTTACGCACCACAGATTTAGAATTAGACGCCGACTTCTAAAATTGTATTTTACCAATTATTTGTATGATTTCTAAAGATAATAAATTATTTTTTACTTTTCAGTGCATTTTTTGAAGTCGGTTTTTTTTTTGTTAAAAATTTTTTATTTGTCATTTTTTAGTGCAATGTTTTTAAAATCTTATTTTTTGTAAAAAATTTTGTTTTTATTCGATACTTTTAAAGTCGGTTTTTATTTATTAAAAATTTTTTTAATTGTTTGTTTTTGTTAAAAAATTTTTATTTTCTATCTTCTAGTGAATCCCCTTACTAAAAACGCAAATATAGGTAGACCCACTGATTACATTAAACTTTCATTATTAATTCATACGCATGCATTAGTACACCACCAAGCAATATATAGCAGAAAAGAAAGAAGGCTCAACAGCACAGTGTCGTTATGTGTGCATGTATACATATTCAAGCTCAGGTAAGAGAGAGAGAGAGAGAGAGAGAGAGAGAGAGAGAGAGAGAGAGAGAGAGAGAGAGAGAGAGAGAGAGAGAGAGAGAGAGAGAGAGAGAGAGAGAGAGAGAGAGAGAGGGAGCGAGAGAGAGAGAGAGAGAGAGAGAGAGAGAGAGAGAGGAGCGAGAGAGAGAGAGAGAGAGAGAGAGAGAGTAGGCGAAGTATAAGGGAGGTAAATGAGAAAACAAAACACCCGGTTTTTTTCTTAATTTGATAATTGGGTCATACAAACCGAATATTGGCCCAATAATTATAGGACACGTATGGGACCTTCCTGCAGACATTCTCTATCAGATAAGAAAAAGTTTTTTCGAATCGGTTAAGAAATGACGGAGTTATGAAGTAACAGACATAAAAAAAAAAAAAAAAAAAAAATCAGTCGAATTGAGAACCTCCTCCTTTTTGAAGTCGGTTAAAAAGATCCGCTCTGATATACCTGATTTCGCGGATAAAATATTACTTGATGTTATTACATCTAACTTTCGCGGAGATGCCCTTTTAGCGATTAACGGCTTAATATTCGATTCTGCAAATGATTTAGAAAATTACCTGAAGGAATGTTTTCGATACCCAAACATATTTGGACATTTTTGTGATGAAATAACAGATTGTGTATATTACAATTAATTATAAAAGGATCCCTTAAAATTTTTCTAAAGGCTTAGTAACACTGAGAATGAAGCTTACTCTGCCTACAGTAATCCTAAATACTCTCAAACTATTTTCAAAACCCACATATTGATCCAAATGCGAAAAATTACAATGCACATTTATATATATGAACTGCCAGCAGACTTCAAGGACAAGGTTTCAAAAGCAGACCCGAAGGACTTGTTCGATGCATACCGAATAGCAAACAAGTTTTGTTCCATCGATAAAAAGAAAATAAAAAATTACAAACGTATGAAGGAAATTAAGGGCCGAATAGAACCTGTCATAATAGACGCTGACACTGGAGAGGTAATCGTGTCAATCTATCGAAAAGAGATAAAGACGGATCGATCAATTATGCCTTTTCTTTTAACCAAAGAGGCTGAACCTTCTGATACTGAAACAAAATAAAAAATGGATCAAAGAAGCAAAAACTCGGAATTACCATTACAAAAGGATAACGTAGATGAGCATAGACCGGCCGAACCCACGGCCTCAAACTATCTCCCTACGAAAACAGTGATCTTTCTAAAACGTCAATCTACAGATTCATCTTCCTCATCAGAAGATAAAATGCCTAATCCTCGCTTTCAATCTACTATGAGGAAATCATTAGCAACCAAAGAAGAACAGGAAAGTTATAAGGATAGAACGAAAGATCTAGAAGCAACCAAATTTACACCGAAGGAAACCAAACAATTTATAGAAGAATTCGACGGAGGATCTTATTTCTCCATGAATACTTACCTCAGAAATCCCGACAAAGAACCCGAGGGGGAAGGAGAAATATAAATTGAACGATGTAGCGACTCTAGCGATGATAGCACAATAGAGTGGGAGGGTGGACAATGAAGAATATTCCCTTAAACAAGAGAAATAAAATCTTTCACCACTAAAGTAATAATTCAAACCAAAAAGAAACTTAGCAAAATTAAAATTAGATCAATTAACATCCGTAAACATAACTTAATTGAACGGCAGTTAAAATCAATAATAACCAGAACTTCATTTGAAGGCCAAGAAAATAATCACATAAGTTCTAAAACGATCTATAAGGAGAAATATGCCGGGTCCGGACAAGTTGAACCCACAGCCTCTAAAAGATTATCAAATTCACTAGAAAGACTAAACCCAATTCGCAAAATACTAAAATCTTCGTACATGCAAATAAGCCAAGGAAACAACTTTAAAAATTATCTAAGGTTGGACCAAAAACTTGAGGGGGAAGGTATAGGAAATAAAAATGAGCCTCCTGATAAAAACTACTATCAACCTCTCTATATAAATTTTACAAACAACAAGACAAAGAAACCTTACCTGCTGCCAAGAGAAACGAAAAGTTTTATATCTTTGATAGACCTTCAAGGAAATGCACCTCTCTTCTCAAACGGAAGTATCAACGATGAAGAAACTCTTACAATACAAAATAAAGAAAAATACCGTAGAATATTAAAAGATCGGCCATCACTAACGGGTTTAACCTTAGAGCATATACTACTGGAGGCAGCTTCAAATGCGCCGTACGCGTGGTTAAGTTAAGAGAGAGAAAGGTATATTAAGGTTGACAGATATCTCTTTTTCTCCAGCACGTGATTGGTTTGTTTCGTTACCTACTCCCTTATTACATGACTGAGAGATAGAGATAGCTATCAACCTTAGTATATTTTTCTCTTTCTTAGCCTAACCACGCGCACGGTGCATTCAGAGCTGCCTCCAGTAGTATATGCTCTAAGGGTTTAACAAAGATACGTCTTATTTTACTATCCGTAAAATACAACCCCAATCGTATGACGTGTGATTAGAGAATAGCCATTTCTACTAAAATGTTTTCATTGGTATATTAAAAATTCATAACTTAATTTTCGTTCAAGGATTATAGCTTCATAAATTAAGGTTAACTTCATTTTTAATTTCATATTATTTAAAATATATTATTGTTTTCTAATAACATTAATCTCAATTTTAATAATCTAACTATTTTTAATTAATATGATGATCTATAAAACGCAAAATATGTGAGTGTTACTTACTTAAGTTTCGCACAATGTTGATTTCACGAGGATTCATCTATATATACTTTAGTTACGACTTACAAGGAGAGTGTCAGGGTATTGGGACGCCGATCCTGCTCAAATTTTGGGAGACGATTTAAGATGTAGAAATATGGAAAAAGCCAAGGTACTAGACTCTAACGCTCAATATTTCTCTAGTTACAGGCAAATAAAAAAAATCACTATAAAAGTTACTAGATTCTCTAACGCTTATAATTCATTAGCATTGATAGCTAGAAGCCTGAACCTTTTTTTAAATGAAAGTTGAGCTCAAATCCTTTTGAATTATCACTTATAGCATCCCGAACTATTATTTTTTTCTAAAGTTATAGAGGGATAAAAATTGGACCTGAAATTCGTCTTCATAACATTATTTTTAATTAATTAATAATAAATGCTAAAATTTGTTTCAATTTTTATTCCTCTATAACTTTAGAAAAAAATAATATTTTGGGATGCTATAGGTAATAATTCGAAAGGATTTGAGCTCAACTTTCATTTAAAAAAAGGTTTAGGTTTCTAGCTATTAATGCTAATGAATTATAAGCGTTTGAAAATCTAGTAACTTTTATAGTGATTTTCTTTATTTGCCTGTAACTAGAGAAATATTGAGCGTTAGAATCTAGTACCTTGGCTTTTTTCATATTTCTATATTTAAAATCATCTCCCAAAATTTGAGCAAGATCGGCGTCCCAATACCCTGACACTCTCCTTGTTAGATCGCATTGTAAGGCGCGAGCAGTAATACTTAAATATTAATACAACAAATCAATATTTCCATAAGTAGTTAACTTATATTAATTTTTGATATTTTAGAATAAAGTTTATATTGCATATATAAAATGCTATATGAGAAATGGTGTTTATATATACGTATAATGAACTATATGTACTTGTTAAATAAATTGTTGAAGATTTAAAAAAAAAAGAAGAAAATTTTTATTATTTGCTTAAATATATTC
The DNA here is from genome assembly GCA_017163975.1 of Anastatus disparis. NCBI lineage: Eukaryota > Metazoa > Arthropoda > Insecta > Hymenoptera > Eupelmidae > Anastatus > Anastatus disparis. Next base: position 4,367,053 of record JAFFSR010000301.1, on the reverse strand, counting down.
AATATATTCAAACGAGTGACAGAAATCGAACGTGTGTCACTGGATCGGAGACGCGTAAATACTAACTATACAGAACGGCTATACCGACAGTGACACATTATCGAAGTGTGCACATGGCGTAACTTGGTGCACGCACGTATAATAGTACACACAGCTAGGGGGCTTATTCAGTAATACCGTAATGTCTAACGGCAAGCTTAACGCCGACGCGCGCATGCACAGTAATCATTTTTCAGCAAATACTATCGAATATCGCGAACATTATCAGAGATCATGTTGACGTAACGACGAAAATCTTCTAAACTGAAGCGCTAAGCCGATTTTATCGACTAATTTTACAACCAATTTGAAGCTTGGTTGTAAATCGTACGTTAAACTGTAAAACGTTATATTATGCATAACATATGTATATACATTGACAGAAAAGGTTTCTAGAAGCAAAAGAATTACTCCGATTTGATGTGATCATTCAAATGGAAAAATAATTTCTCAGATGTAGGTAACTAGATGTTTAAATTAATTTCTTGCTTCACAGATTTTAAGTTATATCCAAGAGGATCAAGATATCTTTTCTGTCAGTGTATGTATATACCTATATATATCTATATATATATATACAAAGGGAACATTATTTTATTATTATTTACATTGGTGATCATAAAAATTATTTGTAATCATACATGATTAAATGATAAATTGTGTATAATTTAAAATTCAATTAGATCTGCAGGTTTTAAAGTGACTTATATGTACTTTAATAAAAACGAACAGAAAAAAATAATATAAATATTGTTTTAAATAAACTTATCTTATCACCAATAAAAAACGTTTTTTAATAAAATTATATATTAATCTAAATTTGCATTTTATATTCTATAGCAACAACTACAGTTTCTCGATTGAATTGTTAAGTTTGCTATAGAACTTAAAAATATTGGTTTTCAAAATTTCGTCTTTCAAAATGAAAATGTTGGCTTGGATAATGTTGAGTTAGAAGAATATATAATAGAAACATGAATACAGATATATTTCTAATATGAATGTTACGTGTGGTGTGTTTCAAGGCAAATACTGTTAAAATTCCTTTTTTCTCTGTATTGGGATTTAAAATGAATGCATCATATTTGTTCTAATTATTATTTTAGATACATAATTATTTTCATATAAAATTAAACAAGTTGTAAAATATTACTCAAGTTTTCATAATGTCCCAATCAACTGTCCATTTGAAATCCTGATACTGAATGTGTGGAGAATACAAGATCTAATATAAATCTACAAAAAAACTAGTAAAATTATAATTTATTTGCGTATAAATATGTCAAAAACTTAAACAATTTTTTTTGTAATCATGTTAATTTTGATGTAATAATTATTTGAAATTATCTTAATTTTGATTATTTATGTTGTGAATATCTGTTGTAAAAGATTTAATAATAAACGAAAACATTTTTCCATATATGTTTATCGATTACTTGAAAAAGTAGAGTCCTTAACGCTTTTCGACGTAAAAACGTTAAGTCAATCGTTATCGTTAAAAAGTTAGTGAATAACCCTCCAGTGACACCGGTTACATACGTCAGTCAACTATATGTGACGCTGCTAAGGTGTGCGCACAGCGTAACTTGGCACGAACGCGTGTAACACAGCGAACAGCAATAACAGTTATATATATTGGCGGCATTTAATTGTAACACAGCTGTGCGCTAGGCGAACTCTGTTCGACAGTGCTATTTAAATCAAAATTTCTGAAATACTTTATTTAATTTAAAGAACGAATAATTGAAGAAAGAAATGAATTTTAAAGTAAATTAATCAATTTATTCAATTTGGGAGAATAATTATATATATGTATATATATGTATATATATATATATATATATATATATATATATATATATATATATATATATATATATATATATATGTTAAGTGGGATTTAATTGATACGCACTCCTGGGGAGTGTGAGGATGCAAATAAATTAACGAGAAAATTAATATAAAGTTGACTGATATTTATTATAAAGCAATACTGTGAGAGAGAGACTAGTTACTACTTTGTTCTGGCGCGTCCAGCGATGGTCTCACGGTCGTCTTTGCCTAAAACGACGATGTTAGTTGCCCGCGACGAAGTGCCGAATCAGCACTTTGCGCACCGTGTGACTCTTGGTCCGGAAACTCGGAGTCGCATTTCTCTGAGTTTCTACCTTATTTTATGCTTTATACTTTAATATACGTACAATATAATGTACGTAGCACGTCCGAGACCACGAGGCTTCGGCCCCCGAAGCCAAGAACGTACACACAAATACAATGAAAAAAAAATTATCAAAATTAAGTCCCTAAAGTGTAATTGGTACTTTTTTTTGTGTACCTACACGAGCCGATGCCCGTCCTATCTTACAAAAATTTCTAGCCTTTTCTATTTGTTTTGTGTTGGTGTTGTGTTGTTTGCGTACTTATTTATTCTACTGTTTATTTTTAAATACTTTTTCATTTCAACTACAAATTTATGTACTCTCTCTTTTTTTTTCAAAAAGATATATGACATTTATAATAAACTATTTAACAAAATTGTACAAAAATTAAAATGAATTTTGAATTATTAAATAATATAGCTTTAAATACAAAATTCATTATCTTTTTTTCTAATGTTAAAAGATGTTTCTTTTGAAGATACACGTGCGCATCATGTTGCACTGTTGATAAGATAAGAAACCTTTCACATCACGAAATGCATTCTTCCTCAGATGATATTTAATTTTATTCTAAAGTGATTTAAAGAACCTTCTAATTGTTTTTGTGTGGGTCTGAAGCGGGATTCGGAGGTGGATTCGAACTTCTTTTTTTTGTTAAACTTTTATGATAAAATTTGTACATGATTTTTCAGTAATTGTATGATTTATCCGAAACAAAAACTAACTTATTAGTAGAAAAGGGTCCCCCCTCTATTCCTAACTGTTTAACCGCCATTTATCTATTTATTTTTTGATTCCTCCTTCCTTATAAAATACTTCTTTTTTTTATTAAATTGATCACTGATTAATATCTCATTATGTATCCTCAAAGCTGCGTCTTCCGAACAAATTTTATTTATTAACTCTATGTGTTCTCTTTAACGCTTTTGTTTATCTTTTTTTTTTTATTGTTAACATTATCGTTTAAGAAGCGCTGCGTCAACTAGAATATGGCCACGGTTTCGACTACGATTGGCTTGATAATTGCCTTTTTTTCTAAAATCTTACTTTGCTTCCAGTATTTTCTGTGTTCTTATTTTAATTTTATAAGCAATGTTATTCAACTCAAAAAACTCATTGGATTTTCATTTTACTTTTTTTTGAACAAATTTATAAAGGATACTTGCGTTCGATTCCCATGGGTTTTTGGGATATGTTCGGTTGTTAAGGTGATATATTTTTTCAGATCTTAGTCCTTTAGCTGAATGATTTATAATTATTATTAGTATTCAACTTCTTTTACCGCGAAGTTTGATAACACATGCCTATAATAGTTCACTGTATTTAACAGTCTTTTTTGCTTTTATTTCCAATTTTTTTTACATGTTTTATTTGATTAAACTATTGAATGTCATGTTGCTTTATTTACAACATAGAGAAGATTATTTTCTCGTTATAATTTTTATGTACCTTTTATTTATTCTTTTTCTTTGAACTCATGCATGTTATTACCTTTTTTTTATTCATTGGACTTTTATTTTCCGTAAGGGGTAAGGGGTAAAAGGATACTCATAGGGAATCTTAGGCAAGATCCTGCATTTCTTTTATAGTTGTTATTATTTGAGTTGCCTAACTTTTGCTAATTTTACAATTTTGTTGATAATAAAAATATTTTTATCACAATCATCCTCAAAAACAATTAGCTGATCTATTATTTTTATTTATTAGTAAAAAACGTTTCTTTTCTCTTGCGGCCAATTCTTTTGACGCTTTGCTGTACAACTGAATCTTATCTACTAATTATTTTTCTTATTTATTTTTTGCTTTTATTCAAAAGATATTTTATTCTTTTTTTCCTTATACAATATTTTGTTGAAACGTCGCGCCTTTAAGGATATCTTATTATTCTCATTTCTTAATTTCAACCATTATTATTAATTTTCATTTCTTTATACACTACCCTCCAGTCACATTTGCCCACCCTACATGAAAATCGATAAAACTTTAAAGTTTTGTGGCTCAGTGAAAAATAGTCGTAATTAAAAAATTCCAACTGGGTTTTAAAAAGGGTTCAAAAACCTTTAATTTAAGCCGAGTTGAGCAAAAAAGAATTAAAAAATGCATGCGTTATGCGTAAAAAACTAACTAAAAAATATTCAATTTTTTTCACCCCTATTCAAATGCCTGCCATTTTTGCGGAAATTATCGAATCATAAAAAAACAAAATGGAGGTAAAAGCTAAAGGAGTCACCTTCAAAATGAGCTATAGAAAGCTAATTTATGATCGATTTTACGGTAGTTATGGTCATTTTTTATGAAAAAAACGATTTTTTTTAATAGCTATTATCTCAAAAAATACGCATGATATAAAAAAATTTTTAATAAAAAAGTTGTTTATTTTTGAGTCAAAAATATATATATTTAGATTTAACTGAAATCTGGAAGAAAAAGTTTTTTTTTAAATTCATTAAAATATAAATATTGAATAAATGGATTTTTTTTCAATGGGATCAAAAATGAATAAAATCTCTTTTTTACTGATTCTCAGTTTAACCTGAATATTTATTTTTTTGACTCATAAATAAACAACTTTTTTATTAAAAATTTTTTTATATCATGCGTATTTTTTGAGATAATAGCTATTAAAAAAAATCGTTTTTTTCATAAAAAATGACCATAACTACCGTAAAATCGATCATAAATTAGCTTTCTATAGCTCATTTTGAAGGTGACTCCTTTAGCTTTTACCTCCATTTTGTTTTTTTATGATTCGATAATTTCCGCAAAAATGGCAGGCATTTGAATAGGGGTGAAAAAAATTGAATATTTTTTAGTTAGTTTTTTACGCATAACGCATGCATTTTTTAATTCTTTTTTGCTCAACTCGGCTTAAATTAAAGGTTTTTGAACCCTTTTTAAAACCCAGTTGGAATTTTTTAATTACGACTATTTTTCACTGAGCCACAAAACTTTAAAGTTTTATCGATTTTCATGTAGGGTGGGCAAATGTGACTGGAGGGTAGTGTATATTTTCTATTTTTCTTCTGTAAAATAAGCAGTGATCATATGTCGTTCTTTCTTTTTCCTCGTACGAAAGCCACGGAAAGAGAAAAAAAAATAAAAGGTTTTTGCTATATCGTAATAATTTTAACTGTAATCATTTAAAAGGAAAGAGGTTTTATGTTATAATAGTTACTCGTTTGCTTTCTGTTGATCCTATTCGCGTATTAAGGATTATATTATGTTTCGCGTGGTTTATTTTTTCGATCTCAAAAGGTCCTCCGTATTGAACATTGTGTTTCCCTTTTCGCTCTTGCTTTAATAAATATACACGTTCTCCTTTTCGAAAATTTTTGGTATTTAATTTAACATAATTCTGCAATGGTTCCGAGGACTCGTTATCTAGTAGCTTCCAAGGTGGTTTCTCGCGCGGCGGTCTTGCATTCTTTACAAGGCAACGCTCAAGTGCATCACTTATCTCATGTTATTGACCCTTTTCTCCTTGCGCCAGTACGTCCGTCGTAGGTGTAATAGGAGTACCTGGCTCGTTGATATTATTATCGCGTTGTTCGTTATCGTTTTCGCTTGAAGCTGTACTTCTTTCGTTTTCTTTATTATTTTGATGTCTTTTTACTATATTATTTTTTCTCGTATGAAGATACGGTGTAAAATACCTTCCTTTTAAATGTAAATGAATAAAATCGTTCAAACTATTTGCCTTGAAATGACAATATAGCGTTTCATCATAATCTGTTATAAAATGCACGCATATGTTTTGATTAAATTCGCAAGAAAATATAAATACACAATCTACATCTGCGTGTCTTGTGCGTGACGCCAAAACAGCTTCTGCTGTTTGCGGGTCTCCGCATACACTTAATGATATTGCGTCTAATAAAATGTCTCTTAATTCATTTGCGGACATTCCTAAATTACATACTTTAATTACTGAGTGAAAAAAACAATTACCGTCTTTCGGTATATTGTCATCCCTTATCAAATCCAACCAGTGTTGTGCACATTCATCACTTGCATCATATACCTCAAATACACCTGCACCATCATTAAAAGAATTACTCCAACTTATTGGTCTATTTTCGTCATCGTTTTCTATCGTTTCTATTCCATCCATAAGCTTATTTTCTTCGTCAGCTTTTTCTTCCTCAAAGTCCTGCGACTCAGTCTTATTTAAATCATTTCTATCTAGTTCTACGTCACTCTCATTCTCTTCCTGCTCCATGCTTTCGTCTTGCGACTCAGATTCACTGACGTCATGCTTATCTCTCTCGCTTTCACTCTCACTTATAATTTCTTTCTCTTGATTTTTACTTGTATATTGTACGTCAAACTCGTCCTCGAAATATGAGCCTTTGTCTGTTTCACTGTCAATAATTTCTACTTCGGAACTTATTCTTAATGATTTTTTCTCTTTATCTATTTCTGAGCTTATGTTTGGTACGAATTTGTAGTATTCTCTTGGCATTTGAGGTCGAATTTTTTCTCGCTCATTAATATCTGTTTGATTTATTATTTCTTGAGGTACATTGCCTCTTAGCGCTTCTGCTATTTCTCCTGGTGTTTCTTCCCATATATTTATTTGTACACCTTCCCTACCCTTTATCTCTTGTTCTTGCAAATCAACTAAAAATCGAGCACGCATTTTTGTTATCATTTCTGGAATCAGATTTAATATACTTCTTCAGCTACTTTCTTTACTTTGCGATGTGTGTTGTGAATCATCCTGTGTCTCCTTCTCTTTTTCTATTTAGGTGCTGTTTTGTTGAGATGTTTTCGATTTTACATTTATTGTCTCTAATGGCGATTCTACGTCACAGCTGTTTCTATTATTTTTCAATATACTTTTATTTTTTGATATTTCGCTCGCTGGCTCATACGTATTCTTTTCTTTTCTTGATGACACTGCATGTGGCTTATCTACTGGTGTACTCGCTGCAAGAATTCCTTCTCGCATGTTTGTGTTTTTTCGCATATATGCGAGCTTACCGTCATCTTGTGCTTGACTTATTATATTTTCAGCTTGAATAAATTTTTTCTTTTTATCTGCTTGAGTTTTACGTGTTTTTAACACTTTCTTATTTCGCCTTTTCCTTTTGTACGCCGATCTTTTCCAAGGGTCTTTCTTCCTTTTTGCATAATTCCAATTTTCTTCAGATCCGGTTATACTATTAATTTCTGACTTGTTACTTGCTTCTTTAATAAAGATTTTCTATTTAGGATTTTCAGAATTTTCTGAACTTGAATCTTCTTCTTTAGTTTTATTCGCATTTTCATTTATTGCACGTGTAATAAAAATTCTTGCTGACGGGCCACATTCGCTTGCGTTTGGTTCCTGATTTTCTTGATTATCTGCTAATTGATACATTTCTGCACGTGGTAATTCAGGATTTTCTTCGCCGTCTGCAATTACCGGATTTCTAGACAATGCATCGGCTGCATTATTTTTCCTTCCTGGTCTATACACTATGTCAAACGTATATATTCGTAAAGCTGCTCTTAATCTGTTAAATCATAAATCGGGCTTTGTGCTTGTATGAAAATGCTTTAACGGTTCATGATCTGTAACTACTGTGAATTTTGTACCGTATAAATAAGGTCTAAACTGTTCTTTTGCAAAAACAACTGCCAACAATTCTTTGTCATATACAGTATATCTAAGTTCGCTTCCTTTTAATCATCTTAAGGCATATACACTAGGTCGATCTTCGCCGATTTTTCCTTGACTCAATATTGCGCCTATTGCATAATTAGATGCATCTATTGTTACTATAAATGGCTCGCTTAAGTTAAACGCGGCCAACACAGGCTCTTCGCATAGCTTCTCACGTAACGTGTCAAATGCTATTTGATGTTCTTCTTGCTACAGGAATTTCTCTTTCTTTGAACTTAATTTATGTAACGGTCTTGCCATGCTTGCAAAATCTTTTATGAATCGACGATAATAACCAACAAAGCCTAAAAATTGTTTTACTTTTTTTTTATTTGTTGGTATAGGATAATCACGCACTGCTTATATCTTTTTAGGGTCTGTTTTAATTTGCCCTTTGCCTACTATATGTCCTAGCACCTTCGCCTCGCGTCTTAAAAATTGACATTTCTTTGTTTCTATTGTTAGATTAGCTTTTTCAATGCGTTTTAAAAATTTTTTACATCTTACTGCATGCTGTTATAAATTTTCTGCATGAATTATTACATCGTCTTGATAAATCTCTAATTCGGTACCTTGTAAGCCCTGCAAAGCTAGAGCTATAGCCCTACTAAAGGTCATAGGTGCTTCACATAACCCCATAGCCATGCGTTTGTATTGGTATGTAACTGATGGCCCTGAAAACGCAGTTTTATGTGCGTCTTTTGAATCAATCTTTACCTGATAATAGCCGTCCTTAAGGTCTACAGCGGTGATATAATTTTCTGACGCTAAATTTTCTAAGATGTCACAAGTTAATGGCAGTGGATAGCAACTTCCCACAGTGATTTAATTTAGTTGGCGAAAATCTGTCACCAAACGCCAGCGTTTCCTGCCTTGAGGATCAGGTTTCTTGTTAACTATCCATGCTGGGCTACTATAACTCGACATAGATGGTTCTATAATATTTTTTTCCAGTAACTTCTCTATTTCTTGCTGCATAATATTTTTTAAGGCTATCGGATATCTGTATGGTTTCACACGTACTGGCTCTTCATGAGTCGTTTTTATTTTATGTGTTAAAATATTTGTTGCTGCGAGCAACTCATCGTCTAGACCGAAAACGAAGGGGTTCTCGGATATCAACTCTCTGACGTGCATTTTTTCTTCTTCGTTCAAATCTTCCAAGTCTAAAATACTCATTATTTTTTCGACTCTTTCTTTTATTTCACATGGAGTTTTATTTGCCATGCATCTGTCTACATATTTTATTTCAGCATCAGCACTTTTTTTCTCTGAATTTTGTTGCGCGTACTCCGACATTGCGCGTCTAATTTTTTTGCAATCGGAAACTTCGTTTCCTTCGTGATTGCCGTCCTCACCGGCATAAAAATCGTTATCTTTTTTTATAACTTCGCATGGGAAAATTTCTACCTCTGGAGTCGGAATTTCAATATTCTTATGATTCGTATTTATACATACTGCATACGTTCTACCATTTTTATTTTCTGTAATAAAATTTCCAAATAATATTCCAGGCCCTAAATTTTGAAGTGACACCCAGCCTACTTCTACATCACTATTAATAACTTTTGCAGCAATAACGCGTCTCATTCTTGCGGGAATTTCCACTATTTCCACCTGCTCAAAGGGAATCGATAATTTTATAAAATCAATGCACTTATGTACGGCATTTATATGTCCGTTGTGCTCACTAATAGTTTCCCAGCCTAGTAGCCCATCTGTTTTTATAGGAAAGCTATCTGGGACAATATGGACCTCACACTGTAGTCCTTGAAGAGTCATATCTGCTCTTCCTAGCGTATACATTTCCCCTGGTACAATGCCTGTAATCTCTAAAATATGCTGCCTATCTATACTTGTATTTTCATTTATACATTTGGCCTTTATTACGGAAATATCTGCTCCTGAATCCACATAAAATCTTGCATTATTTTCTTTTAAATTCCGACTTTCCAGTTTAACGATAGGCGGATTACGCCTTGTGCACGCGAGTTTCATGTTTATCGTGCGCCTAATTTTTACATGCTTTTCACTATTATTTAATATGTTCTGATTATTATTAATTAATTCCTGCCCGGCGCCTGAGGATTGCGGCGGACATCCTGCGAGTTTAAAGGCTCGTTCATATTATTACTTTGATTATTTTTATTTATCTTTGCGTTTGAATCCCGTTCTCTATCCGGGTCGCGCGTTTGATTCTCGTTCCTGTTATACTGATATCTCTCGCGACTATTGTCTCTACTACGACCTCTATTAAAACCTATATCATTTCTGTTATCATTACGTGCATTATTATTATAACACGGCGGTCCTTAAGCATTATAATTATATTCATTATTACGTGAGTCATAGTTTATGTTTCTATTGAACCCACTGTTGAATCTACTATAGCTATTTCTGTAATTATTATCCGCATTTCCATTGTTATAATTATTATTGGGATTGTTTCTGCTATAATTATTGTTATCAAAATTTCTATTGTAATTATTATTATTGGAATCACTTCTATTATAATTGCTTCACGGACCGTTTGTGTAATTTTTGTTATCGTTTGACTGTTTTCTTTTACTATTATTAACATTTTGTGAATTATTTTTATTTTGTGCATGAATAATACCATTTTCGGCATTATTTCTTAGTATTTGACACTCTGCCGTCGCGTGCTCCATCTTATCGCAATAAGCGCATTGTATTTTATCATATTTTTTCTTAATGCACGCGTTTTCTTTATGGCTTTCTTTGTCGCAATAGCTACATTTAACTGCACTTGTACCTGTTTCTATTTTTACAGGCGTAGCTTGCATTGCTTTTATTTGTGCTTTATACACTTTATTTGTATTTAATAACTGATGTTGATTTTGTGTCATTTGCACCATGTTATTAATATTCGGTTGAGACCATAATGATAATGATTGTGTATTTTGTGCTATCAAATTTACGGGTTGCAGGCCGTTTATAAATGAGTTTTGCATCTGTGCAAAAAGTCGCGTCTTTTGTTTATTCTCAAAATCAGCTGCAAGTTGTACAGCTTTTCTTAATGTTTGAGGTTTTTCGCAACGTACTTGCATATCTAAGAGTGATATTAATCCGAACAAATAATACTGTAAGGCGTCCCTTTCTATTAATTGCTTCCTTGCTAATCGATCTTGAACATTCAATATCGGCATTGTATCGTAAATCGTTAATAATCGATTCAATAGAGCTTGTGCGCACGCGCCAAAATCTGTTGCTGACTCGCCTTGTTGCTGTGTTATCACTTTTAATTGTGTAGATAACTTTTCTGATATTGTTACATTATTATACTGTGCCTCTAAGTCTGCTATAAGAGCTTTTGTCGACTCGTATTGCATCAAGCGCGCCGTGAAAATATCCGCTGCCTTTCTAGTGAGTTTTGTAGCTAACTCATACATAATGAAAATTTGACAGCCTGGCCCGAAATTATTTACTATGCTTCGTAGTACTGAACAGAATAAAGGTTATTTATCTACGCTGCCGTCAAAGATTGGAATTTGTCTGATCACTTTGTGTAACGATAAATAAGGCGTATTTTGAAAATTTGCGAGCTGCATTCCCGGCACTGAATTTATTTGTTGTGCGTTCATTGCGTAATTAGAGTTCATTAGCGTGTTGAAATTAAAATTTGAAGTAGTTTGCGCTGGTATGTTATTCCACGTCTGCGGGCTATTTTGTGAAAAATTCGTATTTGTTAAAAAAGTACCATTATACGGTATTGACGGACGTGTTAGTTGTTCTGGATTCAAGTTCGCGTTTAGTCCCGGTGTTATCCACGCACTTGCTCTTTTATGAGCTTCCGCCGCTCCAAACTATTCCGCTCTTTTTAACTGCATGTTTGCTTCCGATTCACTATTCGTCTCTATTATATGTCCGCTGCATTGCACCCACTGACAGTTCCCTACCGATATCCCGTCTCATTTCGTCAATTCCTTTTACAATTTCTGATGTAGTTTTTGGCAAATTGGGTCCTTGCAATGCGGACATTGCATATCTTCTCCTTATTTCTTTCATTCTTTCCTCCGACCCGCCTAGCAATTCCGGCGCGCCCCATACTTGCGTGTTTCCTGAATCGTAAATCGGCATGAATTTCCCGCACGGACACGAAGTTATAGGATTATCGCTGTTTTCGCTAACAACTCTCTTTCCATACTCCTCGCTGCGAGGGTTTCTTATAGGAGATAAGGAGCGTCCCCTACGTCTCGCTTTACCGTCCTTTTTCGAAAATAAGTTGATGAGCGACATATTCGACAGCTAAGATTTCACAATTTAACTTTTTTCTTAAAATTTAATTTTTCTTTTTACTCTTTAATTTACGCGTGAGAAGGCGAAGCGTTTACGTTTTCTTATGCGCGCTGATTTTTGATTCTGATTTACGAAGATTTATTAGTAAATAATGACAAAATTTATGACATAAAAACGTTTCCACAAATCACGTTAATTATGAAATCGTTATTAAAATTATTTTCCAATATTAAGACTATAACTCCTTTTTTTTCCATCTACGGCAATAACTATTATTTTTTTCAGCACACGAATGATAAAAATTTATTTTATTTTACTAAGAAACCTAATGAAAATTGATAAAAACACAAATATTTATTTTTTCTTTTCACGTATGCCCTTGTTTGAATTATTTTTTTCACAACATTACTTATAATTTTTTTTTTTTTTTAATATTTACTTATTACCAGCCGACACTTTTTATTCACGCACTAATCACTTTTATCTAACAATCTTTTTTTCGAAATCAAATTTTATTTACTTTATTTTTTCTATTACGAGTTCGATTTATATTCACTTTAAGAAGCTATACTACCCCTTGGGACACTTTAATATGTATTATATAACTTTTACTTACTTGTTACAGCAGAGAGTGAGCAGCGTGATAAAGAGCACTCTCATTTCTTCGGATAATATTTTCGGACGTCCTTCCTTCCTTTCTTCCTTCCTCTTGTTCAGATCTTCTGCGTTGCTAACTCACGACGCGATTTTTCAAAAATATTAAATAAAAAAATTCGCCAAAAAAAATGTATTTAATTAAGCTATTCAATTAATCAAATTATTTATCTCTCTCTTTCTCAAAAAAATTCTCTACTTTATTTGACGCGCTTTTTTGTTAAGTTTATTTCTTAAAAAATTTTAATTTTATTGCTAAAATCCTCGTTGCGTATCCCACACCGCTGCCACCAAAAAAATAATATGTTACGTGGGATTTAATTGATACGCACTCCTATGGGGAGTGTGAGGATGCAAATAAATTAACAAGAGAATTAATATAAAGTTGACTGATATTTATTATAAAGCAATACAGTGAGAGAGAGACTAGTTACTACTTTGTTCTAGCGCGTCCGGTGATGGTCTCACGCTCGTCGTTGTCATTTTAGACAACGACGATGTAAGTTGCCCGCAACGAAGTGCCGAATCAGCACTTCGCGCACCGTGCGACTCTTGGTCCGGAAACTCGGAGTCGCATTTCTCTGAGTTTCTACCTTATTTCATGCTTTATACTTTAATATACGTACGATATAATGTACGTAGCAATATATATATATATATATATATATATATCATCCTATATTATATAGTATATATTATATTAAAAATTCAGTTTCAGCCCCCCCACTCCCCCCCGTTCCCCCCCACTCCCCCCACGCCCCACAGCTCCCAATAATGTTTTGTAAGGAATTCCTACAAAATAACGTAAAATTGTTTGTAATTCTACGATATTTTGTAACCATTCACTCCCTCTATAGGCCCCCCATCCCCAGTACCCCCACCGCCCCCGTACACCCCCGTGCCCCCTGTATGCCCCCTGCATCACCCCCCACTGCCCCCCTGTCGTGTAATGACTCGTATAACAGTTTATAACTTGCATGTATTATTATATTAATTATTATAATGTGGTATATCTAATGAAAAACGAAATTATATTTTTAATACTAAAATTTTATTATATAATACTTTGATATTTATACATTAATAAAATTATTAATAGATAAAAAAATTTGTTCTTTATATTATTAATTAATGAATTAAGACTTCTTGTTAAAACATTTACATGAAGAATAAGTAATTATATTTATAAAACACATGATATATCTGAAAAAACAAATAATAATTTAATTATGATTGTTTATTTATATAAATAAACAATCGAGTTTCCACACCACCTTACATTTCAAACTAGTTATTATGATGAATTGCATTCATATATTTAATTTAATTGGAAATGATGTTGAAGTAAATGATATTATCGATCAACATTCAATGAATTATTTAAATAATCAAATTGAAGACCACTTAAATTATGAAGAAGAATATGAATATTATTTAGAAAGCTTAAATGATAATATTTCAGAGGATACAGAAATTTCTCAATTAAATAATATTATTAATTCATATATTGGCGGGAATGAAGAAAAAGTTGAATACAATAATTGGAATAAAGTACCAGAATATTATAAATATTACGTTAATAAAATTATAGAATATAAAATTCAAATATGTGAACCAATAACAGAATATTATATTAATCAAAATTATCAAATTTATTCTAGATATTTATTACGATTAGTTAATATTATTAAGAACATATTTGATCAAAATTTATAAAAGTAAGTAATAAAAAGTAAGTTTAATATTTCAAAATTATTTTATTTTATATATATACAAATTAAAATCATTAAAATAATATAATGATTTAATGATCTTATGAATATTAATAATAATTACATCACTTATTTTTGAATATTAAGGTAAACAAATTTTTAAATTTTAGTATAAAATATTGATATATCTTAAAAATGTAAAAATAAGTCAAAAGATATCAAAAAGGAATTATATCAAAATAATCCTATAAATCTTAAGACATAAATAAACATTATGATATATCAAATATAATACTAATAAAATTTTTATACCAAATAATTATTTAAAAATTTTTATATAGTTTTGAATTTATTATAATTTTGATCATTAATGTCATTTAATTAATAATAAGTTATTTTTTCACTTATATATTGTACGATATCACTATTTTTTTATTCATATTCAATACATAAAATAAATTATATTATAAATGTATAACTAATCCATGTAATATTATCTATAAAATAAAGTGGTTTTTAGGGCTCCTGGCGAAGGTTTCCACTAATCAAAAAATCTAACGCGCCGTAACGTTACCTCTATATTTCACACAGTTAAAATATATTAGTTAAATTAAAATCTATATTTAAATATTGAAAAATTTATACAATTAAATTAAATATATGAATGCAATTCATCATAATAACTAGTTTGAAATGTAAGGTGGTGTGGAAACTCGTTTAGTTTATAAGGTATAAACAATCATAATTAAATTATTATTTGTTTTTCAGATATATCATGTGATTTATAAATGATTAATTTTTCTTTTATTGGTAAAATATATGTAAGATATGCATAATCACCAATGGGGGTTGGCGAGCAGAGCGAGCAGGGGGGTACCCCCCCTAGTATATATATATATATATATATATATATATATATATATATATATATATATATATATATATCTACATTCAACTAACTCATTGAATAAAATTTATGACAATAATTCGAATTCAAACTTTACTAAGTAAATATATTTATAAAAAGAAATAACAATTTTTTTTTAACGTAGTTAATACAAGTAAGAAATAATAATAATAATAATATTCACTCACACTAGAAGAATAATTCGTATTTTAACCATAGAGTAGTTTTCATTATATTTACTATTCTATTATACCCAGGCCAAAAGAGTTTCGTCATTAAAAGGATTAAATAATTTTTACTTATGATTGGTAGTTCATACGGAAAGTTTATTAACTAAATGCTGTTAAATACATATTTTCAAAAATTCTAAAGAATTTTTACAATTTTTATGTAAAAGTCATATTTTTTTTATAACTTAGTAAAATTGAAATTTAATTAACTATAACGGTTACTTATCTTTAGATTTTCCCTTACTAATATAAACATAAATTATTTATTTCTATTAAATTACCTTATATTTCTTTTTCTCTTATTTTTATTTAATTATTTTATTTACGCTATTTGTGTGGAATTTTTATTCACATTTGTATATACAAATGTAATATTACCTCTATACAAACTTTTTATTAACTACTCTAATAAACTAGATATATTAAATTATAAATTTAAATACCTTCGTGTTCATTCACTGGATAAACCGTGTAATTACTAGTTGTTATTTTTGCTAAATCTTAAGTTATAACTCAATTATAAGTCAATGACAAAATTCAAAATTCCAACAATTTTATTTAAAATTTTTGTACTGGGAACATTTCATATTAGATAAATTATTCAAAATCTAATTTTAGAATCATTTAACAAATAATTTACCAATTTAATTAATATTATATTACTTTTACCTAATATATGTAGTCACTAAGATACATATATATTAGACAGGTCGTTATTTTCCGAAACTTACTGAGCATCGCTCCCAACCCTTAAATCGATGTGTTTATACTAAAAATTGAAAAAGTAGCTGGAATACCTTGTTGGAATAGAGATTTAACCTTGCCGAATCGCAAAAAACCGTATTTTTTATTGTTTTTTCTTATTTTTCTTTTTTCTACATACAGCCATAACTGAAAAATTTTTTTTTGAGACCCTCTTTTACACTTTTTCTATTGCCGCAAGTTAAAATAATATCTTATGAGATGATTTTAGAGCCAAGAAAAATTTTTTTTCCGAATTGTTGCTCTTGAAATATTAAAAAATTTTACTCAATCGGGTTGATTCTCGTGTATGTTGAGGTTAAAAGTACTTCATAATTTTTTTTTCATTCGAACAACCATCATAACTTCAAAGTAGGCTTAAAGATCTTCAATTTCCTTTTTTATAAAAGTTTCTAGGTGCTTCTGATACTGAGATAGGGCTATTTGAATTTGATAGGAAATTTGTAGAATAAAATCTGTAAACATCGTGAGCATGCAATTGACTATCAACTCCCTCTGATCATAAATTTAGTTTCAAAGCACATGGAAACGGTCTAAGTAAAGCAAAATAAAGGTCTTAATTTCAACAAAAAAGTGGCGCACAGGTGTCTTTCGCACAGTCAGAGTTATGAAATTAGTAAATACCCATATAGAAATAATTTTCGTAAATATCTGTGAATATCTGTAAATATCTCTAAATAACTGTAAATAATTAATAAAAAGTATTGAGACTGAAATATTAATAAAAGTTATTTACACTTATTTATTATTATTTATAGTTATTTAGTTATTTACGATTACTAACTGATTTTAAAAGTCATTTACTATTATTTACAAACACTTACAGTTACTTACTCTTAATTACTATTATTTACTATTATTTACGATTTTCAAAACTTTTAGGTAAGTAAATAGTTTATTGTTATTTATAATTATTTACGATGATTCACAATTATTTATAGTTATTTACTTTCGTTGTCTTAAATGTTTTTTCGAAACGCATGTATACTTACCGTTAGATGATTTTTTCCGAAGGTGTACCTAAAATGATAACGTCGCATATTTAGTCTATGGCGTAAGCGAACTATTAATTATACATCGAGTTTCAAATCATCAATCTTTTTAAAATAAATAACTACATTAATTTTAATACAATTTAAATTTATAATTGTAATACATAAACTATGTTTTAATACAATTTTTTATTTATTAAATATATAAATATGCATATATCTGAAAGAAACATGATCTACAAATTTCATGCTTTAATAAACTTCTAATTTTTCTATTATGAATTATTATACTAATTTTAATAAAGTTAGTATGACATAATGAGTGCCTCCTAGATATAATAGTTGACAGAACCATTGCTTTCAACATTTACATAATTTTATTCAATTATTTTTAATAAAATTTTACATAAATTAATGATTCATAAAATTATTGTTATAATTAATCAATTATGAATCAGAGTTATGTATACAGGCTCCATTAATAGCTATTTTAACAGCAGCATCAAACCCCAGATCAACTTCAGTATCTGCAACTCATCGAGGTGTTGATAAATTGTGAAACAAGGAAACTGTAACTTCTTCGCTTGCAAACTGTTGAAGCAAGACATGCATCTCATTTCTTTCTATGAATACTTGTTTACGTAATCAAAGCTTTTTATGATTCCATAATTTTATTAACCCATCATCTCCAATCAAATTTGAAATTAATTTCTTACTTATTGAATTTTTATTTTTATTTATTTATTGTGAATCCATAAAAGCTATTGGTATCAAATTCCATACTTACAATTATAAATTAGTCGAGGAGTTGATAAACTGTGAAACAAGGAAACTACAGCTTCTTCGCTTGCAAATAGTTAAAGCAAGACATGCACCTTATTTCTTTCTACAGGAATGCTTATTAATTAACTACTGAGTAAATGAATGGACTCGTTCCAGTATGTTTTTGTTTAAATATCCTGTCTTGCATCCGAAAGGGTATAAATTTTTACTGGATACAAATTTGACTGAACAAGGAAGAATTTTAAACTTTAAATTTCTTGACGAGTGTTTGTTATTCCAATATTCCAATATTTACATCTCTTCGATATAACCAATACAGCATCCATGGTTCTGTTTATGGCAAATAAAGGAATTTTACTCTATTTTACTCTGTTGATAGCTTGCACCTGCTATCTAATCTTAGGAACTTTAACATTATTTATGATTCTAAAACATAATTTATTTTTGAATATTAATTTTTAAATTATTACAAATATTATACTTTTAGACATGATTTAATTAAAAAAAAGACATGATCCACTAGTCATATGCTTTATAACACTTGAGAATGTTTGATTAAATTTGTAATATTTGTGAATAATAATTGTATTAGATGACATAATGTTTGTTTTCTATGAATACTTGTTAACGTAATCAAGGCTTTTTATGATTTCATAATTTTATTAATCCATCGTCTCCAATCAAATTTGAAATTAATTTCTTACTTTTTGAACTTTTATTTTTATTTATTTATTGTTCCAGTATGCTTTTGTTTAAATATCCTATCTTGCATCCGGAAGGATATACATTTTTACTGAATACAAATTTGACTAAACAAGGAAGAAATTTAAACTTTAAATTTCTTTACGAGTGTTTGTTATTTAAAAATTTAACATTTCTTTAATACAACCAATACTGCAAACTTAAAATGTATTGAAAAATATTTTTTCAACATTATATATTTCAGGCACTTCATTTATATTTGATATAACTATAAATACTTTGAAAACTTTATAATAACAAAATTTTTAAATTATTCTTTGAAATATATAATCATATAAAAATGTTAACTTAGAACTACGTTTTAATGATTATAAATGACTTTGAAATTAAAAAATAAAGCAAAATTTCTTATATCATATCTTTATTCAAAACTTTAAATAATAATACATAAAACTTTTATAATTTTAAATCTTATGAATTACTTTTATGAAATCACAACAGGTGTACTTTGTGCGTTGCTTGCGCATGTGCAGTGTGCAAACGAACTTTGAACGAAACTTTTAATTTTAAATTTTTACATATCTTATGAGAACTAATTAATAACATTAAGAGGAGGTCACGAATCTCTGTCCTTTTCTAATCAAAGGAATGA
This sequence comes from Anastatus disparis, assembly GCA_017163975.1. Classification (NCBI taxonomy): domain Eukaryota; kingdom Metazoa; phylum Arthropoda; class Insecta; order Hymenoptera; family Eupelmidae; genus Anastatus; species Anastatus disparis. The sequence continues at coordinate 4,347,557 of JAFFSR010000301.1, read as the reverse complement.
CTTTTTTACAAAAACTAATAACTTTATCAAAAAATGAAGAGAAAGCCGCATCGTGTATCAAAAAAAGCAATATTTTCTTTGATAACAAAAAATTAATTTTATTGCTTCTTTCTCAAGAAAACCTTGAAAAACCAAATTGTCCACCCTAACCTCTATGATTTAAGTTTTTCAAGGTTTTCTTGAAAACGAAGCAATAAAATTAATTCTTTCTTATCAAAGAAAATATTGCTTTTTTTGATACAAGATGCGGCTTTCTCTTCATTTTTTGAGAAAGTTATTAGTTTTTGTGAAAAAATCATTTCTTTGATTAGAAAAGGACAGAGATACGTGACCTCCTCTTAAAACTTTTATAATTTTAAATCTTATGAACTACTTTTATGAGATCACAACAGGTGTATTTTGTGCGCTGCTTGCGCATGTGCAGTGTGCAAACAAAGCTTGAAAAAAATTTGAAATAAAAATTTAATAGATTTCTTAATCATTTCTAAAATAAAGTCATCAAAAATCAATAATCAATAAATCCACCATCATTACCTATCACTTTCTGCAATCTTCGTGGGACAGAATCGCATAAATTATGAAAATATTTTGGATTATCAAATAAGGCAGTCCATGCATCTTGAACGAGTTCCACGAGCTGCTCACGATTTCGTGCCATTCCATGTCTCCATCCTTTTACCATATATGACCAGACATTCTCGATGATGTTGAGATCTGGTGAACGTGGTGGCCAGTCAAATCTCTAAAGCCGGGGATGCGCTGCGTACTAATCACGCACTATATGTGCGGTATGTATAGGACTATTATCCTCCACTATATCAATTGGCACCTCATCGTCTGCGTATCGTTTTCGTAGACTTGGCAGAAGCTCATTTTCAAGAATGTTCACTTATGCTTGAGCATTGAGTCTTCTGTCAATACGAAAAATACGACCGGGACCATCACCGTTCACCCACACTCCGAAAAATGATCTAAGACAACGAAAGTAAATAACTATAAATAACTGTAAATCATCATAAATAATTATAAATAACAATAAACTATTTACTTACCTAAAAATTTTGAAAATTGTAAATAATAGTAAATAATAGTAATTAAGAGTAAGTAACTGTAAGTGCTTGTAATAACTTTTAAAATCAGTTAGTAATCGTAAATAACTAAATAACTATAAATAATTGTAAATAATAATAAATAAGTGTAAATAACTTTTATCAATGTTTCAGTCTCAATACTTTTTATTAATTATTTACAGTTATTTAGAGATATTTACAGATATTTACAGATATTTACGAAAATTATTTCTATATGGGTATTTACTAATTCCATAACTCTGACTGTGCAAAAGACACCTGTGCGCCACTTTTTTGTTGAAATTAAGATCTTTATTTTGCTTTACTGAGACCGTATCTATGTGCTTTGAAACTAAATTTGTGATCAGAGAAAGTTGATAGTCAATTGCATGCTCACGATGTTTACAGATTTTATTCTACGAATTTCCTATTAAATTCAAATGGCCATATCTCAGTATCAGAAGCACCTAGAAACTTTTATAAAAAAGGAAATTAAAGATCTTTAAGCCTACTTTGAAGTTATGTTGGTTGTTTAAATGAAAAATAATTATAAAGGTCTTTTTAACTTCAAAATACACGAGAATAAACCCGTTTGAGTAAAATTTTTTAATATTTCAAGAGCAACAATTCGGAAAAAAAATTTTTCTTGGCTCTAAAATCATCTCATAAGATATTATTTTAACTTACGGCAATAAAAAAAGTGTGAAAGAGGGTCTCAAAAAAATTTTTTCAGCCATGGCTGTATGTAGAAAAAAGAAAGATAAGAAAAAACAATAAAAAATACGGTTTTTTGCGATTTGGCAAGGTTAAACCTCTATTCCAACAAGGTATTCCAGCTGCTTTTTTAATTTTTTGTATAAACACATCGATCTAAGGGTTGGGAGCAATGCTTAGTAAGTTTCGGGAAATAACGACCTGTCTAATACATATGTATGTATTCTGTATTCTATATATTCCTCCTATCTACTCTTAACATCTTACGTAATGCACAAACAATATAATACAAATAATTCCTTTTTTTAATACTTTTACGTCTTTATATAATATAACAATAGAATATAACACACATAATAATATAAGAAAGAAGATTAACCTTCTAGTTAAAATAACTGAAACTGAAAATAGTAATCGAAAAACTCCCATCATTACGAATAAGCTAGAGATAATGAAAACTCTAGCCTTCTGAAGAGAAATATTTAATTATTTCAAATAATTACTTCCAAAATTAATGAATAGGAAAACGGGGTGAAAGGAAACGAAAATATGCATGAATAGAAATTATTTAGAATCACACTGTCGAAACATGGCCAATTACCGAGATTTTAATGTCATCGATTATCCTTATACTAACCTGAATTCACTAAGGTTTTACCCACTTGAACATATCGTTATTATCCTCCTTGTCTTTATTATCCAATAAGTCCAAAAAAAAAAATTAAAAAAAAATCCGGGTCCGTACAGGCCGAACCCACGGCCTCCAAACGATCACAAAAATCAATAAACTCTGGCCCAGAATCATATAAAATTCTCTGTATGATTTCGGAAATCAGTCTAAAGAGTCGTTTAGAAATCTCTTCCAGATCGGACCAAAAACCTTAGGAGGAAGGTAAACGTGAAGATGAATACTTAAATAATAACGTGTATCAACACTTCACCGTTGATCAAAACCAAGACAAAATCAGATAAAAAGAATCTTGTACTAAAAGGAACAAATGATATCATACGAATAGATCACAAAAAAGGGGACCTCTCTTACTAAAGAAAAGTATAAACCACATAGAACTGCAAGAGATCCAAGAATACAACATCAGTCGTATGGCCTATGATTGAAGAATAATTATTAACTTAACATCAATTCATATAGAAACACATCTCGTAAGTGAGTTTATTTTTATTTATATTTCAAAACGTTTTATTACGCTACTGAGTCTTTTAGCGTAATAAAACGTTTTTCATAAAAAAAATTCATTTTTTTATGAAATTACTACTTTATCGTCTTAAGCCATGTACTGACTAAACAAATATACGTTCAGAATTTATTAAAAGGGCTTTATAATAACATTAATTACAAACGATTATTAATTCTTGAATTAAGTAAAACTACTCTCAAATTGTCCTACTCATCTCTAACAGTTACTAATATTACTAAACCCTTTGTGTCCCTCAAAATTTTAAAATTTTTCTGTTACTATCATTTTTTTTGAATGATAGATTTTTTTTACTGGAAACCCATCATCTATTCATCATTTTCACTGGAAAGCTAATACCTATATTTTACATTCTGCGTTAAATAATAACTTCTCTCATTACTATTAAAATTGTCTTTTATTTAATTAGTTTTTTTTTCCTTTTTCCTTTCTTATTGGAATATTAACACTTAATATGTGTGTATACATATATATGTATATATATATATATATATATATATATATATATATATATATATATATATATATATATATATATATATATATATATATATATATATATATATATATATATATATATATATATATATATATATATGTATATATGTATATATACACACATAAGAGCGAAAGGTACTAATAATCAATCAATTATACAACTTCTATACTTAAACACGTCTCCTTAAATTATTTTTTTTTTATTCGCACTTTTATTTATTTTTTTCCAATATAACTACATTAACCTTAATTCATTCCTATTTGTTAAAACCTTAATTTTATTTTAACTCTCAGTAAATATTTCTAATGAATATCTCTCAGAGTCAATTTTTACAACATTAATTATATCTTTTTCGTAATTCTCTGATTGTTATAATAACCTAATAATCCGATTGTTTTTTAACTGCTATATCTATTTCATTGTATTTATATGCTATATTTTGTATGTCTTGAAATTAAATTTTATTGCATTCTTATAATGTACCTCCTCGTATCAATTTTAGAATAATTTTAAATAGTCCACGTTATACTTTATACCTAGTTTGGTGTCTACGCTTATGTACTTTCCTATAATATTCCCATGCTTATTCCTTTATTTCCAACTTCAGCCAAAATAGTTTTAAATTTCACGTTAAAATTGCTGTCTTGTCATCTGCTTGATTGACAATAATAAATTATTTTTGAATCAGCAATTTCCAAAGTGTCATCTTCACAACCGACGAGTATATATTATCTAGCATTTATTCCCGTTAATAACTCCTAAGTACTATCTTAGCTTTCTCTGTGCTTCCTTTTAAAAATCCAATCAATTAATACATTACATATTAATAATACAATACACCATATTAATTATGTATTTATGCATATTTATACACTTACGTTCAGAAAATTTAAATACTCCTTTTCTTTACAAATACTACAAGTTCTAGTATTTTTATTCATAACAGTAGTATATAGCCTACGATGGCGAGACGGTTACGTCATCGCCATCGCAGGCTAATGTGTGTATATTATCGCATATGAAATATGATCCCTCCTTAAAAGGAAAGAAAGACAGAGATAGATAGATAGATAGATAATTAATTTATTAATGTACAGTATGTTGTACAACAGAAATATAGTTTACAAAAGATTATAACAATAAACTACAAAAATAAAAAATACAAGCAAAATAAAAACAAAAACAAAAAGCAAAGAAAATCGTAAGCTGGGAGCAGAGGTCCAAACTCTTGGGAGAGGAAGTGCGCATGAGAGATCGACTTGAAAGATGAGAGTGAAGATGAAGTCCTAAGCGACGATGGAAGTTCATTCCATAGTCGCGAGGATGAAACAGTGAATGAGCGTTGATGGTATTCGGTGGAAGAATGAGGAATGGTCAATGGCCTCAAATCCCCCCTCAGAGCCCTAACAGGCCGGTTTCACTGATATCTAGAAAATAAATATGAAGGTGAGCATGATAAAAACATTTTGAAAAGAAAAGTAGAGGCAAAGTAGTTCCTTCTACCTGCAGTAGATAACCAACCCAGAGAGAGCCTATAAGGAGAGATGCGCTCACGCCTACCTACACCATAGATGTAACGAATACCAGCGTTGATAACCCTCTGAAGCCTAAGGTCGAGTTCAGTAGAAAGGTCAGTAAACACAAGACAACAATAGTCAAGAATCGGAAACAGCAGTGTACGAATAAGGTGCTTACGTAGAGCAAAAGTAGTGCTCCGTCTAAAGAAATTGAGTCGATAAAGGAGAGAAAACGATCTATTACACACATGTGTGATATGCTCCTTCCAGTTCAGCTTGCTGTCAAGATACACACCCAGATTACGAACAGATGACTCAAACCCGATTGTCTCACCATTGATGCAGATACCAGTAGACGGCATGGAGGTTAGAATATTGATATAATAATAAGAGCCGATTATGATAGCCTTTGTCTTGTTAATATTCAACTTAAGGTGATTGCTGGATGCTCAATCTGCGACCAATGAAGCATGTTCACTCATTAGTGAAGTATAATGATCAAGCTCAGCAATCGGAAAGTGCATATATAGCTGCAAATCATCAGCATATAAGAGGTGCTGAACATTCTGATGGAAAGCAGAAGAGATGTCATTGATATAGATAGAGAACAGCAGAGGACCCAGAACAGAGCCCTGAGGAACACCAGTGTTAAGACAGACAAAATCTGATGACCTACCAACAGTATCAATGACAGCTTGACGACGATCAGAGAAATAAGAGCCGATCCACCTGATAACGGTGTGCGAAATATCGAGCGAATGTAGTTTCCAAAGTAAGGTGACATGGCACACCGTGTCGAATGCCTTGCTGAAGTCGAATAACAGGAGCATCGTAACGTACCGTCTGTCCATATTAAGTCTAATGTCCTCTGTCAATTTAAGTAGAGCAGTCTGAGTGCTGTGGCCAGCTCTAAAACCAGTCTGATAAGCGTCTAGTAACCGTCTAGTTGTCAAGTAATTATACAACTGATCATAAACAAGGCGCTCAAGAACCTTGGACATAAAAGACAACAAAGAGATGGGTCGTATATCACCCATGGTGCGCGGGGAAGAGACCTTGTTGATCGTAGTGACCAGCGAAGTCTGAGCTGAGGGCCAATGACAGGAAAAGCAGATTCTATGATAGATTGGGGGATAGCGTCAAATCCTCTAGCCTGAGAGTCGGAACGTCTAATAGCCATTCCAACTTCATCCAAAGTAACAGCATTGAATTTGAACAAGGGCATGAAAGGTTCATCTACAGATAAAGACTGTAAGTAAGCAGAAATAGAAGATACCAAAGGATCAAACGCGACCCCACCAAAGTATTTATTGAGTTCATCAATAGAAAAAGTATGACCGGATCTATCACCACTAGAGCATATACCAAGGTTCCTGAGCTCCTTCCAGATCAGTCGAGAGTCAGTGATACCAGATAGTCTGTCATGATAGTAGAGCAGTTTAGCCGATTCAATGCGCTCATGAGCCTGATCACGAGCGACCTTGTAGCAAAGTAAATCAGCATGTAGTCTTGAGCGTTTATAGCGTCTGTACAGCCGATACCTCTCTCGTATCAGATGATGATGCTCAGCAGTAAACCACGGTCGACGACGGCCCCCCTGACGGACCCTCCTAAGAGGCACAAATAGTGCAACTGCCTCATTCAGATGGTGATAGAGACATTCAAGGCGATCTGACAGGGAGGAATCACCGACACACACGGAACAATTCAGTGAACGAAAGTAATCAAGGAGAACAGCATCATCAACGGAACTTTAATCACGAAAGCTAAAGTCATTGAGCAAAGGCTTAGAGAGAGATGACTGAACAGTAGCCGCAATGAAGTCATGTCCGTCGATGAATGGAACATCAGTCTTCCAGTAGTCAAGCAGCAAGTCATTCGCATCAACAAGGCACAGGTCAAGCCATGTATCAGAAGTAGAGGTGTGGTGAGTTGGTCCATATGGCACAGAAAAGAGAGCATTTTCAGCAACCAAACTCCTGAGAAACACAGAATCATCAGAATCAGTACATAAATTAGTGTTAAAGTCACCCAGAATAACCTTAGTACTGTAATTATGAATAAAAGAAGTTAAGTCGGGAATAAAATCTGTGTTTAACAGAAACGGAGCATGTGGGGGCCTGTAGACGACACCAACAAAAACAGGCGAGGCCAAGTCATTAGGATTGACTTCACAGAATAAATATTCTGGCAAACCAGGCTTACCACACCATCCTCCCTTGGAGGAACATAAGCGCTCCGAAGAAAGAGAGTTATGAATAAATAAGGCAACGCCACCACCCCTGGTATTGCGGTCCTGCCTATGAAGAGCATAGTCATCCAAAGCAATCAAAGAGTCACCAACAATCTGGCCCAATTTGGTTTCGGTCACAGCTATCACGTGGAAGTAAGGGCGAGAAGCCAGAAAGAGCCTAATCATCTCAATGTGTGCTCTAATGGAGTTAGCATTGAAATGACAAACCCTTAGACCATCCTTAGCAGTATAGTGGTGATTATTGGCAGATGAAGCTATGTTGTTAGTAGAGAGTAGAGTGTTAGGCGCGATTGGAAAAGAGAATGGACTTACCTCAGCATCACAAGCTAAGACGTTGTCAGATTGCTGGTAGGAGCCTGAGAAATCTTCGCTAAAAAAGCATCCAGATCCGCATCAGTGGTAATGCGGATAGGAACACCACTCTTCTTCTTGCGGACAAGCAGCTTACCATCTCTCACAAAAGTAATGAAATCAGAATGCTCATCCTTGAACTTGATTAGCGCCCGGAGTTTCAATTGGTACAGAGCAGAGGGCAAACACTCATTTATATTGATGAATCCAGACGTAAGAATATCGACGAGTTTAACCCCATGGAGAAGGTGCTCCTTGATTTTAGTAGTGTGCAGATTACCCATCCTGATTTTAGCAGCGATGATAGACCTGGCGAGCGAAGGTGACTTTAAGGAGACCAAGAGAGGAATCTTAGACGTTAAGACACGTTGTTGTTCAGATACAATCTCCACAGAAGCATCATCAACAGCAGCATCAGTTGTGACTCTGGATCACCGAAGCGGACGGACAGAAGTAATATCTGTTAGAGAGAGACCAGGATCCAAAGTGGCCAGTACAGCGAAAGCTCCAGATTTGAGGTCTTTGAGTTCTTCGGGCACCAGCCCCCCGAGTACCAGATCAGAAGCACGCTCAAGGCGTGATTGCTGCGCCGACAATGCCTCGCATCGCTGCAAAAGAGACCTATTCAAGGTCTCCAACTCTTGAAGCTTACCAGACACAGGCTCAAGGACAGATGAATTAGGTGTCTCCACAGGTGCACTCTCCAGCCTCTTCAAAAGGTCATGATGATCGGCAGAGAGTCGATCAACTCTAGCATCACAGGCAGCGAAGCGCTCCTCAATAGAGGAAGATAGTGTATCTACACGATCCTCAAGTGCAACAAGCCTGGTATCAAAAGCAGAAAACTTCGCGCCGATGGCAGTAATCTTCTCATCCATGGCATCCAGCTTGTTCACCTTCACCTCCAGGACATCAAGTTTATCAAGTTTCTCCATCTTAGAAAGAATTAACGCCAAAGTGTCAGGAGCAGCAGGAGCAGGTGACTTAGCAGCAGAAGAGGAAGTGGAAGGTGAAAAAGAAAGTCCAGAAACAGAGCTTACAGAACTGGAGCGAGCGCGCGTGCAATCCAGATTAGAAGCAGCAATACAACCTTTACACACCTTCACAGTTTGGTCAAGGTGACGGACTTGATTAAGCTTATCACATGTACTGTGGAAGGAATTTTTACATCGCGCACAGACTTGAGGTTTGGATGTGTGAATGAAAGCTTTGCTACAAAGAAAGCACTGATTAGGCATTATGAACTGTGGTGCAGAAGCAAGTGGAGAACAACCTTTACTTCAGTAGAGCAATTACAAGAGAAAGTATTAAGAGTAGAGTAAAGAGAAAAGAGTAAAGTGGAAACCAACCTTAATATCGGATTTCACAAAGAACAAGCGTTAATAATGTATAAGCAGTATTAAAAACCTTAATACTGGATTACACAGTGATATAAATGTAGATAAGATAGACAGATAAAAATGTATGTAGTACAGTACGTTGAGCAAACAAGAGATGGCGGCTAAGGTACTAAACAAAGAGCAATATAACAGCTGACGACGCTCAGAGGCGAATAGAAGGAAATTAGACAAGGAGCGATGGCAGCACCAAAGCGTGCGTGAGAGAAGGATAGATAAAAATAAAAATGGCACGACGACAATGCGTGGAAAAGAGATGGAAGTATTTTGGCGCCACAACAGAGATAGTAGGCAGGAGAAAAAAAGATGCACAATGCGATGCACTCAATAAGGAACGCCCCCACTCACTAACACAAAAAACACTACACTACTAATGCACTTCACTAAGTCTGCACCACAGATGAAATGAAGAGCAAAAAATAGAGCAAAGTAGCAGGACAGGCAGTCAGCGCAGCAGCAGAGACAAAAATGGCCGTGGAATGATGCGAAAAAAGAAAGTCGTCCTGAGTCCCAAAATGCGGCAGAAATGCAGCAAAATTGCAGCCAGAGCTTGCAGGACTCGTTCCTGGATGGGTTCCTGCAAAAAAATGCACTTTCAAGAGTGTAAAAAATGGTTAAAAGAGCGTATATAGCAGGAGCAGAAAATCGTGCCTGGCGCTACTTACGCTGATAGAGAGAGAGAGAGACAGAGAGAGAGAGAGGGAGAGAGTTACTGCTTATCTTTAAAAATATTTTTCTTACGATAAAATAAAATTATTGTTTTCATATGAACATTTTTATAGTTATTTAAAATAAAAGTGTCTACGCTTTTTTAATTAAAAAAAAAGGAATGTAAGAGAAAGTTATAATTTATATTTTTAAAATATAATAAAAAATACAGACATCAGCTAAAGTTGATGATTTCTTTTAATCTTCTTTTTTTTCACCACAACACTATACTTATTAAAATTATTAAAAAGTAGATTAAAAACTAAAACTAATGTTACTTAACTAATTTTCACTTAATTGTTTTTATTTTTCTTTTTTTGTTAATCAAGAATATTTATTTCTTCCTCCTCGTCCACTTCTTGCTCCTCAGATGGTGGAGAAGCTGGAGTATCCATAAATTGGATACATGAGTATGGAGAGTTTCGGCAACTTACGCACGAAAATCTCCTACAATGTTGACATTGCACCCACTTGTTGAAACGAGTTCCCACATAGAAGGCAACATTACAAGATATGCATCTCTCTCCTCTAGTGAGAGAATGTGGAATGCTTTCATGTTGATAACATGAAAAATTAAAAATTAATTTCTCCACCTTCTTAATTGATTTCTTAACTTTTTTTTTTCTTGTTACCAAATCGAAGTAGCGTGTAATATACTTATCGAGTCGAGTAGCGTACGAAAAAATTTCCCGATCGCAAATACTTTTTTGCAGTAATAACTGAGTGTATTTTTCTCGTAGGTGTGATATGTTAACTTCTTGACCCTAGAGCAAGAACTAACTCTGCTTTCGAAAAAAATAATTTCGATAGAAGAAAACTGATGACCGACAGGATGTATATTAAAAACAAAAGTACATGAAACCTATCCTTATCGATAATTTTTAATGTAACCAAAAATCTTCATAAGATATTTTAATTGATGAAAGCGGTGCGAAGGATTGAAATAAAATATTCTTAGAGCAAAACTCGTTGACCTGTAATGAGATATTTGTCAAATATTCTATAAAATAAATATTAGCAGGAAATGATAACAAATTTATAAATACAGAATGAATAAAACTCCTAGTGGATGTAAGAGAAAAAATATGTTTAATTTGATGAAGATATTTTTTGAGATCTAATTTTCTTAGAAAAAAAGAGAATGATAAAAATAAGAAATTTTAAAAATATGAATATTTATTCAGGACGCTTTACGAGTAGATAAAAGTTCATGTACTTAATTTTTTCGAAGAAAAAATTTAGTAATTCAATATATCGAATTTTTTATACCATAAGAAGCTGACGAAAGAAAGAGAAAAATTATTATTAAATTATTGATAAAAAATTACCGACAGGATGTATTATTTTTCATTTAGTTAAGTTGAAAAAACTAAATAATTTTTACCCCACTATAATTAATTTTTGAAAGTATAAAAGCAGAAGGAAGATAAATTTTTCATTAGTCAATATGAGATTTTTGACGATGAACAACCCTGCAGAAAAGTTATTCGTAAATATAATATTTCGAATTGCATCTCGATTACGTACTGAAATTCAGTACGTAAATGAATATTGCAATTTCGCTTGGCGACGTCGCGTAAAACGCACGGGCTGTTTTTATTTAAAACGGGAACTAAGATATTTATTGAATTTTTGTGGACCACGTAAATTATTATATTTGTTCTCAATCTTCAAAAAATCCAAAATTGCCCATGAATGTGTTGTAGATTATATTAAAATAAGTGGATGGCAAAGTTTGCCTATTGTTCAAGAAATCATTATTTCTTTAGAAGAGAGAAATGGTAAGTAGAAAAATTAATTATATCTTTTTTCTTCTGAAATAGCTTATTTTTAAACAAATGAAATTCTATAAAGTATATATAAGTAATGCAAAATAAATGTGAAGATTATGTATAGAAATATTTAAAATATATTTTATATTTTTATTGTGCAAATTTTCAAATTGTTTATTTTCTGAAATTAAAGACGTTAATTTGACAAATTTTTAAAATCTTGCTAAGAAATATTATTTTTCTTTTTATTTAAATTTCTAATGTTTATATTTTTTAATTATAAAATAAATATGATAAACACACACACACACACACACACACACACACACACACACACACAAACACACACACACACACACACACACACACACACACACACACACACACACACCTACACGCATACACACACACACACATACAGTATGATAGTAAAGAAATTGAAGATAAAAAATCATCGCGTGCGAGTGTCGCATATGATGCGAAAGAGAAAAAGACCGATTTAAAAGTAAGCAAGAAGCAAATTTCAAGTATAGAGTCTTTCTCTTTCGCACTAATTATATGTTCCTCTATGTGCACACTCGTATGCGTTGATTTTCTATCTTCAAATTTCTTCAGTATCTTACTGTATACACACTCACACAACATAGTAAACTTATCAAAAACGATTTTTTCAACTGAAAATTTCAAAAAAGGAAAAAAATAATTTGACTACATTTTTAGTTTTTAAAAATCAAAATTTATATAAAAACAATGATGGTAATTTATTATTTTCAATGTTTAGTACTTATTAATATTGTTAATTAATATAATAAAAAATCTGCATTATATTTTAATAATCACTATATCTATTTTAATTGAATAAATATTATATTATATATATACTCAGTACTATAGAACGTATATATTTTTATATATTTGTATAGTATTTAAATAGTCTGCTATATGGGTAAATCTTTCATAATGTTAAAATTTCACCTGCAACAAATTAAAAAAAAAAAAAATACAGGCACACGTATAAAACTAATTTTCTCTGAATGTTGACGTATTATAATGAAAAAAAAAATCGTGTTACTCACTTTTAAGGGTAGTCTTTTTAACAAACATCAAAAGACAGATTTTCGAGTAAATTTTTCATAGTGTTAAAATTTACTTTCAATAAATTAAAAAAAATTGAAGACATGTATCAAATTTATTTTTTTTAAATGTTGATATATTAAAATGATAATAAAAGAAAAAATCGCATTACTCACTTCTGAAGATAGCTTTTTTTAATATAAGACATTTAAATATATTCATTATTATCACACCCAGGTATAATATTTTACATATCTCAGATCAGTTTTTTAAGTATTTTGGGCTATAATAGATCATTTCCCATTGAGCTTTTTCATTTTTACATGTTTAATATGTTACAGAAAATATTTAAATACGCAATTTACATTAATAATTACAAAATTTTTTGTAATAAATAAAATATGCCAGAAATGCCAATTTTTTTGGAAAATTCATTTTTGGCGATTCGGGTATTAAAATTGAGTGATATTAGTTACCCAATGACTTTTGGGATTCCTGATTACAAATCATAAGTGAGTGGAATATCAATTTATTTTTGCTAAAATTGTCAATCTTAGGGTATGAAATTTGACATGGATTTGTGTAGTTTATGTTTTCGAATAAAAATACTTATATTCCTTTTAACCAAATATTTTAGTTTATTTAATAAACATTAAATCTAAAAATTTTAAATTTAAAATCTAGAAACTTCAGTGATGATTCAACTCAACGTTCTAGGTGTAAGCTATTAAATACATACTAAAACTGAGCTTTTAAAGTTTAAACTCTTTAGAATTAAAACATTGATAGAAACTAGGTAGTCGATGTAAATTTGGAAAATTTAATAGCCGGGAAAAATTCAATGATTTCTAGAATACTCGAAATAATACTTCAAAAGCAACTTAAAGATTACATTGAGTATTATAAAATAGTAAATTACAAAGTTCACAACAGAGAAAAGGTGAATCAAAGCTTAGGTTTTCATATTAGTGGATAAAAACCTATTTTCAAAAGTGAGTCACGTTTTTTAAGTATAATTTCAAACGAACAAAGAACTTTATTTACACTAGGCACACGTTCCTAATAAAAAAATTTCTCTTTGTGATTCTAAATATTACCTTTTGATGTAGTTTAAAATATCACCGCTGAATAGTCTTTTTTACAGCATCGTATTTTCCAGAAAAAAGTAAAATATATAAATTTTTGGTAACATTTTAATAACCTTTCAGAAAGTACTTTTGTTAACAGGCACACACCCATGCTCTTGATTTTCCAAAAGTATGTGTATAGATAAAGCTTTGGTGTGAATTTCAAATCAAAAAAGCAGTAGTCATTTTTTTTATAGCGGTAATTTATCATTTTACATGGCCTGGTAACATTTCAATTTCAAAAAAAAAACCTCTTTTCCCCATCCGCCATAAAATGACACGTCTGATTATCATAAAAAATATAACAAAATTAGTTTCTAATAACTCAATAAATCAGTGAACATTTGCTAACAAGATGTGCTATCTCATATTTAGGAGAAATGACGCAGTAACATGATTTTTAAAAGTATGAAAGAATTACCCATATATGTATGTATATTCAACATTGAAGTATGTGCCACATACGCACACACACACATCCACCCACTGCAGTGTGTGTATATATATATATACACTCAATACTGTAGTACATTTAAAAAGCTTGTTGAAAACGAATATTAAAGAACGTGACTGAGTCTTATCAAACATAATTTTAAGAATGGTCCAGAACATTTTAATTTTGGTTTCTGTTTTTGTATATCATTCGTAACGTTAAATTAATTTTTAATGTAGTTTCGTATGGAAATCGCGTATAAAAAGTTTGCAATACATAAAAAACTTTTTGTATACATTTTTTTAATTCTTAAATAATAATATGATGAAAGTAAAATAAATACAAAAATTTAGTATACAAAATTCAATATTTTATTATAAAAAACAATGAATTTACATTTAATATGAATTTTTTCATCGAAAAGATAATTCCAAATTTTTTTTCAGTAATTGACCGTCTTTTAAGAGATGACGAGGATAATGACAATGATAATGCTGATGCTAATGATAGTGACAATAATGAAAATGAAGCATTAGTTTTGACTGAAGAAGAGAGCAATGACTCGACCATACATCTTGTTTCTTCGCCCGATTCAATTGTCTTTGACTTAATGGATGAAGAGAGCGAATGTAATATGGAAAATGATTTTCATGATTCCGTTAAACAGGAAAATCAAGAAACTAAAGAAAAAAAATTTTCCACGGCTGAACTCAATGAAATCCAACAAAGTGTGAATGCCTTTGTTGAAGGAATGGAAGTGAATGAAAATAATTCAGAGAATGTAAGAAACATCAAAGAAGAACAAAGAGAAGAAGGAGAAGTTAAAGTAGAAAATTCTCAATCAGAACGTAATCAAAGATTCAGAGATTTTTTGTTCGCTCATGCTACGGATAGTCGTAGCATACGGGTTCCTGTAGAGGAGACTTTTGGAAAATACTTCGAAGAGGAAACAGAACGGGATATTCTACACGATATTTTCATTACGGGGGAACATCATGAAGAAACTTATCATCATCCGGATGGTACAACAATGAGTTATTTTGAATTAAGAGAAGATAATAGCAGAGTTCGTCAAATTAATAGAGGTGAATATAGTTTTTTTATAATGACATAAAAAGAATATAGTTTTTTATGACATTTTTCTTTTTTTTTTTTAAATTATTCCTATGAAATTTATTTTTATTTAAAGTTATTCGGAGGAACATCGACCATTTTCCTCAGCTTCCAACATATTTATCCATCAAATTGTTGAGGGTGTTATATGTTCCTCTGGGAGAATTCAAATGGATTTTCGATTTAGATATATTTCCTAATTCCGATTTGTACTCTGAAATAAATTTTCATCTTTTGTTAACTTCCATCATTAAAATTTTCTCTGTTTAGTTTAATTAAAAATTAATAAAAAATATTATCATTTTGTAAAATATTGTTTACAATAAATTGTTATTTAATAAAATTTCAGAAACTGAAAACTTTAATTTTCCTGAAACCTCATCTTCAGTCCTACCTATGTCAAACTCTTCCTTATTGAAATGCGGAAAGGAAACCGAAAGTATGAAATATAGTGATCGAGCATTAACATCTGTTTCACGGTCAACACAGTTCCAACATATAGGTGGTGGCGTTGATGGTAAAGAGGTAAATACTCAAGTCGAGGTAGATATAAATAAGAATAATGAACGAGAGTTTTATTCAGAAGAAATTCCAGAAGTAAATGAAAATCATATTGTCGATGATAACGGTATACGTATAAGTGATGAAGAAAATTTGCGTGATAATTTAGACATACGAGATCCAGGGGAGAGATTTATTATACTTGAAAATACGAGTCATTATATAGAAAGATATAGATTGAATGGTGTTCATTTATTACTTAAAATACTGCCACCTACATTATCCAATGTTAACTTAATTCTTTGGTTAGAACATGCTATACGCGACATTCATTCATATTTAATTTCTATGATGAGCGAGGATGATAGAATAGGTGTAAGTATTAGAAGTATTCAGTTAACGCATGGTCCTGCGGGTATGTCTCTTCACCCAGTAAATCATTTTTTTTATAATGATTTATGGACATTGATTAGTAATTTAGTTCAGAGCAATGAAGATTTTCAAATAGACAATAGTTTCATTTTAACAGTAACAATTGTAAATATACCACGGGGTGAAGAAGCTGGACGGAATAAAAAAAATTGTCTATTAATGTGATTGGACAGAGATCCATTGTATCTATAAGAAACGATGATGAAAAATGTTTACCTAGGGCTTTAGTAGTTGGTGAGGCTCATATTAAATTAAAAAAATTTGACACTGTAGAAGCGCGCGAAACTTGGAAAAAGATTCACGATGGTAGACGAAATTTACAAATTCAACGTGCAAATGCCATTATAGCTGCTACTAATATTGAAATACCAAATAACGGGTGTAGTATACAAGAAGTTGAGGCATTTCAAAGATATTACGCGGAACATGGTATAGCTACCGTTATTTATGATGAATCAGCTTTTGGAAATGGTGAACCTCCATTTTTCGATGGTCGGCCTTACGTGAATCATGAGAGAAATTCCGTAATCAACCTTCTGTACAACGGGCGTAAAAAACATTTTGATACTATTTTAAATTTGACAGGACTCGCTAGAAGTAAATTTTTTTGCGAATATTGTAATAAACGATATTGTTATGTAGATGAGCACAAATGTACAGGTACTTGTCCTATGTGTTTCGTAAAGCCGGCGTGTAATTCTGGGAATATTGGAAAAATATACTGTAAAGATTGTAATCGTGATTTTTTAGGTATTAACTGTTTTAATAATCATAAAAAAGATGGATCTTATAAAAAAAAATTACAAAAAATTATGCGATGTTGTTAAAGTATGTCATCGCTGTTGTAAACGAATTAACATTGATAAGTTCAAGCATGAGTGTGGGATTAATTGGTGTAATGTGTGTCACAAAAATCATAGTATAAACAAATTGTGTTATATTCAACCAATCTTATCATCTTCCGCAAAAGAAATGTCTACAAATGAAAATCTAGTGAAAAAAAAAATTTATTTATATTTTACGATTTTGAAACACGACAAGATTCTACATACCGAAATAATCCCACGATGAAAATTTACATACCAAATCTTTGCATAGTTCAACAGCTCTGCGATGATTGTTTCAAAATAGAAAATATGAATACACTTTGTTCTACATGTGGCGTACGCGAATATGTTTTTAGAGATGAACCTGTGAAACGCTTACTTGAAATAAGTATTCGTGAAAAATCAGTTTTTGATCAGATAATTTGTATAGCTCATAATTCAGCTGGATTTGATGGTCAATTTATTCTAAAAGAAATAGTTGAAAATACGTCATTAATACCTAATGTAATCTTGAACGGTCAAAACATTATTATGTTACAGTGTGGTCGAACAAAATTTATAGATAGCTTGAATTATTTTCACATAGAATTAAGCGCGCTTCCGAAAGCCTTTAGTCTTTTTTTCATGGTATAATGAAAATAAGGATAACAGCGAGTTTGATTTTAAACGTGAGATAGTTGATTATTGCCGTATGGATGTTGAAATTTTAAGACGTTCATGTATGGCTTTTAGGAAAATATTCATAGAATGTGGGAAAACTTGTCCCTTTACCGAGGCAACGACAATAGCATCAGCGTGTTCGATTGTATATAGAAAAAATTATTTAAAAGAAAACACTATAGGTATTGTACCACCTGCAGGATATCGTCGTGCATTGCAATGGTTAGTTCAGTGTGAGCGTGAATTGGGAAAGGAAATAATACACTCAGGTAGAGCACGAGAGATTACGTTACCTGGAAATTTTCGCGTTGACGGGTTTTTACCCCCGACATTACCGGGTGAGAAAGGTATCGTATTTGAATATCAGGGATGTTACTCACACGGATGTCCTAAATTTTTTCCTATGAATCGTGAAAAATCAATGACTTATGCTCGTACTTTGAATGAAGCATTTGAAGCTACGCAAAAGAAAATCGAAAAACTTAAATCTTTTGGCTACGAAGTTCGTGAAATGTGGGAATGTACATTCGATCAAATCAAGGTTGAGAACCCAGAAATTAATAGCTACGTAAATAATCATCCTATCATGAGTCGAATTACTTTAAATTCTCGAGATGCGTTTTTCGGCGGGAGAACAGAAAATTTTGTTACGCAATATAAAATTAATCAAGTAAAATCTTACCACCACATAATCTATATATCCCATTACACCCTGTTAAAATGCACGGTCGCTTACTTTTTCCACTCTGTCGTACTTGTTGTGAGGAATTAAGACAAAGTGACTGTAATCATGAGTGTATAGAAGAACGGGAATCCTTAGGGACTTGGGTTGTCGATGAATTACGCAAAGCTATTCAACTTGGCTATCGTATAACCGAAATTTATAAAATTTGGCAGTACAAAATTACACACTATAATTAGGCTACCGGGGAAGGTGGGCTCTTCGCGGAATATGTTAATACGTTTTTGAAGATAAAACAAGAGGCGAGCGGTTGGCATTCATGGTGCATTGATGATAATACTAAAAATCAGTATATTGAGCAATATGAAATAGACGAAAGTATACGTTTAAACAGAGAAAAGATTGAAAAAAATGCAGGATTAAGAGCTGTTGCAAAACTTTGTCTCAATTCCTTCTGGGGTAAATTTGCTCAAAGGAGTAATTTAAAACAAACTCAAGTTATAAAAACGCGTGAAGCCCTTTTAAAATTAGTTAAATCTCCGGAAAAAGAAGTTTACGATGTATTGCTTCTTAACGACGAGATCTTATATGTTAATTGGCAATATAAAGACGATGCTGTAACTTCTACTCCGTACACAAATGTCGTTATTGCAGCATATACAACAGCACAGGCACGGCTAAAATTATACGAAGATTTGGAAAAATTGGGTGATTGTGTTTTATATTGTTATACAGACTCTTGCACACTTAAATCGCATATTGATGATATCAATGAATATAATTCGTTCATAGGTACGAAACTTGGGGATATGACGGATGAATTGAAAGTTTACGGTGAGAATACGTATATAGAACATTTTATTTCTGGGGGTCCAAAATTTTACGGATTTCGAGCTGTTAATGATAATGCTGAAAAATTTTAATGTTGTAAAGTTAAAGGAATAACATTAAATTTTTCAAATGGGACTAAAATAAATTTTGATAGTATTAACGAATTGATTTCTGATGCTTTTCGAAATGTGCAAAATGTTACAATTGTTGAAGATATAGAAGATGATGAGAAAGTCGATGAAAGGAATGAATATGAACGTGTTAATCAGGAATGTAAAAAAATAAAATTAGACTTTCATGCTATTCGTCGTACGAAACTGCGTGAAGTTGTAACACATAAAAAATGTAAAACTTGTAGTGTTGTTTTGAGGAAGAGACGATATGTAACTTCTTAGATTTCTTTACCGTTCGGATATAAAAAATCTTAACAAATTTTTATTAGTGATAATATTGTAAAATAGAAGTGTATTTCAAATATAAAAACAAATACAAAAAATATCTTAGTGATTATTTATCTTACCCTTCGTTTGGTATTCTTTGTTAGCCAGCTTAAAGAATTATGGTATTTTTAGACTGCTTCTGTGTGATATATGTCATGGTCTTGAAACTTCTTTCACGAACTTTACTTGATCAAAGTCCTGGAAGAAACTGGAAGTAACACAGTTAATTCTCTCTTTCGAGCGTTCTGATTAAGACATTTTTAAGGAATAATTATTATATTATTTTATATATATCTGAGAAATTTTCGTTACCTTTTGGTTACAAAAAAATTCAATAAAATCAATTGAAATGAAAAATGGTTTTATCTTGATTTTACCCACCTATTCCTATTCCTTCAGCTACTAATTAGAAAAGTAACATTAAGCTCTTATACAGAAAAGTAGCAATTAATCGAATACGACTTATTTATGTTTGGTACGTGAAATTAACTTATAATTTAGCTCTTGTTTTGGTATATATTAATAAGCTAATTACGAGACCCTTGCGAAAATTAGCTAATATTCACGCGTGTCTCGACCGCGTAAATAAGCTAATTACGAGACCCTTGCGAAAATTAGCTAATATTCACGCGTGTCTCGACCGCGTAAATAAGCTAATTACGAGACGCGCGCACACTAAATTAGCTAATATTCGCGCGTGTCTCGACCGCGCCGCACCGCCACCGTCGACCGCCCGCGTTAAATATATCAAGCTTAGGTGTGAAGCAGACAGTATTAACGAAACTTGCAAGATGGATACACGATTTAAACATCCAATTACATGTATCATCAGTGGACCTACGGGTTGTGGTAAAACAGTATTCGTTAAACGATTTCTCGCGGACCTATCTAATGTTTGCGATGTAGCATTTGATAGGATTTTATTTTATTACGCAGAGTGGCAAGAAACATATCAAAATGAATTAAAAACACCATCTCACCAGCCTATAGAATTTCGCGAAGGATTGCCACAACCTTCAGACTATTCTAATGACAATGAAAAGAAAAAATTAATAATAATAGATGACTTGATGCGCGAATCTTCCAACAATATTATTCTGGATTTGTTTACAAAAGGTAGTCATCATAAAAATATTAGCGTTATTTTCATCACTTAAAATCTTTTTCACAAAGCTACTGGTCAAAGAGATATTTCATTAAATGCTAATTATATCGTTATTTTTAAAAATCCACGAGATCGAGCTCAAATTCAATATCTTGCACGACAAGTTTACCCTGAGGATCCGAAATCTTTGCAAAAAGCCTATTTAGATAGCACGCATGTAGCACACGGCTATCTATTCTTGGACTTGAAACAGAGTACAAAGGAAGAATACCGATTTCGCACATGCATATTTCCGGACGATAAAACACAATACGCATACTTACCAAAGTATCATTCGAAATTTCGCTAAGATCACAAATATAAAAAAGAAACTCTGAAAGAATCACTATCAGTACTGATATAGCTATGGCTGCGGTAACATCGAAGAAACGTGGAAAGAAGAAAGTTAATCAGATCGGAGGTCAATGTAGCTGTTTACCGCTAAACTTCAGTAAAAAGTGTATCGCAATTTTAAACGCGCTTTGTCATTCTGACAGTCATCAACGAGTGGCCTTACTTCGAACGTCTGATAAAAATTTAATCAAGTGTATATGTGAATGTGCCCTGAACGTATTACACGGTACCGTGAAATTAAATAATTCACAAAAAGAACGAGTAAAAAAATACAAACACGTGTTGCGAAAACTAGTAACGAAAAAAGTTAGGAAGAGCAACAATTGTAAAACTAGTACTAATTGGCATCAGAAAAAACGTGTCATCATTCAAAACGGAGGAAGTTTTTTACCGTTGCTATTGGCACCAATCATAGGTGCCTTGGTGTCAAAAATATTTCGTTAAATTAACTTCTAAACGTGATGGAGCGCACGCGCAAAATGGTCGTAATACCCGAAGATGAATACCAAAGAGGTTTACGTTAAATGAAACAAAAGCACGAGAATTCTGAAATAGAGCACACTATTCAAACCAAGGGTGACAACTTGTCACGTTTGGATGCCGAGTTGCACGATATCCTTTTTTCCAAAAGTATTACAGATGAACGCGAAAAGTATCAAAAATACATGCAAATCCTCCAAAAATATCTTCATTTCAAAAATCTAGAACGACATGAAAACGCAAATGATACGGAACATGAAGCCGAAGAGACGGAAGCAATGCTAGCAATGCCACTCACGGATGAAATTATTTTCGAAAATGTTCCGAAGAGTTATAAGAGGGATGCACGTCTGTTACTTAACCATTAGAAAAAAAACGCTGTAGGAAATCTCATGAAATGGAATAATACAGGACAAGTTACAGTAGAGGGTAGTGTTATTCCAAATTCGAATATTATAGAATTAGTTAACGACATTGTACGAAGAAAAAAGACAGATTCCGTTCCTGCTCCTCCTGGTAGAACATAAATTACAAGATTTTCATCCTTATCAGAAACACCAGCAAAGCTCATTGGTAATACAGATATATTACATTCCTATAAACTATTACAACCTAATAAACCATATAATAGAAATTGCAAGCGGAAAAATTCAACTGACTTAGAAGATTTGGGAAAAGATTTACAGTTTCAATACGAATACAATACTACTAGAAATAAAAATAAAAAAGGTTCAACTAAGGAAAAGTGGAAAAGTTTTAGCTTTTAAAAAATGTCTTTAAAAAACATATATTATGATACTTCACACGAGGCCGGTTATGCTGGGGCACGTAATTTATTACGTGTAAATGTTGCGCGAAACAAACGCGAAAAGACTAGAATTTACGAATGGTTGAGTAATCAAGACGTTTATACGCTGCACAAACCTGTTCGTTGAAAATTCCCAAGATTAAGATATAATGTAACAAATATTGATGATTGTTGGGAAATAGACTTATGCGATATGCCATCTTTCAAAGAATATAACGACGGATATTGTTACTTACTTGTTGTTATAGATGTGCTTAGCAAGTATGCTTGGGTAGAAATTCTTCGCGATAAAAGTGCAACCAGTGTTGCCATCGCTTTTGACAAAATTCTCAAGAGATCAAACGCTCGAGTTCCTATCTCCGTTCAATCGGATAAGGGAAAAGAATTTACAGGAACAAACTTTCAAGATTATTTGAAAAAACGCGATATAAAATTTCGTACAGTACGAAACCCTGATGTCAAGGCAGCTGTAGTAGAGCGTTTAAATTGCACACTCAAAGAACGTATGTTTCGATATTTTACGCAAAAGAATACTCATAGATACATAGATGTCATACAAAACATAGTGAAAGCATACAATCATACTTTACACAGTGGAATTAGAATGATACCAGCAGAAGTGACAATTTATAACGCTTCTAAAGCAAGAATGAATTTAGAGAAAAGAGCTCTTAGTCAAAGAAAACCATCTCACGCGCCTATATACTCGGAGGGTTCCTATGTTCGCATCAGTCGTACAAAAGGCACCTTCGAGAAAGGATACGAGAAAAATTACAGTGAAGAAATTTTTAAAATTTCTCATATATCCAGACGGCAACAGCTTTACACGTACGAGTTAACAGATTTGAATGGGGAAAAAATTGATGGTTTTTTCCATCCCGAAGAGTTGGTTAAAGTTGGAAAAAAACGTTTAGCTGAAACAGAAAAATTTAAGATTGAGCGTGTAATACGTAGTCAAGGCCGTGGTCGAAATAAACAAGTACTCGTTAAATGATATGGGTATCCTGAAAAATTCAATTCTTGGATAAACGCGAGTGAATTAACTAATCTTTAAAAATGGATGAAGATGCTTTTTACTTGATTCTTCCCAGTAACAGTAGTATGAAATACTTTCCAGATAACACAACATCTTGCTTTACTACACACTTATCGCATGAGATACGATTACACGGTGATTGGAGTGTTGGATTGACTGAAATTCATATTCATAGTACTATTTTACACATTCAAGAATCTGAAGCAAAGTTTTTCTTCTATATAGATAGTGAAGAACTTTCTCAAAATATTATGAATGCGGGAAACATAAAATAATTTGAATGTTCATTTCCCTCTGGAGTATATGAAAGTATTGCTGAATTGGCCCGAGCAATCAATAACCATGCTGGCGATATTAATAAGCATATAGTATTTGATGTCTCGAAGAAAAGAAAAGGATTTTATGTGATACAGCGAGTATGTGAGTGTAAAGAAACACATTATATTGAAATGAATGAAAAGCTTAAAAAAGTTTTCGGATTTGAAAAAGAATTTTATGGCAAAAACGCTATTATTACTTTGAAAGCAAAGAAAAATAAGGACAGCACAAAGGGAGTAGCGGTTATCGGTGATAGAACGGTATGTTTAGCAAGAGCAATACCCGATCAATTCTACATTTACACAGATATATGTGTGCCTTACACAGTAGGAGATACTCAAGCTTCACTGTTACGTATAGTCACATTTAATAATACAAAGTATACATTTGGATCTAACATAGTGAAACAGTTTTCACCTATAAATTACATCCCTTTACTTAATAACACTTTCCAAAATATCATTTTAGATATAAGGGATCACGGTCATCGTATACCATTTGAGTACGGGACGTTGACGGTCACGCTTCAATTTAAACGTAATCACTAATTTAAAATATGTCTCATTACACAGCTTATTATTTCGAGCAGATTGGCGGAGGCGGAATCCATCGGGTATTCAACGGTTCATATTACCAGCGTGGACATGGTATAGGAAGTTTTCTAGGAGGTCTTTTTCGAAGAGTTCTATCTTATCTTACCACTGGAACAAAAGCAGTCGGTAAAGAAGCTGTTCGCGCAGGTATGCATGTACTAGACGATGTTACCAACAATGGTACAAATTTCAAACAGTCTGTAAATACGAGAATGCATGAATCGGGTCGAAATCTCAAGAGGAAGGCAGTTAATAAAATCTCTGAAATGATGAAGGGTTCTGGATATAAACGCCGTGTTGCCAAGCAGAAGCGTCAGTCACCCAAAAGACGCTCATCAGCTCGTACTAAAGTCAAAAGAAAACAAAGTGTTGTAAAAAAGAAAAACGATGGTATTCGAAAACGTAAAAGAGTTAGCAAAAAGAAAATACAAGCTTTACGCAGTGTGACAGATATTTTTGGACCTAACTAGAAAAAAACAAGATGGCGTTCTTACATGCAAACTCATGCGAATGCATGAAATCAAAATTAGACTTATTTACGCTTTCACCAACTCAAACATCTTTAGAATCTTCATAATTTATTCAGTATAAACCAGTGTCATCGCTTACCGAT
Source organism: Anastatus disparis (assembly GCA_017163975.1). NCBI lineage: Eukaryota > Metazoa > Arthropoda > Insecta > Hymenoptera > Eupelmidae > Anastatus > Anastatus disparis. The sequence continues at coordinate 4,322,595 of JAFFSR010000301.1, read as the reverse complement.
GATATACCAATTGAATTTGTAATACCTGGAGGTGAAGATTACATCGATCTAGCACACACAATGCTAAATGTGCGTGTACAAATTATACCGGATATTCCCGCTGAGAATAGTAGAGTAGGACCTGTTAATAATTTTCTTCATTCACTGTTTAACCAAATTGATATATTCTTTAATCAAAAACTCGTCTCACCACCAAACAATGCTTACTCATACAGAGCCTATATCGAAACATTATTAAATTACTCAAGCTCTGCAATGAATTCACATCTAACAACGTCTCTGTGGTATCTCGATACTGTTGGAAAAATGGAAACTCTACCAAACGTGGGGCGCGCTGCTGCTGAAGCTAATCATGGACTATTGAACCGATCAAATCATACGGAAAATTCAATAACAATAGATTTAATAGGTCATTTACATTGTGACGTTTTCAATCAAAATAAATTTTTATTGAATGGTGTTGAATTAAGAGTACGACTTGTTTGAAGTAAAGATGCATTTTGCCTTATGGATGCTTCCGAAAATGATACTTTTAGTGTTAGTATAAAAGAAGCCTCTTTGATGATACGTCGTGTAAAAATTAGCCCAGGAACATTACTCGCCCATGCCAATGCTTCAACGAAAGCAACCGCAAAATATCCTATTACACGAGTTGAAGTAAAATCATTTACCATGCACAGAGGTATACATGGTGATACTTTGGATAACATAATTTTAGGACAACTACCAAAAAGAATTATAATAGGATTTGTCAATAACAGAGCGTTTAATGGAAATAGACAATTCAATCCATTCAACTTTCAACATTTTTCCATTAATTATCTTTCGCTCTACATTGACGGAGTACAAGTACCGAGTAAACCGCTACAACCAAAATTTACAGGTGATAATCCACAGTTTGTTGAAGCTTATCACACTTTATTTTCAGGGACTGGTATACATTTTTCTAATGAGTCCCTTTGCCTCAGTCGAATAATTATTCTAGAGGTTTTTGTTTGTTTGCATTTGATCTGCCACCCGATCATTCTGCAAATTCTGCTTTACACGGGAATCTTATCAAACGTGGTAGTGTAAGAGTAAAAGTGAAATTTGATCAGGCCTTGGAACAAACAATAAATTGCATCATTTACGCAGAATACGATAACGTTCTGGAAATAGATTCAAATCTTAATATTATAACGGATTTTAATGCTTAAGCTGAAGGAGTGGGAGTAGAATCACAGATGGGGTGATTAGTATAAAAGATCATTGATGAACTGCGTTGATCATTAGTCTCTTTCTGGAGTCTCATTCGGTACAGTGAAAGTGGTCAAAAGTAAAGTCATCGATTTCGTCATTGATATTCAAGGTCTAAAAGACCGAAACAATAAATTTTTTCTAAAGGAAGTGGCAGTACTTAGTTTAAAAACTAGAGTTTTCACCTATTGGATAGTAAAATCACCACATGATTTCTCTGAATTGCCATCAAGAGTAAAACGGAGCAACGAATTTGTGATAAATCATCATCATGATATTCAATGGATAGAAGGCGACGTTTCCATCGGTCAATTATTACTTAATTTATATAACATTGCAAAAGTAGCTGCAAAAATCTATACTAGAGGTTACGAAAAAGCCTCGTATCTAGAAGCAACCATGTCGCAAAAAATCATCAATCTAGAAATATACTCACCATCATTCAATGAACTTTTTACAAGATATCATAAAGATGGATTTTCATGCGTCACTCATAGTACAAAAGATAAGTATAAAAGAGTTGTATGTGCCCTCAATCAGGCATACATTCTGCGGAAGTGATTGTATACGAAATTATCATTGTGTATCACATCCGACAACATCACCGACAATCCATTGAGGTTAAGCGACGCACTTCTTGAGCGTGTAAGATCACGTAGGTTAGCTCGCGCAGTTGCTAACGGAGGTGTGGATGAAGTTGATTGTCCTGCATCACCATCAGACTCCATCAAGGCATCGAAAGATAGCAATTCAGAAGCAGATGAAGATGATGATGATGACGAACAATGAATACTCGGCAAATAATCAAAGCAGTTGCTACAGTCAACGCTAGAACTGTAGGAGTATACGCAGCAGATCGGATTCCGAACATTCTTGAACTTCCAACAGCTATAGTTGCAAACGTTGATGACCATACAAAAGGGGGATCTCATTGGATTGCTATATACATAAATAAAAATGGCTACGGAACCTACTTTGACAGCTACGGATTGCCACCATTCTCGTCACATCATCTCGATAGACTCAAAAGAAATTGTGCGCGATACGAATGGAATAAACAACGAATGCAAAGCTACGATTCGCAAGTTTGCGGTCAATATTGTATTATGTTTTTATACCATATGTCTCATTTTCATAATTTACGTACGTTTTGCAGTAAGTTTTCAAGAGATTCCAAAAAGAACGATAATTTAGTTATAAAAATTTATAATAAACTATTAAAGAATAAAATTAAGCATAAAAAATCTGTAAAAGCTTTTAGTAACGAACGTTCCTTAGGTTTTGGCTTTTGTAATCAATCATGCACTTCGAGAATATAATATTAAATCTATTATTGTAACATGAAATTTATATTCAATAAATATTAACCAAATGTACATTTTTTTCTTCGTAATAATTATTTACCTACACCTTATCCTTTCCACATTAGTATTATTTAAAAGTATTTAACTTATCATTTAACAGAGAAATATATTTATTCTATGAATTTCCGTTATACTATCTTTTTATAATATAATTTTATTCATTTAAACTGATTTAATGTAGAAATTAAATATTTTTAATAATAAAAGGAAATAATAAAATATATCTAATATATGCTATATATTCTTGAAATATATCACATACTACGCAATCAAAATTGAGAATGGAATCTTTCATTTTTTATCAGTTTATGATGAAATATAAAGCTCTATTGAACCGATAAAGAGCATTAATATTTTTGTCAAGTTATGACAAAATACGACTTAATAGGAAATGATATAATGTGATCTTTATATTTTGTTTATCAATGAAATATAATATTACATACTATGGAATAAGATGTGAAATTTGATTCTTTTATTCTTGACAGGAAGTTGTGAAATAACAATATAACTGAAGTAAATATCACAACAAAAGATGTAGTCGACACATACGACATATCGAGGGAATATAATATTACCCGATATCAGAAGCGATAATGGAATATTTTATATTGGACAGAATGTGATTAAATACGTATCTCAACAGGAAATGATGGAATATAACCGCTATAACTTGATTTTCAAGGAATCATAATATTTTATTCTACGAAAACAGTACCCAACTGTTGAACCTTTTATATATTATCATTTAACATAAACATGATATTCTTGGAAAAAAAGCATATCAAACGATACATACTTTTCCCCACATGCTTTTGAACTTGGTAGGGATTAGGAATATAAAGCACAAGCGAGACCTCAAGTCAGATTAGTTCCAGTTCAGACACAGTTCAAGTAAGAATCGATTATTCGTAAGTCGACAGCTTTATTTCTCTCTCAAGTTATCCATAATAATTAAATATGGCACAATCAACGAGTGAAAATTGCCGTGACAATAACCGTTTTAAAGAGTACGGTATGCTTCTTCTAGATAGCATGTTTTTTTCGACAACGTATTCTCTCAACAAGTCGCAGAGCAAACGTGTAGCTGTTGGTTTACAATACGAAGGTGGTTATTACAAACCTTGTGTAAAAATATCGACAAATTCTTCATCCAAATGGATTAATTTTGATATCAATGCCTGGAAGCTATTGAAAAATCATTTTGACTTGATCAACACTTATTTTCAAGAGAACTACATATTCAAAACTGAGTACGGAAATCCATCAAAAATTTAGAGAACCACGATCTTTTATTTATGACATCATACCATACAAAAACGATAGTGCTCGAGGAGAGAGCAGTATTCCAACCACCAGTACATGTTCAACCAGTAGATGAGGAAGAGCAAAGTGAATCACCTAACAAAAAAAGGAAATCTATGCACCAAACGCCTTCAAAAAGTGTCATTTGATGGTCTTTAGCTCGGAGTGCCTTGTATAGATGAGCATCTGGTGCAATTGGAACGTCGTACTGGAAAAGTCAATAGGATTATCGACTACATCCAAGAATACCTTAAGCAATTCAAGAAAGATGGAGATGAAGATATAAGGTCATTTACATTGAAAACCTTTGCTAGTTTTAATCGATATTATACTGTAAAAATTCACGAAATAACCACTTTTGTTTTAACAAAAATGCTTGACGATAAAGATTTAGATAAATCTACATTGAATATTGTAATTTTAGAAATTAATGCGTATACTTTACCACACATCTACAACGACTTGTATGCTTTGATGTATGAACCTTAATATAAATTGTAACGTAAATATAATAAACAAATGAAGTGTGTACATTTTAAGAAAGGTAAACCAGCATTTAAAGTTATGTATGTATGGACTTATGCAAGTCAAAGTGCACGTCGTGGTGAGTGGGAATGAATAGGTCTTGACAGAGAGAGATTTGGAATAAGAATTGAAAGAATGAAATCCGTTATCAAACCTGTATTATTAAAAAAATATAATGAATACTTAAACAATGAATAATTAAAATATTCAAATATTATTTAATCATATTTGTATTACAAGAAATTATACATTAATAAAATTACAAAATACTTAACAAAAATTTTTTAATTTTATCCCCTCCACTTTTTTCCATTTTCAATCATAATATATTTAGTATAAATACACTTACACCGTGCAAAGACTTTTATTTCCATTTCATCATTCATAGAGTACGCTAGAGATGAACAATGGGTCAGGTACAAGGAACAGTAAAACAATCATCTTACTTGGATTCAGATGGAACCAGGGAGGAGAAAAAACCTTTGCTCAAAGATGAAAAATCTAAAAAAAAACAATTTTATACTAAATATTCAATAAATACATATTCATTCCCAAAAACTCAGGGATATAAAAAAATATAAACAATATACTTACCATAATCGGTCCTTTTCAGGGCCAACAATAAAAAAACGTAGAAACATCTATAATATACTTAGTGTATAAACACAAAGTTATCTCACTTATATGTTTACGTTAACAAGTAAATATATTAATAGATTCTTTATGTGACTATCTCATCTTAATTCTTTGTTTAAATAAATTTTAAAGTTTTTATATCAACTTTTTGTATAAATTCTATGTGGGAACTCATTTCAACAAGTGGGTGTAATAGCAACATTGTAGGAGATTTTCGTGCGTAAGATACCGAGGCTCTTCATCCCCATGATAAATTCTATCTTTCTCTCTCTCTCTCTCTCTCTCTCTCTCTCTCTCTCTCTCTCTCTCACGTTCCTTTTTTTTTAATTAAAAAAGTGTGGACACTTTTATTTTGAATAACTATAAAAATGTTCATATAAAAAACAATAATTTTATTTTATCGTGAGAAAAATATTTTTAAAGATAAGTACTCTCTCTCTCTCTCTCTCTCTCTAAATTTTATATTGTACAACATATTGTATAAATAAAAAACTTATCTATCTATCTATCTATCTCTCTCTTTCTTTTTCTTCAATATGTCATTCTACTTCTTAGGCTAGGGGGTTTGATGCGGTCCCTCAGTCTATTGTTCATGGGGCTCTTCCAGTTATTGGGCCCTTGCTATGTCGTATTTTTAATGATTCGTTTCGTGAGTATGTGTTTCCCTCATGTTGGAAGATCTCGTTGATTACCACAATCAACAAGGTCTCTTCTCCATGCACTATGAGTGATATACGACCTATTTCCTTGTTGTCATTCATATCCAAGGTTCTTGAGCGTCTCGTACATCAACAACTTTATTATTACTTGTCAACCAGACATCTGTTGGATTCTTATTAGACTGGATTTAGAACTGGACATAGTACCCAAACGGCTTTGCTCAAAATAACAGAGGATATTAGACTCAATATAGACAGACGTTATGTAACTATGCTTCTATTATTTGATTTTAGCAAGGCATTTGATACTGTGTGCCATGTCACTCTGCTTCGGAAACTAACTTCTCTCGATGTCTCGCACACTGTTGTCAGGTGGTTTGCCTCTTACTTATCTAATAGACGGCAGTCTGTCGTTGACTCTGATGGTAATGCATCTGACTTTGTTACTCTGAATACAGGAGTTCCCCAAGGTCCTGTACTTGGACCACTTTTATTCTACATTTATATTAATGACGTTGCTGCCAACTTTCACTCTGGTGTACAGCGTTTGATGTATGCCGGCGACTTGCAAATCTATGTGCATTTTCCGATTCCTGAACTTAGCGCTTATACTAATCTTATGAGTGATCATGCTGTTCTCATTCCAAATTGGGCCTCTGATAACCATCTGAAATTGAATGTTGACAAAACGAAGGTAATAATTATTGGCTCCTATTTTTATATAAATATGCTGTCCTCATCATCTGTAACTGGCGTTCCGTTGAACGGTGCTAATATTAGATTTGAGTCCTCTGTTCGTAGTCTGGGTGTTTGGTTGGACAGTGAGCTTAACTGGAGAGAGCACGTTACACAAGTGTGTAATAGGTCATTTTCTCTGCTTTACAGACTAAACTTCTTTAGAAAGAGCACCACGTTTGCTCTTCATATACATCTTATAAAAACATTGCTGTTTCCACTTCTGGATTACTGCTGTTTGGTTTACTGTGACCTCTCGGCTGAGCTTGACCTTAGACTTCAGAGGATCATCAACTCTGGTATACGTTACATCTTCGGTGTAGGTAGGCGTGAGCACATCTCTGCTTATAGGTTCTCATTAGGCTGGTTATCCACTGCGGGTAGAAGAAACTATTTTTCTTCTACGTTTCTGTATAAGATGTTCTTATCTTGTACTCCATCTTATTTGTATTCTATGTATCAGTGGAGCCGGCCGGTGAGGTCCTTGAGGGGTGATGTGAAACCTTTGACCATTCCTTTTTCATTCACTGAGTATCGCCTACAATCGTTCCTGGTCACTTCCTCGCGGCTATGGAATGATCTTCCTGCGACTTTACGCAACTCATCTTCGCTCATGACATTCAAGACATTCTCATTTGCACACTACCTTGCCTTGGAGAGTGGACCTCTACTTCATGCTAATTTATAAAACTGTTTTATATTGTATTGATTTTATTGCTGTAAAGTTTGTTTTACTTATATATTTGCTTGATTTCTGTTTTCTTTTTTACTGTTTATTATTATTATTGTGCTTCATATTAAATTTATTAATTCTAATGTATTACTGTAATTAATTGTACAACATAATGTACATATAATAAATTTGGTTATCTATCTATCTATCTATTTATCTTTTTCTCTTAAGGAGGGATCATATTTCATATGCGATAATATCCACACATTAGCCTGCGATGGCGATGACGTAACCGTCTCTGCCGAAACTACAAATTTGTACCAATTTAGCAATTCGGCAAATTCCAATATAAAGACCGCATCAAATATTATAATATGATCTTTATAGAAACAACTAACCATTTCATTTATAAATTATTTTATTACAAAAAAAATATTTTTTTTCTCTATCGTATTCAATGGATCTTGAATTAATAAAAAAATGCAAGACTTATTAAAAAAAAAAAGATTATATTTATTCCATAAATAATCGAAAACAATATTTATTTAAACGAAAATTATTTACATGAACTTAAATAATATAACCTTCGATCCTAAATCAACCTTATTACTTAACATTAAGTAATGATACTAATTATTGTTAAACTCATTTTTTTTTATAAAGGCAAAAATTCGTAATTTTATTGACAATTTCACTTCTTGAAGTCTACGATATAAAATAATTAGTCTGATATAAAAACTAATTAAGTAAATATGCTGTTAAATAACATATTATTACTATCTCATTTTTTTTTAATTTTTGAAGTTATAACAAACTGAAACATTGAATTTAAAAAGTACCTTCTGTTCAAGTAAATACTATATAAAATCTCCATATTAACTAAACTCGATTTACTAGACTTGAGGAAGACTAATTATGTATGTATATTGTCTATAAGATAATTGTATTTACATATGTATAGGAAATATAATATTATAAATGGAATGATCACTGACTTAACAAAATATCTTATGAAACTTTAACATATTTGAAATACCAATTTCATTAAAATGAAAACATAAGAAACTTAGAAAAAAGATATATTTTTAACTATTTTCATAAAACAACAATATTCCTTCGTTTGAAATAATTAAATAAATAGTTGTTCGAATAAGAAGCATAATGTTAATAAATTGGTAAATGGATATAAAACAATTTTCAACCTTTATATAGCATACAAAAAAAATCATCAAAATTTCACCGACTTCCAATATTTATTTTAATACATAAATTAGTTAAAAATTGAAATAATTTCGCAGATAAGCAAACAATAAATTAAAAACAAAACACAAAAAAATGTATAATTATGTCAAAACGAATTAAATTCTAGATTTTTTTTCTCTCTCATTTACTTGCGCGTATCTGTTTGCCTATTTATTCATCCTAATTGACAAATTTAGTATAAGTTATGATTTTATAAACAAATATGTTTGCGTCAATGAATATGTACACTCGACGGTAACATATTCTATGATAATTCTTTTTACCACATTTAAAAATTAACCAATAAAAATGAGCGGACTGACGGAATCATTCAATAATGTCGTGTTATTTTAAAATATTTTAAAATCACAGAAAAAGAACTATCATAGAATATGTTTCCGTTGACTGTACATTTGGATTTATAATATATATAAGATCAATGAGAAAATAATTTAATTAGAATTTTTTTTATCTAAAAGAAATAGTAAATTTACAATTGCATACAAGGTAACTAGAAAATTTTTACCATACAATCAAAAGTAATTAGTAATTATACGAAAATAAACTTTTTTTTCCCTTTTCCTTCAAAAATCGGCATTATACATTTGATTCACTACATAGTATCGAGAAAATATTCTATTGGACATTGAATAACTTTGGTTAAGTTTTTAAGATACACATTTCTTTTTAATTTCAAACAAATATTTTATTTAATATTATTGTATACAATAAAAATTCATGAACATCGTACAATCAACATCACGTTCTATGACTAGCAACTACAAGCATATCAAGAGTGCGACACCATAGAAAAATTGATAAACAAATTATCACTGCCAAGTTGATGGGATTTTGGAACCAACATCCACACATCTGTACTAGAATAGAACTTAAAAAAAAAAACCACAGTAAATAATTGTTTAATAATGGTGTTACGATAGTTTGAATCAAAGTCTAAAAGGAATCTACTATCACAGATAAACCAGTGACTTCACTTCAATATATTGAGGTTATGTTGCATATAAGTTTTGCAGTTTTTTCTAAGACAAAACATTTCCTTCTAAGAGCAAGAAATCTTTGAATTCGAAAACCTTATGTAAAAATTTATTTTTGTATCAACAAATTCATTTTAATTTTCATCTGAATTTCAATCTATTTTTTTCATAATATCTAAGATAGCATTACACACTTTAATCACATAAATTATTATTACTATTATTATTGTATTTTAATTGTCTAAATTCCGATTTATATAATTTGCAATTCCTTACATTATTTTGCGTAATAGCACAACAAAATATTGCATACACAATTTCACGAAATTTTTTTTGTTCACCAATTTTTTTTACACGCTACCAAATTTTATTCTTTCATTATTGTTAGTTAACTATACCATATCAAAACTCCTCAACGAAAAATTTAACGATAACAAGTATACCAACAATTTACTCACGTAACTAACCAAATATACTGCAAAAATAATGTATCTTATCATGAATTAAAATCAATTGTATTATCTAACATGTTATTTACAAATCAGCAGCTTAACTCGGTCTATTCTGCGACTCTTATGCTGATTGCCGAGACGACAGTCGACCTGAGGGAGAAGGTGTGACATCCCATGGAACTATGCCCTTCAAATCAATATAATATTATTAAAACATTCTTGAATTTAAAAATTGTAAATCTTAATTTCAATTCTATTTAAAAGGTTAACAACCAAAATTAGTTCCATGCGATGTCGCGAGTCAGCGTTTCCCAGTACCGACTCATTGCGGAAACTCAACCGTCAACTGTATACAAGTGTAAAGGAGAGACGGAGAAGAAAGGAAAAATTCATTAGTAAGCAGGCTAATGAACTTTTAGGAAGTTAAAAGATTCCTGTCTTAAAAATTTTGAATACATGTCGAGGTTTGATTGAAGCTTCCATTTCTCGATCGCCCGGGCGCGAGGTAATAAAAAATAAACCTCTACGTCACTACACCGCCTTTAGTCACAACAAGACGGCAACCGCAAGAGTCGGCTCTGCCAGGTCCACTGGGAAAATCAGTATTACTTTAAGTCTTAATTACTTAAGTTATTTTAATATATATATATATATATATATATATATATATATATATATATATATATTAGTGAGTAGATTAGAGCCCTACTTCACTAATAAATGAAAATAAAAAAACACTAGGATATAAGATTCAAATTTGATTACAAATTTTGAATTGAAATATTAAAGGAGGAAGCCCAACTTTATCTTGACACGGACATTCTCACCATGTAGTTTAAGGAGCCCGAGTATAGAAAACATCAGGACGATCGAGTCGGAAACAAATTCTACTCTTTCTCTCCTAATTTATGAGTTGCTTAAATTAATAAGATTTAAGTGTTAGAATTAATCACAGTCAAGCATATAAAAATTGATTAAAATAAAAGAAGGGCAACTATATACTATTCTTAAATTAATATGTATATTAATTTATATAAAATTATTTAATTATTGTTAAAATTATAATAATAAAAAAAAATCCTTTTCTTTTAAGGAATAAAAATAAAAAATAATAATTTGTTGTTTGTTATTTAATCTAATAAAATATATAATTTTTTATATAAACATAAATATATATATATTGAAGCGGGCTTGACTTTAATCACGGTCGCCAGGTAATATTTTAACTACTGAATTTAAATTTACTTCATTAATTTAATCTATACATGCATATACAAGGTGTATACCGCAATATCATAAAAGAAAATTACATCTATCGACGATCTCCTTCAGTGCAATACTCTTGGAGATGCGATAGTTTATAATTTTCTTTACGTGTGGAGGAGTTGGTAATGTGATAAAAGTTATTATCGACGACTCCATTGAGTGCAATACTCTAAAGAGTGCGATAATAAACTTTTTTATTGTATGAAAAATGTAGAAAAGTGTTTAAATCGACATCTTTGAGTGCAATACTCTTAGATGTGCGATAAATAACACTTCTATTTAATGCAATATGACTAAATAAATTATTATCGACGACATATCCAAGTGCAATACTCTTCAATGTGCGATACTTAATTTATTTATTTGTTCTGTGAAAAGTGATGTATGAAATGAGATGAGTTATACTTTTCTCAATAAATTTTTGAATACAGTCTCATTCAAATTAGAAATACTTAATCTTTTTATTAAAAAATTAAGAAAATATATATTTTACAAAGATTTAAAAGTTACATAGTACTTTAAGACAGAATGCTTAAATCTTATACTTCTGACAGTATAAGATCGAATGAATATAGAATCCATGTTAGATGTTACATGGTCGAACATCTAAAAGATAATGAGAGAGCTTGCTTGGATTCACGCTCTTTTATATTATTTCATAAACCTTCTATGAGGTTCTATTCCTTATTGAAGAATTATATTTTAGGAAATAGAATGTTCCATAACTTTATTCTATATATTTGCAAAAGAAACATTTAATTAAAATAAATATATTTGTAAAAGAAACATTCTATTTACTTTACATTTCAAAAGACTATTTTTTATAGTTAATTTTATTATTTATTAATTAAAAAAGCTTATTTTTTAATTCATATTTTTAAACTTTAAATAGAGTAATCATTTTTATACATATTATATAAATAGAATGTTCTATTCATATCTACACAATTATTTTAAAAAGTTACATTTTATTATTAACAATTAAATATTGATAATACTTCTTATTAAAAGAAATAGAACATTCTATTTCTATAATCATTTTACTATATCTGTATATATATATATATATATATATATATATATATACATTTTGAGTTATCTTATCGGCCTCAGTAGGTAACTAAGAAGTCCTACTTATACTTTTAATGTAATTTAATTTTATTATTACAGAAAATCATTCTATTTTATAGATAATGACAAGTTATTTATGAAATATTTATATTAAGTTAAATAATTCAATTCAAAATTAATATGAGCCGTTATAATACATATATATGGGATGTTTCATGTCAACTCGACTGACAAAAAAATAGAATTTGCTGAAAATCCGTGAAGAGGTTCCATTTGATACCCAAAATATACAAAAAAATTTTTAGAGGCATAGGTCAAAGGGATTACGAGTAATAAGTAATAGAATATTGTGATTTTCAAATTTTTTTGTTAAATTACCAACTTAATTATTTTTTTCCTCAGAAACTAAGGATTTTAGAGATTCATTTATGAATATATTTATTGTTGCAAATGATGAGTAGAATCTACACAAATTTTTTTAAATCTCAGAATTGCTGTCTTCTGATTGGTTCGTTTTGTACTTTCATGTAATTTTGAATTTCTGGTGTTCGACCAGGTTGATTTCATTCAGGTTGCACTATGTTATGTCTTTTTATAATATCTTGAAGTGAGCTTTGTCTCATCTTAAGCATAGAACTGAGAGAAGAGCTATAGAACTTTGAATATTAAAAAATAAAATAGAATTTTCAATTTAAAACATAAATACTGTGGATTTGGTTCTTCGAATATTGATAATGCAATATACGAACAAATGATTTTTAAATATCTTAAAAGAGATCTATTTTTTAATAATTTAAGTATTAATTTAGAATCTGAATTGAAATATCAACTGTTCATTATTTAGACATCCTCAAAATACACTCACAACCAAAACATATTTATGTACTTCAATAAATTGTTATTATGATTTTAAATATTTAAAATAAGATGAGTTTATAAATATATAATACATATGTATTGAAAAATTATTTAAATACGTATTAAACATTTAGGAATGATTATTTATATAATAGTTTTATGTAATCCAATAAATTAAGATTTTTATAAATATTAGATATTAAAATATTCAGATCCTTTTTCTTATTTGATTTCGATAACTATAAATTCCAATAATTGATTAAAATAATATTACAGAATTATATTACCGTCAAATTGAAAATTGGAAACGTGTTATAAGTAGAAAATGATTTTAATACTTACATGTTATGTCCCATTATATCTGTAACGTTACATAAAATGAAAGTTTATATGTACATATGTTATATACAAATTTCTTAACTTTAAACATTGACATAAAATATTTACCCATGGGCCTGGCAAGTAATTTTGTAAATATTTAATAAAATTTAAAAAATTTCAGAACATTTTTAAATAAATGATAAAAAAAAGATAACAAGAAATAATTAAAAAGCCTTTAATTTCAACATTTTTCATGAACAATTCGAAAAATATTAACTTCAGAGAAAAATGTATGATATAAAAAAGATTTATTTTTTTATATTCTATAACTTTTATTCTATATGCTTTTTGATAATAATTTAGTAATAATCTTATTTTACTATAAAAATAAGTTTTTTATCATAAAAAAACATATTTTAAAGGGTTACATTTTTCGCGATGTTGAAAATATAAGGCACTTCCGTATAGCGATCGTGCCTAAAAATTGAAAAATCCTTCGTTAAAAATTATGGTAGGATCTCATAGTTTTATTACCTTTATTATATACTTGACATTTATTTCAAGTATATAATAAAGGTAATAAAATTTGAAAAAAAAATTTTTCAACACATATTTAAAATCATTATAATAACAATTTATTGAAACACATAAATATGTTTTGGTTGTGAGTGTATTTTGAGGATATCTAAATAATGAACAGTTGATATTTCAATTCAGATTCTAAATTAATACTTAAATCATTAAAAAATAGATCTCTTTTAAGATATTTAAAAATCATTTGTTCGTATATTGCATTATCTATAATCGAAGAACCAAATCCACAGTATATATGTTTTAAATTGAAAATTCTATTTTATTTTTTAATATTCAAAGTTCTATAGCTCTTCTCTCAGTTCTATGCCTAAGATGAGACAAAGCTCACTTCAAGATATTATAAAAAGACATAACATAGTGCAACCTGAGTGAAATCAACCTGGTCAAACACCAGAAATTCAAAATTACATGAAAGTACAAAATGAACCAATCAGAAGACAGCAATTCTGAGATTTAAAAAAATTTGTGTAGATTCTACTCATCATTTGCAACAATAAATATATTTATAAGTGAATCTCTAAAATCCTTAGTTTCTGAGGAAAAAAATAATTAAGTTGGTAATTTAACAAAAAAATTTGAAAAATCACAATATTCTATTACTTATTACTCGTAATCCCTTTGACCTATGCCGCTAAAAATTTTTTTGTATATTTTGGGTATCAAATGGAACCTCTTCACGGATTTTCAGCAAATTCTATTTTTTTGTCAGTCGAGTTGACATGAAACGTCCCATATATATATTAAATTCGTGAATATGCACAAGTATTATTAAAAATATTGATCGTAATGATTTTGTTTTATCGTATTTAAACTTTAATTATACATGTAGATTAGGTGTAACTATTGTTACACCAATTCTTAATCCTTTCAGGCAAGTTAATTCGCATGTAACCTGCCTCACCAGGTCTTTATTTCAAAAGATATGCAACCATCAGTTGCGTTCAAGTGAAAGTTGCACCATTTAGCGTGGTGTGTAACATAAATACGGCGCAATTTGAGTTACACTTCTTAGAAAGCGTGACGGTTGTTACACGCGAAGACTGGTTACTTACAGCAGATAGTTACACATGTAGTATATTTATCGATGCAACGAGACTTACATCTCTATTAAGGTACAACAGCCTATTGTGTGCGTGTATAGGTTACATTCAAACTTTTAGTATAAAAATAAATTAAATTACGGAAAGCATAAATTCTAGCCGATACAAAATTTAATTTAAAATTTTATAATAAATAAAGATTGAAGATAATCACTTAGAGAATTATACTTGTGCGTATTCTAACGAATTAATATTAAAATTATAAGCCAGCAAGAGACAAGGTAAGTCTTAGGACGGTAGACTGGTTCCCAACAAAAATAAATAATTTTTGTTTAAGAACTCAATGCTTGAACCAAGTTCGGTCATAACAATATAATATAATACCTGGGTTAAAAATCAACAAATTGCAAGCATCTTTCAAATATTTATAAAAATTATTTATATAACTAGTACTAATTCGACTTAAAACTAGTTTCCTTTTATTTCAAAATTTTTCAATTAGTTGGATAATGAATCTCAAATCATTACGGATGATTATTGTTATTTTACCTGCAGTAAATTGAACTTGTTGATTGCTTAATCAATTTTATGAAGAGTGTAAGGTATAGATTTCAATTTTGCAATAAACCCAGGTAGTATATACACTACCGGTCAATTGCTTTTGCCCACCCTAAAGTAAAATTTATTAAAATAAAAAGTTTTATATCTTCGGAACTAATGATCGCATCTTCAAAATCCAAACAGCGTTTGAAAGATTGGTCAAAAACCTTTCAAATAAAGTAAGTCGGGTATGAAAAAAGTCATTTTCTAATTGCTTATAGCAATGTAAAAAAAAAATTTTTTTACTAATTTTTTTTGTCCACATAAAAGTGAATTTATGGAACTTATAATATTGAAAAAAAACATTTTTCCCCGAGACTTATTCGTTACTAAATATATATATTCTAGATGAAAAATGAAACATTTTTTCTTCAATATAAAATTTTCTATCTTTCTTAGTTTATGAGATAATCATGATTGAAAAAATACGTCTTTTTTCCGAAAAAATCATCATAACTGTGGGTAAAAAAGTCATAGAAACATTTTACTTAGCTCATTTCAAAGAGGACTATTAGATTTTTAAGGCCCATTTGGTTTTTTTTCGATATTATAATTTCCATAAAAATAGCATTCACTTTTATATGAGCAAAAAAAATTGGTAAAAAAATTTTTTTTTATATTGCTATAAGCAATTAGAAAATGACTTTTTTCATATCAGACTTACTATATTTTAAAATTTTTTGACCAATCATTCAAACGCCGTTTGGATTTTAAAGATGCGATCATTAGTTTCGAAGATATAAAACTTTTTATTTTAATAAATTTTACTCTAGGGTGGGCAAAAGCAATTGACTGGTAGTGTACATAATAAAATAAAATTTTTTTACCACAAAATTTCTGTAAACTTGCATTATTTAATGATAACCTCCACTTCTAATTATATTATGATGGTTTAGCGTTAATAAAAAAAGCAATACAGAACAAGTTGAAAAAACAAAAAAAATTTTTTTTTTGTTGATAAAGTCAGTTTACAAAAATACAAAATTTTAAAACTAATATGATATAGATCTACCCATATCATAATCTTAGTATTACTAGTCAAATTTTCAGACTGAAAATTCACTTCTTGTCTAAAATCTTTATATCAAAGCTAAAACCATATTATTATAATTCACCTAACACCTTTCATAGAATTCAAAATATTAAACAATAATTTAGAATAAATACGCGTTATTATTAGAATTCGTTTTATCAGCAAGATAAATAAAACTTTTAAAATATTGAGTTTTTCTAAATTTTATGTTCAATATAATTAATTATTTTAAACGAATAATCTTTATAGTAAAATACTAATAAAAAAATAAAATTTTAAAGATAAAGTTTGCTACAATCTTTTCGAAAAATTCATTTATTATATTCGATCAAATAACCTAAAAGAGATAGTAAATAATTTGATATTTAATGATATTCAATGGTCAATAAAAATCAACGATATATACAAGATATTTTTAACAAAACTCGATAGATTAGAGTTTTAAGAAAGAATTAAACTTTTCCTAATTGTATGCAGAAATGTAACTGAAATTTAATTAAATTAAGCCGTTTGTACAAACTTTTAGAAACAAATTTTGACTATTTCAATATAATTCAAAGTTTTTTTTTAAAGAAAAAAATAAAACCGTAAAAGTACTTAATATAGTTAAAAGCAGCTACATTGAATTCTTAATAAATCAGCAAAAATAAAATATTATCAACTTGACTTTGTTGATCGACATATTACACTAGTCACGGGTTTGATTCACTCACTTTAGTCAACGATGAGTGTCTGATTGCAATTTGAAACAAATTTTTTTCCCAAGCTAAATTCTACCTGATATTTTCGCTGAATTCAAGACTAAGCAGAAAAACAACACTGGAAATTTTTATAAAATTTGTGAGCGGTCATAACAGTTAAAATCAGCGAAAACTGACTACCTAAAATAATATCTTATTCTTTCCAACGACGTAAAATATGAAATAAAATATGATTTATTGTAATGATGATACTTGGGCTGAACGGAAATGAGACAATGCAAGAATGTAACAGGATTCTCCAACAGTGCACATGAGTTATTTTTAAAATATTTCAATAAATTAACAATTTATTAGTGGATTAGATACCTAATGAGAAAAAACAGAAAAATTAAACTAAAAAAAATATAAATATGAATATTATGTAAGTTATGGCTTACAATATCTCAAATTCCTATTATTTAAAAAAAATAAAAGTAACACTAATAAATTGTTGAAGAAAATAAATAATCCTAATCTAATATAATAACTACGATAATTGGCTGCTGTTTTAGTATACAGGTTTTCATTTAAAATATAGCCCTATCTACTAAAATAAGAACGTCACTATGCTTATAGAAAAGAAAGATTACTACAATAATGAATTATGGTAAGAATAAATAAACCCGCGCTAATTAATCTCACATCAATATTCAACGCTAGCAGTTTGGGTTAGGTGTCCCACATGATAATCTTTTTATTACTTGCAAAAATTTTTCAAATTAAAATGAAAATATAATTAATAAAAATAATTCAACTTTATTGTAGTATTTTTTTAAAAAGAAAATCCCAATAAATGACAAACTAACTAAAATGTTAACATAAACAAAACAAATAAGAAAAAAAATCTTTCTTTAGAATAACTTAATTATTAATAATAAGCAAGCAATATGAGTGTCACTAAATAATTTCTTTAACCACGCGCACAATGTAAATAAATAAAAATACATGGAAATAATAATGAACAGAATATACGAATAAGAAATAAGTGGTGAATAATAAAATGTACAATAAATAATAAAATAAAATGTAAAAGAATAAACTTATTATACGTAAGGGGAAGGACATTCGGTTATGGAAGGCATCTTGACAGATGGTTAAGATTTAGATGAGCTTGTGAGTTCTGCATAGTGCAAGATGCAGGACATAGATTAAGACAGTCTTGCATAAAAGGATGTATTTTTTGAGGGAAACTGATAAAAAAATGAATTACGAATAAAATGATTAAAAATAATAAATACAAATGACAAAAATACAAGTGCTGCACCCCTGGATCTTGTAGGGCAATTTTTGTCATTACGCGAAATGAAGTAAGAATACTGGATCTTGTAGAATAATTATTTTACTTTTAAGGAAAGGATACAGCAGTATTTTTTTGGGGGGATTAAAATAACTTGGAGTGTGCATGCTGCACCCCTGGATATTGTGGCACGCATTCCAGTTATATTTTTCCATGGGGAGGTCAAGATAAAAATACGAGTGCTGTAACCCTGGATCTTGTGGCACGATTTTTATCTTTTATAGGCGGGTACTCTTGTATTTTATTCTTCGATGACGGAATTGATTTAAAAAAAAAAGATAAAAAAGATAATATAAATAGATAAAAAAATTATTACAAGTAGAAATGATTAATTTAAAAAAAAATTTTTTTTACAGTGACACTCATACAATCATAAAAAAAATTATTTTTTAAACTATAATTAAAATTCAAGACAAATAAATGTACGAATATTAAAGTAATGAACGATTTAAAATGATGAAATAATTAGTAAAAATAATTACCAAAATTATCAATATATTTAAAAGAAAACGAAAACAAACAAAATTTTTTTTCATAATCTGGTAAAACATGAAAATGCAAAAAAAATGTGCGCCAGCAAAGAAACACTGTACGGGACACCTGCCCTAACTAAAGTTAATGGGATCCCAGAAAGAAGAGGGAAACAACCCCGCTTATTATAAGAAACACTAGAGTTCGACTAGGTATAAGACAGCGATGCGCATCATTGTATAGATCATTTCGTGTCCGAAATTTCATCAAGAAACATCTATAAGTTTTAATTTAATAATTATAGTAAACTAAGACTATTTAATAATTTAACTTTTAAAACTTAGAATTTCTTGATCCTGATGACAGTAAATTTTTATAACGGTTATCTCGACATGAATTCTTTTAATGGTACTATAGGCTTACAATCGAGAAAACTTATTGTGTTCTATTCCATCAAGTTATAGAATCAAAATTAGAAATTTTATTAAAATAACTCCAACTAATAATTTTCTTATAAATTAATCGATTTAAATTATTATCAGTCAATTAAATTTACAATTCATAAGAAAATCAACAATACAATAATATTTAAAAAAAAATATTTAAAATCATTTAAGAAATTTTTTTTTTCAGAATTTTCGGGATTATGAAAATAATTTGTAGTATTGGAAATAATTTAAGCTAGATTATTTTTACCAAAAATCTTACCAGCCAAATTATTTTTTTCATTTTTGTTTCGAAAATTAAATAAATTAAAAGCTCGTAAACATTCACTTACAATATCTATATCATACACACTTATTACTCATAATTATTTAATCTTGATTGTTAATTTCACAGTATTTCGAAATTATTTATAAATTCTGGCACAATATTAATATTTGTAAAATTTTATAAGTTAATGCTGGTGATGGATAAAACGAGCCGCTCCAATATAATCACAATTTTTATTACATATTTAAAAATGTATCTAAAGTAATTATTTCAATAAAATCACTCTAAATTATTTTTTCTTATTTAATAAATAACATAATAAATCCTTATACTTAATAATTTATACATTATTTCAATTCGACAGTTACTTTTTCTTCTTTATAGTTTTTCTCATTAGATTTTCATTAATAAAATATTTTATTATAGATCAGAAAGAAATTAAAAATAAGCAAAAACGGTAAAATAGTTTCAAAACTTGTAATTTTCAATTTTTTTAGCCATTTATAATTGAATTTCTAAGAATTATTTTCATAATTTTCAATTTTTTTCAAACTACAACCAACATAATAATAATACCTGTCTTTGCATTTGCATATAATCCAAATAGTTACACGCTATTTTCTTTGTCGAGGACGACAAATTCCTAAGTGAGGGGGGGGGGGAAGCGGAATTTAATAATGAGATTTTTTATTTTCATTATAATTAAGGGGAATCATCATACCAACGAAGATAGACGCTTATAGAAGCGTACTTCTGGGTTAACTTTGGGGGCCCAGCTTTTGGAGGACATTTAACATTACGTGTATATCTATATATATGAAAACATCGGTATATATAGATATAGAAATACATGGGATTTTAGTAGCGCCACCATGCGGCTGGAGGACATAAGCTTAGATTTTGAGCCCCTGTCCGCCCATTTAAAGTACGCTTCTATAAGCGTCTATCTTCGTTGATCATACCGACATAGAGTTCTACCTTATCTACATTTGAATTATGAATTTTAATAAAAATTTAACTATTCATGACTGAAATTTGTAGGAGAGGCACATTCTTAATATGCCAAAGAATTTATTGCAACGTTAAAAGACAATATAAGGGTAAAAATAAAGGCGAAAAGTGCTTAATACGATTAACTTTTAGATGTAGTTATGAATAATCCTATTATGCAGTTTTTGTCTTCATTTTAACTTTTATTCTGTCTTTTAACGTTGCAATAAATTCTTTGGAATGCTAAGAATGTGCCTCTTCTATGAATTTTAGTCAAAAATAGTTAAATTTTTATTAAAATGCATTATTCAAATATAGATAAGGTAGATCTCTGTGCCGGTATGAGGACACCCCTTAAGGAAATAATTTATCTAGTTTTGCAATATTATGAGATTTATGATCAAAATCGATTGATAAATTCATTGTATTTTCTCTTTTTATGTATTATAAAAAAAACACATGTATTATAATTTTTATTACAAAACAATGATTTGTGAAATCATATTAATTTATATTAAAGAAGGGAAATGTCTTGAAGAGATATAAGTGTTTGACTATATGTTGATGTACGCATGTATATTTTAAGTCATTAATTCTGCAAGTCCTTATTTTTGCTAACGATACTATAGCTATATTGAATTGGTTACATTTGCCTTTAAACTTAAGCAGTGAAAATAGTGTAGATTTTGAAACAATATCTTTAATCTTGTTTGTTTCTGTTAATTTTATTCAAAAATTTCTCTGGGAATTAATGCAAGAGCTAGAAAAGCCAACCTTCTTCAATTTATGATTTTCTAAAATTTGTACATTCATTGGAGCTTGTAAAAATAATTGATAGAACCAGAAATTTTCAATAGTCTGAAAACTAACTAGGAGAGTGTCACACCTCCGGATCACGGATTTTGCTCAAACTTCGGGATAAGTTTTCAGATGATAAAATATGGAAAAAGCTAAAGTTATAGTCATAAATACTCAATATTTCCCTAGTTACAGGCAATTAAAGTAAATCACTAAAAAAGTTACTAGATTTTTAAACGCATATAGTTCTTTAGCGTCGATAGCTACAAGCTTGAAACTTTTTTTAAATTAAAGCTTTTTTTAAATTGAGCTCAAATCCTTTCGAAATAGTAGTTACAGCATGTCAAAATATTATTTTTTCCTAAAGTTAGAGCGTAATAAGGATTGGACCTAATTTCAGCTTTTATTATTAATTAATGTTTTTAAAAGAAAAATCAGGTTCAATCCTTATTACGCTCTAACTTTGGGAAAAAATAATATTTTGACATGCTGTAACTACTATTTCGAAAGGATTTGAGCTCAGCTTTAATTTAAAAAAAGTTTCAAGCTTGTAGCTATCGACGCTAAAGAACTATATGCGTTTAAAAATCTAGTAACTTTTTTAGTGATTTTCTTTAATTGCCTGTAACTATGGAAATATTGAGTATTTATGACTATAACTTTAGCTTTTTCCATATTTTATTATCTGAAAACTTATCCCGAAGGTTGAGCAAAATCCGTGATCCGGAGGTGTGACACTCTCCTAGTAAGTAATTAATCAAAATTTTGTATGGTACCATTAAAATGTATTATTTTTCGTGAAAAATTTGAAATATTTTAGCTTGTATAATAAAAATTAAAGAATTTAAATTAGAAGTGAAATCAGCAGCATTGTCATCAGGATTAGATTAAGTTGTACAACTGGTTGATGTCAGATTTTATTATATCAATTACGTATAAAGAAAAAGAACATAATAAAATAAAGAAGAGGTATATAGTATATATCTGTAGTTTTAGATAAATCAAAAAGATAGCAGTGAAAGAAAGGCTAACTGGAACTTTAGGTAATCATCTTCTGGAGAAAAACAGTGGCAGAATATAGGTATTGTGTAGCACAATATTACAAGTAAATATAATAAAAGCACGAAATTGTGAATTAACCAATTAGTAAGAAAGGAACTAGTTATAAATATTAGTTAGCAACAACCAGGGAAGTTAATAAGGAATAGTTTTTTTATATCAGCACAACTAGTAATACGATTAAGTTAAAACATCAGGATGAGCCTTCCGGATGGTAATACCACTGCGGCTGACGAATCATTGAGAGTGTTGAGCGCTATGGCTAACAACTTCGCTTTCAATAGCGCCTTGACAGGATTACAAAACTTCAACGGTAGTAACATGCCTTTGAAGGACTTCATACAGGACATGAGAAACGGGGAAGTATATGTACCTGCGAACTGTGAGGGCCAGTATGTACAAGCAGTACAAAGTAAATTACATGGGGGTGCCCGTGACTGCACTTATGGATACACTTTTGACACGGTATATGAATTAATAACCCACCTGAAGACTCGTTTCGCTCCAGGGAAAAACTACACCTACTACACTACGAAAATAAATGATTTACGAATGAAACAAAGAGAAACGGTAGGGAGGTTCTATGATAGACTTACAATTCCGTTAAGTGGAGCAAGGACAGCACTCGCTGAGGAAACTCCGAAAGTGACCCCAGCTAATCTCACGAATATGATTAAGCCTTTAGAAATAATGACTAAAGACATTTTCATTCGGGGTTTACCCGCTGATATAGCCGTTCAAGTAAGTAGACGAAACCCAGCTACGTTACAAGAAGCTGATAAGGATGTAGTAAGAGTAGAAACTCGAATGAAAGCCTGAATTATTTCAGATACTAGGTATACATTTCATGGATAACCTCAAATAGAGAACTGGGAAAAAATCGAGTTCTCAGTAGCATATCCTCCGAATCAAAGGTTTAACAATTGGCACGCAAGGCCCATGACACAATCATTCGACTTGGGCTATGTACAGCAATACCCGTCAAGAAGAATAAACAATCTAACTTAAATAAACCTAAATAGTTCGAGAAGAACCAACTACAATGTTCAAACTTTAAGAACAGAACTTTAAGAAGTATGCAAGGCAATAGGCCGCCTCCTCGCTTTAACCATGATTAAGCTAGGAGAGATTACCAGAGATATAATGAACAACCGTTAGATTACCAAGTTCATCGACCTTATATGGCACAGCAGAATCGAACATTTGTACAGGACTCTAGGTTATTTAATCCATATAATCAACCACAACAGTATAAAACCGGATATACTAACAATCAGTACCGTGAATATCGACGACCTTTTAATCAAGGCAATCGCAATACCAATTTTCAGCAGGCAACAGCATCGGCTTTCGAAAACCAAACACCTTTAAGCCAAAACCATGCTGAACAGAATGCTCGTAATAATCCATACCATTCTTTAAACTCGCATGCTAAAGCAGACTCGCTACTGCCTCATCACCGACACCAAAACCGCAGAATCAGGAGAACCATTCAATGATGGGGGCAATTCCCAAGACCCGAAATTCAATCATTATAATGAAAAATCCGCAGCAAGAATTGCTACATATAAAGGAACTATCAGCAGCGATGCCCAATCCGATAAACCCACCGCAATAAGACTATATATTCCAGAAGGGAAAAATCATTGGCTGACCTTCATGATTGACAACGGCGCGGTGCTGCTGTAAATTTAATAAAACATAATGCAGTATATGGAGATGTACTATACAACCCCAATAAGGCTACCGAACTCAGTGGCATCACATATGAATGCATTAAGACTTATGGAACCACTTGGCTCACGTTAAAAAAGCGACTCGTAAAATTTTACATAGTAAATTGTAATTTCCCAATAGAACAAGATAGACTAATAGGACGAAGATATCTGAAGCAAAAGAAAGTTGTTATATCTTATTCTAACCAAACCCTTATGATTTCCGGAGATGTGATGCATCCCATACCTTTTGTTGGAAAGGAAATGAATGATCACGCAGATACGCATCAAGAAGCACGAGGAAGTTTGGGTATAGACTTTTTAATCGCTACGAAGGAGATGAGTAGCATAGACGACACGCTCACTGCACTGGGTAACGACGATTCTTTTCCGACTGATTCAGATAAAACATGGAAGATCCTCAAAAATATTATCTTAAGGGGAGAACTAGACAGATTTTAGAGATAAGACTCAACCACTCAAATTTAAAAGAATGATATTTGCCACGAATTGATGTCAGCAATGAAAAGGTTTTGATAGGGGAAGGAATAGTTGCTAACAACAATGGGGTATGCAGGTTCATGGCAATTAACACAAGCGAAGAGGTTTTATAACTCTAAATCCTCGGGACTTGTTACCGTTTGAATACGTAAATCCCGATTTTTATTCGGAGTCTTCCTCCGGAGAAGAAATTACTCAAGTAAGCAATAAATATCAAAGATTTTGAACACTACTAGACATAATAAATATGGACAATTTGAACCAAGAAGAAAGAAAACACGTCGAAGACCTATTAATGTATTACAATGATGTGTTTTTATTACCAGAAGACCCGTTGCCAGTTACACGTCTAACCGAACATCAAATACCGCCAATCCATAAACAAGTAATCAAGGACGAAGTAAAGAAGAAGCTTAAAGATGGAATCATTGAATCTTCTTTCTCACCAGCCAATAACCCTGTAATAATAGTACCAACAAAACCAGATAAATATGGAAATCCTCGTAGGCGTATGGTCATCGACTTCCGCAACCTGAACAACAAGACAATTGGGGATGCTTACCCATTGCCAAATATTATGGACATCTTGGACCAGTTAGGAGGTTTCATGTATTTTTCAGTGTTCGATCTCGCGCATGGGTATCAGCAGCTATCCTTACATGAGGCAGATCGATGAAAGAGTGCTTTCACAACACCCAACGGACACTATAAGTACACCAAACTCCCACAAGGCCTCAAGGAGACGCCCTCTACTTTTCAGCGTTTAATCGACAAAATATTGTTAGGACTGCAAAACACTGAGATGTTAGTATACTTAGATGACACAATAATTTATTCACGGAACCTAAATAAACATGACCGCAAGACCAGAAAGTTTTTCAACCGACTTCGAGAAGCGCATCTCGTATTGCAGCCTGAAAAGGTTGAAGTAACCTTCCTAGGATACATCATCAGCGAACAAGGTGTAGAACCAGACCCAGGCAAGGTAAAAGCAGTATAGAACTTTCCCATGCATAAGACACCAAAGAATGTTCGACAGTTTTTAGGATTGGCTGGCTACTATAGACGTTTCATAAAAGATTTTTCAAAATTGGCTAGACCTTTATCAAATCTACTGAAGAAGAAACAATTTTTTGAATCGGGAACAAACCAAGGGAATAGTTTTCAGACTTTAAAGGATTGTCTGGTACAATCACCAATACTAATTTTTCCCGACTTTAACAAGACCTTGACCCTAACTACCGATGCATCAGATTATGCAATAAGGGCAGTGCTTAGTCAAGAAAAAGAGGGATTTGACCACCCGTTAGCATACCTATCACAATTGCTTAACGCCACTGAGCGGAACTATTATACCACTGATAAGGAGTGTTTAACTGCTTTGTACGCTATGCATCATTTCCGACCTTATTTATTAGGCAAGGAATTTATATTGCAAGCTGACCTTGAACCTCTGAACTGGATGCATGATCGGAAAGACCCTGGACAACGACTCATGCGATGAACGTTGAAATTCACAGATTACACGTACAAGTTCCGTTATAAATCGGGGAAATTAAATTCTAACGCTGCATTGTCACGAAACCCCATTGATGCACTCACTGAAAAGGAAATGAATGACAACTTACCTAAATTACGAGTCTTAATGATAAATAGAAGGGCGAAGCCCACGTTCGAAGAACTAATGACAGGTGAATCTCCAAGCGCAAACGACTCAGATCATGCTCCAGAAACTAGTGCAATCGTTCCTTCGAATCAACTACCTGTAGCACCTAAACGAAGAGGTAGGCAACCAGGACCAACTACTAAAAAACCTTGACCTAAATAGGACTACAGCATTGTTACACAAAGGACACAGTCTAAGCAATCTGCCATTTCACCTAGAGATAGTGGTGGTATCCAGCAAGGGAGGGTAACTAAACCCATTACAGCGAAGCCAAAAATAGTATACAAAGATATTCTAGCGAGTCAAGCTAGAAGAGCTGTCCTCACCAATAAAGAAAGATGTTTAACGAGACCAGGTCCACCTAGTGGCAATAGCAGTGATCAATCAAGTATTGTCGAAGTAAGCATCAGTCAACCAAAGAAGAAAATACTCACTAAAAAAGTGATACCAACTACTATTCTCGATTCTGATACTG
This sequence comes from Anastatus disparis, assembly GCA_017163975.1. Classification (NCBI taxonomy): domain Eukaryota; kingdom Metazoa; phylum Arthropoda; class Insecta; order Hymenoptera; family Eupelmidae; genus Anastatus; species Anastatus disparis. Next base: position 4,295,564 of record JAFFSR010000301.1, on the reverse strand, counting down.
AAAGTGACACAGGAAACAGCTTACAGCGGGATACACGCCCTTCGTTGATAGACCCTAGACGTAGCAGATTAAGACGTAATTATACCATTGATCCTGAATCAGATACTGTTACCAAGGCTGGAATACCACCAGTTACGACTAAACCAGAAGATACCTAACTTGAAATAATTAACTTGAAATAATTAACTTGAAGGCAGTGCCTCTGAGTGATACCGGGGAAGGCACTGATGGTGAAGAATTCTCTATCGGACAAACTCAACTAAAAGAAGGAAACCAACCGACTTTTGCTGTATTCACCTTATCTACTACAAAAGATGAATCTGACCTAACTACTTCGGAAAACACTTGAAACGAAATAACCCGATGTTTCAATGACAACGATGGTGCAGTACCCAAATTTTTAATGTTTTTTACGGGAATAGAAGATGACTCTGCTTCAGTCAATGACAGTCATAACGTAGTAGCTAAGACCACGATCCTAAAGAAGCAAGGGTTAACAACCGCTGACAAACAAAGGATAGAATGGATACCGATCGTAAATCCCATGCCGGGATGTTTTCAGATGGAGATGAACCTACGCCTTCTCAAAAATATAAATTAGAAGCAAAGGCGAAGGGACTAGGTATTCCCGAAATAACGAATATAATGCCTGATAAACCACCTATACCAGAGAAGCCAATGGACGAGCAACTACTTGAAGGAACCAGTAACTTAATAAACACAGTTCAACGTACCGTAGACAAAATTACCATCGATAACGAACTAGATGATGGAGAAAACCGCGAAAACGCTGATGCTAAAGACAATGTGAGCAGTTCTTTTATACACCTACCAGTTAAAAGGGCTATCTCAGTCACACCTAGCATCAAAATTAACGTACCACAGAAAAGCAGAACACCGCGGATTCAAAAAAGACAAGTTCAGTTTCCTAAGCTTGATGTAATACCGGAAACAAACCCTGTAGAAGAGACTATAAACATAAACTACACCAAAGAGACAAACGATACGTTTACTACATTAACACCAATATCCACTTGTGTGATAGCCGATATTGCCTTGTCACCTGACATAAACACAGATAAGTCAACTAGTTCCACAAAAGAGCAAGAGAGAGGAATGAATAATGTAGTTCAAACAAGGAATTGTTTAAGGGCACAAAACACCTTTTCCCTCTGCTAGTAAAAAAAGATATGTATTAATTAGATTTAATTAAATTCTTTCTAAATGGAAATAATATTTGAAAGTAGACTAAAATACCTTTATTTTAAGCTTTTATGAGCTCATTTTGCTTTAGCTGTAGTCCCATAATCATTCGATAAATTCTTGTTCTTATAATGGCTCCACCGTAAGATTTGAGCTGAACCGCTGGATGGATCTGACTTTTCCAAACTGATTTAACTTCAGTATTAGCATCATTCTCGTGTGAATGAGGGAATTCGTGAAACGCAAAAAATTTTTTACTTTTCAACAAAAAATATTAATTTATTGAATAAATTTTTATTTTTTTACCTTATTTTATCTTAATTTAATCTTACGGGGCAGCACCTAAAATTTTAAAAATTCAATATTTCAAAAAAACAGCTAAATTTTTAATTATTATATCTTAAAATTATCAATGCTATACTTATCTTTCATAAAATAATTCTTTTCTGGTATTTCTTATTTATATTAGCTAACAATATAAAAGGAGATACCAGACAAGAGAACCTTGTTATCGGCTGGATAAAGATGAAATGCAAAAAGATATGTAATTAAAATAATCAATAAAAATAATCTTTCGTATTATAAGATATTTTGTCAGTACTCACCCTTATTCACCAATGAAACTATGTATTTGTTGTAAGAATCAACAAATACATAGTTACTTGTTATTCTGATGGTTGTTAGAATCACTCGTACTAACCTTGAATCAGCTGGAAACTAAGAAATAATATTTGATATGGAGTAATCATTTTATATTTTATAATTCAAATTCATAATTAAGAAATAAAATCTAGATTTAAAATTTATATTTTGATTAATATTAATATTTATAAATAGAATTTATATCTAAATATGTAATAATAATTAGAATTATACACTTACATGAATTTAATATGCACCCGGTGTATAGAAATCCATCACACCTATTCGTACTTTTCTTTTCAGAGTATGTGCTTCTTTCGAATGAGACTAACTTGATCACTCTACATTGAATCATCTTCTATCATTCAAAGTCCTGACCCACTCGACAGATACATTTCCAAGTTCGATGTTCAATTTCTCCAACATCTTGAGAAAGTTATATCAAGATCAGCACTATTTGGGGAAGTCGATTCAAGTTATTTTTTAACAGCTTTAGATGTAGAACCTTTTGCCACTTGTTCGTATACTCTTGTTATTTAACAACTTATAGCACTGAACTCTGACTGGGTAACTGGCTTTGATAAATCTATTAAACTACAAAAACTAGACAAACTTGCAAGTCCATGGTATCTCTTTCATTATTTTACATTTTTGAGGTTCGTATTTTTAATGTCAATTTAAGCTTTTTACACTTCAAATACACTTTCTATTAATACTACTTTATATTAATAAAACGGAATAAAATATGGATGTAAAACTTTTCAGAACTTAAATCAAGATAAATATTTTGTTAAAATTAAAAAAATAAACTCTTTTTTTTCAATTAAACCTACAAAAAATCAATAAAAATTAAAAAAATTTAATTTAAAATAATTCTTGATATTTTTTTAATTTGTAAAAATTATATCATTATAGAGTTAATAAATAAAAACAAAATTAAATCTCTTAAAAAAAACTTAATTAATGATTTATGAATTATTGAATCAAGTAATAAATAATAAGTTCTCATAGTGTTTCAATAAGATTAGCTAAAAATTTGAAAAAAATCTCAAAATAGCAAAATTAACAAAAAAATCAATTAAAAGTTTATTCTACTAATTTCTTCATAAAAACGAAACTAAATGAGATAGAGTAAAAAAACTTGTTGGAGCTTATTCTACAGTGAATTTCCTATAAAAAAGCAATAAATCCAAATTCGATGGTGGGACCGAAAAAAGGTGTTTTGTGCCCTAAACGTATAAAAGAGACAACTATTTACACTTCATGTCTGGAGATTATAACTAACATGACTCGGTGACGAGACTATTAAATGACATTGGTGCCATAGATATCCGAGATATAAAACGACATAAACCTATGAGAGATCAGATAACAGGTACATTTTACGAAGGGGGAAATGTATTTTCTCTGATCTTAAAGGATAAGGAGCAAGATCTATTGGACATCGATGTATTAAATAACACTCTTAATAGGATAGTCAAACTACTAAATGAAATGAAGATCCTGACGTTACGTATACCTAGACGAGGCCAGGTAATCGACCATTTAGGCCCAGGAATGATTAATGAAATACTCAGGAAGCATTTTAATTACAACAACATAACTGTCACACTATGTTACGGTAGCTCTGAATATCCTAGCGAGGATAAAAGAGAAGATTTCTAACCTGAGATAAAAGAGATCATTTCTAACCTGCATGACAGTTTAATTGGAGGACACAAAGGTATGGCAAAACAAAGGTATAGCCAAACTTATGCCAAAATTAGAGAATGATATTATTGGGTCGGAATAAAAAATGATGTACTTGACTTCATACGGACCTGCGCAACTTGGCAGGAAAGGAGAATGGACCGCATTAACAAACGAGCTCCCATGATTATCATCAACACGCCAGTAGAGAGTATCGACAAAGTCTCTATCGAAACAGTAGACAAATTGCGGCTAACGACTTCTAATAATTGTCATATATTAACCATGCAATGTCATTTAACCAAATATGTTATTGCTATACCTCTTTCGAATATAAAAGCGACGACCATTGTAGATGCAATAGCTCGACATTTAGTAGCAGTCTGCAAAGCTCAGCTGACTCAACACATGAAACTAAGCGAACCCCAAGGCTTTTTAAATCAGGAGGAAACAAAAGAATGTACATTGTGCAAGAGGTCCATTGAGTTTAAGCAATATTCCCAACATATTAAAAATTGCATCGATAATTTTGACCTAGTAATGCCTTTTACCTACAATCTACCTAACTCCTCAAGTCAGACCAAGGACAAAAGAACCAAGAAGATCAAGCTGAATCACTCAAAAGGGTGATACTACCAAACTGCCATCATTGCAAGAAGATTTTGAGCAGCTTTATGATAATATAGAGAAAAGGCCAACAATTTGCCTTACCGAGGCAATGACCAAAACCCTAAAATAAGGGTAGACCAAACTGAGACTGCTATTAAAACTGACCTACTTCAATTCGCAATAGATAATCTAATGCAAATGAAGTGTCATATGACCAGACCACTTGACCCAACCAATGACTCTATTCAGAGCCGATACAACAAGGCTAATTTCAAGTTGGACTAGCATTAGCTAAAAGTTTAACCAACATCAGATTAAGCCATTTGACCAAACCTTTCTATATTCTACTTACTTTACAACTATTGCATGCAATATTAACCCTTTCAAGCTTATTACAAATAACAACTTTATATACTTGATGAACCATAACAAATCTTTGCATGAAACGGTAATTGATCAACTCATGAACCCCTATATAATAGACACTTTATGTTCCAGACACCAAGGACTTATGATGAAGCAAATTTATACCAACACTAATTGTAACCATGCTTGATTAACTAATCGACCTATTTCATCAGACTATCAACCAAGACGGACCTCTTTCAACCTGATGGGGCAACAAAACAAAAAAATGATCGGTGTACAGGAGCAGCAAACGAAAGCAGACCCTGGTCCTCCTGTGAAGACTATAATACTACTACTCCAGATTTTCAACGCACCAACAACAATCAAGATTACCAAAATATTAAAGTTTATCTTAAAAATAAAATAAAACCAATTTTCTCTTACCATCACTTAAACTTTTGTTTGCATACGTAACATTGCCTATACTGTAAATCAACTATATTGGTATTTCTAAATCATTCTTTTGATGGATTTTTCTTAAATATTAGACTTTAATCAAAATTTTCAAATCAACTCGAAATTTATTTGATCCAATATAATTGTCGATAAGTTAACACATATATAATTGTTTCAGACAAATTGTGAACCTGCTTCGTCGCTCTTACCTCTGCTGGCTGCATAATAATTGCCGAGGATAGCAGTTTTTTTGAGTAAGAAAGGTGTTGCGTAACAAAATTATTTAAAATTTTTATTTTTCACTATTACTTTATTAAAATTAATTTCAGTATAAAACGTGCCAAAACTTTCTCATAGAACGTTTATTTTTCTTGCTGACGTTATAGATTATCTCTCCATTAGAGAAAGATAGAGATTATTTAAAACCGTTAAAATTCATTTAGTATTGCAATAACTTTAATGGGTTGTCACTACATCAAACGAACTAGCGTGAGAACAGCAATTAGCCAATGCGACTTCATTTCTCCTCCCTCCGTCTCTACTATCTGCAGGGTTAAGGCTAACGAAGGGAATGGGTGAAGGAAAGAGAGCATCTTCAAGCAATCGGTTAGAGGGAGAAACTGCATAAATTGACACAACTCTCTCTGCTAATTATTTGAAGAAGAGCTGTAAAAGCTCTCTCCTCTTTTTTTAATGCTCGAGGAGAGCGTAGAGAGGAAAGAGAGTTGCGTATGACCACTCCGCGCTGGGCAGTGTTTTAGAGCGGACTGATGGGTCCCTTCGCAGACCCCCAGTCCCCGCGAAATTCATTTTAATCATGAGTAATAATTGAATTATATTTCTTTTTATTAAAACTTATTTTTTTTAGTACGTGTAATACAAACAACTGACAATTTTCTTTGAATAAAATCGACTGTTAAAGTGAACGTTTTAGCTTGTTATAATAAAACTCGAATAATAGGTTTAGTTTAAATAGTGAAGTGAGTTGGGACTATCTATACATGAATGCCGGAATTTACGTGACTTTTAAAGTTTGAATGATTAAATCAAGCGCGTGCCTTACACGAGGGAAACTAGGGGCCCGGACAGCTCAGCTAATAGAGCATTAGATATGACAGTACGATTTAGCTGTAGAGTTGACTTGCCGAGGAGAGCGACGGAGCAGCGCCCATACAGGTAAGTGTATATGTATAATAATAAACTAGTAATTGTTTCCTTTGATTTAAGAAACTTTAATAAAAATGAATTAACAAGTGTAATAATTAGTTTAAAGTAAAAATGATTGGTTTTCTAATTGAGATGATTCTAAGACTTTAGTGAATTAGATAAATTGATAAGAAATTTAAAATAACACAGTCACGAGTTGGCTTCATAATCTCCCATTTTCATATTCCTACTAAATAAATTTTAATGATGCCTTCTAAAAATTCTCTTTCATCTATTCTCTAATTTTAATTAATAAAATATTACGTACCCCCGTCTTGGCAACGGAGGGAGGGCACGTTACGGACAAATTTTGAAAAAAGAAAAAATATCTCTTTCAGTTTTTGATGTAACAAATACAACCTATTTTGTTTCATATCAATACAATTAAAACTTTCAGAGAAAAAGATGGTATGCTCTTTTGCGTTAGTTAAAATATAAGGCTTTCCGTGGAGCGATCGTGCCTAATAAAAACTTATAAAATTGATCAACTGCAGTGTCATATTTACGAACAAAAGAAAATAACTTTTACGAATGTCTATAAATTTTTCTTAAATTTAAAAAATGTCATCACGTTTGATTAGCTGACGAATAGCAGACTTTTCATAAAAGTTAATACTAGATTATAAAAGTTTGTAGGAAAAATGAATTTCTTTGCTGTTTATAATAAAATTATATTTAATTTTTATGACATATGTATGTGTCTATGTGTCTGTATCTGCTTGTGTTGTTAAGAAGGGGCCGAACTATCTGTCTTTGTCTAATAGCGTTTTTCATCATTTATGTAAACACTATCCGGTATAACAAGAAAAAAATAGCAGCCCCCGCTAGATATTAGTATAATAAGTAAATTTTGTAATGACAAACAAATTTTTTTATTGCGTAGTTTTTGAGTAATTAGAGACCTACCAAAAAAAGATAGGTTATAATCTAGATGGCTAGTAGGTCTCTAATTACCCAAAAGCTATGCGGTAAAAAATTTGATTGTTATTACAAAATTTACTAATTATACTAATATCTAGCGGGGGCTGCTATTTTTTTCTTGTTATAAAGAATAGTGTTTATATAAATAATAAAAAACGCTATTAGACAGAGACAGATAGTTCGGCCCCTTCTTAAATATTGGAATATATGGCTGATTCCATTCAGATTCATGCAGGCCGTCACTGATGCAGCCAACGGGAGCGTTGCGCAAGAGAGATAGGATATAACTTATTATTTTCTTTCTCTCTTGCATCATACCTAAAGCTGCCACTAATTTTTAACATGGCATGCTGCCTCCATAGTATATATGCTCTAAGGTATCGAGTTTGAAACGATATAAACATCTTAGACTCAATGCACGCCCGTGTATAACTATATATACACTATATATAGATATAAAGCGCGTGTTAAAAGATGAAAATTAAATTGTTTAGAATTTTTTTCTCATGCTCTGAAAGTTAACCAAAATTTAACTGTGCTTTATTTTAATTAAAATCTGTTTATGTGCCCAATCTCAGATTTTTCTGAACCGTCAATCCCTTAACGGTAGTACTACCTCAAGACCAAAGTGGGTTACATCCCATCCACCCAATGATACCTGTCTTTGTATTTATTGCGAAAATTTGGAACTTATGTTGATAGCTTTAAAAAATTATGATACAAACAATAAACATGACATTTCAACAATTGATTCAAATATATTTTCTTCCTTATTTTTCTCTAAGAAAGATATGAAATTTGTACTGTAAGACTATGAAAAATTCCCGATCAGAGATAATATTGATTTGGGAATGATTTTCTTGACCGAAGAAGATCTTTATGAAGAAGTAAATTATGATATTCGAGAAAAATCAGACTTACTTAATAGAACTAGTACCATTGAAGACTTCTTGATACAATTAAGAAAATATGCTCTCACGAGTAAAAATTCTAAGAAATTTAATTTTCATCTTTTAACACGCGCTTTATATCTATATATAGTGTATATATAGTTATACACGGGCGTGCATTGAGCCTAAGATGTTTATATCGTTTCAAACTCGGTACCTTAGAGCATATATACTATGGAGGCAGTATGCCGTGTTAAAAAGTAGTGGCAGCTTTAGGTATGATGCAAGAGAGAAAGAAAATAATAAGTTATATCCTATCTCTCTTGCGCAACGCTCCGGTTGGCTGCAGCATTGGTCATTGAATCAAATGCTGATTGGCTGAACGTGGTAAGCGGGCATTCAAAATGAGCATGGGAAATGGTCGGTAAAAGGGATTTATTCTCGAATCGTTTTCTTTTTTTTATTTTTAGGTAATGATGAAAAATATTTTTAAAAATGAAAAGGGAAGTGAATAATTTATTTCTTTGAATAATAAGATTTGAACAGTTAAATTTAAAAAAAATTGAATCTCAAACTCATGGGGGGAGGGGGGCACGATAAACATGTTTTAGTTCCAACACTTAATATTTTTAGTCCTCAGTGGTCGAATAGATTAAGGCGGCGCGTAGAAAGCTAAATATACGGGTTCGAATCTACTCAATGACTAATTTTTTTTTTATTTATTCATTTATTGATTTCATGAATAAAACAGATCTATTCATTAGAATACATTTTTTAAAAATATTTTTTTCAAACATTTTATTAAAAATAGCGTATTTTTACTGTTTTTATTAAATTGGAAAGAACATACTGTAAAATTAATGATTATTTAAATATTATTGTGAACAAATTCTCAACCAAAAATTAGTGTACTAAAGACAATACTTAATAAATATATTATGGGAATCTGTCACTGCTAAAGTTTATTATTTAAACAAATAATATTATAATTTTTATGTCACAAATCTATTATATTTTTTATAAATTTTGCTAAAATATTGTATCCTATGCAGCATTTAATTGTTGTGTATAAATTGAAAAAAATTAAAAAAATAATTTAATTTTTGTTTGCAATTATAATAATGAAATACTTGATACATAAAACTAATTTTATTGTTTTATAATCGACTATATTATAATTTAAAATAATATTCATTGCTCTTAACTTCATTTCTCAATTCATCCGACTATCTTATCCTGTTTGAGATTTTAAAGGTTATTTAAAAAAATGTTTAAAATTCTTATAAAAATTAAATATTATCAAATAAATATCAACAAAATCGTATTCTTCCTAGTTATAAATTTAGTGTTCTGAAATTATGCAAAATGAATGTAAACTAATTTCTCATAAGATTTTAATAAATAATTGTATTTGAACGAATTAAAATCACTCAACGATTGCAAAAACATGTGCTAATTGAAATGACTATTAATATTTTTTTTAAATATATTACTTTATTAAGTACTTATTTTTAATTATATTTTTATAATTGCAAGCGACAAAGGAGATGCAATCATAATTACAAATAAAGACAATAAATGAAATGAGATAAATTCAATAGAATGCTAAGCAAATTTTACTCGATTTTGCTAAGCTTTTTTTAATAAAATTTACAAAATAGTTTGTAGTATTTACATATGGATACAATAAATAATAAAATATTTATTTATATTAATTTCTTCACTGATTCTTAAATAAAATTAATTTGGTAAAAGTATATCTTACATTTTTTATTGTTGCAAGTCTGCTTTTTTCATAATGTTTAATTCTTATAAGCAAGTACTTGCTTAAGAGTCCGCTGTATCTTTGTCCTTTTCTAATTAAAAAATTGACTTTTTTCCCAAAATTAGCAACAAGAGGCAAAAATAAAGAGATGGTTTCGATGTGTTTAATAAAATGTAATATTTTCTTTGATTAGTATGAATTAATTTTATTGCTTCGTTTTTAAGAAAAGTTGAAATAACTTAAAAAATTAGAAATTAGTGTCAAATAATGGGATTTTCAAGTTATTCCAACTTTTCTTGAAAATAAAGCGGTGGAATTAAATTATTCTTATCAGAGAAAATATTGCTTTCTATTACACGAATCGAAACCATCTCTTTATTTCTGCCTGAAGCTATTAGTTTTTATAAAAAATAAATTTTAAATAGATTCGGTAAAACAGGTAACTGTGTCGGTATACAGCTGACTCTTAACACTGCTTCAAGCAGATGAAATCGATGTGCTTCAAGATTCTTTGAGTGATGTATCTGAAAAACTGTTGTAGGTATGCTTTTTAAGCATCCTTCTATTAAATTTGTGTAAATGCCTCGTTTTGATCTGTATAATTCTCTGAATGTCTTTTCAGCAATTTTGCAGACCGTAATAACTCCAGTGGAAGGTTTGAACAAACCTCCACGATTTTTTAAATATAAAATGTTTGATTCACTAGGTTCATCTATATCCGTTGTCAACAAAATTGGACAAATATCACATTTACTATGGCGTAAGAATGATCTTAATACCGCGCCTGCTATATATATAACAATTTTATTGATAAATTTTAAGTTTGTTGCAAATCCATAAAAATTTTCATTTTCTAATATTAACCCATTTACGTCATACTCAATGTTTTGGCATTTGAATGCATTGCACTCGATTTTTTCAATTTCAGTACTCTTATCAGTTTTGTTTTCACATACTTTTAATAATTTAGAATTATCTAACAATAAGCAATTTGCCTGATCAGATCGTTTTATATCCGCATGCATTAATAGTTTCTTAAAAATATGTATAAATTGATAAGCAGTTGGGTTATTATTATTTCCACCTTTGTTCCTTACAGATCTAAAATAAACTTCGAGCTGATCTTGCGACAATTTATAGGTGAGTAAATAAAGATTATAATCTTTATAATATTCGTTATAAATGTCAATAACACTTTGCAGAGAAATGATCATTCCTATAAAACCAGTCTTTTTTTTTAATTTATCGCAAAAGTTCCGTTTTTAAATTTCAAAGATTTTAAGTAACAACTGATCTCATTTACTTTATTTACAATCCTAGTGATATTTTTCTCCGATATTGCAGCTTTTGATGGATCTTTTGAATGTAACTCACGAGAGTTAAGAATGTCAAAACCTGAATTGACAATTGACGCATATCTTAAAGTGCCTCTAATGTTCTGAAATTCGGGAAGTTTTAATTGTTTTAAATGCATGAGACCATCACTTGTACTCTGGCTTAAAGTTTGAGCTCCGATACGAACGTTCATTTTACACGTTTCCCACTGCAAATGTTCTTCAGTCATTTTTGTATTTTGCTTTCTCATAGAGAAAGCATTGTATCGATAAAAAAAATTTTTTTTCAATTTTTTTATTAATTTGTACATATTTAGATTCAGGGAGTTAAAAAAAGTGGTTTCCAGAAAATGTCTGTATGTGTGTATGATTTCAGTACGCCAAAAATATCTCGAGAACTACTTGATGGATTTGCTTCAAATTTTGCATGCAATTTATTTTTTTGTCCAACTGGGGGGGGGGGGGAAGCTATTGAAAATTGATCTCCTTAGCTCAGTTTTTTTAGAGCCATTTTAATAATTTTAAAAAAATTTTGATTTTTCATTTTTTTGGTATTTTACGTAAACTACTCGAAGAATTTGTTGAAAATTTGTATGGACATTATTTGCGACTGCTCAAAGAAGAAAAACTTTTACTAACTGATTTTCTTAGCGCACTTTTAATTTTAGAGCAATTTAAAAATTAAAAAAAAAAAAAAATTTTCTTCATTTTCCTTTTATTTTATGAAAACCATACGATAGATTTGCTCCAAAATTTGTATGCAAGTTATTCGCTATCGTCTAAAGAAAATTAGCTTTGGAAAACTCATTTCTTTAGCGCAGTTTTAATTTTAGAGCATTTAGAAAATTTTTGAAAAAATGTTCATTTTTCATTTTTTTTTATATTACACAAAAACCATTCGTTAGATTTGCTCTAAAATCATTATGCAAATTATCCGTTATTGCCTTAATAAAACAAGCTTTGGAAAACTTATTTTCTTAGCGCAGTTTTAATTTATAAGAATTTTGAAAATTTTTTAAAAAAATTTTCATTTTTTTTGGGTCTTACGTAAACTACTCTAAGAATTTGTTTAATAATTTGTATAGTAATTATTTGCTACTGTTAAAATAACAAAAACATTTGAAAACTGATTTTCTTGGCATACTATTAATTTTAGAGCATTTTGAAAATTTTTAAAAAAGTTGTTATTTTTTATTATTGCTTTCTCATAGAGAAAGCATTGTATCAAAAAAAAAATTTTTTTCTATTTTTTCATTAATTTGTACATATTTGTACTCGGCGAGTCGAAAAAAGTGGTTTCCAGAAAATGTCTGTATGTATGTGTGTGTGTGTGTGTGTGTGTGTGGATGTATGAATTCAGTTAGTAAACTGTATCTCGAGAACTACTCGATGGATTTGCTTCTAATTTTGCATGGAATTTAGTTTTTTGACTAACTTGCTGGGAAGCTATTGATAATTGGTTCTTCTAGAGTAGTTTTCATTTTAGAGTTAAAAAAACAAAATTGAGATTTTTCGTTTTTTTTTGTTTACTACTCGATGAATTAGCTTAAAAATTTGCAAGGAAATTATTTGTAATTGCCCGGATAAAATAAATCTTTAAAAACTGATTTTCTTAGCTTAGTTTTAAATTTAGAGCATTTTGAAATTAAAAAAAAAATGTTTCTATTTATTAAGCCAATAAAATCTTAAAAACTACTCGATGGATTTACTTCAAATTTTCCATACAATTCAATTTTTCGATCAACTGGTGCGGAAGCTATTGAGAATTGGTTTTCTTCTGTTCGAAAATTTGTATGAAACTTAATTTCGACTGCCAAAAGTATAAAAAATTTTGTAAACTAATTTTTTAGCGCACTTTTAATTTTAGAGCATTTTAAAAAATTTTTTTTAAAATTTTTATTTTTAATTTTTTTCTATTTCACTAAAACCATTTAATAGATTTGCTCCAAAATTTGTATGCAATTTATTCGCTACTGTCTAAAAAAAACAAGCTTTGGAAAACTAATTTTCTCAGCGCAGTTTTAATTTTAGAGTACTTTGAAAATTTTCAAGAAAATTTTTATTTTTCATTTATTTTCTATTTTGCGTAAACCAAACTATAAATTTCTTCCAAAATTTTTATACAATTAATTCGCTATTGTCTGAAAAAAATAAGCTTTTGAAAACGAATTTTCTTAGCGTGGTTACAATTTTAGAGAATTTTAAAGATTTAAAAAAAAATTTCGATTCTTCTTTTCTTATTTTTTTTTATTCTACGTAAAGTACTCGATAGATTTGTTCTAAAAATTGCAGGGAAATTATTTGCGACTGCCAAAAGAAGGGAAATTTTCAAAAATTGATTTTCATAGCGTAGTTTTAATTTTAGAGCATTTTTAAAATTTAGAAAATGAAATTTTGAAAAGAAAATGTTATTTATTTAACCAGTTAGATCTCGAAAATTAATCGATGGATTTGCTTCAAATTTTGTATACCATCTATGATTTTGTATAACTAGACGGGAAGCTATTGAAAATTGGTATTCATAGTGTAGTTTTTTTTATAGAGCCATTTGAAGAATTTGAAAAAATTTTCGATTTTTAATTTTTTTTGTATTTTACGTAAGTTACTTGATGAATTTGCTTTGAGATTTCCGTGGGAATAATTTGCATCTGGCAAAAGAAGGATAACTTTTATAAACCGATCTTCTTAGCGTAGTTTTCATTTTAGAAAATTTAAAAAATTTTCTTAAAAAATTTTTATATTTCAGTTTTTTCCCATTTTACGTAAAGTACTCGATAGATTTGCTCTAAAATGTGTATACAAGTTATTTGCTACTGTCTTTATGAACCAAGTTTAAAAAAAATAATTTTGTTAGCGAAGCTTTTTGATCACTTCTCTTGATTTCTGAGTAACTCTTGAAAATTTATAATAGTACTACTGATTTAGATGTTGACTTCGTTCTTTTAAAGTACAAATTTATTAATAAATATTAATGTTAGACAATTTTTTTATATTAAAATCATATTTAAATAAATATAAAAAAAATAATGAAACTCAAAGAGCTCTATGAGAAAGCATTCCGCCAAAGCACTTGGCAGCGTTTTTTTCTATTTTACGAAAACCATTTGATAGATCTGCTCCAAAATTTGTATGCAAGAAAACTTATTTTCTTTGGAAAACTTATTTTCTCAGCGCAGTTTTAATTTAAGAAAATTTTGAAAATTTTGAAAAAATGTTTATTTTTTTTTATATTACACTAAAACCATTCGATAGATTTGCTATAAAATTATTATGAAAATTATTCGTTATTGTCTTAATGAAACAGGCTTTGGAAAACTTATTTTCTTAGCGCAGTTATAATTTTAGAGCATTTTGAAAATTTTTAAAAAAATTTATTTTAAATTTTTCATTTTTTTTGGATCTTACCTAAACTACTCTAAGAATTTGCTTTAAAATGTGTATAGAAATTATATGATACTGTTAAAATAATAAAAACATTGAAAAACTGATTTTTTTGGCACACTATTAATTTTATTATTTTTCTATTTTACGGAAACCATTCGATAGATTTGCTCCAAAATTTGTATGCAAGTTATTCACTATTGTCTAAAGAAAATATGATTTGGAAAACCTATTTTCTTAGTGTAGTTTTAATTTAAGAGAATTTTGAAAATTTTGAAAAATTTTTATTTTTCATTTTTTTTTTATTACACTAAAACCATTCGATAGATTTGCTTTAAAATTATTATGCAAATTATTCGTTTGTTTGAAAATTGCTCAAAACGCCAAGAGACCCACAGCACAGCTGGCTGAATAAATAACTTTAAAAATAAGACATTAGAGATCAGCACGTGCAGATGTAAAAGAATTTTGAAAATTTTCATACAAATTTTTATTTTTCATTTATCTTCTTTCTTAGCGTGGTTACGATTAGAAATTTCGTTGTAACCATTCTAGTAAAGTACAAATTTATATATAAATATTAATGTTAGACAATTTTTTTATATTAAAATCACATTTAAATGAATATAAAAAAATTAATGAAACTCAAAGAGCTCTATGAGAAAGCACTCCGCCAAAGCACTTGGCAGCGTTTTTAAGACCATTTACAGCCTGAAATTCAATTAAATCCACAATGTGAGTCGACAAAATAAGATTTCCATCTTCATCAAACAAATCTTCCGTTGCAAAAGAATTTCTAAGCAACTTTAATGCGTGACAACCGTCACTAATGATGAAAATCTTTCGATTTGCGACAGGATGAAGAAAAAAGTTATGTACACTGGACGGACACTGGTTCGTGACCCCATGTTCGTGCCTTTTGAATATGCAGTGGGTCGCAAATCAGTGTCCGTCCAGTATACAGGACTTTCGTGTACATCTATTTTAGCACCCAACTCGTGGCACATTATGAAATTTGAGTAAAGTCGATCAAAAGTTAATGGAGTTACCGTGACACCTGTGTTATGTAAAGCCACTAAATTATTTTTTGTTAAATTAGCTTTTTCCTTTCCAGTTAAAGCGCTACAAAAATAAAACGAAACCGGAATTTTCCAATTACCATTTTCACAAACTGCCATGATCACGAGAACATTTTCTGTAGAAGGAATGTCGTTATCATCGATTCCTTTACCTATATCTATGTACCCATACTCTTTTCCATTAAATAATTCTATTGCTTTTTAAATTTTCATTTCATCCATTGTTAGATTAATTAATAATGGTTTATTAGGGTATTAATTTCTTTTCATTTCTACTTTATTTTTTATCGCCTGTATACAAAAAACATTGATTCCAGATGAGCATTCAATATTTTTATGCCATTTTTGGATAGTTAATGGATGAGGGAAGGTATTAAAAAAAGTGTTTCGTACGTAATTATATGCTTTTTCTGAATAATACTGTAAAGTAACCGCAAATTTTTTGAGCTCATCTGAAAAACTATTATTAATACGCTTATTTATTAGGAGGCGATTAAAAAGTTGTCGGGCAGTCTCAGGTACGGTTCCCTACAATAATGAAAATAAAAAATTATGTAATCTCAATAAATTGAGTTGATAAATACAGGGTGTCCCATTTTAAATAACGGATGCGCATGTCTCCAAAATTTTGGAAGATAGAAAAAAACTTTAAATACAGAAGTTGTAGAGTTCAGAGGGGGCCAACTGAGGATGGTATTGGCCACGACCTTGAGGTCAAGGGTCAAGGTTATTTAAAGGGCAAATCGATTTTTTCAAATAGGAACCCCTACTTTTGACCTCGAAAATGGAAAGAGCGGAAAATTTTACGTTCAGATCTATCCTTGGTCAAGGTCATGGTCAAGGCCAAACTCCAGATCAAAATCACTAAACGCGAACAAACACTTCGAAAAATGCAGATACTTTTAAAAAAGTGCAATAAAGCTGCAGGATTCAGAGGTGACCAGCTAATACTGAACTTAAGGTAATATCGTTGTTGTCCCGACTCTAACTAAGGTAGTGGTTGACCCAGCCACTGAAGATAAGGTCGTGGTTATATCAGTCACTGAAGGCAAGGACATGGTAGTCCCAGCCACTGAAGGCAAGGTGGTGGTTGTCCCAGCAACTGAAGGCAAGGACATGGTTGTCCCAGCCACTTAAGGCAAGGTGGTGATTGTCCCAGCCACTGAAGGCAAGGACATGGTTTTCCCAGCCACTTAAGGTAAGGTGGTGGTTGTCCTTAGGGAAAGGTATCTGACGTCATATTAAAGGTAACTCGATAAGAAAATTTATCTAAAGAAATATTCAAACAATTGACCATTATTATCAAGGCATAACTGAATTCGATTTTGAAAACTTTTAATAGTGGCTAAAAGAACATTTCTTGGAATGTTGCGACATGCGGTTGCTATGCGTTGCATCATATTTTCTCTTGTGGTCGGTGCTTCAGCATAGACTATATTTTTCAGATGACCCCACAGAAAAAACTCTAAGCTTGTCAAATCTGGAGATCTCGGGCACCATTCTTCAGGTCCACCACGTCCTATCCATTGATTAGTAAATTTGATGTTTAAATATCGACGAACAATCCTGGAAAAATGAGCAGGTGCATCATCATGCTGAAACCACATGCGGAGTCTCGTGTATAGATCCACATTTTCGAGTAATCCCGGTAAATCATTTCTTAAAAAGTGTAAATAGTTGCGTCCATTTACGTTTTCGTCGAAGTAATAGGGTCCAATCAAGTATCCATTTATAATACCGCTCCACACGATCAAACTCCAACGTTGCTGATGATTTACTTCTTGATGCCAGTAAGGATTTTGGACAGACCAGTAATGGCAATTGTGCCTGTTAAGTTAACCAGTATTATGAAAAGTGGCTTCATCACTAAATAAGACGTAATCAAAAAATTCTGGATCTTGTTGTATCATTCTTTGTGCCCAAGCACAAAATTGACGCCTTCGTTCGAAGTCCCTACATTGCAATTGTTGTGTCAATGTTATGTGGTAAGGATGGAATTTGTGAACTTTCAATATTCGGTGCACCGTGGATTTTGGAATACCTAATTGTCTCTCAATTTCTCGAGTACTAACACGAGGGTCAATGGCTACCATACCTAACACTGCGAGCACTTGAGGATCATCCCTTTCTGGAACATTAGTTCTTGCTCTTTGTCGCGGACCGACTAGTCGTTGACGTTGGCGCTCTACAAGTCTCGCAATGGTACGATCGTTTGGGTGTCTTCTATCGGGGAAACGATCACGGTATAACGTTGCTGCTTGTAAATAATTACCATGGCATTCTCCAAGCACAAGAATAATATCTACTATTTCATTGGAGGTATAATCTGGCATTATGTGGTAAAGGTCTGACAGACGAATTAACTTTACTTTAATCCTTCCAATCAAAGCGAGGATGTGAACGATGCAACCAAATAAGACAAGATCTTAATTCTTTTATCCACTTCAAGCAAAGTAGCAACTGATTGATCCTGTAATAGAAAAATATTAGCAAAAAATTTTACGGAATTATTCAATTGTTATTTGTTTAAATACCCACTTGTATACGTACACACATCTGAAACAAATGCAAATAATTAAAATCATTCAAAGAAGTTTTTGTAGAAAAGTATGTGAAAGATACACTCTTACGCGAAGTGTGTCATGAAAACGAAATACTTAACGAAGTGACAGTGCTCTAAATCAAGCATACAAAATGATAGATATTATAACAATACAAATTATTTCAATACAAATTATTCACGTAAATTGTATAACGACTAAATTTTTTATTATTCTTGATGATAACTAAAGATTACATGATGATTAAGATAGTTATTGATGATTGCGAATAGTCATTTGAGGTAACAATGGTCAACTTTGGTTACCAGTGGTCACTGATGGTTGTGAATGGTCATTTGAAGTAACAGTGGTTAACTTCGGTTACCAGTGGTCATTGATGGTTGCGAAATATTACTTGAGGTCCTTAGGAGTAGCTGGGACTATCATGACGTTGCCTTGAGTGGCTGGAACAACCACCATCTTGCCGTAAGTGACTGATATAACCACGACCTTATCTTCAGTGGCTGGGTCAACCACGATCTTACCAGAAAAGTGTCTGAGTTGCGGGTCACAGATCTTGATGAAACTTTGGGATAAGTATTTAGGTACCAAAATATGAGTAAAGCCACAGCGGTACGGTCTAATGCTTCGAAAAACTGAAGTTATGGACAATTATAGTCTTATTTTCGGAAAAAAATGAAAAAAGAACTCCTTATTGAAGTGTGAATAATTCTGTCTAAAAATGACTTTAATAAATCCACAATAACTAAAACGAAAGCAGAGAAAACAAGCTTTAATTTGCTGGTTTCCGAATGAAAAAATAATAATTAGAACTGAAGTTATGCTTGTTTAAAGTTAAGCCTCAAAAGAGTACTAAAAATCACCATCCTTCAAAATTTAGACTATTTCTGGTACTCTCTTACTGCTCAACTTTAAACAAACATAACTTTAGTTCTAATTATTATTTTTTAATTCGGAAACTAGCAAGTTAAAGCTTGTTTTCTCTGCTTTTATTTTAGTTATTGTGGATTTATTAAAGACATTTTTAGACAGAATAATACACACTTCAATTAGGAGTTCTTTTTTCATATTTTTCTAAAAATAAGACTATAATTGTCCATAACTTCAGTTTTTCGAAGCGTTAGACCGTACTGCTGTGGCTTTACTCATCTTTTGGTACCTAAATACTTATCCCAAAGTTTCATCAAGATCTGTGACCCGCAACTCAGACACTCTCCTGGTTAGTGAGAGTCGCGACAACAACGATATTACCTTAAGTTCGGTATCAGCTGGTCACTTCTGAATCCTGCAGCTTTATTGCACTTTTTTAAAAGTATCTGCATTTTTCGAAGTGTTTGTTCGCGTTTAGTGATTTTGATCTGGAGTTTGACCTTGACCTTGACCATGACCTTGACCAAGGTCATATCTGAACGTAAAATTTTTCGCTCTTTCCATTTATGAGATCAAAAGTAAGGGTTCCCATTTGAAAAGAATAATATTACCTTTAAATGACCTTGACGCATGACCATAACTTTGACCAAGGACATATCTGAACGTAAAATTTTCCGCTCTTTCCATTTCCGAGGTCAAAAGTAGGGGTTCCTATTTGAAAAAATCAATTTGCCCGTCAATAACCTTGACCCTTGACCTCAAGGTCGTGGCCAATGTCACCCTCAGTTGGCCCCCTCTGAACTCTACAACTTCTGTATTTAAAGTTTTTTTCTATCTTCCATATTTTTGAAGACATGCTCATCCGTTATTTAAAATGGGACACCCTGTATGTACATTTTCAATTTGTATAATTTAAAAGTTTACACATATTATTTGCCCGTGAAAATATAGCCAAAAAACGGCTTAAACTGATCAAAAGGCTAATAAAAAAATTGAAGAAGATCCGCGGAAATAAAAATTAAGTGTTAAATTTGACGCAATTAAAATACAGTAAAGAAATATAAATTACGGAAAATAACTTTAAATACAATATCACAACAAATAATTTATACAAATTAACATTTTCAAAATTATTATATTTAAACATTTTTTAGTGAAAAATAATTGAAGTAACAGCTATGACGATTATAACGAGGTATATTTATTAATGTAATAACTGAAAAAAAACAATGGCGTATTCATGCATACAGTATTTAAAATATTGAAATTTGCTTTTAGTAGCTTTTTTAATATTTTTTTAAAAATGAAAACCTTAAATGTTTCTTGCTTTTTTATTCAATTTAATTTTCTCAGGTATATAATTTATAAAAATTAGATTCTATCTACTTTTCACGGTTTTGTTTTACTTCAAATTTATGATAGGAATTTCAAACTTATTTTTATATGTTATTTTTTATTAACGAACCATAATAAAACTATGTTTCTTAATTATACGATTAATTATTTCGTTTGAATTATAGGTAGATAGAAAGATATTTTTTTTTACATTTATATATAAAAGGCGTGTAAATAAACACAATTAATATAAAATATTGCACGCAATATTAAAGTTACAAAAGAATAATACTGTAACAGTAAGTAAAAAATATAAGTAATATTACAATTATTATGATTATGAGTGAAATTTTTATATAAATTTAAATAGCATATTCTTTTAAAAATTATTTGTTAGGAATAATAATAAATTTATTGTATAAATATAGTTCACTAATTATTTAATTACTAATATTTCTAAGTATTTTGGTTTTTTATGTTATAAATTTTGAAAAAGACAATGAATTGATAGGAAAAATATTTAAGTATTAATAACATTACTTTGTTTTACATACCTGGGTATGCGATGTTACCTAGCTCTATTACTTATTAGTTCTATTATATAAATATAATTGAAAAATCAAATATGTATATTAGTAATTTTGATTTTTTAGGGTAATATAAGCAATAGGACAACGATATAATAATATAGGAATTGATATCAACATATTAAAAATATTTCTATAAACTTAATAATAAGTAATAATAAAATAAAATAATAAAAGTAATAAAATGTACAAATATAGCTTACAAATTACTTATACATTTTTTAAATATTTTGATTTTTTAGGAACAGAGGATTATAGGATATTAAGGTTTAAATATATCTTCGAAATTTATTTAAAATTAATTAGAACATTAAATATTCATAATGCAGCGGACTTTTTCAAACATTCAAACATTTGGAACATTTATTATATGCATTTAGGAAATTGGATAATACATTAAAATTAAGTACTTTTCAATTTATTTCAATATTTTTAATTTATTTCATATTATTTTTTCATAAGTTGTCTTAATATAAAATTGATTTTCGTGATAGGGTATATTCTTAAAATGTATAATTGTAAATATAATTACTACATGATTATGTTTGTGTAGAAACTAATTGATTTAAATAAAATTTGTTTTAAAAATATATTGAATTATACTTAATTTAGTTTATAACAATTAACTACGTTTTAATTCACATAATTATTAAATTTACGTCATCGAAGTATATATTCTTATAAACTTAATCATGAATATCATTATGACACGAATACATTTATTACTAATTATTTTATAAGAAATTTGTTTAAAGAA
This sequence comes from Anastatus disparis, assembly GCA_017163975.1. Taxonomy (NCBI): domain Eukaryota; kingdom Metazoa; phylum Arthropoda; class Insecta; order Hymenoptera; family Eupelmidae; genus Anastatus; species Anastatus disparis. The sequence goes on along the minus strand of JAFFSR010000301.1, from coordinate 4,273,931 downwards.
AATATTAAATATTACTTCAGCCACAATTTAGATGAATACTATTTATATATTTTTATAAACTATAAATTTAATCAAGACACGATTACGTCCATTACTAAACAAATTATTTTACACGAAATTCTCTCTATAAAAATTTATTACATTATTTATATTACAATATATTATGTAATACATTAGGTAT